>OY282607.1:79883867-80591253 GCA_958298945.1 Atherix ibis
TTGTCGCACTGTTGGCGGCTGTTGGACAAATGGATAAACAACGCTGTGATGCGTTGGAGGAGTGCGAATATTATTTGGCGGAGGTGGTGGCAAAGCAACAGGTTGGCTATAATATTGTACGTTCTGTTGTATTTGCTGTGGTGGCGCGTTAACTTGTACAGGCATTTGTACACCAGCGTATGACTGATTTGGAGCATTTGTGTTGCATTGCATTGCCTGGTACGCTTGCGGTGGTACTTGTGCATGTGCCATCGGTTGAAAAGTGCCTGGTGGCGCGTACGATGGAGGAGGAACATTTTGTTGCGGAGGTGGCTGATTTGGCGGTGGATATAGATATGCCTGCGGCGTTGAAATATACATTTGCATCTGGTTGGCCGGATAGCTGATATTGTGATGCTGATAGATTCCTTGACAGAAGCTGTACGGTGTATATGGACCGATCCCAATTGGAGCTAACGTCGTCACACTCTGTTGGAATGGTGGTGTCGTTGTAACTACAACTTGCTGATTTGGAGGCGGTGGTGGAGGTGCAGCGCTCTGCTCTTGTGGTTCCATTAGAGCATTTAGACTAACATTGTGATCCAGATGAATTTCGGTAACGTCATGTTCGAGTTCGCTATTTGGTGTATTCCTCATATACAACTCATACCAATATTTTGCTACTTGGAACAGCACCTCGGGATAAACTCCGCCGCCCTTAGCTGCATTTTCAACAGTAATGCACGCACGTTCAAGCATTTGATCACTCTGCTCTTTGCACTGTAGAATTGCTCGTTGAATCTCGTTCGGATTGAGTGCTGCAGCGTGGGGTAGAACTGAAAGTGCCAACTCGGCAGCTGGATAGATCATATTGTTATCCCATCCACGGGAAGCTCGATCGGCCATACCAGCAGCTTCAGGTGGTGTTAGATGCCCTTCCCAAGTATCTATTAGGAATGAAATTGCCGGCGCGCCAATTTCCATTGCTTGTCCGATTATCCACGACACATGCGATGAATATGTGCGAGAAAGCCAATTATGGCTGACACAATTGTGCAAACCGAGTGCGTAGAGTCCCAATTGAAATGCGCACATATGAAGAGCTCTATGCGGTCCGTGATGATTCTGATTTGTGGTTGCTTGTGTAAAAAGTGAAGTGGAACTGGTGCCACCCGCCTTTGTTAACACATTCTTAGCTAACTCAAACATAAAGTGTGCACTGGCTTCCGATGGTTGGTTTGGAATCGAAGGATAAGCTCTCTTACCCTTATAACGGCTGTCCTTGGCGCGACTTGTCGTACCACTTACTGATGCCGTTGTCATCGGATTCGCTACTGAACATGATGGATTCGCCTGCGAAGACATGTTCAACGCATTCATTCCCATTTCTAGTTCAGCACTAGTGCTGCTATGTGGACGGCTGTTGGCCCCAAAATCTGTAGAGAATATGTCAGCACTCGCATACTGAAAATGAGCTGAGGCTTCCTGCTCTTCTCGCCGGGCTTGTGAAGAAGGCGTACGAACTGGTGGATTATTCGAATAATACGCTGCTAGCAACGGAGTTTTAATGAGAGTATGTATGTCTCGATCTAGTAATTTCTCCATAATACGGGCAATCTTTCTCGGTTCGTCCTTGTAGTAGTAGAGCAGTGTTAGTGCCAAATCTCCACGTTGTCGTCGAGTACCTTCACATAGAAGAGGATGTTCAGCTTCAGAGACGTTCGCTTTCAAACCAAGTGCAGCGACAGCCGCCTCAAATCCAAGATTCTCATCTGCCGAAGTCCTATACGACATGCTCATTACTTTGGACCGATTCTCTTTACCCGAAATCGATGGCATGACTAAAGCATCAAAAATAAAACTTGTCAACATTATCGGCAGTAGGGCTTCTCCTCTCGTCTTCAGTGTACCATCACGTAATTGTTCCGCCCTCTCCCGAATCACCTTTAATTCAGGTTGATTTAGTGGTATTCGCTTCAAAATTGCTAATAAATCGGCCTCTTGGTTTGCTAATTTAACCTCAAGTGGTTTCGTGCTTGCCGGTGGCCGGGGCATTTCTAAAGCAAACAAGCATATTCTGAATGCCAAATGATAGTGTTCTGAATTTTCCGCCAGAACTGTGCACAAAAATGCGCATTTAGCCAACGTTGCCGATGCTAATACACTCAATTGGTGCGAAATCGGATTAATATTCTGCTTCTTACCCTTCCTTTTTGGAGGTGGTGGAAGTTCTACCATTAAATTCGGTGGATTTGCTAACATTTCTTCAGCTAATCTCACCGCTAAAATGCATGCTTCGCGTCCATGTCCATGAGCATGGAGTCCTTCGGCTCTTGCAAATAGTATATCCCAAGCATCCTCTGTTGAGGTATGATTTGAAAAATAATCACCATTGGAACCCGAAGCCTTTGGCATTGCTTCATTTGTTGACTTTTGTTTATTCGGTGGGTTTGTTGGAACGTCATTACCCACTACAATGGCAGTGATTAAATTGTTACTGTTACTGTTACTTTTGGTGCTCATATTATTCACAACATTAACATTATTATTAACGTTTATGCCACCGATAATACTTTCGTTGCCATTATTACTAGTACTCCCATGACTGATCGATTTACAGTTTTCTTCTGATTTCGGTTTTTCGTTTGGAATTGAATTGTAGCAGTAAAAATTACAATCATCGCTGGAACTCGAAAACTGTTCATCTTTTGAAGACCGCCGATTAATTGCTGATTGCAATAATGTACCTTGTTCAATTGTCGCATTTTCTGTAGTTGTCGTTCCTACCTTCAGTATGGATGGATCTGATGCACATGGATGTGGTTGCTCAGAATAGTTAGTATCACCGAATTCCCCACCAGCAGTCGAAAAAGCGCATGACGATAAAGATGACGAGCTATGTGTAGTTTTCAATTCATCGTTCGATTTTGTACTAGTACTCGTCATAGAAATCGAAACTGCTGAAGATGACGAGGATATTGAACCACCATCATTGGCACTTGTACTCTTATTCAAATTACTGCTGGCTACCTCTGCCGTACCACTGGCTGTAGATGCGCACAAATTTGATTCTAGCAATTTACTAAAATTCGATAAAACCGTCGGCTTTATTTTATTATCTAACGTACACAATTGATTCTTAGCCGATGTCGACGTTATGCTGGTCGATGGATCTTCTATTGTACTAAAATTACTGCGAACAATGGTAATATTGTCTATATCTGTGTTTGCATTACAAACTGTCTGTATATTTTTCGTGTCTGTCGTTTCAATAATGCTACAATTTGTCGTGATTTCATTGATATTGACCCCAAATGTTGAAGAAACAGTTATTTCTGATGCGTTGGAATCCTTTTCAATTTTAATAGAAATATTCTTGCTAATATTCGCATTACTGCTACCACTATCAGTGTTTCCACCACTACCACTAGCGCCACTTGTAGTTTCATTTTGAATAATATCGGTCGCGCTTGCTTGTGAATCAGATTCACTATCAGTAACCAATTTGATTTTGCTACTCGACGATGGTTGCGGTGGTATAGCCAGACCTTCAGCTCCCATATTATTTCCACTACTGTCACCGCCATAATCATCATTTTCACAAAATCCTTCACTGCTGGCACTTGACCGGTTACCATCATCCCTAGTCTCACGGTTCATTGTCGATGATAACGTGTGAGCTTGCAAACGCACATTAACACTATCGCTGCTACTATTGCTACTGTTGTTGCTGCTCGAGACATAGCATCGGTCTCTGAATGGCCGTTCATAGCGATTTTTCAACTGATGATGATGATCCGTGCTTATGTAATTATAATGCTTATTATTGGCCATTACAGCTTGCGTTGCATTCAACTAAAATAACAGAACAACAAAATTTGTGGAAATGTATCTTCAGGTTGTAAAAGGATTAAAGAAAAATATCGAAAAAAGACTTCAATACATGTTAATATTATCAAATTTTAACTTTACATAATTTGATTATTTTCTCTCACCTGACTATTTGAAATTCCATCGAACTTTGAATCAGATTGTTTGAAGCAAGTGAATGGGCAATGATACATTGGATTTGTGTCTTGTGTATGAGTAATTCCAGTTATGGGGTAATCTTCCCAATCCAAATAGCATGCCTCTATAGCCGGTTTAAATCCAACGAACAATTCGGCATCGGTTCTGGAGAAAAACAAAACAAAATTAGTATTAATTACTTTCAAAGAAAACAATTTTAAATCTTAAAATTATCTGCCCAACCTTGAATTTTGCTGTTGTTTGCTGCTATACGATGAGGTTTGCATACGACATTTCACGACTCGATCGAGAATTTTCAAATGCCATGCTGTAAATTTAGCGTGTAAAACATCTCGTTCGTCTGGTGCTAATCCTGGATTGAGAGCGGCTAATCGCCAAAGAATAACAATTTCGTCACAAAGGGAACTGCACGCATGCTGTGAGGTATTAGAATTGCTGTGCGTATTGCTATGTTTGCCACCACTATGCCCACTTGATCCAACCAACAATGACAATTTTGTGTAAAACCACCAAATTAAAATCTGGTCGCACGCCATACACTCTTCAGTTATAATCTCCAATAGGCGAATAGCATTCCTATCGCATCGGCGATACATTTCCCTTACTATTGATAGAAGATTCCACATGCCTTCTGGCTCTCTACCGCGCAGCGGTCTTAAAAGAGAACTCCATTCAGCTGCTGCCGGCGGCGCTGAATTTGTCAAATAGTTTACATCGCTATAATGGATCAGACATTTCAGTCAAAAAAAATATCGCTTTTATTAATAAAAAAATATATTGTGTGTACTTTAAACAGAATTGGGTACAGTCAAGATTAAAATGAAACGAATTATGTAAATAAAAATAATTCAAATAAGCTAATTTCTAAATGAATAAGATTATTAAGCTGATGGTTAAATGTAATCCGAGTTCTTGTTTATAACTAACCTAAAGACAATTGGAGCAGGTAGGCAGAATTTTATTAGAATTCTTTTAATGTTGTCATGTAGAGTCCTCTCATCTAAATACCAATTAGTCTGATCATTTGCAGACGCTCCAGCTGTGGGATCTGGTGCACCACAAACTGTATTAATAGCGGTTGGTTGAGAACTAAGTAACTCATCAAGAAGACGTTGTGCTGTTGGCAAAATCTGCTGTGGCAGTTCACTAATTAAATACTGAGCGAATTTCTGCAATTGATCGCGTTGCAAACGAGTCAATGATTCCGAAACTGGTGCTCGTAGGCACACCTCATTTGGCTAAATTTTATAAATGAAAAAATGGTTATACAATAATAGAAATTCAAAAATTATAAAAAAAAATACGTACGCAATGTATTCTGTGCAAACAAACAGCAACAACATGGGAACACCAATAAGCTGATGAAGTGCATGTGCAGTTGCACGACGATATCCTTCGTCTGTCAAAAGTCACAGCTACATTGAATTGGGATCTTGGTTGTAGACTGCTTATTACTGTCGCCGATAAATGAAAACCTATAATCACAAAAGTTCAATTAGTACGTACGCATTACCAAACGGAATAAATTGTTGGGTATTTGTTTTTACTGTTGACTTACCAATTTGAAGAGGCTCCTTTACAGAGCGGTTCTTAAAAAGTTGATCGCCCCGATGAAATTCATCGGCTGAACTATTAGCCAAACAAGAATATAGACGTATATCTTCTTCGTTGTCGGGAAAACTCCAAAAAGCGATACGCAATTGAAGCTGTTCCGGAACCGGTGGGAATACATGTTCAACCAGTTCAAATGGTATAAATGATGCCACACATTTAGCAGACAATTCAGTAAGTGTTGCAACGGCATCAACTTAAAATCACACAATAAAATATCAAATTAATCCAAAACATAAAAATATATAATAAAATCAAGATAATATTTCATGGTAATTGTTAAAATAAATCGCAGTTTTATTTGAACTAGTTATATCTTAATAATAAATATTTTTTTAAGAAAAAAAAACCTTATCAATTTAGTATATTGTTATTTGTTCTGAAAATTTATAAAGTTTTATTGGAACATATTTTTATATGTATGACCTATTTTTATGGCGAAATCTATTGTTTAATAATTGATAATATAGAAATTTTTGCAATATTTCAGATAGTAATAGACAATTTTTCAGATATTGATAATTTATAGTATTTTAAATGTGTTATATAATTTTATATTTTATAAAACAGATTGCAGACAACCTCTTCAATTCAAAAATCAAATCGCTTAAACTGAATAAATTAATACTAACAAAACAATAGTACTCAAATTTACTTTTAAATAAGCACAAAAGGATAATTCTTAGCAAATATCATCGATGTGTGATACTTTTGTAGAGCGCACTGTGAGGAAAATCCAATTAGAACCAGAAAATATATTTCAATTAAGAAAGGTTATTGTTATAGTATAAGAAAGGTTAATGTTATAGTATGAAAAGAAAACTGAAAATAAAGTCAATCAGAATGTCTTCTTAGAAAATTTTAAAATATTTTTAACAAAAGCAAATAAAATAACAATTCTACATATGACGAAGCAAAATCAATCTCAACTACGTTTGAATGAAATGTTCAAAGATTTAGTGAATTGATGATGGGGTTTAAGAATGTGAGAAACGTTTGATTAAAACAGCCACTGAATTTGTAATATAAGGAAACAAATTTTGAAGATGACTCATAAAAAACGTCTACAAAAAACATTGAATACACTTGAAATTCTTAGGTTTACCCCCCACAAGGAATATCAAAATCTGAACTATATGTACTGATCAAACATTAGAGAATAATACCAGCGTACATGTTCTAGGAGAATAAAATTGAATTTGAATTTGGATATATTAACTAGACAGTTCTTAAGTGATGAAGAAATTTGTTTTGTTATATTGAACTGTACTTACCCAGTCAGTTTTTCCTTCATTAATTTTAAGACATTTATGAATCAAAAATTTGAAAAAAATATGTCAAGATCCATATAATACTACCAATATAATTAGACAGTATCTTTAAACAATGAATAAATTCAATATTAAGATATAAAATTTTTTTCATTTGTAAAATATTTATGATTTTTCAAAATACGAGTATCTTGAAAAAAATAATAATAATATTCAGTTATTTTTCCATTTTATTTTCTGTAGTTAATAATAGCCTATAAATATGATCAAAATAGTTCAAAATTATCAACACAAATAATCAACAATACACAATTTCGACTGCCTAAAAAATCAAGACGAAACGTAACGCATTTCGTCCGAATGAACAATTAAATACAATTTCAATTATAATTTGTTACTTATAAATTATGTTTCATTCAATTTTTTAATAAGACTACAAATAATGTATTCACTTACCTCATATCTATTTCAATTTAAACTGTCCAACAACTATTCTGCTACATAACAAAACTTTGAAATGTATGGCAGTACTTAGACTACAAATGTCCAAATTAAAACAAGGTCTATTATGGCGATAAAATAGTCGGAGTTTTGTGCATTCCCAGAAAACTGTGAAGGTATTTAAAATTTTGATAGTCCGACTAGATGCAATTTCAGTTTAGTCGGAATTGTGTTCCCACCATATATACAACGGAATAGTTTCCCATACGCATATGGATAAAAAATTGTCCAACCAAATATACCTACGCTGGTTTGTTTTTATAACTTTTATATTAAATGCCATTGTTAATTTGCATTAATATGGTGGTTTGTACAATGAGAAAACCGAAGGTTCTTAGCCCTTAATTGTATGTACATAAACACATATGTTTGTAGATACGGATAGGTTAATATTTATCGATAAATGGCCTGGGGTTTGATTGGCTCGAAGAATTTAAATTTCAGTTCAATTACTTGAAGAAATAAATTAAAATAATAGAAAAAAATATGATTTACTGCTTAAACTATAGTAAACTTAGCCCTGTAATTACTATATTAATTTTTTCTTTGTTATATGAATACTCTCAAATAGTCTGCCTTTAAAAGTACTCTCTCCTTGTCTGTTTTCGTTATTTTCAATACGCTAATTCGCTCTCTAACTTTCAAACGTCTCTCACCAATTTCTGTTACACTACACAGTTTTCGTATGTGCAGTGGCCAAGGCAAGATCAAGTTTTCATGAGATCCAAAAAAAAAAAATTAAAACAAAAATACCCATTGATGCACAAAGGAAAATCTAGATGCATATATTTTTAGATATTTTACCCGTCGTTTACCCTCTGAATAAAATAATTGAATAAAACCAATCATGAAATCAATTTAACAAAACATAAAAAATTTGTGAATACATTCCATTGAAAAAAATTTCACTTTCTATTTGAATACATAGTGTGGCAGGCACCACTTTAATGGTTTATCACATAACCATCGAATATTTACAAATATTCTAAATGTTAACTTGAATAGCAAAAATAAAATTAGTAATAAATTGTCATCTGCGATACTCGCAGAAGCAGCTGCTTAGTCTAGTTGCGTATGTATGTAATAAACAAACCACCATCGAATAGACTATGAACGCACGGAACATATTGCCATGCTTATATTGGATTCTTACATGAGCGCATATATACACATATTTGATAGTACACACAGTTGAGTCAAAGAACTCTCACGGATTTACAGGTGCATGTATAGATGATGGCTACCTGATCAATCCACGTAAAACATTATCACAGTGTTTACCTTCAACATAATTTTTTTTTCCTAACTAAAATAGAAGGTATTTAAATATATAATATATCGGAGCATATACTTATTACCTCTTCTAATTAAATTTTTTAATTTCCTAAAATTATTCGAAACTATTTTTATTGCGAAAATGATTCTGTTTACGAATTATAGCAATATTTTCGGCCATCTTCTTTTATTTATTCATTAAATGAATGAAACTTGTGATTTTTTGTCATTAAATTCAATGCTACTGGAAAAACTAACTATCAGAGCGCAATTCTGTTTTTATTTGTTTACAGCTAATAATATTTTTTTTGAGAGCACTTATAGTTTTCCCTCATAATTTGGTTGGTCGTCGTATTCTCACCTTTTTATTACCATTTTTCCATACAACACATTAAGAGTAAATACAAACACTTGCGTTACAGAATATAACAAAAAATCAAGATAAATATTCTATTTTAAATTGGTTCCCACTTTAATTGAATTGCCTTGTACTATTGTAGTAAGAGAACATATTTCTTCAAGATAGATAAAAAGTAATATTTATATTGTTTTGTACACCTACCTTCTTCCAATGGCTTTTTTCCAATGCCATTGTTTCCGAAAGTACTGTTGTTCAGGGGCTTCTTCCAACCGCGCCAATTGTTACATAGACTTTCTGGCTCTGAGCTCCAGCTGCAAAGAGAGTCCTCCTCGAATCGGTCCGAATCATCGAAACTGAACCGATCGCACTCTTCTGGATTCCATTCGTGTCCGCCTGTATCATTTCGGTTTTGTGAGCCTTGGGGCGCCTGTTGTTGGTGGCCATTGGCAGTAGCGGCGGCTGACTGAGCGCCCCCACTCCTGTCGCCTCCGTTCGCCAGCGTGATAATAACAAATTCAATAGGAAACTAACGAAATTCTCAATTTATTATATACAATAAATATTATAAAACAAAGAAAATATTGCACTTATTATTTGCCAGACTTGAAAATAATCGCTATAATTTATGAAAGTTTTTTCACTAAAATTTGTTCTATTTCTGATTAAAAATATTTTCAAAACTTTCTTTGTATCACAATATAAATAATTAGAAAAGCTGGGAAAACGAAACGGTATAAACTGACCACCAAATCAAGTTTAAAATCAAGTAGCTCGGGGAAATAATTACGAAAATACAGAATTAGTAAAAATTTATTTCACTTTTTCGATTTCATCCTTTGTTTTCAGACACTTGGAAATTGTTTAGCATTCATAATGGGAACCAGGTAAATGCAGTTTTTTCTCCTTTTCTTAACACTAGTTCGATATTTTCTGAAGTTATAACACAAATTTTTGAATGCCTATCTATTGAGGCATCATTTTAAAACACTACACCATATCATTGCATCAACCCAGTGCTATTTTGCACTAGATATTATTTCGAAAAAGTGAAAATAATTTTAGTTCATACAAAAAAGGCCTCCCCGAGCAATGATAACAACAAATATGGCTGACTGACGACTGATTTGACGGGACTGCGAACAAAGGCGATGTGCCAACGAAAGCCAACGAAAGCCAACGAAACACAACTTCATTTGTATGAGATGCCTTCGTTTTCTCTTTTTACAAAGTATCCTTGAAAATATATAATTTGCCCATTTTTCCCTTTACGAAAAATTTTAGTACGAAAATACAATTAACACGCTAATTTAAAATACTTAATACAGAAGTATTACTTAAGTAAAATATAATCAGAAATAAGTGAAATAATTTTCAATCTATTGTTTTTATCGACTGTATACGAAGTATTGCCATACTTCATAATTTCTAGTCTCATAACATAATTGTCTTAGCATAATTTTAAACAATTGTATTAAATTATTGAATTTATCATTTTTAAATTATATTTCAAATTAATAGATTGTTAATAATTATTAGATTTTACAAATTTTGTAACCAAAACTGAATAAAAACTTTTTATATTGGATGCATCTGCTTTGTATATAACGTTTTAAGACAAATTTCGGGCACTTTCGTGCTAATTCGTAAACATAACCATAAATATCCATCGGTTCGTTCTTTTCGTACATCCGGCTTTCTCTGAATAGCAGAGTTTACTAAAAGGTGCTAACTTATTTTATAAAAAATACAGAAATTCCCAACAATTTTCTAAATATATGTGTTCGGTTGTTTGCTAAAATTACTATTGAAGAGAATTTCGTATTTGTTTGGTCATATAATGAAATTTTCAAACCGATGCAAGAAGATGAATTTATTGTTTGACAATTGTGTTGATAGGTGATATTCTTTGATTTCAGTAAAAAATGGCTCCAAGGAAGAATAAAGTTCAGAAAGAAGAGGTCCAAGTCTCGCTTGGTCCACAAGTAAGAGAAGGTGAAATTGTTTTTGGCGTTGCCCACATATATGCCAGCTTCAACGATACATTCGTTCATGTAACTGACTTGTCTGGGAGGGAAACTATAGCAAGGGTAACTGGCGGCATGAAAGTAAAAGCAGATCGTGATGAAGCTTCACCCTATGCTGCTATGTTAGCTGCCCAGGTAATTTTTGATCAATTAAGTTTGGATTCTTTTTGTTTACATATATCTCCGGCTAATTTACCTTTAACAGGATGTGGCAGAAAAATGCAAGTCCCTAGGAATTGCCGCATTACACATCAAAATGAGAGCAACTGGTGGTAATAAAACAAAAACTCCAGGACCTGGCGCTCAATCAGCACTTAGAGCTTTAGCACGTTCATCGATGAAAATTGGCCGCATTGAAGATGTGACACCCATTCCATCAGATTCGACTCGTAGGAAAGGAGGTCGTCGTGGTCGCAGATTGTAAACACTATTCATATTGGAATAAAGTGAATATCCATCTATAAAAGTGGTTTATTTGTTCTTTACAAAACAGTGATTAGTTTCATTTTCGGCTAAATATTTTGGTGGTGTTATAGATTATGTTGTTTATTGCAATTAATTAATAGCATAACTTCGTTAAATAAACGGGATTTCGCTGAGATATAATTTTTATTGAGATAGTTTAGTACTACATAATCCTCAAAATAATCCGATTTAACGGACATTCAATAGATATTGTTCGTATTGAAAAAATTACAAATTGTTCATTGTTTACGGCCATTATGTCACATGTTAAACTTAGAATATTTCTAAAATGTATTCGGAATCAATATTATCTCAAACCTTAGTGTGAACTACAAAAATAGGCAAAATTTGTGTCAAATTAAATTGGCTTATATGCTAATTGTGTCAAATTAAATTGGCTTATATGCTAAGGAACACCATTTCACAATATGAACTAAAATACATGTAGTTAAAAAAAATTAGATTGTTGTGGCTAAAAATAAAAGCAATTTAATTAGCTTATGATTGAAAATATCTTAAAGCAAGTTAAATATTCTTTTCCTATCAATTTCCCCGTAATTACTTAAATTCTTTGCCACATAATTTTCTTTCGATCTTGGTTTACTATTTTGAGTATATGATGGCAGGTATAAATGGATTATTATTGATGTCAAGAAGTCTCAATAACCGGAACTATTACGTAGTTGCAATTATATAGGTCCCAATTAAATAGTTTTTCAGTGAATAAGTTTGCATGTAGATTAAACTTCCTCAGTTTTTTATATACCTGACATCAAAAGTATATATGCCTCACAACATGTAAAAACGAATTAGTTATTCATCATTTTCAATTTATTACATACAGGAAGAATTATTCTCAAAATTAGTCTTGAAAGGTGAAAATTTAGACAAATTTATATCTTTCACAAAATATAATTTCCAATTTAATCTTCAAGCATATTTATATTATTTATTTATAAGCAATTTTAAAGATTAATATTTGACAAATTTTCTGATTTCACAAAGAAAACGGCATCAATTCCTTCCAACTCCATGATCAATTAAATAAAAACTTTTTAAAATACCAATAATCTATAAAACGTTTTTTTTAATCAACAATTAATGTTTGCACTTCATGCATATGTGTATATAAGCAATGTGAATTATCATATTATATATTCAATTATTAAAACCATAAATAAGTCACTGCTGTAGAGGAATTTCATTTGTATTACAATTAGAAGCACTTCTTCAATAATTAAAGTATTTTAATATATGTTTGAATTATAAGAGTACAACTAAGCACACTTTTTTATTCATTTAGTTTGGACTATTTTCGGTTATATTTTATGTCAGTGTCAAAAAGACTCATAAGTTATTATTGCAAATTAAAACAGAGGAAATATATTATATATGACATTTTATATTTAGTTAGTCTTCAAAGCTTTCCGTACATAAGTTATTAGACCACACTTATCAGTGTTTTTTTCTTTTATTGCCTCTTAGAGCCGACATTATGTTTACGCAGTAAACTTAAAATTATGAATAATTTTTACAATATTATTTAATACTTTTTTTAAGATACAAAATTAAATATAGTTAGATACAAGCGTATGAATAATTTAAATTTTTCCAAGCTGAACATAAACTCTAGAAGTAAGAGCGTGCTTTTGAGGCTCTCGTTTGTCTGGTGAATTTGTAACCGTACTAACATAAGTGTACTGCATTGAAAAACCGACGACAACATCATCGCCTTCACGGAGATTCTCATTGGGAGTGAAAAGTAATCTAATAGATGCCTTATTTGATTTACGCAAAATCACGAATCTGTTACAATAAAAATAAGAAATTTTTTATTAGGATTTTTATATTGTTTACTTATAATAAATAGCATACTTTGGTTCTTCGCGTTGAACTTGTACGTCTTCGTCGAATTCAGAGGAATCATCTCGGTGATTGAGAATGAATGACGAATCCGGAAGTTCTATAGACGCAGTGATATGTTTATCAACGAAACGAGGCTCTTCTGTGAGTGAAGCTTGACGTGATAAAGTGGATGAAATGCTGGGCATTGAACTTAAACTTATTTGCTTCTCAAAACCTTTTTTCATTTCTTCAATTAAAATTGATTCTTCATTCTCTGTTGGTAGTTCCATAATGGTAATTGTGATATCATGAATAGTTGGATTTGAAAGCTTTAATAGAACACCACTTTGAACACCTGGTTTTAATCCTTCATGTCTTATCAACCGAACATCTGGTACATGGTAGCTTGCAAATAGCTGAATACGATACTTGATTGACACTGGATGGTATTCTGGCTTAATAACGTTGTGCTCACATTGTCGGCAACGAAGAGAACGCTTTATCCAAAGGCTTTTATGTTGCGGATACAACTTATTCACTGTATATGGTTGATCGGCTGGTTGACCATGCCGCTGCTTAATAGTTGTAACTTAATAAGGAAGAAGAGACGTAATAATGACTATTTATGTCAAATTAATTCAATTTTACCATTTTTTAAATTCAATTTTTCTGTAAAAACTGAATCCGGTAGTTGCAGAACTTCTTCCATTGCTTCTGAGGCAATAATTTTAGGTTTTATCTTGGGAGGATTTTTATCACCCCATCCCATTTGCCTTCTTATGCTTGATACAGTCAAACCTGTTCTATCCTAGATTAGATTACGAGTTTTTATACATGTTCACATTAGAACTAATATTTTCTTACAGTAATACTAGGAAACTTATGCTGCTTAGGTGTTTTTCTACGCCAAAAATCTTGCCTCTCGGCTTTCTCTTGTAAAACAACACCTTGATAATATTCCAGAAGTGAAGTAAATCGGGTCTGACTAGCATGATCAGCTTCAGGCCACAATCCGGTTGCTAAACATTAACATATTAGTTCCTGGTAGACGATTGTATTTCTATAATAACATTGTTTACCGACAGATTGATCCGGTATGCCAACATCACGGGATGTCCACCGACAAGCAAGACATGCTAAATAATACATTTTTTTACTCAATGATTTCGCATCTTTTTCGTCACTCTCTGGTACTGCTTCTTCTGGTTTTCTAATAAAAACACATTAAATAGTTATAGCCTTCAAATATAAATATTTTAATTGCCGTGCAATACTCACTTTGCCACTGAAATAGTGGTCGCCCTTACCGACAATGTATGTTGGCAGCAAGGGCAATCAAAACAGCTGCTGCATCTATTCTTTTTGTGACGAGCTTCAGACGATGGTATATTTTCCAGACAATTCGAACAGAAAAGTGAATCGACCTAATAACTTATGTTTAAGATCATTTTTACATTAATATTGCATTTTTACCTCGTGACACACACAAAAACCACACCTAAGCTTTAAACAATGTCGACAAAAATATAATTTCGAAATAGGATTCAAAATACCACACGAACATGCAAAATTAACTATGGGAAGTTTCAAAAAGTCAGCCATTATTCGGAATAGATTGATTATTCAGTGGAACACTACAAGAATTGAACCACAAAATTAGCTCCCATCAAACTGTACTGGTCTTCTTCTCAGCTGTAAAAATGACATCATGACAAATAGTATAAAAATAATTAAACCTTAGATTAAAGAATTGAACAATGCCACATTTATTTAGTACTTCGCTTTTTACTTATTTAGGCGAAGTGCTAAACTTTATGGCAGAATTATTATTTCTCTTTAAATAATGTTAATAGATAGCGGATCCATTATCCAAATCGAAATTCGAAATATGCTTTAGAATTTTTTCAATATTAATGTAAGCTAATTTTATTAATGTAGAAAAATATTTATTTTATTATTTCAATATACTTTAAAATATCTGATTTTGTGTTTATATTAAAAGACTTTTTTTCTGTATATTCAAAGAAACTTGTAAATTATATATATTCTAATATATAATTATCAATAAGAATACGGGTTAATTATTCTATACTAAATGTTTGTTCTTATTATTTTTGCCTTATTTTCCGTGCTTACGTATGGCAGCTCGAAATTTGGAAGCAATATAATTTGGCAACATTTCGAATTGAAAGGCGATCAGATGAAATACGTTACAGTTTTGAGTAGATAATTGTAAAGAAACTTTCTAAATTGTTTAAATAAGATAGGGTTAGTAATTGTTTTGTGTTCACGTCGAAGGTAATAAAATTTCGATAAATAAAATTGAAGAATTATTTGCTATCTTAAAGTTTGACAATGTGATCAATTTTACAGATTTGACATTATTATTCGTTTTCCTAAAAACCAGCTGTTAGTGTAGTTCAATTTTTAAATACAAAATTATATATTTGGGAGAACTTTTGTATTAAGTATTTGTTTGTAAATTTGTTGCAATAGAAGCTATGTTATTGGCATTATTAATATTTTAACGCTATGTATATATCGTTGTACAGTCGCCAAAAAGACCATTATATGGAGAAATGTGTAATAGAGTTAAAATTGTCTTAATTAATTTCATCGTATTTTGATGAATTAAAATTATTTTATGTTAATAGTAAAATAAGGAAATTGAAATAAACTATGCTAAACAACAATACATGATGATCATAGCATACACATTTCTAAGTTAGGATTACGAATGTATAGTTTTGTTGAAAGAAAAATGTTCTTTGGTTTCTAAACATAATATATATATTACTGCATGTATTTCCGGATAATTTGCCTTTAACAGGATGTGGCAAATAAATGCAAGTCTCTAAAAAAACCCGCATTGCACATCGAAAGAAAATAATTCTTTGGTTTCCTAACTCATTTGCAATTATTAATTACAAATTTGTTTTTATAATTTTCAGATATAAATGGATTCATCAGGTGCATTGAACTTAATTGATTTGGATTCAAATGAAGAGCAAAATATTCAGGAAGTAGAAAATAAGTCTCTTATTGAGGAATTTCAACCGTTCGCCAAAATGTTTCCAATAATCGAAGGCAGAAACAGCATCGATGACAATCCGTTTGACAAAGTTTTAAAACAAGTGAATTTTTTAGATGAGGCTTTTAATGATCAACAAAAATATGTAAATTGTCAAAATAATGTAAAAACTGATAATTTACTTATTATGGAAGAATGTAAATTTGAATGCAACACCGGTGATACATTATCGAAACAGCAACATGCTGAGAAAACAAACTGCTACCTTTCTTTGCCGAAACTTTGCCGTTTTGGATCAAATAACTCCAATACATTATCATCTATATCAAGTTTAGATTCGGTTCATTCGCCAAAACTTTTCGACGATAACTTATCACCAATTGTTAATAATGCAAAGCATATTTTAAATACGAATGAAGTAAATAACATACTCGTTGAGAATAAAGTTAATGAAAGTAATCTTATAGATTATTTTGAGAATGCATTTATTAATAATTCAGACGATTCGGTTTTTTCTTCACTTTATTCAAAATCGAATGAAAATCAATTAGGAAAAAATTTAACAAATGCTTTTAAAAAATCCTCAATTAACAATGAATTATCTCCTGATTCTGAAATAACACATTTAACCAAGAATGAAAAAAATCAAACCGATCAAAATAGTAACACACTACGAAATCAGCTACTTAGAATGAACTTTTCCAATTCTTCGCTTAATTCTCCTTTGCTGCATGCAAATAAAAATAATGGCAATATATTAGAACAATCTGTTTTTGCTGAAGCCAGATGTTTGGCCGATTGTATGTCAAAGATGGCTGTAACGGGATCACCAAAAATTTCGGAGGACTCCTATGATGATTTGATGAAAACAGATCCAAAATGGATCAATTCGGAAACGGATATCGATAGTGATTTAGAGCAGTTGAGAATTCCAATGCTACAGGAAATTGATAAATGTATGAAAGAATGCAGTCCTGTAAAATTTGATGAGAAAATTCTTTTATTACTTGAACGCCATAAAGAAAATCGTATTTCAATTTCTGAACAAATTGAAAATAAGTATTTAAATATGACAAAAAACGTTGAAAAATCAAACGAAGCACGTGTGGAGACGCCAACAAAAATAGAAATGCCCTTTGATGGCAGTAGTACAACTCAAAATCAAAAAGTTGACGACTTAATAAATGATCTGAAAAAGAAAATACTGGAATGTGATAGTGAAAGCCAAAAGGCTGAAGCAAATATTTTATTAGAATCGTTGAGTGCATTGCTGCAAAAGAATAATTCCAATAATATGGAAACTACAACGAAATCAAATCAATTGCCGGTACCTGTACCACCAATTATACGGCAAGGGACCTTTGACTTGGACATATCTTTACGAAAAAGCAATGGAGTGTCTCAGCCAAAAATCCCAATCGAAAATGATGAAAAATCAACAATTCATGTTGAAAACGAAGAAAAATCAGAACCAACATCAACATCAGACCTTTCACCAAATGTTTTGAATATTATTCAGAAGGTTAGTAAATTGCTGGAAAAAGAAGCAGGAGAGGTAGTTGCAACGAATATTACCGGGGAGAATGGTACGATCTCAAAGCCCACCTATATCGTTGTTATGGGTATGCCAAATGCGTCAACTCAGATTCACGAAATTCACGATTTTAATTCGGAAAATATGTCACCCGAATTAAGCGCCCATCCGCGAACTAGGCGAAGTAATTCAGTCAGCTTACCACCACAAAAAGCTCCAAGATATTCTTTTAACTTGGAAAGAACATCAAAAAATGATCCAATTCTGACACCAAAAGCCAATGTTAATGTTTATCGTACGCCTGTACGCAGTACCTTGCAACGTCGCAACTCTATCAGTTCACCAGTGAACGTTCGACGGTCGATATATAGTGAAAAGCTCTCTTTGAATACGTCGAGTGCTGCAGTGAATAAACCCACTGTACCGGTTTATTTGAAGAAAAATGTTCCTGACAATATTAGCAACATGAAAGTTGACATTACTGGAAGAAATTTGAAATTAAAAACAGGGGAACGAAAAGTTAAACCACATGGTCCATTAAGAGCAACCGTACCAGTAAAAAAAGTTACTACAATACCTGTAACACCTTCAATAGTATTTCCAATCGATGCTGCACAAAATAGAAAACTCGTTACAAGTACACCTATCGAGTCTGCAAGCTACAAACGAACATGTCCTAGTGCTTCATCTACACCTATTGTGTCAATAAATCATTCCAATTTGACAACTCCAACTAGTACTAAACCTAGAAGTCGACTATCCTATTCATCAGCAACACCGAATCCCAAATCGAGCACATCAGTAACACATCTAAATCGACGTCGAACTCTAACACAATTAAAATCACCTATCAAGTTTCAGCAGGATTCGTTGAAGGTAAAAGGCGTTACCGTCATCAATTCATCATCTCAACAGAATACATCAAAAAATGTATTTCAATACTATTTATTATAATAATGGATACTAATAATTTTATTATATTTTAGACTTTTTGTTCCCTGAAGCCGCCCCGTCGTTCAAGTTTAACTTATCGAAACAAGGAGAATAAAAATCCAAAATAAAATTTTATCAATTACATTTTCATTTGTTTTTATACCATAAATTATTATTATTATTTTATAATTTTATTTATATTCAAGTTAAAACAAAAGAAAAACAACTCATGTGATATTTTATCATTAATCGCCATTAAATATTAATTGTATAATTTTATATTCTCATTCCGTCTCTATAATTTTATGAATAACTTAATTAATTTTTTTATAATATTGAAAATAAAAAAAGAAGCCTAAAATCAAAATAAAGCTTTTTTTTAATTACTCATTGAATTAAGTTGTATTATTTTTTCGAATTTTTTTTCGTTAAATATTTAGTTTTTTTAATTAAAAAACTACGTTGGTAATTGTTGAAATTCATTGAGCGCACTCATTGCGGTTTAGTTCCAGTTTGAAACTTTGCGTGTCATTTGCATTAGTATTTATGCGCTACGCTCGACTCGGCCAGCGAGCTCAAATGTAAGAGTCTCTTTTCACTTTCAGCAGCCGAACAATAAACACACTGATCTCATTGTTATTAACTTTTGTATCAAAGTACCAGCATTATTTATTTCACTTATTCCACAGCGGAATTGGTCTACAGCAATCTATACGGCAGTCGATTATACTCAACAGTAATGGTGTATTTATTAAGCTAAGGAGCATCGAAATAAGGTGGAACCAGTTCCACTAAATGCTATCGATTGAATTTTGTGTACATTTTCGATTTTATACTGTAGCTGAACAAGGATTTGTTGATTACTGGTGCCAGTTCGGAAACCTGCCAACTAATTACCTCTAGAAAATATATCCCCTATGGTCAAATATAAAGCCGGAGCGGAATAATTAAAGATAAAAGTTTAAAAAAATAATTAATTATGGAAAATCTTGTGCGGAATGTGTTATTACAAATAATGTTAAATTAAAAAAAAATTGCTAGTAAAAATTAAAAGGCCTGTAGCACTCTTACGGTAAATGAGTTAATTGCTTCATTGTCCCAGTTAAATTTGAGATTGTGGCTTTTCCTTTACCATAGCTCAATAAGAAAGCTATTAGCTACCTCGCTCTTTATAACCGTGAAATGCCTTTCGGACAGCATACTAATCAGACTACGTACCACTTCGACAAAAATCAGACTGACACAAACATCGTATCGAACATATTAGTAAAAACAGTTTTTTTTGTATTTAAAATAAATATTTTCAAAAAGTTTAAGAATTAAAAAATCAATTGCTTTTGTTTTATTTAAAGCTAATAAAAATAATGTTTGCACTTAAAAATTAATTAAAAAATACAAATACTTTTAAAATCGTGTAATTGATGCCATACTGGCTCGCCGCGATATTTCAATCGTTTGTTTTGATGATTTTGGTATTAAAAGTGCTAAAAATCCACAAACGATCAATGATGATCCGGAAAATATAAACGCTTCTATGCAATAACTGTCCAGCAGGAATCCAATTAAAGTTGATCCAACAATACCGCCCAAACGGCCCATCATAAGCGAAATGCACACCGCCATAGCCCTAAGAGAGACAAGCTGCAGCGTATTAAACTCGTTGAATAAAAACTGACTTCAAATTACCTTAGATTTGTTGGAAATAGATCAACTGTAGCCGCATTGACGACACCAGTTCCAATTCCACACAAAAGAAGAATTATGTAGAGATAAATTGAGATAAGAGGTATGTCAACAAGGACTGCAGCTACACCACACGCTCCACATGCAACCAATGTGGTAACTGAAATAAAGGCAATACTATCAGTAGTGAATGAATGCATAATAATAGCATTCGTTTTTTTTTAATTTACAGAGAATTTTTTGCTTTTCCACACAGTTTATGATAAATCCAAATATTGCAAAACCAACTGCGTACATGACTTCCAATAATAACGAGTGCTGATACGTAGAAATTTCCAGTTTTATATTACAGTCAGTGAACTAAATTAGAATTAACGTGTATTAGAAAGAAGATTTTTAAAATATACAAATAAATATGTTTTTATCAAAAGTTACCTCGTTTGATTCGTTTTTAGAAATTTTAAACTGATTCGAATAAACAACTTGACAAATGGTCGTCCTAATCCCGGTGTTCATACTTTTAAACTCAGATATCTGATTGAGAATTTCGGGAAACCACAAATACATTCCATTCGATGTCACATAAATTCCAAACTGGAGAGTACAACAGATCATCGTCTTTCGAATATGCTGCATTTGGAATAGTGGTGCTGTTTGCTTCCACATCGATTTTAAAAATTTCGAAATAGGATTCACATAATCAGTTGAGAGAATACTGCAGGTAAAATCTTCAGTATCATCGATTACAGCCGTTATCTAAAAAATAGAATCATAATTATTGATGCCGATTGTAATAGTTTCAATCAAATAAACAAATTTTATACTTTATATTCTGATTTTGGTTTTCCAGTATTAACTGTAAATACTGTTTTTAAAATTTCTATTGTTTCGGTATTTTGGTTGTGTGCAAGTGTAAATTTAGGACTTTCAGGAAATTTGAATAAACAGAATGCACAAAAAAGTCCTGGAAGACCGCAAGCAACCATAAATAATCTCCATGGTTTATAGACGACATTAAGAAACGGAACATAGAAATACCAATCTTGATTGATAATAAGCCAAGCAATAGCTGGCAGAAGCATACATCCAAATCCGAATATCACAGAAGCACCCATAATCGCTCTCGATCTAGTTTTATTCGTATGAAATTCACCTAGATAAGCGTAAATTGTAGCTGATCCTCCAGAAATACTGTTGATAACAACAACAAAAAAATCGAAATACTCTTCTTATCTATATTTTTTATATAATTGATTGTACTTACAAAAATCCATTTAGAAAACGCAAAACTAAGAACACCCAGAAATTATTCATAAAACTCGAAATTAGTGTAAATATGAAGCCCATGAAGAGTGTCGGTTGAATTACTCGCTTCCTGCCAGTAGTATCTGCTAAGAATCCCCATAGATGTGAACTTGTAATTATTCCAACAAAACCGATTGCACTAAGAAGTCCTTTATTATTGGTTGTTAACTTAAGATCACACTGAGCTACTGGATGAACAAATCCTATTCCAAGCGTTTCCAATATAACATTGGCAATAACCAATCCAGCAATAAATATTAAAAAATAATTAAACTTTCCAAATTCTACAAAAAAAAAAACGAGAGAAAACCAAAGATTTATATAAAATTTTACACGTTATTTTTTTAAAATGATTTTCTGTATTTACTTGTCTCCAATAGAGCTGCTTCGAAATTTACTGGCTGAATGTTTTTAGCATCAGTGGAACTTTTTGTATCAGCTTCCATGTTCGTCTTGGTTTCAGTTGAGTCTAATTAACAAAATCAATTTTTCAATGATTGTTTTATTAAACAATGGAATATATTTGGTTTTGGCGAACAAAATATGAGTTCACTATACATTTCGATTATCCGTCGTATCTGTTTATCTCTTTTCAAAAAGTACATATACCATATATCTTAAACTATATAAAATCCTATTTATTGTATGTGCATACTCGTAAATACTAATTGGTAAAAGGGTAAGCTGTTAGTATTTAGTAAAACTCTGACTTCAATTGATAGTGTGTACATTATCAATTGAAATTGGAATTTGAAAAATACATCATTCAGGGTGGTAGCCTTTTGATTAGAATAAATGATCAAAAAACTCTTCAAGTGTAATTATTGGCGATAGTTTTATTTATCAGATTCCGAGATGTTATTAAGATATTAATTTGCAGGGTCTAAAATGTTAATTTTGAAATGGAAATTTATTTATTATTCATTTGAACTTTATCAATTGAAAAAGTTCATTTCTGATGATCTTTTGGCTACATATATGTAAATATTATATAACTATTGTGATTAGTTAAGAGACAAATTTTACTTGTAAATAAGAAAACACACTTGCTCATATTTTTTTTGTAAATTTCAAGAACAATTGAAATTTTATTAAAAGTATGTGTTTTTTTTAATTTCAGAGTAAATTAAAAAAGTTTTATCCTTTTTTTTAAAAAAAAAACTACATTTGTTGCGAAGCAATTTATTTTTGATTTGGAAATAATTAATTAATTTGTAAAAAAAAAAGTACGAGTGGTAAGGTAGTGCAGAGTGAGGGGAGGATGGAAACGTAAGCATCCTTAAGAGAAGACTATTTTAGAAATAATTATAATTGTCCAGGATTTAATTTTTTTAAACATAATTTCTATGAGGTTTTCAAACCTCCTAGATGTGCAGTAAGAGTTTCAACCTCATCCGGTAATTATACGGCCCCGTAGAGCGCGATAAGTGAAGTTGTGTTTTTGTGGTGTGTTATGAAAAATGTAAGTAACGATTTGTCATTAAATGTTATGGTAAGTTTGGTGAATTCCCGAGTTTGACTTAAGAGAAATTGCAGCGGGAATAATCCTTATCAAGAGCATACGTTTTTCGATGGCATAAAGTACTTTCAGAGGGTCGAGACGTAGGTGAAGACGAACCTCTTCAACATCGTAAAATGAAGAAAATGTGGAACTAGTGACTCCTGTGGTTTCTTCGAAATAAAGGGATTCCTAATCTCGGTCTGTGTGATTTTTTTTGTTTTCTAAAAAA
Organism: Atherix ibis; assembly: GCA_958298945.1. Classification (NCBI taxonomy): domain Eukaryota; kingdom Metazoa; phylum Arthropoda; class Insecta; order Diptera; family Athericidae; genus Atherix; species Atherix ibis. The sequence continues at coordinate 79,907,445 of OY282607.1, forward strand.
AAAATGTTTTCAAAACTATCCTGGCACGTGATTTTTGGCACTGTTGATAACATCCAAATTAGTATAACAGATGAGCTATATTGCTACGAAGAATGGAAAAAATGCCTTCGCTCTGCAAGTGAACTACTTTGAAGGGGATAACATTGATTAGAAATACAATAAAATAAAATTATTATAAAAAAAACAGTCTCATTACTCTTCGGCCACACCTCGTATATATTTAGATTTAAAAATATTATATAATCTTTTACTATTTTAATATTTTTAGTTAAATAAAGTATGTTTAGTTGCGCTCACAATTGTGTTAGCATGAACAAAAAATCACACAGAACCAAACATGAGTCGTGTTTTTTACTAATAATATTTTTTCTTTGATTTACTTGAATGTATCATATATATAGGAAAACTATTCATTGCAATCAATCTTTCCCAATTAATTTAATAAAAACTTTTGTTTTTGGATCTTTAAATGGCCTTATGGTCATCATGGTAGAAAACTACTCCCAATAAAAGCTTAGGCGATATTCTCTATACTCATACAAGACAAGTTACTTTTATCATCATAGCTTTTGAATTTTATAATATTCCATTAAAAAAAATCAGACTTCAAATCAGTTACCATGAAAACTAGTATATATATTAATGGGAAATTTTCCATTCAAAAAGTTTCAGCAAATAAAGTACAAGAATTCGCGTTTGTTTTTATATTAAATCCAGTTCAGTTATTTGACCAAATCTATAATTAATTTTCATTTTCTTATGTTGTTTTATTATAAAATATTATAAAGATGTATCAATCAAAAAATATTTAAATATATTCTAAGCAATATAAATTTACGCAAAATCATTTTTTATCTTTAAATAATTTAATAACTTCATACAAATTCCCTTCGAAATTAGATAATTTTATGAAATTTTCTTTTGTATTTTCAATAATAATTAGTAATTATTTTGATATGTTGTCTGATAAAATATTAGATATGTAATTCATATCATATATTTTATATCCTTTGAACCAACAGTCAAGTTATTGACAGAATAACTACTTTTTAATATTCAATATCGCACGAAATAATGTTTATTGTAATAACTTTTAAAATTTTATATAGAATATAAGAAATTTAATTAGTTATTTTTTTAAGAGTAACATATTCGCTATAGGGCTTCGGTGGATTCCAAATCATGTCGATATTTTAGGGAAATTAGTAGGCAAACTTGCTGGTAAAATGTGCACCCCAATGACCAACATTTATGACCATACCCGGCATGCCTCAATTGCTCAATATGGGACACACTTGGAGATGAAGGGAAACTACACTTGAAACCTATTTTTCCAGCAGCAAATTTCTCTGAGTGGATTGGGGGACATCCTTTTCGGCCTATAGGAGTATATTTGGAACCTAATCTGAAGTTTCGGACAAGAATACTTTTTAGGACTATAATAAATCATACTGCGCTATGTCAAATTTTGCGGAGTTACTCTTACAATTTTGCATGTCTACGGGGACTGCCGCTTTACTTTTGATTTTTTTTCTCTAGTAGGATTCCGCCTACCTCAGTGTTTCTTGACCCTTCAGTGTAATTGACAAGCTCTCTTTATATATTACTAAACCACCTAGGTTTTACTAACAAAATATCAGCTAAACTCCCATTTCCAAATAACTAACGATTCAACATTGTAAACGTATTTTATTAAATAGTATTTAATTTTTGCTAATACGTCGCCATATGGACTTCAAGGTAGTGGTGGTAAACCAGGGATCCACTCGCTTATAGTCATGGAGTACATACTACTACTATTAATGATGAAAACAGAATAATGCAAGTATGTAGTATAAATGGACTAACTCACACGATCCCGGTAGTAAAATTGCTGATTTATATTTTTAAGAATTTTTAAAATACGAGTCAATACCAGGTGTATAAGCTTAAATTCGCTGTTTGGTTATAGATGCCGTGAGTGAGCGTATTAGGCTACCATGGGCAAGTCATATTTTTTTTTTTTTGAGTTTGACATCTGTCAACATTAATCAGTGTACATTGTCAGCAACTTCGTACAACAACATACATTTTCCCTTTGGTAATCATGTATAGTTTTGTGCCAGAAAAAGAACATATGCGGGAAGCTCTGCTTTTTGCTTCAATTTGAAGAAATTGGCTGCCGAATCGCATCGCATGCTTATGGAGGCCTATGGTGACAGTGCTTTATTGGAAACAACGTACCGAGATTGGCTTCGTCAAAAGACGGCAATTTTGAGGACCATCAATTACAGACTCTTTTGGATGAAGACGATACCCAATCACAAAAAATACTCGCAAAACAATTGGGTGTTACTCAACCAGCCATTTCGATGCGCCTACGTGCCATGGGGAAGATTGAAAAGATCGGAAAATGGGTGCCGCATGAATTGAACGATAGGCAGATGGAGCGACGCCAAAACACATGGGAAATCTTGCTCGCCAGACAAAAAAGAAAGTCGTTCCTGCATCGGATTATGACAGGCGATGAAAAGTGAATATATTTCGAGAATCGTAAATGCAAGAAATCGTGAGTTGATCCTGGCCAACCATCAACATGTTCTCCAAGACCAAATCGCTTCGGATGGAAGACGATGCTGTATGTTTTGTGGGATCAGCAGGATATCGTCTACTATGAGATGTTGAAACCTGGTGGAACTGTCAATGCCCACCGTTACCACCAACGACTGATTAAATTGCACCATGCTCTGCATGAAAAAAGGACGGATTATCAACCAAGACTTGACAAGCTGATTTTCCTACACGACAAAGCACCATCGCACACGTCAAAAATGGTCCGAAACTACTTGGAGACACTCAACCGGGAGATGCTACCCCACCCCGCTTATTCACCAGACCGGCACCTTTCGGGTACCACCTGTTTTCGTCGATGGACCACGCGCTCGCTAAGCAGCACAAGACGTCCGAAAATTGCTTGATGAGTGGTTTGCCTCGAAAGAGAAGGCATTTTTTTGGTGCGGTATTCACAAATTGCCCGAGAGATGGGAAAAATTTGTAGCTAGCGAGGGCAAGTACTTTGAATAAATTTGTTTTTGCTTTCTATGAAAAAAACATGTGTTTTTTTGACTTAGCGGATTTAAGCTTATACACCTGGTATATAATCTGAATTGTTTCAATAGAAAAAAATTGAATTTTTTAAAAACAAAACTTCTACAGTGAAAAGGTATTGCGTAAACTCTATGGTAAAAAAATGTACAGATGAAATTATGTTGCTATAAATCAGGGCCGGGAAAATGGCAACTTGTACCAGAATTTCTATCATTTTAGAAATGACATGGATTTTAAAAGAATTAAAAAAAAGAATAATTTAAGTTTGTTTTGTGATTATGCCCTGTCACAATATTACTTAAATTTTGTCACAATATTACAGCGGCAAAATTTTCATACCTAATGTGCCCCACCAAACTACAATAAAATGCTGCCCCACCTTTGTTAGAAATCAGAATTTTCGGTGATGAATAAATTAATTCAAAAATAAATCAAAGTATATAATTTTTCGATTGATATTAAAAATAAAAATTTTAATATTATTGTAGAAGGCCATTTTGAAGATCAATTGTTTTAACACCTTTTAGGCTTTCTGAGACTAATGGGTGCCAAACTAAGAGATGACTTTACAAATAATAGAATAGAAATAATTCATGTGATTCTAAAATTATTTGCATAATTCTCGGATTTTTTAAAATAAAACTACTTTAAATGGGTTACTCGTAACAGTTTAATGAGCGTACTAAAACCGATACCAGCAACTCTCGAAAATTAGTCCTTTTAATAAGTTATATTATTATTAAGTTATATTAATAAAAATAATAAAAAAATTATCATTTTTATAATACTCTAAATATTTGTACTGCTTCCAATTTTTTAGATCTTACGAAGTAGGTTTTGATACTAGTAATTCGTTAATAATTTGTTTACTATTATTTGTAAATAATAGTAAATTATTTTAGGTTTTGGTACTAGTAATTACAAAACATAATTTGTTTACTATTTATTTAACTTTAGATAGTACAAAAGCTGTTTTATTAAATTTAGTCACAATTTGATAATGAACTAATTTTTTATGCTTCTGATGTTCGAATTGACTTGCATCGCCTGAATGTGGTTATGTATCCATACCAGTTTAGCCACTGCATCTTCAGAAGCATAACCACATACAGGCGACAATTGAGAGTATTATTGTTTCTTATTTAACCTTATTTTAAAAAAAAATCTATAAAAAAAAATATTTCTAAATAAAGTCATTTCATATTTAATTTTAGCTCAATAGAAAACTTTTTTTTTTTAAATGATAAACAGTTTTATTAAATGTAATTGTTTTCTTCTTTTTTTGGATAACAAATAATTTTTGTGCGATGCAAACATTTTGTTTTATAATTAAAATCTATAAAGAATTATTTTTTGTTATCCAAAAATTTATAAAATATGAAATTTGTTATTATACAATAAGTAATAATGAATCTTTGTTTAAGTTTTAGTATTTTTCTATGATTAAAGAAATTTACACATTTTAGTTATTAGTGATTATATGATAATTATCGGAAAAGATATAAAATCAAATAATAAGTACTTCCATTTTTCTTTGTAATTGTAGTTTTGTAGATTAAATAAATTTGCTAATATTGTATATAAACTTTTATTAAATTTATAAGTAAGTGAATTAACTACAATATGGTATAATGAAATGAAGTAATCAGTCTTTTAGAATTAAAGTTCCTTTTCAGTCTTGTTTCAGAATTGGCGACCCTAGATTGTTGTTGTTGTTCTTGTTTGTAAAGTCCCTTAGACATGTGCCAGGGGCCACTTCATAGCGACATGTGCCAGGGGCCATTTGGCGACTTCGTAGTACGTGTGGAAAATCATCTGAGAGAGACTGGTCTGTCGTTAGTATTGTAGCATAGAATATTAAGAATTTTGTTATATTTTGTGGAGCAGATTAGTAACAGTTCGGCTGAAAAGTTTATAAGGTAACACAGTAAAGATATTTTTTTTTGCAAAATTCATTTTTATTATTCAATATAGTTGCCTTTGAGGGCGATACAGCGATTATAGCGATCTTCCAACTTTTCGATACCATTTTTTGTTATGTTGTAGAAATTTAAATAGGGGACGAATGGAGTTGTTGGGTCCATGAGCTCCATAATGGGAGGAATTCTGCTTGCGAAGTAATTCTTGGTTATGTGGCATTCCTGTAGAATATGGGTGATAGTGAAATGGGTGATAGTGAAATGGGTGCCACAGGATTGGTGTAAAGGACGATTGGTGTTGCCAAAAAGGAAGTTATGAGTAAGAGCAGCATGTCCAATCCAAATTCTGAAGAGCTTCCGCGCTCAGAATTTCGGTATGGATGTTGAATAGACTGGTTTATTGGTGGTTATCCAATGAGTCGACAAAAATGTGTCGCTATTGGTCCAGTCATCGTGTCTGCGGATGGCTAATTGTGTTAGTTGCCAATCTGTTAGTAGGAGAGGCAGATTGGGAACGACTGTGATCACTGGTCGACGGAGTGTTTCTCGAGCCAACTTGGCAGCACTTTCGTTACCCACAATTTCCACATGCCCCGGCACCCATTGAAACTGGACACTCTTATTGCTAAGTAGGCTATGACGAATTGCGCTAACTACTGGATCACTCGATGGGCCACAAATGGCTTTAAGGGCGGCAAGGCTGGTGACCCTAGATTTTCTTTGGTTTTTGGGAATTCCGTATAGAGGACATTACAAAACAATTGACATAAGAGTGGCATGAGATAATTTAGGGAAGAGCCAGATAGACGCAACACCTAAGCTCTCTCCCATACTAGTCAGCGATCAACTTCACCAATTTTTTTCTCTTGTTGGTCTTTTGTTTTATTCGCCAGCTTTTTTTTATATTTATTTTCAGTTTTATTTACAGTCAGTTTTAAACTTTCCTTTTTTTATTTCCAAATGTTGTCGCGCTCCCAATTTTTGTACCCTTCAAAACTATTACTTATTTTCTCTTCCAGTCTGCAGCTAATTATCATTTTTTTTACCAATTGTTTTTTTTCAGGCATGATTTTTTTGTTTGTTATATATTTGTAAGGACATTCTTACTAGAAATTTGCAAATCGTAGCAAAAAACTGATATCTTCTCTATAACTTCGTGCTCATTACTTTCGTTTTCTTATTCCTCGTTTTCCGATTCCTAGTTAATTTTATATGTAGGGTTGTTCGGAAAGTAATTTCATTTTTTCCCAACAGGGGATTTAATTGTATTTCTTCACAACCAACTTCACACTTAAGCCGCATAATCATATGTATTTTGACAGCTGACATAGCAAGGATTGCTTGTGAAAAATTCGATTGATTCTGCACAGTAGTTTTTGGTTGATACACTTAAATATGGAAAGTCAAAAACGACATATTTTAGTTTTTTACTATAGAAAAGATAAAAATGATGTTCAAGCAAGAAAAAATTTATCCGATGTATATGGAGAAGATGTGTTAAGTGAGCGCCAGTGCCAAAACTGGTTTGCAAAATTTTGATGTCGAAGATGCACCACGTTCTGGAAGGCCAGTTTCAACTGATGAAGACACAATAAAGGCATTAATTGATGCAAACCGGCGAATAACAACTCATGAGATTGCTGGGAGATTAAATTTGTCGAATATGACTGTTCATGATCATTTGAAACGGCTAGGTTTAATCTCAAAGCTCGACATATGGGTTCCTCATCTTCTTACGGAAAAAAATTTGTGCCGTCGCATTGACGTTTGTGATTTGTTTGTCAAACGCCAAGAAAATGATCCATTTTTGAATCGTATCATCACTGTGGAAGAGAAATGGGTTATCTATAACAATGTTAAGCGGAAAAGACCCTGAAGTAGAAAAGATGAACTGGTCCAAAGCACTTCGAAAACCAATATTCATCAAAAACAGGTTATGCTAATCTGTTTGGTGGGATTTCAAAGGAACCGTTTATTTTGAGCTTCTACCGAGCAACACAACAATCAATTGTGAAGTGTACTGGCATCAATTGGACAAATTTTTTTGAAAGAAAAAACGCCAGAAATGATCAAAAATAAAATATTAATTCACTATAAGAAAGTCGTCTTTCATTTTTATAAAAAAAGAAAAGAAATTACTTTCCGAACAACTCAATACAATATATCTCTATAGTAATAAAATTTGAACATTATTTCAGAGATTATAAACTGAAGACAGAATATTGGTAATAAATAGTTTTTTTTTTGACAATAAAGTTCTGCTCAAACTATGTAAATCTATCGACCAAAACACTTATTAGCAGGTGGAATGTACGAAAAAATATTCAAAAAAAAAAACATTTATATAAATTTTAAATTTGTGTGAAGAAGATCTGGTTAATAACAGCAAAAATTGGTAGGATACTTTTTAATAATCAATTTGTGGCAATTTTTTTAAATTGTTACCATAGAAACTAAGATCTGTGAAAAAATCAAGATCTCCCAAAATAATCTAAGTCTCTATAGAGTATTATAAGTAAAGTTGTGTTTTTGTGGTGCGCTACTAAAAATGAAATAACGAATCTTTGAAATAATGGTTTGCCAAACAATTTTGTGCTAAGCTTGGTGAATCCCCAAGTTTGACTTAAGAGAAATTCCAACGAGCCTTTCGGAAATAATCCTTATCAAGAGCAAAAGTTTTTCTGTGACATAAAATACTTTTTGAAGCCCGATAATCATGGGAAGACAAACCTTGCCCAGGAAGGCATTCAACATCGTAAAATGATAAAAACGATGATCTGTACATGTTTTTTAGAATATTATAATAAACCAAACCGCCATAAAAACATCAACCCCAATATGATTATGATATTTACTCTTATTCAAATTAATAATGAATATTTTTTTAATATAAATTGTTAATATGAAATTGTAATTTTGATTTCTTCACACGCAATTATGTATGGTTTTACTTTAATTTAGCGTAAATAATTGATGACGTAGAGTACAGAATAGTAGTAAATGAACATAAAAAAATGAATATGTATAATTACGATAACATAGAGATTGGTAAACGAGATATCCATATTAATAAGTAAGAAGTTACTATCTGATTATTTCTACAAATTATTCAATTGTTCTATATATGTTATTTTATGATTAAATATTTTAAAAACAAAACTTAACTTACTTTCTGAACTTTTATTAATTTTATTCTTAACTTCGCACATTTTTTTTCTTTTTTCATTAACAATTTATTAAATTATTAAAAAAAAAATTTTATCTATTAAAAAATCACTGAACTAATACTAAAAATTTTAGTATAATTTTTTCAGAAAAAATTAATTTTTTTTGTTAAAAAGGTATAAAACTAACTTTAATTTATTAAAAAAAATATTTTTTATGCATAATAATTTGAAAATGACAACTAATTTCTTACTAAATTGTTTAAATATCGAAAAGATATTCATTTGATAGTTTTAAAAACACTAAACATTTTCCGTCTATCAGATATTATATATTATACTCGTGTTTTAACTATAAATTTTTATTATCAATTTATTAAATTGTTTAATAGAATTGAGTATTTTTTTCAATTTTTAAAATAGCAACTTGAAATAAATGGTAGACTTCGTTATTGTAGCAAAACTTTCGAACTGATCTGAAAGCCAAGAGACCGATTTGACAAACTGAATTTCGAAATTGCATTCAAAGTGAATTTTTATCGTGGTTTATAGTGAAAGAAATGGCGGTAGAAAAAACGCAAAGCTTAGGTGTATGTGTTCGTAGTTTACTTGCATATTATAATATTTTATAATAGAATAAAACATATTTCTTATCTTGAATGGCATTATAGAATTTTAGTTAGTTTCATTCACTTCCTAAGTAGCACATACACCAAATTTGTACAGGTAGCTCATTCAGAAGAGTATAGCCTAGACCTTTCTGGGAAGCCAGAAATACTAGCCTGCATATATATTAATTAAGATACATATATATGCAAATTTATATACAGGAAATACCTGGAAAATCATACATCAGTTAAGCTGGTCTGGGATATTTAAAAAACTAAAGGATCAGCATATGATTCTGTAAGCATTTTAAAACATTTCCAAATGAATCTAAATCAATCTCTAAATTCAATATTTTTATACTACAATATTATTATTTTTAATAGTATATATACACACATAAATAAGTATATTTGTTTGTATATGTCTACGCTTAGTAACATTGTTTTCCCGGTCACGTTTCATAAAATACGTTAAGAAATTCTATATATTTTTGTTCTATAATTCTTCGAATAAGTTAATTTAATAAAATAAAAAAAACCAAATATTTTTGTATTTATAAATTCAGAAATTAAATTGAATTTTTTAAGCAATTTTCTTTCAACTGTTACAAACAAAACATTCATTTTAGATATGCTTTAATAGAGTATGAGCGAAAAGAATACGATTGATTATAAAAAAAACTTGTACTATGAAGAAAATAATAATTAAAATTTTTCCTAGTAGATAGTATATACTTTATGAGGTATATTATATGAATAATACTTTTTAAAATATTCTGGAAAATTTATAATGAGTCATAAATAGATATTTTCTTTTAAAATATTTTCAAATAATTATTATTAATATTATTTCAGCTATGAAAAAATTTCGAAAGTAATGATCTTATTTTGAATGTATCGAATATAGAACCTACTAAACGGTGTGAAGATTTAAAAATTGAACACAATTATAGGATAATATTTATCTGCATTTCATAAACATACTTCTAACATAGATATCTGTTAACTATTTCTAAACATACTGAGATGAGTTGAAAATATCATATCTTAAAAAATAGTAGAAGATAAGAAATAAGGTTTATGGCACTATTCATCATTCTTTTCTTTTTATTAATAGCAAAGTAGTATCTTTAGAATATTTTATTGCTAGTAATATTATATGGTATGCAAATAGTTTGTAGTTCATTATACTCGCATTAAAATAATTGCATAATAAAGCATAAAAAGATTAACAATTTCTATATATTTTAAAAGGTAGTTTTATTATAGTATGCTCGTTAATTATGTAAGCTGTTTCCCTATTATATTTAATAGTGTAAGTGTTGTTTGTAACATTTATAAAGGATTATCCAATTTTGATTTGAATAGTAAAGTTCATTTTTATTTAATTGTATTGCTTAAATTTTTATTTTATTGAATATTCAAATGATTACCTTGCAGGACTCAATCCTTTTTAAATAATTTTTGATGACTTTTTCGCACATTTTAGGCTGTAATTCGGCTGTAACTTAATGGATGTTGGTTTTTAAATGCTCTGATGCTTAAAAATTATCTGCCTAAACACAATGTTTGTGCCATGAAATTTGCATCTAAGATTAGCGGGCATTAAATTGACACAACTAAATCTTGAAATTCCGCGTCCTGGCAACTTTTCGCGCAATAAAGTCAAAATTGGTTTTATTATGCAGTTTTTGGTACCGTTTTATGAAAACCACATATGGTTCGAACTTAATATTTTTAAGTTTAAGGCGAAAAAATTAGTTATCATACGGCCACAGCGTCCAGATTTGTAAAGAAATACGAGCCAATAACACCTTTACACAAAAATGCACAGCAGACAGTCATTTTTTGTGCATACAAAGGCTTCGCCACAGTCACTTTGGTATTTTTACAGCCACATTTATGAGCCTCATCAGTGAAAATATTTTGTTCGAAAGAGCGAAACTTGGCTACGGCAGAATCACCACTTTTGTAGAAATATATCTGTAACTAAATGACATATATGTGTATGTTTGAAAGCTGTCAAATATATCGTCTGAAGGTCCCTAGGACATGAGGTAGGGGCTATAATGCAGTGTCGCTAACATTTGGGTTAGATGGTCTACTACGAAGTAATAAGGTTTCGCAGAGCATATTAGTTTGTTTTAATATATTAAAAAAAGAACTTGCAAATAGTATCGATGGCTCGTAAAGCTCCACAATGAATCGAATTTAATTAGAAATGTAATTTTGAGGAAGGTGACATTTCAAAAGAAGATGAGGGATAACCAATTAAATGTTGCAGGATGAGCAGATGGGGTTAGAGTGGTTTTCGAAAAAGAAATTATGTGGGAGAGCAGAAAGTCCTATCCGAATTTTTAGCAGTGTCTTTCTCCAAAATTTTTGCAAGGTTCTTGGGTATACTCATTGACCAATCCTTGGGCAATGTGTCGAAAGGAACCTTTCGCTTCTTTTCCAGTCCGTATGCTTACGAATGTCTAAAGAAGTTAATTGCCATTTGCGTTGAACACCGTACGACGGCATGTTGTCCTCAAAAGTTGATTAGCCAAAATATTAACATAACCTTGAACTTATCATTATATACAATTTTTAGGCTTTTTCTTGTTAAAAGTTGTTTTGCTTAAGAAAAAAAGTTTAAAAAAAAAAAATTTTATATATGAAATGGACAAACGGATTATAGAATGAAATTTTTAAGAAACCATGAGGCAGAAGTACGCATTTATTAATGGAGGCAATATGAATTATTTCGCAAAATCAATATGTTTTGTACTAAAAATAAATAAATAATTATTTTATCATATTGATAGTGGAGTTTATTTTTAAGGATATACTCTTTTAAAGGAAATTATTACGAACTAATTAGAAGTAAAAATGTCAAATTTATAGCGAACACGTAAAAAAATTCTGAATTTCACAAAAAACAAAAAGTGTCAAGATTATTCACGAAGCTCATAAATACGAATTCTAGATCTTTGGATTATCAAGAAGTTTAGTTAGAATATCACATACTCGTATTACCTTGATTAATGAATTATCTTATCTTTTATATGAATTACGAAGTGAATATCTCTTGATTAATCAGATATTACCAAAAATCAACAGCTTTGATCATTTAAAAAAACTACAGATAATTTTTTTTATATTTACTACTGTTTCTTCTGATAAATTACATAGTTGAGAAAAATTATTATACTGATTTTATTTTCAAATCAATATAAATTAAAGATTACGAACACACCATTCAAACAAAGCATTGAAAAATGGAATATTATATATAGAATATAACTACGTTTTCTAATATAATTAGAGTAAAATCAAACAGAAAGTATTATAACGAAATTATTAAAATTTTACTTTAATTTAATATGAAATTATGAAATCAATAGGGTTTTGATCGTATTACATTTCAGTATGCAGAAGAAAACTTTTGAAATTCACAATATTCTATAAACCTAAATTCACATTGAATTGTAGTGCCATAAAAGTAGTAGTATTTTATTATTTAACGTGACATCTGTCATTAAACATAAAACCACGAGTCGCCTACGATTATAGGGATTGAGTTACGCTCAATCAACGCACTACCATTACTGGCAGTTTACAGTCGGTAACCAGTTACAAGCTTATTACTCCAACTGTTAGTGCCGAGGCCTATCTAAACTTCTACTGCCATAAGCAGTGACTGCGCCCGAGATAATTACCAGTATCTGTCACCAGAGATTCGGAGATCGTACCCGTGATATGAGTATTAACCACAGCCATCACGTTGCTGTCTAAGGCACCTCACCATTGTCGGGCCCAGTGTGTTTTAACACCATGGGGCACTCCGATTTAAGAGTACTTCGGCTTGTACTCTGCTCATTGAGCTACGGTAAGGAATCTTCCTGCCATAAGAGCAGTTATCATGGTTTATTTAACGTGACCAATTTATCCTTTAACCTAAAATCACTAGTCGGCTACGACTATAGGGATTGAGTTACGCCCAATCAGCGCACTATCATAAATGATAGTTAACAGACAGTAATCAGTTACAAGCTGACTACTCCACCTGCTGGTGGCGAGGACTACCTAAACCTCTACTGTCATTAGCAGTGACAGTGTCCGAGATAATTGCAAGTTATTACCGGTTATCTCCCACCCGCGATCCGGATATCGTACCCGCGATATGGGTATTAACCACAGCTACCACGATGGTGCCAAATGGTGCCTCACCATAATCGGGCACAGTGTTTTTTCACACCATAGGGCACCCCGATTCCCGTGGTACCAATTTTTGTTTTAAGAGTACTTCGGTTTGTACTCCGTTCATTGACCTACGGTCAGGAATCTTGTAAATTTCTAGGCACCAGCTCAGGTACGCGGGTTTGCCAAGACCCTGCCATAAGAGCAGTGGAATCTATTCGAATCCTAGAAAATTTGGCCTCCTACATGTGGATACCCCCTACTACACACTTAATCTATATGGATGCCCGTAAAGTCTACAGTGGCTCTATTTAAGATCCCTAAAGATGAAGTAGGTACTGCCTTCGGTGGATCGACGACATAGCCAGAAATCCGAAAACATGCTGGGACTGTCGAACTGGAAGACTGCAACACTAAGCAGGAACGTCTAGAGTTCGTTGCTTCAGCAGTCCTAGCCCTGCTAAATAATAATAATAATGAAAATAAAACTTCTATAATGGACAATCGTGCCGTTTTTTTTTTTTTTGAAAAAGTAAAATTTTCAATAACAAAAATGGCGATTATCAACCAATTTAATTTAGTCATAAACTATGAGCTTATAGGGTAATCACATAAATACCTACCATTAACGATAAACATTAAATAAAATATATAAAATAATAAATTTTAAAACAAATTATATTATAATTCTAAAATTACCTTCATAATTATATACAAAACAGAGTAAAAATTATAGAAAAATTCTTAGAACTTAATTTTCATATCAGACTTTCAGGTGATATACAACTATAAATTTAAAAAATAATAATCAACAAAATAAATCAAAAAAAAAACGAATGGAAAATTCTGAAATATCAATTTCCGGTCATAGATGTTAAGCTAACTCGCCTTTGGAGATTTAATTTGCCACTGGGTTTTGGTATAAAGAGTGCCAATACTCCACAAAATATCAACGAGAAACTACTCATAAGGAATGCTGATGTACAATAGTTGTCCAGAAGTACACCAACTATATTTGCTCCAACGACGCTGCCCAATCGACCCATCATCAATGATATACACACAGCCATTGCCCTAAAATTATAGAAAATATTAGTTTTCTGTTAAAAACTTTTGTCTTTTCAAAATTCAATTGAACTTGGAAGAGATTTTTTTTATATTTTTGTTTTTACCTCAAATTGGTCGGAAATAAGTCAACTGTGGCCGCATTCACAACGGTCACACCGAGTCCACATAAAAGTAGTATTAAGTAAAAATATATCGCCATTAGCGGAATATTTACATAAGCTGCAGCCACACCACATGTTCCACATCCAACCAGTGTAATAACTGCAATCATTTAATTCCATTATATAATTGTAGGAAAATTGCATATTTTTTAATTTACAGGTAAAAAGCACACATTTATTTCTAACCACGAATAATATAGTAAATTAGAATTGTTTTTATTTTGTTTTTGCAATATTAAATAAAGTTGCCTATTTCCTGAAAAAACAACTATACCACCCACTAGAAATAGACAATAAACGTCCGATTTTTCACCTGGTTTCTGTATTGAACAATTTATCAGAGCGATAATTTCTGAGTAAATTTATAAACCCTATCGCAAAAAAACATATTCTCTAATAAATAATACGATTAGCACATGCCTCCATTTGTTCCGGTAATTTTTTGTAATTCTAGAAATTGACTTTTACTACAGCTTGAAACAGTTTTAATACCAAATAGAATATAATTCATAAAATGGACATTTTTCTATAATAAAAAATCTTTTTATATTCGAACGAGTAAAACATGTTTTTAATATATGTTTTTTTTTTTGTAATTTTTAATTATTTTCTAGACTATTTGCAATTTGTTTTTTTTTTCTTAGAGACATTTTTTAAATTATTTGATTTTTGAACGAAATTTTATGGCCCTTTTGCTAATATGGTAAAAATTAAAATATTTAAATCTAGAAAAAAAACGTTATTTGTACTATTTGAAAAAAATCCTAAAATAATGTGCAAAAAAAGTGTTATTATAGGCTTATCTATTTTATATGTATAAAAGAAAAAGGATAATCCTATAATACACTTAACATATATTGAGTTGTTCGAAAAGTAATTTCGTTTGCTGAGATCGCTGAGAGATTAAATCGAATTCGACCGTTTATAATCATTTGAAACGGCTAGATTTAATCTCAAAGCTCGAAATATGGGTTTCTCATCTTCTTAATGAAAAAAATTTGTGCCGTCTCATTGACGTTTGTGACTTGTTTCTCAAACGCCAACAAAATGAGCCATTTTTGAACTGTATCATTACTGGGGACGAGAAATGGTTTGTCTACAACAATGTTAAGTGCAAAAGATCCTGGAGTAGAAAAGATGAACCGGATCAAAACACTTCGATTGCCAATATTCATCAAAAAAAAGGTTATGCTATCTGTTTGGTAGGATTTCAAAGGAATCGTTTATTTTGAGCTTCTACCGAGCAACACAACGATCAATTCTGAAGTGTGCGTAAATTGCTGAAACAGCATCGATTTTGATCGAAAATTGTGAAAAACACAATTTCTTCAAAATTGCAATAAAATTGAAAATTTTCCTTTGCGGGACCCTTGGAAGATTTGTAATTTTTCCCGAAAATTGAACTTTTATCAATCCACGATTTTTTTTGTCCAAACGATACAGAAACATTATCTGTAAAACGATATAGAAACTGTCATCAGTTGAACTTGGATGGGATATACTGCCACACCCAGCATACTCTCCAGATCTAGCACCTTCCCAATTATCTTTTGTTCCAGTCTCTAAAAAATTGTTTAGACCGTAAAACGTTTAATTCAAATGAGGAGGTCAAAAATCACTTGGATCAGTTTTTTGCCATCAAAGAACAAAAATTTTATGAGCGTGGAATCATGCTACTGCCAGAAAGATGGCAAAGGGTATTAGATCAGGCTGGACAATATTTAATTGAATAAAATATTAATTCACTATAAGAAAATCGTTTTTCATTATTATAAAAAAAAACGAAATTACTTTCCGAACAACCCAATATATTATTTAATATAAGTTTTATTTAGATTAAAGTTTACCATTTAATATTTCTAGATGGTAAAACTACCAAATAAACTGTTAAAATTGCAAAAAAACTTTCTACATAACCGGTGATTCTTTCTTGACGACATTTCTTTTCAGTGATAAGGATCCTTTCTTATTCGGTGGATACGTTAATAAATAAAATAATAATAAATGGGAATCTTAAAACCCACAAGTGACAGTAAAAAAAATATTATTTTCATAAAAAGTAACTATCTAGTGTGTATTTTCTTTGAAGACGACAATGAGTCGCATTTTTTTTCGTTTGAAAACGAACAAGGAATGACAGTTACCGACAATTCTAAACGTCTATTAACCAACTTTTTTTTCACTCGAACTTAAAGATTTTAATCAGGATTATACGTGGTTTCAGGCAACACCATTAGCTACATAACACGACAAATTTTGGCTTTATTGTGTAAAAAGTTCCCAGGACGTGTAGTTTCGTATCTGACGCTGTACGAATTTTTCTTATAAAGTTACATAAAAAATTGTATCTTTGTAGAAAAGTTTTGGACTTGAGATCATTTAAAAACTACCATCCGTCAAGTAATAGTTTAAAAAGTAAAATTAATTAACTTTACTTTTTAAAGCATAAATTTGCTAACCTATTTCAAAATGAAATCGAACATGTACTATACCATATCCCCATCTAAAAATTGTACCAATATTTTAATAAGTTTTCCTGTTCAAATAATAATTCAACAAATGTCATATTTTTTGTCTAAAACTTTTACTAACTGCATACGTTTTAGAAAAAAAATATAACTTATTATTATTAATTTACTTACACAAAATGCTCAGCTTTCCAACTTTATTTATAACTAAACCGATAAAAGCAAATCCAACCGCATATAACATTTCCAGGACTAATGAATGCTCGTAAGTGGAAATATCCAATGTATCAATGCATTCAGACTAGAATAAAAATAAATATTTAAAGAAAGATTAAAATAATACAAACAAAAAAAAACACTTTTAAAAGCTTACTGGTTGAATTTCTTTGTCTAATGTTAATTTCGCTTGATTTCTATATACAGCTTCGCAAATAGTAATTTGTGTATCGTTATTATTACTAGTGTATTCTGATATTTGGTTCAAAATATCTGGGAACCACATGTACATTCCGTTTGATGTAGCAAAAATTCCAAATTGAAGTGTGCAGGCGATTAGGGTTTTTTTTAAATAGTTTTTTTGAAAGAGGGGCGCTGTCTGATTCCACATTGACCGTAGAAGGGATAGAATCGGATTTGAAATTTCGATTAACTGTTTACGTGTGCTGACATCTTCAAAATCGTCCACTATGGAATTAACCTGAAAATATTACTCATCAGTCCCTTTAGGTATTATTTTTTTTTTTTTGAATTATAAGAAATCTACCGGAAATTCATCTTCGCTCTTCTTCGTATTTATGCTGTAAATTGTCCGTAATATCTTAACTGCTTCTTTCTGTCTATTTTGTGCCAATTCAAATCTTGGACTCTCAGGAATTTTGCATAAGCTGAATGCGCAAAATAGTCCAGGTATCCCGCATACTATAATGAATAGTCGCCATGGTTTGTATGTTATATCCAAAATTGGAATATAAAAGGACCAAGTTTGGTTAATAACAAGCCAGGCAATCGCCGGCAATAGCATACAGCCAATACCAAAAATAACTGATGCGCCCATAATCGATCTTGATCGTGTTTTATTTGTATGGAATTCACCTAGGTAAGGGTATATCGTTGCTGATCCACCTGATATGCTATTTTTTTTTTATTTTTATTGTTAACATTTACATTTGAACGTATATTGCTATAAGATAAACTTACAAAAATCCATTTAAAAATCTAACAATAAGAAATGCCCAGAAATTTGTTAGAAAACTGGATATCACAGACATGAGGAAACCCAAAAATAATGTTGGTTGAATAACTTTTTTCCGACCTTGTGTATCAGCTAAAAAGCCCCACAGATAAGAGCTTGAGATAATTCCCACAAATCCTATAGCACTTAATAATCCTTTATCTTGAGTTGTTAACTTTAGGTCACATTGTGCAACTGGATGTACAAAGCTAATTCCGAGCGTTTCTAAGAGTACATTTGTCAAAACAAGTCCAGCAATTATAATCAAAAATATATTGAATTTTCCAAATTCTATAATAAGTAAATAAAAACAAAAAAATTAATAATAAAAAGTGTTTCTTTAACTTTTTTTGTTTGTCATCGGAAATATCTTTATTCAATTTACTTGTTAGTGTAAGTGCCTCTTCAAAATTCATCGGAACATCCTTTTTTTTAATGCCTACATCTTTATTGCCTGTTTCAACATTCACATTATTTTCGGGTATTTCTAAAATTATAATTAAAATTTAAAATCATCATCGAATTACCATTTTGCTGAATATCTAATTTCGAAAAGGAAAAAAAAATCCCCCCAAAAAAAACTGCTTCTAATCCTTAGAACTTCTGTTATTAATTCGTATAAAATTATCTTTATTTTAAAAAAAAAAAAAAAACCGAATTGATTATAACTAATTTACACAATATTTATAAAAATGGATCCATTTACTTTGAGAACGCATTTCTATTATTTTTATTTATTATTTTTTTATTTTTTATTGATTGTAAAATAAAAAATAGCAAAAAAATATTTACTTTTTCGAAAAGAAAACATTTTTTCAGAAAGCAGGATGTTATTTTTTTCTTATTTTTTTTGTTGTAAAATCAAACAGTCTAGGATTAATTTATTTAAATTATTTAACTGGATACTTACGTTCACAAACACTTTTTATCTTATTTTCACACATGGTTTTTTTTTGGAAATTTTCTGCTATTATTTATTTGGTTTCTTTTATTAATTTTTAATTATTTTTTACACTAGAAATTAATTTTTTACTATTTGATTTAGAAACTTTTCTATTTAAAAAAAAACAACAAACTAATAGTTTATTATTTAGAACTTTTGAATATTATGCTATAATTTTTTTATAGACACACAAACGTATTGCAAACAATAAAAAAAAAACACAAACTAAACCCAACATTAGTGTTCCAAAAAATTCGGGAAAAATAAAAATCAATACAAAAAGGATCAAAAATGAATCACTAAAATGTTGAACTTTCAAAATAATAACAAAAAAATATATTTTTTGGATGATTAGATGAACTTTGAAATTGATAAAGGTAGGCTCGGCTCGACTACATCTGTTGGTAATGGGTAATTACCAAAAGTGAACTGATACTAAATTAGAATTAAACTCATATTATATATGCTCTTATACTTGCTCGTTTTTAGTAATAGTTATTGTGTTTTTTCCACCTTTTGCGATTTGTCATATTTTGTTGATATCTTAATTTTTTTCCACCCCATATTTGAAATAAGATGAACAAAAAAAAATGTATTTTCATGACTTTATCTTTGGTATCTGGGGGCATTTGTTCTCGCTGTTGCTGTTATTATTGTATTGTAGATGGAAATATCAAAAGATATATGTGACTTGACACTTTTATCATTTGGAATTTTCCAAAACGAAAACAACAAAACGTTAACTGAATCATTTGGAAATGGGAGTATCTTAATTAATTGAATATAAACTAAAGATAAATATAATAGATTATAGTAATTATAGGAAATGAATATTTATTAAAAATATATTTATTCTACAATCAAAACTATATGCCTTTACGAGAACATTAGATCATAACAGCATTAGATAATATAATGATGATAGGTGGTAGGATTATAATTTTGAAAAGACAAAGCAAATCCACTTTTAACACACTATCAATATTAGTATTGTATTAACAAAATAATTCCTGTTTATAATAAAATTGAGGATGTATTTTTTTTTAAATTAATCTACAATATATTTAGAAAAATAATAAAAATTACATTATTAATGGCGACTTTTAGATCATTCCAAAAATTAAAAAAATAATAAATCTAATAAAATAATTATTATTGGTTGCGTGTGCAAATATGTATATAAACGTAGTCTTCAGCTATAATAATTCAAGTAAAATGTCTAAAAATGTCACAGCAAATTTACCTGTACTTTCGGCCCCCCCATATTAGATTAGTTAATTTACATACTGATAGAAATATTCGCTAAAATATAAGTAACAACAACAAAATTTCGAGGAAAGAACAAAAAAAAAATCACATTTACTTTTATTTAAAATATTTATTTGTAAATAAGAAAATATGCGTTGTGTTTTAATTGTTAATTTTTTTGGTTTTTAATGTGATTTTTTTCTATTTTTTGAATTCACAATTGAGACTATAATCACATTGAAGGTAAATTCTAGTTAAAGTACAGATTTTTTTTAAAATTATTTTTGTTTGAGTGTACATACTTGTTGTATAAGTTGGCTATTTATGTACATATTTTGTATCTGTTGACATGGATGTTTTTGTATGAAAACAAGTATTTTTAAAATCAAATCTTAATTAAACATTTTAAATCAATGAGATTATCAAGAAAAGGAAGAAAATTCTAGATTCATAAGCTGATAAAATTTTTTGATTTAGTAGAATTTTGTTTACTACTTATTATTGTTTTCACCTCACTCCATTCAAACAAAGTGGAATAAATAATATGAAGGAAAATCTACGGATTGTATAAAGTATTTTATTTAATAAGAAGAAAATACATACAATTTCGTGAACATTATTATTTATAATGATTTTCATATTTTTATTAAAGTATTTTTTCTATATAACAAGTTAATTATAATTGTAGCACTTGGAACATTTGTACTGAAATGTAAATTCTTAACGACACGATAACTCAGGGTATTTGTCGACAATTAGAGGGCACCTCCTCCGCTATGTCAAAGCTGTTAAATCGGGGCATCTAAATTTTTTCCTTCTTCAAATCGATGAATAACATTTATTTTATCTTACAATAAAAAATAAAATCTTTGTTCCATATTAAACAATTATAGTTCTGTATACCGAATATTTAAGTGTGCATAGTAATTTTACTATTTTGTGAGATCCGATTGGCCAGTGGAAAACGTCAAAGTTCTACGGTGAACTGTCTTATTTTCGATATTGGTCGCATAACAATTTTACATTATTTACAAGTTTTTCGAATCAAACTATTGTAGTTTACGAAAACTTAAATTTTTATATTGGGTGTATAACTTAAAAATGCGGGATTGATAACAGATGGCATAACTTTTACACATGGTTTGTGTTAATAATAACTCATATGGCATTTTGAAGGTTAAACATCTGTCATTCATTTTCGAATGATAATTTAACGAAATAGTGTAAACAACAACGTTTTTTTTTGCTTCAAAAATGTCGAATTTCGTACCAAAAAAGTCCCATTTGCGGGAAGTGTTGATTTACTTCTTCAATTTGAAAAAAAAGAACATCGATTGCTCACCGAAGCTTATCCTGAATATGTTCCATCGATTTCAACGTGCGAGAGATGGTTTGTGCGGTTCAGAAGTGGTGATTTTGACACGGAAGACAAAGAACGACCAGGTCAGCCAAAAAAGTTTGAAGATGAAGATTTGGAGGCATTACTCGACGAAGACTGTTGTCGAACTCAAGAAGAAATTGCAAAATCATTGGGAGTCACTCAAGCAGCCATTTCAAAACGTTTGAAAGCAGCAGGATTCATCCAAAAGCAAGGAAATTGGGTCCCATATGAATTGAAGCCGAGAGACGTTGAAAGGCGATTTTGCATGTCCGAAATGCTGCTTGAACGGCAGAAAAAGAAGTCGTTTTTGAATCGAATCATTACTGGCGATGAAAAATGGATTTATTACGACAACCCAAAGCGCAAAAAATCGTATGTGAAACCCGGCCAACCAGCCAAATCAACGCAAAAGCCAAATATCCATGGCGCCAAGATAATGCTCTGTATTTGGTGGGATCAGAAGAGTGTGATCTATTATGAGCTATTGAAATTGGGCCAGACAATCATAGGCGACCTCTACCAAACACAATTAATCCGTTTGAAGCGAGCATTGGCCGAAAAACGCCCGGAATATGCGACCAGACACGAAGCCATAATTTTCCATCATGACAACGCTCGGCCTCATGTTGCAAGACCGGTTAAAAATTATTTAGAAAACAGTGGCTGGGAAGTTTTGCCTCACCCGCCTTATAGCCCAGACCTCGCCCCGTCCGACTACCATTTGTTTAGATCCATGCAAAACGCCCTCACCGGAATATGCTTCACTTCACAACAGGGCATCAAAAATTGGCTCGATTCATTCTTGGCCTCAAAACCGGAGCAGTTTTTTTGGCGCGGAATCCATATGTTGCCAGAAAGATGGGAAAAAGTAGTGGCTTCCGATGGACAATACTTTGAATAAAATATATTGTAACAATTTTTCAAAATAAACACTCAAAGTTTGCCAAAAAATCCCGCATTTTTAAGTTATATACGAGGTCTATTTTGTCCCCTTTAAAGTAATTCCCACCAGATATTATACACTTGTGCCAACGTTTTTCCAATCCTCGAAGCACTTCAAAAAATAATTTTTTGTGATCTTGATCAGCTCCTCCTTCGACGCCGTCTTTATCTCCTCAATCGTAGCGTAGCGTCGATCTTTGATGGGGCTCTTCAATTTCGGGAACAAGAAAAAGTCACATAGCGCCAGATCTGGGGAATACGGTCGCTGCGGCATTATTAGTGTGTTGTTTTTGGCGAAAAATTCGCGCACAAGCAACGATGCGTGAGCAGAGGCGTTATAATGGTGCAAAAGCCAATTTTTATTCTTTCACAAATCCGGGCATTTCTGGCGGATTGCTTCACGCAATTTGCGCATAATTTGTAGGTAATATTCGTTATTGACCGTTCTACCCTGTGGTAAGAACTCATCAAGCACCACGCCCCTGCAATCGAAGAAAAGTGTAAGCAAAACCTTTACCGGCACGTTTTTCGTCGTTCACATATTCTCGGCCCTCTGAGAACATTTTGTACTACCGATAAACATTGCTTCGGTCCAAGGTAGCTTCACCATATGCCACAGTCAACATTCGGAATGCGTTCGCGCAATTAATTTTGTTTTTCACACAAAATTTGATACAGATTCTTTGATCCATTTTTTGGAATGTGCAAAAATCGAAGACGAGCCAAAACATGTGCAAGCAAAGGAGCTGTCAAATATTAACTGAACATTCAAAATGGCCGAACTTGTTGGCATAAGTGAGAGACATGAGTACCAACATAACGCCATAAACAAATTGAAAATCGAATATACGTAACAAAACCATGAGACCATAAAAAAGGATTAGTAGTAAACAAACTAATCCTTTCTTATGATCTCAGATCTTTAGAAAGGCAATTTGATACTTCCACTTAATCTCCAATCCTCCTTCCTACAACCGAATCGGAAACCTTTTATTGGAACGGAGTTCAATATTTTTACATCTTTTAGCAGATTTAAAAAAACAAATGATTTAGTGGAAACTTTTCCTAGGAATTTTGAATGGGTTCAACTCTGCATTCCATCGTTCTGCAAACGATGACCAATTTTCATCATATGGAATGTCGACTTTTCCTAAATTGAACCATTAAATTGGCAGTCGGCATTGCAATTTATCGACGCGACAATCGCTCTTAACTTATTTTCGCCGATTCTCTTGCAGTCCTTACGGCTATTCGTAATTATGCCAGAATCCCAGTCGTGGGTAGCATCTGGTATTGTGAGAGCATCGGATTGTATTGAATTAATTCATATACATAGCTATTCCTAACATACCGCATCGGCTAGCAAAATATTTAATAACATTTTAGGTCTTACGTAGCCAAATAAACTAGTTTAATGGTGACACTTTTCTTTCAGCACATTGATAGCCTATCTTAAAGGTAATTTACTTATTGTAGGCGAAAAAATTCCTAAGAATTACGATTGTTTATTATACCATCTTCATTCACAATTTCCTATTTGAAAATCTTTGCCATCCCATTTGTCAATCCTGTAGCGTCCGTCTTACCATCATACACATACTTCGGTACTGCCAAACCATCCACAGTTTCTTTACTAATAGGATTCCATCCACTTCTTTAATTCTCTAACTTCATTTTACAGTCGTTTTTTTATGTTTTCAAGGTAAATAATTTTCTTCCTAAAACCTTAGGGAAATTTTTACTTTCAACCCCACTAATACTGTGAACATTCTCAAATAGGAATCTATTCCGAAAGACCTCAAGCTCATAGCGCTGCATAATTGTATCCTGTGCCATTTAATAAATATTATAACGTTGAAAAAAAACATTATAAGAAATTGTGCATAATTTTTATCTATTTATCTTAAATTATTGCTGTTTTTTTTAAAAATTAATACTATAAATATTTTTTCTATAGACTTTTATTTAAATATCTAGCTAGACTATATGAATAAGTACCCCTCTTAACGTAGTCTAGTCTCTTATTTACGTAAATTTTCTGGACGTTTCCATCTTTGTCGGGAGGAGAATTTAAAATATTAAAATTATTTTTATTATAATAAAATCTATTATATTATCTCAATAATGCATTTACAAATAAAATATCAACTAATGCTTAACCAACTTTTATTAATTAATCAATTTGCTGTAAATATTTTGTAGACATGAGATGAGTTTTGATATATATATATAAGTGAATTTATGTAAATAAACGTTGATACTCGTATTAGCAAGAATATGATATAATTACATAAAGTTCATAAATTTTATTACCATATAGTTTTTGTTTATAAAAAAAAATATGACACCTTAGCTAAATTCTTTGTGGAAATTCACCTAAACAATTACCACAAGTGTAAACAATCAAATTAAACATACTGTAAAAAGAACGATTACCTGTTCATACAGTTGAGATACTATTCTTCTTTTTTATGTTGTTTTATACAAATTCTTCTTATAATAATAATAATAATAATAATAATAATAAGAATATTAATAATAATAATTTAAGATAATATCATGTGAAATTAAAATTTTATCATATGTCGTACTTGTATTTCTGACTGAAAGTAAACTTCAAGTTCGGCGATCTCACGTTGTTTAGAGAAAATAGCATTTTTACCGTATATAAGATAGGAAATCAGTCACAATAATATGTATTACTTTTTTAATATTTCAACCACGTAATTTGAAAAATTATTTAAATTATTATCTTTTAATTTACATTTGTTCAAACAACAAATTTGTATACTGAATCATAAAATCGGTAGCATTTAGTTAAATACTGGTATTAATATAATATTACTATAAATTTGTGATTTTATCTACAAAAATCCGCAACACGTTTCCGAAATTGTCCAAATCTCATAAATTCTCTAGAACTGGTCTACTAAGTCGAGAATAAAAGTAAACGAATGCAAATGTGTCCATGTAACTTTTATTCTCCGCCATAGATCATGTCATCCGACATTAAAGTTCTAAACTTCGATACCTAGGACTGTATTACTTAGCCGGAAGTTTGACATGGAAACTACTTCAACTTCTAGGCAAATATTCCTAACTTAAAATAGACAGAAGAGTTGTATACAATGCTCTCTATTGAAACCAATATAAACTTACAGACTAGAATTCTGAGGATGAATTGTACTTAGCCTTTCAAGTCTACTCGAATCCAATTCCTTTAGTCAAAAATACTTTGTAAAATTGTCGATGGTTCCTTTTTAGTGTTATCGTCGGTTTCTTCAAGACGTGATATACAATTTTCAACCTTGTCCGGTAACTATGCGATCCCATAGAGCGTAATATGTGAAGTTGTGTTTTTGTAGTAAATTATAAAAAAATGAAACAGTGAAATTTGTTCTCAAGAGCACAATTTTTTGGTGGTAACAATCAATTTTGGATGGCCGAGTATCAGTAGAAGACAAACTTCCCTCAGGGAGGCTCTCAACACCGAAAACTGATGAAAATTTGGAATTAGTAAGGGCTCTTGCAAGGTCAGACGGTCGTTTAACGTTGAAGCAGATAAAGAAGTCTTTGAAAGTCGCATAAATGGGATGCCCATAATTACTAAACTCCCCTATTATCCTGATATTAGTGTATATGGCTTATTTTATTCCCCAAGATTAAAAAACACTTGAAATTACGCTATTTTGGTACTGTCGATAACATCCAAAGACCTATAACCGAGTAATTAAAGTCCTCCAGCACTGCTACAAAATCAGAATATAAAAATTGTATTATCTTGTATTAATGTAAAAAATTTTGATAATTTTCATATTATATCTAAAGGATCAAATTGTAGCTTTGAATATTGGCTATTTTACATTAAGTAAAAGTACAGATTTATGTTGTTGATAAATAATTGATATTTTAAATCTATTTAGGGACGCTTTTGTTTCTTAAAAAAAATTAAGATTTTATATTAAATGCGGTAGTGTATACAAATGTAATATGCTAATATGTTTTGTTATCTAGTGTAGAATACAAGATCGATTATATTGAATAATATACCGAATCTGTACCTTCTTAAGTAAAACTTATTGGTAATTCAAAAAATATTAATATGGGGCTGATAAACTTTGCAACAAATAAAAATGAACTTGAATTCCATATTGCACGTGTAAGCGAATGCGTTAATTATTTTTCCTTTTTTTTTGCAGCAAAAATGTTGAATTTTAAATTCTTGTTTATACTGGACTCAGGCGTTTCTGCGATATTTGTACATTTAGATATAATTTTTTTTTTATAGGCATGTCTGTAAGGGAAAACTTATGTAAATAAGTCAAAATTATACTAATGACTTAAGAATCATTTTCGTACTGAAATCAAAGGTTATCATCAGGGAGTTAACTGGAATTGTGATAAGTGTCGTAACAAGAACGTTGAAGAATAAAAATAGGTTATCACACGAGAGTAGATGTACATAAGTACATCAAAACGTAATTTAATGCTGTTTTTTTTACCGAAAATGAAATTTTCAAAATCTTAATCTCTGAATGAATTTCAATAAATTCCAATAATTTCTTTTTATATAGAAATCTCCAAAGCTCACAGACTGAGCACTATTTAAATGCACACCATTTATAAAATAAATATTTTTCTAATGAATAACTAATAAATATTACATTAAAGATGCATAATGTAAAATTATTAAATGGTTTGTAAGTCTTTTTGCAAGTATTCAATTTATATGCTCAGAAAGCTATTCGATAATACCACGGACTTCCCCAACACAGTTCTTACTCGTTACTTCCTCCTAGATGTGATTAAGTGACCCTGTAGAAAGTGATAAGTACGGTGAAAATGGAATGGCGAAGTTTGCAGTAACTACACATACGTGGCATCAAAATTTGTTTTAAGCTTGGTGAATCCACCAAGTTTGACTTACTTAAAGAGCTCCTTATCAAGAGCACAATTTTTTCGATAGAATAAAACATTTTTGGAGGGTCGAGAAACAGTGGAATAAGAACCTCGCTCAGTAGGGCCTTCAAAGCAGAAAACTGATGAAAATGTTGTGAGGTCAAACAGTCGATTGACATTGAAGCTGATGAATAGTAAGTTAAAAGGCTCAGAAAAAGAATTCTTCGCTTTAGATGGAACAATGCAGACACTTGGAAATTCTGTCACATGGATATTACCATTAACAAGTTTTGTTTCCGAAGCGCCGTTATTCACTTGATCTGAGTCCGTGTAACTTTTTTTATTTTTTTAGATCGAGGATTATTTCTTAAAATCATTTTTCCCCACAAGGCTGTCATTGATCCTGTCGACACTATCTAAAGGCATGAGATAGGTGAGTGCCAAGATGGTGCCCAAAAAAGGGATTCCTGTGGTTCCTCAACCTCCCTCTTCACCTGATCTGAGTCGGTGTGGCTTGATTTTATTCTTCAATATGCCCCTGCTGATATATAGCTGTCCAAAGAAATAACTTTAAAGGGATAACATTGATATTAAAAAATAAAAGAAAATTATTGAAAAAACATCAATATAATTACTTTGATGCCACATTCGTATACATACATACCATATATTACCATCCAGGAATCTCTAATCAAATTCATTGATTAATCATAGATTGTTTTCATGTATTAAGACTATTAATCATAGATTGTTTTCATGTACGGACCATTCCGGATACTTTTCAATTCACCCTTGTAATATCTAAAGCATTTAGTTAATATTTAATTGAAATCTAAGGCTACACATATTAAGTGTTTGTATTTTATTTCCCAGAAAACTAAAATTACTGTATACAAACTTATGAATTGCTCAAAATTTTATACAAAAAACTGATCTTCATTAAATGCATGATCATAAAAAAACTATAAAACTTATATAATTGATATTTAATAGCTTATAATTTGATAAAATTCAATTTGGTATTTTTTAGATTCTTCTAGATCAGACCTACTAGCCAAATGATCAATATAAAATATTGTAGAAATTTTCTTTTAATAAACGTATATATGAGGTCTGTTCAAAAAGTATCACGAATTTTGTGTTTTTTCAAAAATTATTTATTTATTAATGAATATCTATTTTGTCCCCTTCAAAGTAATCCACACCAGATATTATACACTTGTGCCAACGTTTTTTCCAATCCTCGAAGCACTTCAAAAAATCATTTTTGTGATCTTGTTCAGCTCCTCCTTCGATGCTGTCTTTATCTCCTCAATCGTAGCGTAGCGTCGTCCTTTCATGGGGCTCGTCAGTTTCGGGAACAATAAAAAGTCACAACGGGCCAGATCTGGGGAATACAGTGGCTGCAACGATGCGTGAGCAGGGCACGTTATTATGGTGCAAAAGCCAATTTTTGTTCTTCCACAAATTCGGGCGTTTCTGCGCATACTATTGAAACGCTTTCTGCGCAGGTAATATTCCTTATAGACCGTTCTACCCTATGGCAAGAACTCATGATGTACCACGCCCCTGTAATCGAAGGAAACTGTAAGCAAAACCTTCACATTCGACCGAACTTGGCGCTTTTTTCGCTCTTGGCTCGTGCGGCAGCTTCCATTGGGATGATTGAGCTTTGGTTTCTACGTCATAACCATAAACCTATGATTCGTCACCAGTTATGACCCTCTGGAACAAACTTGGGGCGTCGCGGACAGAGTCCAACAGCTCCTTAGCAATGTTAATGCGATGATGTTTTTGGTCAAAATTGAGCAAAAATCGAAGACGAGCCAAAACACGTGCAAGCAAAGCAGCTGTCAAAAATTAACTGAACATTCAAAATTGCCGAACTTATCAGCATAAGTGAGAGATATGAGTACCAACATAACGCCACAAAAAATCGAAAATAGAATATACGTAACCCGCGGAAATTCAAAATTCGCAATACTTTTTGAACAGACCTCGTATCGAATGTTAAAAATGGATTTAGTAAAAAAAATTTCTGTAATTTATTATTTATAATAACAGATGTTCTTACAAAACACTAAACAAAAACTTCAGTAAATAAATTTTCAAATTTATTGCAAAAAACTTTTCCTTTCCGGTATGTTAATGGACAAATAAAGAAAGAACTCTTCAATGACGCTTTTCTTTAGAGCTTTGAAAAAAAAATTATATAGTTACGCTTATTTGCAGAAGTAGTTTCTGTTAGGGGGTATTTATATTCAGAAATAAACAGCTGGAAGTATTGTAACCATGCAAATTGTGTTCTTATCTTTCCATGATTTATTATTGTACATAAATTAGCCATACATGGTAATTTAGTGTCGACGGCATCATTTTCAGAAATTTAATTTTCATAATTTTCATGACGACAATTATTGCCATAGGCTGCATAATTGATTTTAATAGATATATATGAAAAAAAAACGGGGGAAAAAGTTATTCTTATTTCTTATTTTTTCTTCACTTGGATATTTTTATAAATATATCATAGTCTTCAGTATTTTATCTACAAAATAATAGTAAATAATTAAATTAATAAATAAAAAGCAGGTTTTTCTTTTGTTGAGATTTATTATATCGAAAATCCAAATGTTTAGTTCCGTATACGAATAATCTTAGCAATACGAAGGAGGTTTTTGCAATAATTTTGTTGTTTAGATCATAATAGGACTTTTATTTACATGTGTAAAATTTACTAGCAAGGATTTTGCGAAGCGATTTTGGATATCGAAAACTAAATTCGGTTACATTTAGGAGCACCAGTAAATTTAGTTAATTGAGCTCAATTCATTTTAATCTCTTAAAAAAATGATGCTTCTATCGAATAAAGGCCTATCCAATTTTTGCTTTGGAAAGTATCGTTGAATAAAATACACTTAAAATTGAGATTTCTATCAATATAATTATTTTATTATTTTATTTGAATCTTACTATTATACATGAAATATATTCATTCATATGAACCCCACAAGACTTCTTGTACGACTCGATTATTTTGAGTTAATTTTTAATGAGTTTTTGAGGCTGTAATTCGAACATTACTTGATGGATGCTGGTTTTTAAATTCTCTAAGGTTTTTAGTATTGTAACGATTAGTCCAGCAGTATCAAATTGCACGATCTTACAGCCAATTGACTTGACTTAATCTTAAAATTATGCATCCTGGGAATTTTTTGCACAACAAAGCCTAATTTATTGTGTTGTCTTGGTTATGGCGCTCTCTTGCTGAATTAAAATTTTTAAGTTTAGGGCAAAAAAGGAAGCTGTCATTCAGCCATAGCGCTCAGAATTTACAGCAACGATCTCTCCTTTTGCATTTATAAAGAAATACGATCCAATAACACCTTCAGACCAAAATGCATACTAAACAGTCTTTTTTGTAGATACAAGTTTTTAGAGTCCCATTTATGGTATTCTGATTATTAACATATCCTCAGAGATAAAAATGAGCTTCATCGCTCATTTACCACATATGTTAAAAGTTTTTACAGTTTCAACGCATAATTAAATTGATAATTAAACTATGCATATTATAAAACGGCGAAACTTTACCTTTATAAATATTATATCAAGTATAATATACATTTGGGAACTGTTATCAAAACAGACCTCTATTTTCCGAATAATTAAATGGGTAACTCTGTGTTATTAGGAAATATGCTTCTTCAGTAAATAATAAAAAACGCTGTAAGCATATGATTTGTTCATTTATTTTTACTCTGTACTTTTTGTATTTATAAGAAAAAAATTACTAAAATTAATAAGCAATGCATTTGATAACATTTATCAATAATTTTTTTCTCAATGCAAATCTAAAAAAAACAATTAAACATTTTATATTAACGATTTTTCATAAATGTTGATTAAGAATATTTAAATCTCTTTATTTACAATATTATTTTTAATAAATTTACATACAAAATATAGAAATAATTCATTCTATACTATATTATTTAGTGATTTTTCATAATTGATACCAAAAATAGTAATATTTTAGAAGAAAAAAATTATCATCTTGTCCCTAATTTTTTTTTTTTGGAATATTTATAATTTATAGACACTATAGTAGATTCAAGAATTTACATAATATTTTTATTTTTAAGTTGTATATAACTCAATTAATTTACTTAGGCAAAATATATACAAATACAGATAAATTGATATAATTAAAATTAGTTCGGCATATTAAAATAAAAAAAAGTTTTTTTTAGAATTTAGAATTTAGATAGAGTACATAGTTCCCATTAATTTTTTTTACATGTTTTTATTGTGTGGAAAAATGAAGCAATAAACGATTAGGTTTATTTAAGTACTGAAATTTATTGTATAAAAAGTTCATAGATCAATTGAGTGCCCAAGATTTCGAAATTGATAAAAAATATTGAAAATCCGAATGTTATACTGGTAGAATATTGAAAATGAATCAGTATAATTTTAACTGTTCGTTAAATGACTACATTCTAGCGGCTGAGTAAATTATCTAGAATGTCGGTGACTAGTTTTAAAGAAGATATCCTTCAGCCAATTTCCCAGTTGGAATTAAAACAAATGCAAGAAATTTGTTATCAAAATCTTCCTCAATCGATAAGAGGCCATCACACACTCTTCCACTATAATCGTTGGCATAATGAATTCAGCGAAGTCGAACTTGAAAGGAAAATAACCGCGCCGAGTTGTCGGGTAAAATTTTATCGTCCTCGTAACAGTGATATTAAAAATTGCACTTTTGTGTCTATATCCGATGAAGAAGTAATATTAACTAATCAAATCATTCGATTTTTCAATTATATAACGTTTTTTCTTTTATTATTGGTTATTTATTTCTTGGTTCTTATAAGGACTATTTTGTTTTCCCGTTTACACTTCAAGAATCTGGTGAAGAATTGCGTGAGTGTTTTGAGAAAACAAAAAGAATCAAGTGGAATCAAAGACCATGGATTACCTCGTTACCAGACAAATACCTTCATACCTTGGATAAAATATTCGAAACCTTTAAACCAGTTTCATTATATCCGAATTACATATTACAAATGAGCGCTGAAAAAGCGGCAAAACTAGACATCAAGTATATTTATAATATTTTCATTATAATAATTTTGCTAATAGTGATCTATCATTACTTTTTAGTCTGCCTGATGCTGTTTATATATCAGATTTAACAAAAGAGCATGCAGGTATCGTTAATGAGACATGGGAGTACAAAGATTCAAATACTTACACTTATATAGAAACGCTTATCGAATTGAATGGAGGCCTTGGAATGTTTACTAAAAGCGATAACAAACTAATATCTTGGGTTTTAATTAATGATAGCTTCTCACCAGGGTAAGGAGTCTGTGAATGATTTCAAAAATGTCATACTGTCTTAATATTTTGTACTATGGAAAAGGCTAAAAAGGTCTTATCAATTACAGATGCATGTTTACACTGTCTGAGGAACGCCGTAAAGGTAGAGGACTAGAACTTGCTAAGCTTATGTTAAAACGTATTGGTGAGCATTACAAAATGGATATTCTATCTTTTGTGCTAAAGACAAATGCACCATCTCTGAAAATGTGCAAAAAAATGGGATTAGAAATTACTGACACGTGTACATGGTATCACCTATAAATCGTTGTCTACACGTATTGCCCAGCCTAACATGGATCGATGATCTATTTCACTCGATTAACCACTCCCAATTTAATGAAATTATATTATTTTATATGATAAAAATGAAATTTTGTTTTATTTTAATATTTAAATAAGAATACATTTTAATATTATATATATATACTATATATATAAAGTGCTTTATTCCTTATTAAATGAAGTATGAATCGCTTTTTATTTGCAAAAATATATTATTTATTTTTTCATAAATACTATTGCAAATACTCTTTTTTCATATTGAGATATTTTAAATTAAATTATGTAGCATCTTTATAAAAAAAAATATAAAAATTTGCAAATTTCTAAGAAAAATAAATTTTATGACCAAAAATGTATTCGGCTTTTGAAAAATTTATGTGTAGTACACATTCTAGCAGTTATTATTGCCATATTAACTTTATACTAGCTAACTAAGCTAACTGACATACTAAACAAATATTGACATTTCCCCTCCCAAGAGTTTGACGTTTGTACAACAGCTGATTGTTTTGCTCAGTGATTTTGATTAACATTCCAAGCGGAAGTTTCTTATTCAAATAAGAGTAATTAAAGTGATATTTTGAACTGAAAAGATGATATTAATAAGATAGAAAATGTCGCCGTGTATTTCAAAATCTTCCCATTCAAATTTAGCTGCTGTGACATTTTTTGCGAAATCTCATCCGGGAGATGTTTGTGGCAGCAACGGTTTACCGTTGACACCGAACTCGATAGCAATCTTGGGGCGTGCACAGATATTGAAATCAATAAAACACCCCAATTTGTGTGAATATTTAGATGTAATTCGAGGAAAACATGGTAAATCATCTCTGTGTTATCTCCAAATACATAATGTCTAAAGTTTTTCCATGTATTTCAGAACGTACTATTATTGTCTCCGAATACTGTGGCTCACCATTAGAAACAAAATCTCATATTTCGAATGATCTTACGAAAATTCTCCAAACCTTCTACCAAATAGCTGAAGGTTTGAATGAAATCTATCGGAATGGATTTGTAAATCACAACCTGGATCCTAGCACAGTTCTACTTGACGATTTGAATAATGTGCGCCTTTTCAACTTTGGCCTTTTCTATATGACAAAATTTGGCGAATATGTTACTTTTCCAATTGGGTAGTATTTGAAATTAATATTGCTATTATAAATGCGGATTTTTAAAAATTGTATACAAACATTCTTCAGGAATATTCACTATATGTCCCCAGAAAGATTGTTGGGAGCGAAAAATAATATTAAGAACGATATTTGGAGTTTAGGATTAATAATTGCAGAATTAGTCTTTAAATGCCGGTTTTGGTCATCTCTTAAAATATCGAGCATCATTCGAAAAATACTCTCGTTATGCAATACGACCAATGTGTTGGAAAAAATTGCTCGAGAGCACAACTGTTATGATATCTATCAGAATATGAATAGAGATATTAGGACTTTAATTGAAAGTTGTCTTTTCATATCCGTAAAAGATCGCCCACTACCTTTAGACATTCTAAAAAATGATATTTTTAAAGATAATTACGAACTGTATGGATATAAAGAACCAGAGAAACCAAATGAGCTGTTGCTGCGTTGTTCACTAAAAATTATATATTATTTGTGGCAATTAGCTGGCGGAGATGTTCAGGCTGAATTGAAAAAAGAAGGATTGATTCGCAGTGAAGCACCGATACTGGCAATGCCAAAAGCTGTCTGTTTGAATGGCCCAACTATTGGCCCTAAACGAAGCCAAAGCTATCTTGTTGATAACCGTATTATTATGCTTAAACTTAGCAATTTGTTAGAACGTTTAAAAAATGTTCCATCAATGGCATATTTTCCTCTGATACATTCACCGCAATTTCACATACAATACGCATCGGGAATGGAAGAACTTCCGCTTGTGATTCGCGAAAAAGATACTGAATATCAGTTTCACAGAGTTATATTATTCTCAAGAATGCTCAAAGTAACTAAAACGATATTATGGTCTTGCGTTATTTGTAATTTTTTTTGTAGGGTTATCCTTATACACGTGATATGATTATTAAAGAATCTCAAATAGATATACCACCGCTATTAAGGGGCGAAATTTGGGCGTGTCTTCTAGATGTAATTGAAGATGGGAGCTACGAAAAAATAGATAAAGTTACACCGACTTCAACTGATCGACAGGTGGGCATGCAAAAATACTAATAATATGGGCGGTTTTAATAATTGGAAAAAATATTAATAGATTGAAGTTGATATTCCACGCTGTCACCAATATGACGAATTACTCTCTTCGCCAGAAGGCCATCGTAAACTTAAAAGACTGCTAAAGGCATGGGTTACTTCACATCCACAATATGTGTATTGGCAAGGTTTAGATTCATTAACTGCTCCATTTCTCTATCTAAATTTCAACAATGAAGGCAAATATTATTTAATTTAATAATAAACATATATTTTTTTTAAATGTCT
Source organism: Atherix ibis (assembly GCA_958298945.1). NCBI lineage: Eukaryota > Metazoa > Arthropoda > Insecta > Diptera > Athericidae > Atherix > Atherix ibis. The sequence goes on from OY282607.1 coordinate 79,942,878, forward strand.
TTCAACTTCAATTACAGAGCGGGCCTTTCTCAGCTTGTACAAATTTATTCCAAAATATTTGCATTGGTTCTTTTTAAAAGATAATTCAGCTGTGATAAAAGAATATTTAAGCAAATTTTCACAACTGACTGCTTTCCATGAACCATTATTAGCCAGACATTTAAAAAGCATTAATTTTATACCAGAACTATTTGCTATTCCCTGGTTTTTAACAATGTTTTCACGTTTGTATACATTTTACACAAAAAATATAATTTGTTTGTCTCTACTGAGATTTTGATAACCTTTTAGATGTATTCCCATTACATAAAATCATACATTTATGGGATAAGCTGATGTTGGGTGACAATTCTTATCCATTATTTATTGGAATTTCGGTATTGAAACAACTTAAAAATACACTTCTATCGTCCGGATTTAATGAATGCATTCTGCTGTTTTCGGATTTACCAGACATTGTGATGGAAACGTGTGTGATTGATTCCCAAAAATTATACGAGTCGACACCAAAAAGTGTCTGTTATAGGAATCATGTTAATAAAACAAAAACACCTGGAGAATTTGTAAGAAATTTCATTCGTTCTATTTTAATATAAATTAAAATTAAAATTGTCCTTATTTATAGGATATTTGTGATATAGCGTTGGCGGAACTTCAAAATGAAATTTGCCCTCGAATAAGTGCAAATGACTTCATCGATTTGTACATGAACTCGTCAGATCAAGTGATTGCTTTAGATATACGGGGAAATTCTGATTATAATAGGGCTCGCATCGAAGACAGCATCAATATTCCATTCAATTGTATTTCATTAGGAGATCCGCGAATTGAATCTTTAAATATTGTCAATTTAGAAGAGAAATTATTAGACAAAACTGTCGTTGTAATAAGTATAGTTCATGAGAATGCTGTTTTGGTATGTAATAATAACAAAAAATATATGCAAAACTTATTTACTTATATTTATATTGCAGTTTTCAAAGTATCTTGTCGAATGTGGTGTGGGCCGAGTATCAATACTTTACAAAGGATTCAATATTTTACATTCTTTTGTACCAAATATTTTAATATCTTCATAAAATATAAACATTTTTTCTCCATAATTTTTCTGTGGTTTTTATCATTTTTGTTTTTTTTTTAATATAAAAATCAGCATCATATTACTATATTATACTATTGTCCTGAATGTCTGATCAAGCGGCGGTTCTGTTGTTCCAATTTTATTATCGGAATTAAGCTTTTTTATTTATAAAAAAAATTGGATGGATTATTAATGTGGTTATTCATGAATTATAGTATAAAGAAGTATTTTAATAATATTTGGTAAATGAAAAATCTGAGCACGTGCCAATGGGGTGCGCAGCTCGACTTGATGATTACGAATAAGTTCGTAGCGGGTCTAAAGAAAGGCAAGATTTTAGATCGCGTGTGCGAAGAAGACCATACAAAGAGGTCTGAGCAAATCGTCGAAATTGCGAAGAAGAAAGAGGCAGCTCTTATACAGTCGCATCAGGAAATAAACGTACATAAGGTAAGCTTTGACAGAAAAAGTAAGCAAAGTGAAGCCAAAAAACCAAAGCAAAGCCGGTAAAGAGGGCTATAAAAAGAAATTTAGCAAGGAGTCAAAAGGCGGCAAACAATGCAATCATTGCGGTTATAGCAACCACGAGTCCGCAGACTGCAAATTTAAATCCTATAAATGCAACCGTTGCGGTATAATAGTGCATTTAGGAAAAATATGCCAGAAAAAAGGAAAGGAACAAGCTAAACAGCACTTCGTGGAGATAGAAAACCACGACTGGACGAGCGAAGAGGTTCACTTTCAAGCAACAAAGGCAGGATACGTCAAACCGACGCAAATCCAAATAAAGATAGGAAACAAGCAATTGCTAGCTGAACTTGATTCAGGAGCAAGCAGATCGGTAATTCCGGAGGAATTATACAAAAGGCATCTATCACAGCACAAATTGCACCCAGTGAATACTACGTTAAGATTCTATGACGGGAGCGCAATTGCACCAGAAGGTCAGATCTACGTAGAAATAAAAGCTGGTAGAAAAAAAGTAAAATGTCAATTAATAGTCGTAAAAACAGGCTGTAGATTATTGTTGGGTAGAGACATGATGGAAGCTCTAGGGAACAAGAAGTGGAAATCAAGCATGTTGAATTAAAAGGACCAAAACTACAAGAAATAATCGACAAGCACAAGACACTTTTCGACGGCAAGTTCGGAAGGTATAAATACGGCAAAATAGACATAAAGATGCAAACCCAGGGCGACAACGTTTGCTTTCAAGAAGACAATCGGAGATCAGCGAGACCAACTGGAAAAAGAAGGAATACTCACCAAGGTAAAGCACAACGAATGGGGCACACCATTAGTGCCTGTGCTAAAGAAAGGAGGTGGAGTAAGGATCTGTGGCGATTACAAGGTCACGATCAATAAGTACATGCAAGATGTAAAACACCCCGCACCAAAAGTGGAAGAAGTATTCGCAGAACTGGGAGGTGGAGAAAGGTTCACGAAATTAGATATGTCAGCGGCCTACAATCAGCTAGAGCTGACTGACAGATCAAAGAAATTGTGCGCATGGAGCACACCTAAGGGTATTTATTTGCACAACCGATTACCCTATGGAACGAAAACAGCAGCAGCAGAGTTCGACAAGGTAGTAGAAAAAGTATTACAAGGAGCCAAAGGAACTGCAGCATTTCGAGACGACATAGTGGTGACGAGCAGAAATAATAACGAGCATATGCAAAATTTAAACGAAGTTTTGCAGAGGTTAGAAGAAGCTGGACTAAAGCTTAACCTCAAAAAGTGCCAGTTTTTCCAAGACGAAATCAGATACCTGGGGCACATCATAAGCAAGAATGGGTTGTCCAAGGACCCAGAAAAAATCGCAGCAATGGTCGAAGCAAAAAGACCAGAAAACATAACAGATGTAAAAGCATTCACAGGACTGGTGACATTCTACGGAAAATTTGTACCGAGATTAGCTAAAATTTTGAAACCGATTTATGAAATACAAAACAAAGACAGATTTCAATGGACAAGAAATGCAGAAAAGGCATTTATTGAAGTCAAGAAAGAACTAGCATCGGACAGAAATTTGGTACACTACAACCCAGATTATCCGATAAAACTAGTGACAGACGCATCCGACCAGGGCATAGCAGCAGTACTAATGCACGAAATGCCAAATGGGGAGGATAGACCAGTTACCTTCATATCAAGGACGCTAACGAAAGCGGAAGGTAATAACGCAATTTTGCACAAAGAGACTTTAGCCATTTATTGGGCTTTTCGGAAATTGTACCAATATGTGGTAGGTATGCATTTGAAATTATGCACTGACCACAGGCCATTGAGAACGATTTTTGGCGAGCATAGGAGCATACCACAGATGGCAGCAGCAAGGTTGCAAAGATGGGCTTTGTTTATGAGTGGATTTGACTACCAGATAGAGCACATAAAAGGCAAGAACAATGAGCCAGCCAACGCATTATCGCGTCTACCCAGAAATAAAAGAGATTTAGTTCAAGAGGAAGAGGACTATCTACATTTCATGGTGGAAGACCAGCTACCGCTAACGTCAGAAGACTTAGCGAGAGAAACTAGAAAAGATCCAGTACTGAGCAAGGTATTTTTATACACGACAACGGGATGGCCTAGTCAAATTGAAGAGTCAATTAAGCCTTTCGCGCAAAGAAAGTAAGAAATCTTCATAGAAAAAAATGTGCTAATGTGGGGATACCGAGTAATGATACCGGAGAACTGCAAGCAAATATTGCTGAAAGAAATGCACGGAGGTCACATGGGCATCAGCAAAATGAAGGCGATCGCTCGACAATATTTTTGGTGGCCAAAGTTGGACAAAGACATAGAAGGCTACGCAAAAGGTTGCATGGCATGTCTGACAGAATCCAGCAGTCCGGAAGAATCAGGATTAAAGAAGTTTACTGACAGCAAATATGTGTTCGAAAGGGTGCACATAGACTTTATAGGACCACACAGGGGCAAGATGTATCTGATACTGATAGATGCATACTCCAGATGGCCAGAAATTGTCCACATGACAAAAACAAATTCGACAAATACGATCGAAAAACTGAAGGAAATATTCGCAAGATATGGTATACCAGACACACTAATCTCAGATAATGGAGCACAGCTGGTGTCAGAAGAATTCGAAAGATTCTGCAAAATGAACGGAAATTTGCACAAAACGGGTTCGCCATACTGTCCACAAACAAATGGATTAGTTGAGAACGGAGTGAAATCTTTTAAAAAAGGCTTAGAAAAAGCATTAAAAGATAACAAGGCTCACGACAGCGCAAATAATCTAATCAGCAAGTACTTATTCGCCTACAGAAACGCACCACACCTAACAACAGGGGAATCACCAGCGAACAAATTTTTGGGCAGAAGCTTAAGAAGTAGATTAGATTTGCTAAAAATACCAAAAATAGCAGAAAGAATCCAAAAGCAAATACAATATTTCAGAGGACACAGAGATATCACATGCTCAAAAGGAGAAAGGGTGATAGCTCGGGATTACAAGAATCCTATGAAGCCAGGTTGGCAACCAGCAACGGTGGAGGAAGTTATAGGGGAAAAGACATACATATGTAAACCCGACTTTCAACCAAACCTAAGATGGAAAAGAGGTGACGATCAGATGCGCAAATCAGGTCAATTCTACGAAGCAGCTACAAGAGTACTTCTAGAATAAGAAAAGGCAAACGAATATGAAGAAGAGCCTGACACAAAGGATGAGCCAATCATATCTGAATCGAACCTAGAGAAAGCAACAGAAGACTCAAAAGGAGTAGTTGAAGAACCAACCGCAGTCCAACAGGAAGTACAACAAGAAAGCAATCATCCAAGGGAGATCCAGCAGACACCCAAGAAAAGCAGACCCAGAATCAAGTACGAACCGGATCCAAGTTTAAACGTAAACCAAAGGGAGCCACGAGTTCGAAAACCCGTCAAAAGAATGAATATGTAAGGTTCAAGCTAAGCGGGAAAGAGTGTAGTATATCTATATATAATACACCCAGCCATGAGTATAAACCGAGTGGCGTGATGTTTCATACACGTCAATGCCACACAGCAATAGATAAGTTAGTCACGTAGGCACCACCATGCCTTTCACATGCCTCTGTATAACTATAAGAATTATACATTAATAAACGTGCTATATATACTCGTATTATTAACAGAATGAGCATATATTATAATTACTGATCCCTTGTTCCTCAATCCAAGTCTAATATGTTACAATGCACGATGCAGGGCTTCTACAAAAATCGTTGTTTGGCAGGCGTATTACTGAGGATGAGTCCATAATTGCCAGCAGATATTTAGTTCCCCCGTTTAAGGACTTCGGAAACTTAACTGAAAAAAATTTAATTACTTGCATTCATCAACAAGAATCGTAGTTGAAAACGCGTTTGGATTGCTGAAAGGTCGATTTCGTAGGTTGCATTTTTTCGAAACTACAAATTTAGGCTTCGTCACCAACTGCATTGTTTCTGCTTGCGTTTTACATAATATATGTATTAGTGAAAATAATTCCTGTGATATAGAATATTTAGATGATGAAGTCAACAACACACAGAATTACACAGGATCTGGAGGAATTGACAGCAACAATGGTGCACGTGCGAGGCAGCAAATGTTTGAAAAAATGGATAGTAATGGATTGTTAAATTAATTTAAGCTTCAATATTGTTTTTGTGTGAATTCATATTATAATAAATGCCTCCTTGGCTTACAAAAACAAAAGTATTTTTTTTTATTATATATATAAAAAATGTTAATGCAATTTATTTAAAATATCGAGAAGTGCAGCATCTGTTCTCGTTATGTGCTCCTTTAATACTTGAAGCTTCTCTTTTTTTAATTCTAATTAATAACATACATCGTAGTATTTCGTTTTTATTTCAATCATCGATTCACATTCGCTACTGCAGTTTCTCTGCACTTTCCGATTGCTTTCAGATGCAGTTGATGACGTCGATTCAGATGACCGCTTCCTTCTTACCATAGGTGCGCCTGTTGGAGCAGTTTCTACTCCGGCAGCGACTGTATGTGGTGACGATATTCCCGCGTTTCTGTGGAATTAAGGCTCCATTTCCTTCAGGTACATAAACTTGGACGTACTCGTCCCTGTACCTCTGTCCTTCGCACTTTTGAAGGCCCGGAAGAGAGTTCGCCATTTAACTTCAACGTTTTCCGCTGTTGTTGGAGTCTCCTATAAATAAAAGTAATATGATTATCTGTACTTGCGGACAATGGAATTTAATTTTTATAAATACATACCAGACCATTTAACGCCTCCAAATCCGTCAAGATAGTGTCCCAAAAATGTCTCTTCTTCTTCGTTTTTGGGTATTCCTCCTTTCGGTTGGCATAACCATCTATTAATGCCTTATCCTCGCTATACGTCCAATTTTTACTCATTTTATTTAATTTAAACGGTGATCTCAATATGATGCCCTCTGATTTTTTTTATAAAATTTGATCTCAATATGATGCCCTCTTGTTGAGATTTTCAAAAAATTAATCCATCGCATTCCAAAAATTTAAGAACAAATTATTGAAAGTTGTGTACAAAATTCGGATTAACTTCATCCATGATGGTTCTTTATATCAAATAATCCATGTTATAATCATCATATTAAAGCTTTTAAATTCATTATGGTATAATTGTACTGTGCTACGAAAAAATTGTAAGTGGAACATTGATCTTAAATAGAAATCACAATTCAATATGCACAACTAAAGGAACATTATTATTAATTGCGAAAAAATTTTTTTGAGTATAGACTATATAATTATAAATCACTTATATAGCCGTTGGGGATATATTTTGTTCATATGGCAGAATACCTAACAGATGTAATTCTGTAATAAATATAAAAAAGGCTGCAACTATACGTATTTATTTTAGATATTTTACACAGGTAAGGAAAGAATTCAAAAAATTCAATCTGTTTATTTAATCGAACAGTAGTTATGTGCATCAACATCAAATTTTCACTCATAATCTAATACACATATAATTATTTGTTCTTAATCATTTCATAATAAACATTTTATTAAGTTACAATCTTAAAAGTATTTACAAAAATAAAAAAAATATGCCCTATTTAAACAAAAACTAATTTGTTTAAATTGTAGTTTATTTTATAACAGAATTTAAATTTTTTTCGTAAGAATTAATTTAATATTTTATCGTAAAATTTTTGATTCCTTACTTCTTAAATAGAATTTATTTTTACAAAGTAATTTCGCAAATAATCTTATTTGATTGTGTACTATAAAAAAAAACATTATGAATAAGAGTTTTTTTTAATAATACGCAGAAATAATTAATTATTATTTTTAACGTACATCTTTTCGTATAACAAAATACAGAATTTGTACCGAATGTAATTTGTTCGACAATTTTTGTTTCGATTTAAATTTTTCGCACGAAACACTTTGTTTGTTTATGTGGCAGCACATACGTGTATGAACCGATTCGTCAAACGCAGCATTTGGAAGCATGGCCTCCATGAGCTCGTTCATTCGGTTTTAAGAAGTCACCGTATTAACACATATATCTACAGGTAAGATAATTGTTAAATTAATAGAGTTTAAATTAAATTATCTGATTGTTTGATTTAATAAGTAATGTAAGAATTTTTAATTTTTGAACAAGTTTTGATTAAATATAAAGTGAATTTCATAAAGCAAAAATAAATATGTGTACGATTTGATTATGTGATAGGAATAGGCACGTGGCGGCGTTAACATTTTTTAAATTTTATTTTGGAAGTGGCATTTTTTGTAATGATGATTAACTTTATATCCTTTTGTGGTTTCCACCAGAAGGAAGAAATTCCTAAAGATGGGCTAAGGCGTCTGAACAAAAATGCCACAATAAATTTTGTGTAATTTTCTGGTTCGGATATTGTATGGGAACGCCGCCATGTTGAATTTTGTCTGATAGTTCAATGGTGCTAACAGGTTTTGATATTTTAATAGAATGGCGGACGCAGCTCCAGCCCGTGGTGGATTCAGAGGAGGTTTCGGTTCTCGTGGAGGTCGTGGTGGTCGCGGACGTGGTCGTGGTAGAGGCCGTGGACGCGGACGTGGTGGCAAGGAAGATCAAAAGGAATGGGTTCCGGTAACAAAATTGGGCCGCCTTGTCCAAGATGGAAAAATCCGATCTATGGAGGAGATCTATCTGTACTCATTGCCAATTAAAGAGTACGAAATTATTGACTTTTTCTTGGGATCGGCTTTGAAAGATGAAGTGCTGAAAATTATGCCTGTACAGAAACAAACTCGTGCTGGTCAGCGTACACGTTTCAAGGCGTTTGTCGCGATTGGTGACAGCAACGGCCATATTGGTTTAGGCGTGAAGTGCAGCAAGGAAGTTGCGACCGCTATTCGCGGTGCAATTGTTTTAGCAAAACTCTCTGTTGTTCCAGTCCGTCGAGGTTATTGGGGCAACAAAATCGGCAAACCCCATACAGTTCCATGCAAGGTTAGTTACAACAAGCAACATAGATTGTTAATTTTTTTTATTCATTCAAAATGAAGATATTTTTGGCATTATTTTGCGGTTCCCTCTAGAAGATCTCTAGTGATGACTAAAAGATTCTGATTTTTATTAGTGAAATAATTTTGTTTGATGCGATTGTGTGGAATTTTAAAACAATTTTCTTTCTCTTATATTTTAAATAGGTAACTGGAAAATGTGGTTCAGTTTCGGTGCGTTTGATTCCTGCTCCCCGTGGTACTGGTATTGTATCCGCTCCAGTACCCAAGAAATTGCTTATGATGGCCGGTATTGAGGATTGCTACACATCAGCTCGTGGCTCGACAGGCACCTTGGGTAATTTCGCTAAGGCCACTTATGCAGCTATTGCAAAGACGTACGCCTATTTGACACCTGATTTGTGGAAGGAAATGCCACTTGGAAAGACGCCATATCAAGAATTTGCTGATTTCCTCGCTCAGACACACAAGCCTAGTGGTGTCAGACAAGCCGATGCTTAAAATAAAGGTTCGGCATTCACAGAACGAGACTAAATAAAAATATAAAGAAATTTTTGGTTTTTTTTACTCTTTGTTGAGTTTTTTATGACGGGAGTGTGTGATTTAGAATCGAAATTTTTTTTACTTTCTAACACGTTGACTGCCAATTACGAGATAGCTCGTAGATTGCTCTCTTTGCTAGGACGCCGACTGTGCTTACTTGCCATATTCGTGCAGCTAGGATTAAACTCGTGTATCAGTGCTACGAGCGTCGTTCAATAAGTCCTTAGAAAAAGATGGAAAAAAACGTTTAAAAAAAAAAAATCTGTTAGCTCTATAAACTTTTCCAACGGTTTTTCCAAAATTTTTATCACGTCCAAAAAATAGGATTTCGGAAGTTCTGCAAAATACTCATCCGTTTGAGCAATGACGCCCTCGTTGGAAGTGAACCGTCGTCCGCCAAGCCATTTCTTCAGATTGGGGTAAAGAAAATAGTCACTCGGGGCCAAATCTGGTGAATAAGCGGGATGCTGCATCAATTCCACAATTTTGGCCATGGAAACAGCGCAGGTGTGCACACGCGCATTGTCCTGATGCAAGAGGATTTTTTTCTTCTTCAGATGGGGGCGTTTCTCTTTGATTTCCTCGCTCAACCGTTGCAATAACGACGCGTAATACGCTCCTGTTATTGTTTTTTCTTTTTCCAAGTAGTCGATAAAAATGATGCCCTGCGAATCCCAAAAGACCATGGCCATCACCTTGCCGGAGCCCGTTCACCCTTGAAAATCCACTGTGATGACTGTCTCTTCGTTTCTGGAGTGTAGTAGTGTATCCAGGTTTCGTCCACAGTGACATATCGACGAAGGAATTCGGCAGGATTGCGATGAAAGAGTGCCAACATAGCCTCAGAGTCCACTACACAATTGCGCTTATTCTCCTCTGAGAGCAAACGCTGCACCCCTTGCCGAAATTTTTTTCACAGACAATTTTTCATGCAAAATTGAAGCGACTGTACCTTGTGATATGCCCGTGGCCTCAACTAATTCGCGCACTTTAATTCGCCGATCGTTCAAAATCAGATCGTGGATTTTGTCGATGATTTCAGGCTCAACTGGGCGTCCTGAACAATGTTCATCTTTTGTGGATGAACGGCCACGTTTAAATTCATTCACCCAATTGTAAACCGTCGCAAACACAGGTGCAGATGTCCCATGAACTGCAACCAACTCGGCTTTGATTTCTTTCGGGCTTAAGCCTTTCAAATGGAGATGTTTGATGACAGCCCTAAACTCGCTTTTTTCCATTGTTATGCACAAATAAATGTCGTTAACTTTAATCGACGATAGAAATTGACCTACGCTATGGATCGAGCTGAAATTTTGACAGCTTTCCTGTGGATAATGCTACTTACAAAAAAAAATCTTTACCGACACTACGAGCGCAATTTCTCGGATTTTCTTAAGACTTATTGAACGACCCTCGTATATATAAATCTCTATAATATGTAGTGAAACCTTTTTGGGCCATCTAATAGTCTTTCTTAGAGATGTGTAGTACGACAGCATTTGATCTGATCGGTCAATGCCAGACATTCCTTTATTGTAATCTCGACCTATATTCGGTTGCATAGAAAGTTTTCCATTGGGATTGGACACTTCTACCATTGCAACAACATGTATGCTTGGAATGGTAAGGACATCTCGTTTGTCTTTCCATTTGCGTATAGTAACAGGACCATTTTTTTAGTTTACGATTTACCACATCTCTGCGGTTTCCCTTTCTGTTATGTCGTACGGTTCACACACATGTTTTTCGTGTATTTAGCAGTTTTGTAAGAGTAACAGAATTATAAAAACTATCCATATAAACCGTGTATCCCTTATCGAGATAGTCTTCAAGTAAATGTAACAAAACATCAGTAGTGTGACCGAAATTATGGTCAGTTTCCTCAGATTTTCCCCTGTTAATCTTTATTTTCATTACAAGACTGTCGGACACACATAGTTCATACAGTTTGACACCGTATTTGTGTTTTTTTATTTTTTATGTACTGGCGGAAATGCAATCTTCCACGCCACACCAACATGGATACGCCAATACAAATATTTTTATCTGGTACATAGTTTTCATGCATAATATAGGGTTTTCCAAAAGGAGTGATTAGCTTTTTTTCAAAAAAACAACACTAATTGTTAAGGAAATTCAAATGTTTTTTATTTAATGTGAAGTACAATCGATACAATGGCCTGCACGACTTCTTTTGCAGGAACGAATTCGATGAACCCAATTTTCGAGCACTTTTTCCACTAAATCAAGTCGTATGTCATAAATAGCACGTTCAATATTGACTTCTAAAGCTTGAAGAGAGTCTGGTTTATTGCTAAAGACCAATGACTTCAAATAACCCCACAAGAAATAGTCGAATGGTGTTAAATCACAACTTCTTGGAGGCCATTCAATGTCACAATTTCTTGAAATAATCGAATCTCTAAACTTTTCTCGCAATAATTCGGTTATTGCACGTGCTGTGTGGCACGTAGCCCCGTTTTGTTGGAACCAGATGTTGTCAAAATCAACTTCTTCCAATTTCGGCCATAAAAATTTGGTTATCATCGATCTATACCGCTCTCCATTGACAGTAACGGTGTTACCAGCTTCATTTCGAAAGAAGTACGGACCGATGATTCCACTAGACCAAAAGCCACACCAAACTTTCAATTTAGGTGAATGTAATGGGTGTTCATGAATAATATGTGGATTTTCTTCGCACCAGAATTTTGATAATAAAATTGAATAATTTGTAAACGTTGTTCTTGCGTATACCTCTCTATGATGAAATTATAAACATTACTGAATACAATGCAAAAAAAGACAGATCAGGACATATTACAAATGGCCGAAACGTCACTTAGAAATCATATCACTCTTATTGGAAAACCCTATTTTATTGAAATGATTTAGTATTGGTCTCGCTTTTGATAGAGTTTGGCACGCGGGTCTACTCTTGAAACTCAAGAGGTTCCTTCCTTCCACCTATTTCCTAATCCTAAGATCATTCCTTACCAACCGACACTTCCAAGTAAATGAATCCAACGAACTCTCCAATATCTCTCCGATATTGGCTGGGGTTCCTCAGGGTAGCATACTTGGACCCATGCTCTACAACATTTGCACATCCGATATCCCAACCTGCCCTAATACCTTCTTTGCTACATACGCCGATGATACGGCCTGCCTTGCATCTAGCGAAAATCCCCAACATGCATCCGAAACTCTCCAAATCCAAATCCAAACCCTCCAGAACTGGTTTACTAAGTGGAGAATAAAAGTCAATGAACGTAAATCTATCCAGGTAACTTTTACTCTCCGTCGTGAGACATGCCCTCCCATATACCTTAATGGCAGTGCCATACCTCAACACACCGAAGCTCGGTATCTAGGACTGAACCTAGACAAACGCTTGACATGGAACCCACATACAAGACTTAAAAGACAAGAACTTAAAAGACGATACCTAAAACTACTTCGACTTCTAGACAAACGTTCCAAACTTACTATAGACAGCAAAGTTCTGTTATACAATACCTTACTGAAACCCATATGGACATACGGACTAGAACTCTGGGGATCTACTAAGCCTTCTAATTCCCGTCGAATCCAATCCCTTCAATCAAAAATACTCCGTACAATTGTCGATGCCTCCTTTTATGTTCGCAATACTGTTATTCATCGTGATCATAAAGTCCCATTTGTTTTTGATGTGGTTGTATCTCGTTATAAAAAGTTCCGTTCCCGTGTCCTCAATCATAATAATCCTCTTGTTCAAGAACTATTCTCCTTTTCCTTCCCTAGTAATACCCATCGAAGACTTAAGCGTCACTGGTCGCGTGATTTACTTTAATACTGAGGCCTAACAGAAACACACGCTAGCAGGAGGAACTTCATTGGATATTTACTCCCCACAACCTATCAAGTTAATTTATACTATTGCAAAAATTTGCTTATTACTATGTTGTAGTTGTAAATATCTAAATAAATAAAATAAAAAAAAAAAAAAGTATTGGTCTCACCTTGTATAAACTGTCGGCAGATGGTATTGAGTTATCAACCAAATGAAAATAACGAAGTCGATTTCGACTCATATTTGAGCGCCTAAACTTTACATTATATATTGTAGCTTGTTTGTGCTCCAGTAATGTTCAATTGATGGAAAAGAACAAGGCCCCCCATTTGTAACAAAAGTCCAATAAAAACAAAAGTCCAATAAAAACTTTCATCTCTGAAGCACTGACGTCTCTCCACTTTGATACTCTGTTAAATTTTTTTTATTGCTTTGCGTTTTGCATTTTTTTGCGCAGCATACCATTTAAATAAATTAATTTGTTCGACCAGTAATGCAAGAAACTCTTCCGAAAAAAATAAGTCCACCAAATAAGTTTACATATCCAATTTCACACCAACATTTTCTTGGAAAATAAATAATTCACAATTTTGTTGAATTTCTGTCCACAAATTATCATTCGCATTTGATGTTGTTGCTTGGGAATCATCGTAATTATCATCAGGTTCGGGAACAACTTCAGGTTCGGAGATGACTTTATCGTCACTATCACTTGAATTCTCAAAAGGTTTATAATCGCTACTGTCGTTACCATCCTCGTCAAAAATCTCGTCAAATTCTGAATCACTTAGATTAGCGTATTACTCAAGTTCATTTTGAGTCAGTGGTCTTTTCTTACCCATATTGGGTTCTTGATAACTTAATTATAAAAATAATTATAAAACAACACACTCAAGAAAGACGTAAATGTGATGCATTCGACAATAGCCGTATTCCAATGGACCAATTTTGCTACTCACGAGTCATAAAACAAATGAGTAGTTCGCATGCGTAGTTACGCCATACAATTTATGGTAGGATATTTTAGTTCCCGAACTGGAAATAGATGGCTTAGCGGGTTCGTTGGTTATGTTGAGGAGTCATATTTTTGTCAGTATAGTATTTTTGTCAGTATTGTTTATGTGTGAATAAACTCAGTTTTTATTGTTTATGTGCAAGTAAACTCAGTATTAGGCGTTTTCCTTTGGATCAATTTTGCTACTACTCGGTAGATGACCAAAGGAAAGCCAAATTTATAACACTAGTAGAAACATAACCTCAAAACAGTCAGAAACAATACTGATTGTTTATGGGTGAATAAACTCAAACAATAAAAACTGAGTTTATTCACACATAAACAATACTAACAAAAATATGACTCTTCCACATAACCAACGAACCCGCAAAACTATCTATTCTCACTTTAGCAACTAGAATCCACCTAACGTAAATTGTATGCGTAACTCCCAGTTCAATGTGCTCGTTTGTTCGAGGTAGAGTAGATGATGACAGCTACAACTACCGAGTAGTAGCAAAATTGGTCCAATGGTAAACGCCTATTGTTACTAACTATTTTGAGGTTATATTTTACTTCAGTCAATAAACTGTGCGTTCCTATGGGCATCTACTCGCAAGTATTTGCGAGTAACAAAATTGGTCCATTGGAATACGGCTAATATCTGAGATACTACTGACGAATAGGGACGGATATCTCTGATTCAGCTTTAGCGAAGCGACAGGTCTAAGCGTAATTAACTCGTAGTTGGTTTCCGCGAAGAGATTTCTGTTACATAAGCCAACTACGAGATAAGTAGTTGTAGGACCTTTTTTTTTTAAAAAAAAAAACCCTTTTTTTCTATGCTTTTTGATGTTAACTATGTACTATAATTAGAGTTTTTAATAATATATTGTAATATGATCAAATGAAATTGGCTTTTTCGACCGGAATTCTGAAAATTGCCGTGGCAGTCAATGTGTTAATTTAAAATGTGCTACAGCTCGGTTATATTATACATTAGTGTATTCAGAGTTAGAATATTGCTAAAATAAGATTCTTGTCACTAAAAGTTGGACTTGCATGTTAAGTACTGTGTCCGTTTGATCGAATTTATTAGTTTCTTTCATTTTCCTATTTGCAAATAACCCCAACGAAAAAACAGTAACATGACGCTACGTAAGGTTCTCGAGGGTTCCATTATCAATTCATTTCGACATTGGAAATTTGAGTATAAACTTATTCATTTAAGATTATAAAAAAAAACCATTGTTTTAAAACGTCAATTGTCCTGGACATTTTCTATAAGTTGTACAAAGACTTGCAATTCGAAAATTCCCCATTTTATAGACAATTTGTTTTGTACTAAAATAAAAATTATTTAT
This sequence comes from Atherix ibis, assembly GCA_958298945.1. Classification (NCBI taxonomy): domain Eukaryota; kingdom Metazoa; phylum Arthropoda; class Insecta; order Diptera; family Athericidae; genus Atherix; species Atherix ibis. Next base: position 79,958,174 of record OY282607.1, read on the forward strand.
TATGATTCGTTTATTAATACAGAATGGACCATTTAAGTTGTATTTTAAAAAGTAAATGAAAAAAAACTAGTGTATATTTTTTTAAATTTCCGGTTTTATTAGAAAGATTGAACCTTGAAATTTAAGAATGAAACACAACATCATTTAAATGACTGCCACGGCTAGCCTTACAGTATCCCATTCGCTCGACCCAATTTTTCAGTACATTTTCGATTGTCTGGGACTGTATCTCTTTAATGGCAAATTTTGATTTCGTATGTCAAGGCCTCAATTGTCTCTGGATAGCTTGTGAAACATTTATCCTTAACGGATCCTCACAGAAAATAATCCAACGGGCTCAAATCACAGCTCCGAGGTGGCCAATTGACAGAATTTCGGCTGGTTATTCGATTTTCGAAAGCAGTGCCCAAAAGTTGGATTGTAACGTTGGCTGTGTGGCAAGTGATCCCGTCCTGTTGAAACCAAATGTCGTCCATGCCATTCTCTTCAACTTTCGCACACAAAAATTCGTTGAGCATGGCACGATTGCGCTCACCATTGACCGTAACGGCGGTTCCTTCATCGTTTTCGAAGAAAAACGGGCCAATAATTCCTCCAGTCCAAAATCCGTATCAAACCGTGACTGGTTGTGGATGCATCAGCTTTTCCATGGTGACGTATGGACTTTCTGAGCCCCAGAAGAGACAATTTTGTTTTGTTGACATACCCACCGAGGTGGAAATGGGCCTCATCCGAAAAGATGATTTTTCAGAAAAAATGCTCATCTTCGGCCAATTGATCTTGAGCCCATTGGGCAAACCGAAAACGCATTGGTTGGTCATGCGGCGTTAGGTGTTGGACTAATTGAACTTTGTAAGCTTTCATACCGAGGTCTTTGTGCAAAATTGTCAACAGCGAAGTGCGAGAAATGTTCAATTCCTGACAACAGTGACGAGTTGATGTTGATGGATGATCACGGACATTTTCAGTAACGGCGGCAATATTCTCTGTCGTACGCTTCACGAATTTGTACACAAGTTGACGTGATGGCATTCGATCTTTGCTCATTTTTTTTTAAATTTCTCACAGTTTGGGTTGAAGACTCACCACTTTGGAAGTAAGTTCTCAATATTTCCCAGTTTTCTCCAAGCGTATGGATTACCATTTCGTAAAATTTAGACTTTCAACTAACAATCTGTCGTCAATTCGTGATGGTATTTATCACTCAAGTATTACAAATTAATAGTGGTTCAAAATGCAACCGATAGATGGACTGCTTCAACAAAGTTCGATAGATGGCACTACAGTCGAAATATGCAAATGTTTGGATTTTTTTAAGGTGAATTTAGTAAATTGAGAGAAAATTTTCGGTCATCAAACCCGTTCAGATATTCGGAATTTTCCTTTCCTGTCAGTTTCTCTTCTGAGATAATAAAATTTTTCCATTTCAACGTTATATGACTTGTTAATGATTGTTAGTAGTAAACCCTACAAAGTATCATCTATGATTATTAGTAGTTTCGAAGAATCAAGTTAAATCAACAAATTCTTATTAAAAAATTAATGTATTCATAATTGTATAAATAAAAATATTTTCATACCAATTTTCGATAATTTTAATAATGAAAAATAGAAAATAATTTAAATTTACCGCTTTCTATTTAGATAGCAAAAAATTAACGCATGCAAATTACGACGCCTCTGTCATTTTATACAAGTGTGTGTTTTTTGTTTACCGGTGTTGAAAATAAGCAAATTACCTTTGACGGCTGTCGTATCGCGGTCTACTTTTTGCCTTTAGTCTAACGTCAAACCAGTAGTCGTCTATTTTGGCGGTTGGGCTTTCAATTTTCAATGTGGCTTGATCCATCCAATCCAAATGTGGTTAAAACGATTATATTTCAATGATTTAACGACGGTGAAATAAAAGTGCAGTTAATAAAAGACTTGAAACCGAACAATGTCTAAATTACGTGTACTTCTAACATGTTTTCTGTTATTTGTTGTGTGCAAATGCGAAGGTTTGAGAGGTGAGATGATTTTGTCATTTGTATTCGATATAATATTTTACTATTTAAAGTGGACTAAAAAAAATATTTTACAGAGCATATTCTGGAGCCTGGTCAAATTTTCCTATATAATTCTGCTCATCATGTCGGTGGATTATATAAAAACCTGCAGATTTATTGCTACAAAGGTAGTCCGAAGGCCGTGTATTATGTGTTCCAAACTGTGTACGTGAATTTGAATATTGACAACGACGACTACGAGCAGTACATTGGATCTTCTGTAGATGTTGTTGTAGAGCAATACAAGTCGGACAATTCGTTACTGTCAATTAATTTGTTACAAAATTATAAACGAAAACGCATCAAATTGCATCCGTTCAAAAATACTTGCATCGGAATTCAAGCGGAACAAAATTACGAAATTCATCTGGACGTGAAACAAGTTGACTCATACAAGATAGCATGCGTATCTGCGGCGATAATCATTTATTTTTTAGCAAGAACACTCAGTCGGAATGAGTTGTTTTATTATTCTTGTGGAATACTTGTAGGAGTTTGTGCATCCTTTCTTCTTTTGGTATATTTAATAAGTAAATTGTTTCCTCGACGACCGGTTACGTACGGTATTTTAATCGGTGGATGGACAATAGGTATATATTTGCTTCAGCTATTATGGGAAAACATAGAGCAATTTATGATTAAATACAAAATGTTCGTCTTTTGGTATATTGTTATAACGAGTTTTATCAGTTTTATATTATGCTATCGTTTCGGTAAGCCAGAAGATGAGAAGAGTCGCAACATTATCAAATGGACTATACAACTTTTTAGCCTTTTATTTATAATATATATTTTAGAACATACCGAATTAGCAATTGTGCTTACTGTTTGCATATTAATATGTCCGAAAATTTTTCCATATATAGTGTTCATACTAAAACATATTTTTATTCGACGCAATGTGAAAAGAAAATTCATTTCATTCGAAGAATACGAGGAGGAGGGTATTAAAGAGACTTCGAGAGCTTTAGATGATTTAAGAGATTATTGTAATAGTAGTAATTGTAAACAATGGGTTCTTGTAACAAAATTACAAGATCCAATTAGATTTTCGAATTTTGTTAAAGGTTCTAGTCATTTATTAGATGAAGAGATTATAGACTATGAACGTTCAAGAAGTACAATGGATATTAGTGAAGACGAAGATTAACCAGATTAAAAAAAAAAACAAAAACGAACAATAATAATTTATTTTGTAATTTAATTTAAAAATAAAAAACAAAAATAATTGAAATGTTTGGGTTTTTTTTTCGGTTGGGAATTTTTAAAAAAATATTTTTTCAATTGTCATCAAATTGTAGTGTTTTGGCGGTGGTGCTTATAGATTTCGCAATAATGTTGAAATTCGTTGAGCGCACTCATTGCGGTTTAGTTCCAGTTTGACACTTTGCGTATCATTTGCGTTAGTATGTGTGCGCTACGCTCGACTCGGCCAGCGCGCTCAAATGTAAGAGTCTCTTTCATTTTGAGCAGTCGAACAATAAACACGCTGATCTCATTGTTATTAACTTTTGTATCAAAGTACCGGCATTATTTATTTCACTTATTCCACAGCAGAATTGGTCTACAGCAATCTATACGGTTGTGTGTGTGGTGCAGTGGTCAAGTCGACCGACTCACACTCGATAGGTAGCGGGTTCGATTCTCGCTGCCGCCATCTCGGCATTGGTGCCGGGGTGAGAGGCCGACTACAAGCCTTATATATATATGTAGTCCGTAGGGTCCCCCAACGTCACTGGGGGTTGCTTCGCTGGCCTGATAAGCCGCAAGCTATAAAAAAAACACCTTATCAAGAAACAGCGCAAGAAAAAGCATCCGGACCATACCTCAGGCAAAAACTCGTTCCAACCACCTCTCCATAGCACTCAAACTTCGAATATTCAGTTCAAACGTCAAGCCAGTCCTGCTGGTGTACGGCTGCGAAACATGGAAAGTAACCGACAGCACGACTCGTATGCCTCAAACATTCGTGAACAGATGCTTGAGGCGTATAAGCAAGATCTTCTGGCCGAACTTGATAACGAACGATAAGCTGCTTCTTCTCACGAAGCAAATACTCCTGCTAGCTGACATCAAACGCAGGAAATGGAGTTGGATTGGCCACACCTTGCGAAAACCACCTACGGACATAGCAAGGATGGCACTAGATTGGAACCCACAGGGCAATCGCAGCAGAGAACGACCAAGGACCACTTGGAGAAGATCAGTCGAGCGCGAACACCAACAAATTGGCAAGTCATGGTCGGAAGTGAAAAGGCTAGCCCAAGACAGAAGCAGATGGAGAGAGTTCACAGAGTCTCTAGTGCCGCTATATGCTCCATAGGAGCGACTGTGTCTCATGTCTATGTGTATAAATGCATATATGTGTTATGTAAAAATTGTACAATAACGTAGAAATGAAAAACCTGTCAAATAAAAAGAAAAAAAGAAAATCTATACGGCAGTCGATTATACTCAACAAATAATATTAAAAGTAGTATTTCTTAAATCAATTTCGTATGTGGTGATTTAGGAAGATTTTTTTTTTGGTAAGTAGTCAGCTATTATTCATTGTAAAGTTTGTTTTATTCGGCATTAGAACTGATTTTTTTTGTTCTTGGAATTTGTTAAGAAAATTATATATGAAATAGCAATAGGCAAACATTTTTCTTTAGTTATTATATGACGAGAATTTAGATATACGAGTATATAAATATCAAAATATTTTATTGATGTCAGTTGTATTAAGATTTGCAATTTCTTCATTAAAAAATACACGCCTCAGCAACGTTTGGATAGTATCCAATTTTTCTATCAAAATAATCATTTTTTTATTGCAACTTATCGTGCACATCATCTAATTTATGGTCGTCATAATTGGTCTAGTGTCCGATTATGACGACCATAAATTGGAAGATGTGCACGATAAGTTGCAATAATCATCGAAGTATGAGAAAGCAATCTTTCTATAAAAAAATTCGGTCCAAGTGCCAAGAATATTGCTGTCGTTTAGGAAAGTGTTAACAAAGACCCAAGGCATTCTCAACATTTGGGACTGTCTGCCACAACAATATGGCCTATTTTACGATTGAATTTGGACTTACAGATTTAAAAAAATCTCATCACCTAAGAATTAACGCCGTTACATTATTGCAAACGCTTTGAATTTGGTGATTTTGTTATGAAAGAACTTGAAAATGATGTTGATATATCCTAGAAAATCATCTTCTCAAAGGAGGTGCATTGCTAAGCTGAAGCAAATCCACAAATTATTCACGAGGGGAACCTGTACATTCCGAAAAAGGTGGCGTCATCGGTACTTATTTTTTTCGGTGTGCTGTGCAGATCGATGATAGCGAACTTTTTGGTAGATACTGATTTAACGAATATGCGCTTTCAATAACAAGGGGCTACGTACCACACAGCCCAGTCCGCAATAGATGAGCACAAATTGATGATCAGTTAATTATTTTTCGTTAAAGAGGTCATAGTAGTTATGTTTGAGAAGAACTTACTAAAATTCATTCCAGCATGAACTTCCTAAGCCATGTTAATACCTTGTCGAAGCCGCATTTTTTAAATCAATTTCAATTTGACAAAATGCTGGTAAGCAATCCTAACAAGTGTAGGAAAATATTCACCGATCTATATGATTAGATTCGGGTCAAACATGGCAAGACATGCAAGTATAATAAAAAGGAAAGAGAAAAAAAGACTTAAGAAAATAATAAAATTCATAGAACGTTAATCAAAGATGTAAGAAAAAACCAGCTACAGGTTAGGAAGAGAAAACAAAATTCACTTAAAAGGTCGAATTCCTTACAGCTACAAACAGAAACGCAAATATGGCTCGTGTAGGTCATAGTTAGACGTAGAAGAATTAACGTGTAGAAGAGGCTAAACGAAACCCTACTTGTAAGTGCCTGGACAGTCAATTTTCGAGTTTAAAAGTTGGTGAATGACAACTAAATCATTAACTTTGCGTCTTTTCTAGAGTATAGGGATTTGAAACAAATTGAGCCGATCTGTTTAAGGAGGAAGTCTAATACGATTAAGCCAATGAAAATCCTTCAAAGCAAACCTAACAAAGTTACATTGTTACACCGATTCTATTCGCAAAAGGGCGACCAAACAATAGCTCAAGAATAGGTCTAACCAAGGAACACACGAAAGTTCTCCCGACCAACACTTTATAAAGCCTATAACTGCACGAACTTTAGCAACAGTTTCTTATCCAGTAAAATCCTAAGATCAGTAGCAGTTTGTGCACGTTTAATTGTAGATTCCGAAAAGTTGTAAGAGAAAGTTCCGAGGATTGATGCATCTGGAAAATGTCATGACTTCACATTAATCCAAATTCAATACAAGACCATTTGTAGTGCACCAATTATTCAATAAGTTTAAATTCTCCTGAATGTGGGTAGGCATCATTGAAATTTTTTATTTTTGAAAAAAAGCTTTTTTTTTATCATCCGCAAATATTAAAATTTCGGAGTTCTTAATTACTTTAACAATGATAAGAATAAAAAGTAATGTGCCAAGATTGCTACCCTGCGGAACACCAGTAAGTGCTTGAAAATGTCTTGAAAAACATGTGCGAAAAGACATGTTATAGGTCCTATCAGATAAGTACGAACTAAACCAATCAAGAAGAATTGGAGGAAATCGCATTTTCTTTAGTTTAAACAAAATAATCCAGTCAAAAGTCAGTGTAGATGCAGTCAGTTTGTAAACCTTTAGAAAAATTATTAAATATACATGCTGACTACACTGATTGATGAGTAGCGAATATATCAACGACTCAAATAACTTGATAATTTTGCTACAGGTCTATAGTTGATAACATCATTTTTAGGACCGGATATTATAAAGGACTGTCTCCAAACTTTAGGAAAGGTTACCACTCTGAATTTGTTTTTTTGTACAATAATTTCCAAAGGAGAAAATACAGCGATGAAGCATGATTTAATAAAAAAAATAGGAGGAATACCATCAGGACCATAGGATAAATCAAATTTGAGATCGTTAATACTATTCAAAATGACATTGGGTTGTCCATAAAGTAATTACGTTTAATTACGAAATTACTTTCCGAACAACCCAATAGTTTTTTTATTGGCCTTTTTTCTTAAAGTGAATCATTCAATTCGTTCAACTGATGACAGTACACTTCGGAATTGATTGTTGTGTTGTTCGGTGGAAGCTCAAAATAAACCATTCCTTTGAAATCCCACCAAACAGATAGCACACCCTTTTTTTTGATGAATATTGGCTTTCGAAGTTCTTTGATCCGGTGCATCTTTTCTACTCTAGGATCTTTTGCACTTAACATTGTTGTAGACAACCCATCTCTCGTCCCCGGTGATTATACGCTTCAAATATGGCTCATTTTTTTGGTGTTTGAGAAGACAAAAAACAACAACAACAAACGTCAATGCGACGGCATAAATTTTTTCCCATAAGAAGACGAGGAACCCATATGTCAAGTTTAGAAATTAAACCTAGCCGTTTCAAATGATCACGAACGGTCGTATTCGATAAATTTAATCTCTCAGCGATCTCACGAGTTGTTATTCGCCGGTTTGAATCAATTAATGCCTTTATTGTGTTTGCATCAGCCTTCCAGAACGTGGTGCATCTTCGAAATCAAAATTGCCAGATAGAAATTTATAAACCACTTAACACATCTTCTCCATACACATCGGATAATTTTTTCTTGCTTGGACAGCATTTTTATCTTTTCTAAAGTAAAAAAAGTAAAATATGCTGAAAATACTGTTTTTCACTTTCCATATTTAAAAGTGTATCAACCACAAACTACTGTGCAGAATCAATCGATTTTTTTCACAAGCAAGCCTTGCTATTTGTCAGCTGTCAAAATACATATGGATTATGCGGCTTAAGTGTGAAGTTCATTGTGAAAAAATACAATTAAGACAACGAAATTACTTTCTGGACAACCCAATATCGTGAGTTATTAGAGGCATTAGCTATCATCCATTGGGAAAATTTTGCTACTCACAAGTACTTCTAGCTACTCGCAGCTACTCTTGCTCATACAAATGAGTACTTCGCATGAGTAGTTACGCATACAATTTACAGTAGAGGGATTTTAGTTCCCAAAATGAAAATATATAGCTTAGCGGGTTCGTTGATTATGTTGAAGTGTCATATTTTTGTTTTTATTGTTTATGTTTACTTTATTCGTGCAGCAAAAGCAAGAAGAAATTTTATCAAATATAGCTGGAGTATGTTTTTACATAAAAAATAATTACACATTTTTAAAATTTATATTTGATTTTAATTTCTAACATTGTCATACATTCGTTTTTACGCTTGTTCTTAACTTTTTCCTTCGTTTCCGTTTCAGCTTATGGTATTTAAGACACATTTGATGATGATGATTCAGATAAATGTTTTAGCACTAACATAGGTGCTGGTGTTGGAGAAGTTTCTACTCCCACAGACAGTGAATGTGGTGATGATATTCCTGGGTCACTCTGAAATATTTCCTCCATTGCACTTAGGTATAAAAATGTCTTTCGCATTTTAAATTTTGCGTTGTTGTTGGAGTCTTCTTTAAATAAAAGTAATCTGGTTATCTGTACTTGCGGAAAATAAAATAAAATTTTTATTAGCCGTATTCCAATGGACCAATTTTGCTACTCGCAAGTACTTGGGAGTAGATGCCCATAGGAATGCACAGTTTACTGACTGAAGTAAAATATAACCTCAAAATAGTCAACAACAATACTGAGTTTACTCACACATAAACATTAAAAACTGAGTTTATTCACACATAAACAATACTGACAAAAATATGACTCTTCAACATTACCAACGAACCTGCTAAGCCATCTATTTCCAGTTCGGGAACTAAAATACCCTACCGTAAATTGTATGGCGTAACTACGCATGCGAACTACTCATTTGTTCGAGGTGGTGTAGATGAAGACAGCTAGAACTACTCGTGAGTAGCAAAATTGGTCCATTGGAATACGGCTATTATTACATACTAGAGTATTTAACGCCTCGAAATCTGTCAATATGTTTTCCCAAAAATGTTTCTTATTTCTCGTTTTGAAATACTCCTCTTCTCGGTTGGCATAAACATTTATTAATGCTTTACCCTCATTATAGGTCAAGCTTTTAGATATTATATAATATTTATTAAATTCAAAGGTTGTACGAAACACATTCACTTCACGTTGACAAGCTGAATAAACTCATTATTGTTGTTGACTATTTTGAGGTTATATTTTACTTCTGTCAGTAAATTTTTGCGTTCTATTTGGCATCTACTCACAACTAATTGTGAGTAGCAAAATTGCCCCAATGGATGAGAGCTATTAATTCTTTAGAAATCGGTAGATCAGAAAGATGCCGATAAAGTAATTTGCATTAATTTGAAAACGATCAGAGGAAAAGGCCTCCTCAAAATAAGATGGACATTCTACAGTTGCGTTTTGGATTTTTTTTCTATTTCTTTTTAGTTCTTTATTATTTAAGAAAAACTTCCATTTCATTTAATTTATTTAATTATTTATTAGTTTATAGAATTTATGAAATTTATCTCTTTTTTTTTTATTTATTAATTATAATTTGTTCAAATTTGTAATTGTGTATTTTTTTTTGTTGTATCTCTTTCCATTTAGTAATCAGCCAAAAAGATTAATTTTAAGATTATTAAAAAAATATTTATATATATATGTTATATATACATATATATATATATATATATATATATATACAATATATATACAATAGTTATATAGATAACAAACATAAAAATTTAGCGACATCTATTCGAATTAATTGGAAAGGAAAAGAAAAACGAAAATTTATGAAACATTTATTTATTGTACATAATTGATGATTTGATTTTTATTAAAAATAGGGAAATCGAGTATATATTATATTATATATTATATAAAAAATTGATTTAGCTTATTTTGTTTTTAGTTTTATCTCTTTCGTCTTATCCATTTATTTAATTAATTATTTACTCATACACATATACCATATACATTTATACTCTATGCCGATGCATATGGGCAATTTCGTTTTATTTACGATAAATATCTTTGCCTTTTGGTTGATTAGAATAATTTAAAAAAAAAATTGTATTATTAATTTTGTTTCCCTTTTTCTAAATAAACTGATCGACTATTTACAGAAGGATTATTTGTGTCCATCTCCCAATTTCACTTTAGAATTATGTAATTATCTCTAAGAAAATATTTTATATAATTTATAAGTCCGAGATTCTGTTTTGTAATTTAACAATAATTACAAAATTTACGCAAATTTATCCAATATAAAATATTGTAATTATAAATATTTTATCTTTTAATTTTGCAATAAAAAAATTTCCTTTACTGCATTTTTTATATGATTTTTTTTTTCTCTGTACAAAACAAAAACAAAACAAAACAATATTTATCTACACAATAAAATTAATGATATAGTCAATTAAATATTTGCAATAATATAATAATAACAGTAATAATTATAATAACACCGATATTTTCTTTTTGTATCATGTAAAAAAAATATAATACAAACTATCATCACTATTATTATTAATTATAAGCATTATTTTTAATATTTAATAAATTTCCAGCTGAGCGTACATCTTTTTATTTTTATTTTTATTATTTATTATTGAATTTACTCATTTCATTCAATAAATTGTCTTTTAATCTATATTTTACCAATTGTATCTAATATCATTTTTTTGTTGTTGATTTATTGCATTCGAAATTTATTTATTTGGGTAAAAATTATTTATCAATGTCAATTTATAAAATTATCCTAGAAATTAGCCTAAAAGATAAATAAACAAAAAAAAGGAACAAAAATCAATTAAAGTCAATAATAATATTCAATATAATATCGAAGGAGAATTATCTCTCATAGTTTTTTTGTTGTTGTTTTAATTGTAAAAAAAAAAAGAAAAAACCCAAAACTTAAAAGAAAACAAATGCAAAATTAAAAATTACAAGAAAAAAATAAAACCCTAAAATTATTATTATTAGTTTTTTTCTATCGCAATTTATCTGGCAGTAATTTACATTCCGGATTCGGCTATGCCTTCATCATCTGAAATGAAATTTATTAATATAAATTATATTAAAATCGAGTAAAAATTTTTTTCTCATGAATGGAGTACGGAAAATATTTGCAATCCAAGCTATTAGAGGACATAAAAAACACGTATCAATTTATATAGATACTAATACAGTCAGTCGTACATAAGTATGTATGCATGTGCAGCAGTCAGATAAATATAATAAATAATTTTCATATACAATAGTAAATAAATTATTACATGCAAAGATAATATTTAAAAAAAAAAACCGCGTTCAATAAGCCTCATCAGATTGGTGCACCATCTTGCGGATTTATAGTTAAGTCTTGAAAAAAAAACGGAGCCTCCGTTCTTAGCAAAATAGCACTATTTGTCATATTATTAAATAAGGGTTGAATTTTTTTATTGTGAATATCTAAAATCAAGGAAACTTTTTAAAAAAAATATAAAATAAGATTTTTAAATTTCTCTCAAAAGGTCTCATTGGTTTACTAAAAACTTTCGGCGCTTTAAAGTGGCAATAAAAGCAAACCGTTTTGTGAAATGCGATACTTTTGGAGAAAAGAAAACTGGCATAATTTATCTCTTTATCTTTATTTATTTGTAAACTTTTTATTTATATTGTTATTGTTAGTATTAATTAAAGAAATAAATATTTACAAAAATTTTGTCTGCTCCGAGGTTTATATATGAAATTATCGATCGTAAGGAAATTGGTTAAAAATAAGTTAAGCGACCATAACGATTAACAGTACTGTTAACTTAGATTATACAATATAAGGACAGACAATCTCCCTGTCTGTATGCATACAAATTTAATTAAAGTCAAAAAATCCCTTGCAATTAAAATAAACCAAAAACCTCATCTACCAACCCTTAGCCATCTATTAACTTAAACTGAAGCTATTAATCCCGTTGTTTTAAATGTAAATTAAAAAGTTTTAAATTTTAAAAAAATTCACTATTTTACTCGTAAAATTCAATAAATATGTGTATATTTTAGATCACAAAAAAAACCAGAATAATCAAGGAAAATACAAATAAAAAAGTTGATAAAAATCTTTTTTAGCTGGAGTACCTGCCATCTACTTGTCTACTTATCAAACTATTTGTAGTTTTGACATATCGAATATAAACAATTGTTTTTGCTGCGGCTTTTTTTTTAATATTGTGTTTTTTTTTTTTTATTGTATAAAAAGTATAGTTATTATTACAATTATTATATTAATTAATATAAATAATAAATTTAATAATTTATTGTTTCAAAATATTTGCAAGAAAATGATAATAGATTCAATTAAAAAGTGCTATAGTTATGCGGAAACTAAAGATTTGCGAATTTTATTTTCACGTGAGTTGTCGGTAAAAACAAATAAGAAATTTGAATAAAGGTCATAGTTGCCTATTATTCAACGAAGTTTCATTGAATTTCGAGTGCCTAAAAAGTAAAAATACTTGTGCAACATTGTATGTAAACCGCCGATTAGTTGTGATCAGATTGATGTTTCACTGACGTTTGCCTAATTCTTAAATGTCAGATTTTCGTATATGTATACGCAATTTTCTGTCTAAACGTTAGAATAAAAAATACCTGGATATACCCGAATGTATATGCAATTTTCTGTCTAAACCGAAGTCGTAATGCTAGCATACTTTTGTGAAGATTTTTTTATGTAGATATGACACCCACTGACATCTAGTTTTCGTAAAAGAAATTTATTGACATTTTAACTCACTTATTCTAAACAAAAATTTTAATTGAACAAGACAGAAGGCAACATTTATTTTTTTCCAATCTTCTGGTATTAAATATAATTGTATTTTAGGTTTATTATTTATTTTGTAAATAAAAATCTAATATCAAGCGCCTCAATTTTGTAAACTTTTCAGAGAGTTTTGACACACGCCGTTCTCCGTGAAATGGAAGGAAACAGAAATGCTTGCATACTTTTGTTGACATTAAGATACTTATCGCAAACAGAAAGTTTAAGTGCGATTTTATTAAATTTTAAATAGTTTACGAACAAGTAAGTATAAATTAATACATTTTAAAAAAAGTTTTATTCTTCACGACAGCAAATAGGAAGTTTCTATTTTAGAATACTTAAACGTGAAGTGTTTCGCGAAAGGTTATTTTGCAAGAGTGTGTGCGTTCTTACGAATTTATTCTCGAAAAAATTTGGACAGAATTTTTGGGTGGAGACCTACCCAGTTCTTCTATAATCTAAGGTCTGATTAATTTCTGAAGACCTGGGAGAAATCCAAGGTAAGTAAACGAAAAAATCATTTATAAGAATATACTTTCGAATTTATGACTTTTTATACTAATATCAGTGAATGATATTATAACTCAATGCTTATATACTATTCCAACTTAAAGCTAAAGCAGCTGCTTCCATTAGAAAAACGGCGTGAGTAAATTTCTCTTTTCATAAAAATGATTCGATAATCCTATTAAATTGTTGTATCTATTTTAATAATTCAATCAGAAAAGTAAGTTTTCTAGAAGTTCTGTTTTATGTTTTGAAATGTAAACTTTTATATGCAAATAAATGAATTCATAGCAACAACAAAAATATGTTTTATTTATTTTTTAATTCTTAGATTCTTAACCATGGCAGTTATTAAATTAATTTAAATAACTTCAACTATTATTTGGAAAAAAATACGCGCCAAAGCAATCTGTATAAATTTAAAATCGTCCCTATCTGAAAGTGATGCCTTCGAGCAGTATGCATGCGTGAGTGAGCAGTTTTACGGTTGCATTTCGTAATATTGTGGCTTCAACTTGGCGCTTCTATTGTCTATGCTTATACTCCATAATCGAAGATTGTTAATAGATGAGTTTAGTCGATTCTCAAAACTTTATCAAAATTAATGTGGATAATTAATTTTGATAAAATTTTGAGGTTATAGGCTCAAGTTTTGAGGTTATGAACATTTAAAAAATGTACGAATTTGTAACGGCTTGTTACGTCGAATGGTGATCTATTGTAATACGGATTTGATTGAGTTTTCTCATTTGAAATAAATTATTTTTACATGCAAAAAATATTATTCTATTTATTTTAACTTATTCGATTGTCTCCTTTTTACAATAAATATTCTTTAGATGAATTAAAAAAATCTATTTAGTTTTAATAGTTATTAAAAATTAATTGTTTTTGATTTTATTTCTGACCTTTTATATGTACGACTGTTAATAAAAATATAATAAAATATGATTAGTAATATAATTTAATTTGGTGCAAAACTATAATTACAAGTTGGGAAAAAATAAAAGCAAAGTTTAATAGTGCAGTAGATAGAATTTTGTTTTTGGCGATAATTTGCAATTAAATAAATAATAATTATTTATGATGAATTTATGTACAATCTAATGTGATTGATGGTGGTATTTAAGAACATAAAAAAAAACCATATAAAAAAGGGCAAATTTACAATTGAAGCGTAACTAACTACAACTAGAATATATAAAATATCTACACTACTACATCGACAACAGCACTATGAACGCATAATATTTAAAACGTAAAATTTACCAACCAACAAATGGATTAGTGTATATTCCGTCACCATCGTTTATTTTAATTAAATCATCGGCGATGACGACCGTAACGCCATCATTTCGAATGGTCGTACTAAGCATCTGATCGTAACAGCAACTGACATCAGTGCTAATCACATCGACCTCGTCGTCGTCGTCCTTCTCCAAACTGTTTCGTTGGCTACTCTGCATTGGGTTCGAGTCCTCATAGCTACCGCCACCGCTGTCGTCGGCATTTACGATTTCCGCATTCGAATTCGTTTCGTAATCTTCGTCATCGTTGTCGTTATCATTATCGCAGTCACCATCGTTGTCGTCCTCGTGGCATTTGTCGTCACCATTTCTCTTACTCTCTTCGTTGAAGTTCTCAAAACTCATACTATTCACAAACATGAAATCTTGACTGCAGCTATTCGGAATGTCACAATACGAAGAATTATAGATACTAGTTTGGCCATCAATGGATTTTCTCTGTCCCCCTCCGTTTTGTTGAAAACTATTCATTCCGTTTTCCCGCGGACTACCTTGGTGCTGGTCTTGGCCAATCACCATCACCACAATTTCATCGTTTGCTTGGTGGTGTGATCCTTCATTATTCTGCTGCTGCTGTTGTGGCTTATCATCGACGAGAACAATAACAACATTATTGTTATCGTTCTCGTTAAGCTCTTGTCATCTTTCCTCTTCCCATAAATTTGCCTGATCATCTTCAAAGGTGGGTGGTAGGGGTAGCTGTTCACTTTCAGGTGTGCAATCCCCGTTCATTTTTTGCATTTCTTTTTCGATAAATTCGATTTTTTTCGGTTTTTTTTTTGGCGGTTTATTTAATTATAATATTTTTTATTTTATTTTTATTGATTATTGTTATTGATTTTAATTTGAAAAATCGATTTTTTAATTTTGAAGAAAATTACATGAAATATTTTTTATTAACCATCACCATCATGACCATATATAATAACATGAGCGGAATAGTAGTGTATTAATATGTAGTTGAACCCACACAATAGTAGTGGTGGTAGTAGTAGTAGTAGTAGTAGTAGTAGTGGTAGTAGTTATAATAGTAGTGATAATAATAGTAGTAATGGTAGTAGTTTTAAAAGCGATACGAATTCAGGTTTGATTTCCAAAAATTAGCAACAAGTCGATTTCCATTGGTAAATAAATCAGTGGAAAAAAATATATATAAATTTTCGATTAATTAAAATTTCATCTATTTTTTAAATTGAATTTTTTAATCATCATCCCTTTATCAAATACTCTATTTACGCGTATAGCAATTATTTTCATTTTTAATTAATTCAAAATAAATAAAATCGAATCAAATCGTGTTCATACTTTTTTCTTCAAATAAAAAAAAACTAAAACGTTTTCTTCTTTTTAATAAACTTTAAATTTTTAAATGTCATATTTTTTTTTATTGGTATTAAAAAAATGCATACTTAAAAGCTGCATACTTAAAAACTGCGTAGGGTATTAAAAAATGCATACTTAAAAGCTGCGTAGGGTCCTGATATTATGAACATACGAGGTCTGTTCAAAAAGTATCAAGAATGTTGAATTTCCGCGGATTACGTATATTAGATTTTCGATTTTTTGTGGCGTTATGTTGGACTCTCACTCATGCCGACAAGTTCGGCCATTTTGAATGTTCAGTTAAGTTTTGACAGCTGCTTTGATTGCACGTATTTTGGCTCGTCTTCGATTTTTGCCCATTTTCGACCAAAAACAGCATCGCATTAACATTGCTAAGGAGCTTTTGGACTCTGTCCGCGACGACACAAATTTGCTCCAAAGGGTTATAACTGGTGACGAATCATGGGTTTATGGTTATGAGGTGGAAACCAAAGCTCAATTATCCCAATTGAAGCTGCCGCACGAGCCAAGACCGAAAAAAGCGCGCCAAGTTCGTTCGAATGTGAAGATTTTGCTTACACTTTTCTTCGATTGCAGGGGCGTGGTGCATTATGAGTTCTTGCCATAGGGTAGAACGGTCAATAAGGAATATTACCTGCAAGTTATGTGCAAGTTGCGCCAAGCAATCCGCCAGAAATGCCCGGATTTGTGGAAGAACAAAAATTGGCTTTTGCACCATGATAACGCCCCTCACGCATCGTTGCTTGTGCGCGAATTTTTGGCCAAAAACAACACACTAATAATGCCGCAGGCACCGTATTCCCCAGATCTGGCCACCTATGACTTTTTCTTGTTCTCGAAACAGATTCTTTGATCCATTTTTTGGAAAGGGCAAAAATCGAAGACGAGCCAAAACACGTGCAAGCAAAGCAGCTGCCAAAAATTAAACGAACATTCAAAATGGCCGAATTTGTCGGCATAAGTGAGACATGACTACCAACATAAATCGAAAATCGAATATAAGTATTAAGGTCTGCCCGAACCTACATTGAGCCCTCTGTTCTTAAATGGACAAAATAACGGCTATTTTTTCTTAATTGACTTTCTGCTCTGTGCTCAAATGGACACAAAGAAAGGATTTTGTTAAAAATTTTCTTCAAATTAACAACTTCCAAAAGTATGATTGATCACTGATTCATCCTCGATTTAATTTTTAATACAAAAAACTCTATTTTTTATTAATTACTATTGTTATATACAAATTTAAGAAAAAAAATTAAGGCACACTAAATACTACCAGTTTTAATGTATTTTTTTTACAATTTGCTGTTTTCTTTTTCTATCACAAAATTTCCACTTTGATTAGAAGCAGAATTAGTTTAAAACAAAAATGTCATCTAGATCGATTAGGTAAATTAACAAAATAATATTTTGAACAAAAAAAAAATAAAAATAATAATAATACTAAAAAATTTCTTCATTTTGGTTGCTACGTACCTTCGTAGCCCTGATTGTCATGTATTTCTCTAGCCGATCCAACGACATTTTCTTTTCCCTCCAGGACGGCTAGCAGACACTGATGAATGCAAATGTATTGCTGCTCCGTTTGCACCATCCAGACACGTTCTTTAGAAATGATTGAATAGAATCAATAGTAAAAAAATCTAGGTGCATGCAATTAATACCTTTTCTCATTGCCCAGACAATGCCGAATATATCGACGTAGTCGGCTACTTGTATTTGTTGTAATATGCGATCCAGCGTTATGAACGTGCCGGATCGGCCTACTCCTGCACTGCAATGTACGACTATTGGCCGTTGATCTGCGCCCACTCGTTCCCTGAATGCGCGTACAAATCGAGCCAAGGTTTGAGGTGGATTTGGCACTCCAAAATCTGGCCATGTTGTGAAATGGAAATGTCGTATGATGCGTTGTTCATTTCCCTATTTAGATCCGAGAGATAGATGTTCAGAGGATGTTTCGACAAAAATTATAATGACTAACTTACCCGACAAATCATAAACTCTGTAATCACCCAGTCCGGATAGTGACTGTCGTTGAGTATTTGAACTTTGATATCGCCGTAAAATACTGGAACTGTATCGTGCGGCCAATAATGATCACATTTTTCTCTGCCCTTTTCGAAGCAGCGCGTCAGCATGACAATTGCCCTCGAGTTGCTCTCCCAGCACATTCGCCAGAAGTCATCGCGGGTGGAATGCAATGGTCCTTGGGTAACGATAAACTCTCGTGGAGAGTTGTGGCCCGGAACGTAATTGGCATTTATATAGTCAGAACCCTCGTCGTCGTCGACTGGCTGTAGTTTGAATCGGGAATGATCGTATGGCAAAATGTTCGTAAACCGATTTTTGGGTCGATTGCATGGTAAATCGGCAAAGGTGCATGGCTGATCGCGTCCCACATGCTTCAGCTCTTCGAATTCTTCGCTGAAACGGAAGTCCGAATCGGCCGACATCATGCGATAATGTTCGGAGAAATTTTTTATTAAAATTGGCCTATTCGTCTCTATAACACTATCCGGGAGTGACATATTGTCATTGGTGCGCGCTTCTTTAGCCGTTTTTCGACCTCCGTTGCGGCGTCGTCGTAAAAATATTATTGTCACAAATAGTACTAAGATCAATAAGAGTGGCACGGTTATAGCAACTATCAATGATGTATTATCTTGATCTGGAATTAATTGCAAATAGGTTGCTTCAGTTAGAATTAGACTCACATTAATTTTTGCTACGTACTACTTCTGATAACAGACATGCTCAGGTTCAATTCTATAAAATTTCTATTAAATAAAAACCATTCTTCAAATAACCGTAGTCATACAATACTTACCAACTAATAGCAATAGTCCTGCATTTACATAAAAATCAATGGTAGACATAGTAAGGAGAAAAGAATTCATTTAATTTTCATTCACTATTTTTTGTATAGTGAAAATTTTGACTATTGCACAAAATATTCTTAGTGAAAAATATACAATCTAATATATGCGTCATATTCAATATTTTTAGACTAATCAACGAATTTTACAATAGCAACCCATGTTCTTAAGAAAACATAACAAAAAATATATTCGGAAACGGTCTGTTACATAAAAGATCGTTAAAAAAAATGGCGCCCGATGCTCTTAGCCAACGTAATAAAAGGTCATTAACATCAAGTTTAGTTAATAAAGATCGCTTCGTGCGCTTCTAGTCTCTGTTCAATTTAATGCTAATATCTTTTGTTCACCCATAAAAGGACGAAAGAATGCTGCAGAAATAATGAAAGGAAAGGGAAAAAAATAGGAAAAAACTAACCTGTTTGAATTCGAAAACTGTAAGCAGTATCGGTGAACTTATCTGGTGCTGTGAACGCTCTCACTTTAACCTTGTACGTAGTGCCGGATTTCAGGGGTCCATTACAATATCCGGTTTGTTTGGTATCGCAGTTTTCAGCGCCAATCGTGAAATCTTCAATCGAACTATTCTTAAACGGATAATACGGTTCGATCACTTGATATGGCGGCCAAACGCTGTACGATTGCACATCGCGCCAACTGGGCATTTCGAGTCCAGACGCGTTCTTTGTGTCGTCCTCAGCTACGATGATTGTGTATAGAATAACCTGTTCAAAAAATTAATTAAAAACTAAGTTTTTTTCTTGAGCGGTAAAAAAAACACGATTACTTACGGCTCCATTTTGGTCTGAGAAGTAATTTTTCCTAAAGCGGATTTGAATAGTCGACGAAGTGCGGCGAACTTCAGTGGGAACGACTTGTGTTGTCGGTTTTGGTGGTGCTAATATTGGCATTTTCTGTTTCCAAACAGTCTCCGCTCCGAAACCGATTGCTGTTCGTGCTTGGATTCGGAATACATAAGTTTTTCCGGGCAATAAATTCTTAATGATGCCACGAGATTCTGTTGAGTTGAAATCGCGTACTTGAGTGTGCGGCGAACCTTCAAGACCGTAGGTTATCGAGAACTTCCGTATAACACCATTCTGTTTACTGGATGGTAGCGACCATTCGAACACGATCTCACTTGGCTGAATGTCGACTGGGTCGAAGCGATCAACTCGTTCCGGTACGGATTCTTTGGTTGTGAAACTGGCCGAAACTGGTGAACTGCTGCGAAGAACACTGGGTTCTGTCCCAGATCGCACTACCACAGTGAATGTGTAATTTCGATGGGGCTTGAGGTCAGTGATTGTTATCGTATCGTGTGTGGTTAGGTTCTGAACGTAGAACGAATCGGTTTTTAGGTATTGAACTTCAAATGCGTTGTATTCGCCTTTCGGGATGTCCCATTTCAACGCGATCTCGGTGTCTGTAATTCGTGTTGCATTAATCTTCGTTATTGGCTCCGGATATAGGCGATCCTGTCGTTGAATTGGAAGACTGGCCACACCGCCGCTTACTGTCCATACGGTAATATTGTAGAGTCTTCCAGGTACTAAGCCGGTGAATGTTACTTTGCGATCGGTGTCGTTGGCTAGTTTCTCTTTGTTTGGAATGTCAGGATCGCCCAATGAGAATCGGTAGATGTCGAATTTCGATGACTGCTGTGGTGTTGGCGTATAACTCAGTGTAACCGTGTCTCGTTCGTGCAAATTGTTTACTACCAACACTTCAGATTGTATAAGCGGCATTGTCCTCGTTGATAAATGTGTCGTGTCACTAGTTAGCCTATATGATATTGTGTGTATGTCGAACTTATATTGTACACCAGGTATTAAATCGCCAATCAAAACCCGCACAATTGGTTGTTCTTCGGAAGTCTTATTACCATTTTCCGATATCTGTATTGGAGCTGAAAATGAAAAAAATTCCCATCATTCCCTCTGCACGCTTTGGAAAATCCCTCGAATTAACTACGCACCTATATGGGCTTCCGAGACATTTTTCATGTGAATTTTGTTTGGATTTTCGGTTGGCCACCAACTCAGGACGTAGGTTTCGACACGACCTTCTGGTCTAGGCCATTCGAGGGTAATGTTGGTGGAATCGACAAGGGGTAAAATGTTCGAGACCGGGTTTGGACGGACTGTTTGGTTCACCTGCTGTGGACTGGGACTTTCTACTCCATAGCTTATCGTGTTCACTTGGATGGTGTACTTCTCCCCGGGTGTCATATCTGTCACATCCGCCTCTGTTGACCGAACCGACGGTAGACGGACCCATTGTTTCTCACTTTCGGTACGATAGCGTATCAAGTATTCAGAAAATTCACTGTGTTCGGGTGGCATCCAATGAACTAATACCGAATTGCTTGTCACCTTTTCAATGGTCATATTACGTGGTGGATTTGGATCTAACGGAAAATGTTAAAGTTAAGCAAAAACCAATATAAAAAACAAGTCTTCAGTTTACTTACAGACTGCCTGAAAGTATGCGTGCGGTTCGCTCCTGAGCCCATGACTAATAGCGAACACTTTCACTTCGTATCCTGCGCCTGGATAGAGATTCTTTAAGACGTAACGTGAGTCTGTTGTTAGGATGCTTCGTACATCGGATGTGCCATTTCTTGAAAACCAAACTTCGTATTTCTCTTGACGCGAATTCACATCACTTTTCCAGCTAATGTTTAGGCCTTCTTTGATCGACTTCAGATCTTCGATTATCGGTGAAGACGGCCTCGTCACAACATAAATTATCGTCTCATTTGATTCCATCTTCTTCGATATAGCTTGAACGGTAAGCGTATAATTGCGACCGGGCAATAGGCTTTCAAGAGCGTATTTTGTTTTATCTGTATTCATGGTACTAGCATCACCGTTGAACATCTCCACCTCATGGTAGCTTATTTTATACTCCTCCTGGGTACTGGCAGGATCTGGATCCCATGTTATAGTCACAATGCCCGTTTGGTCGTTGGTTATTGATCTTAAATTAAGTACAGGAAGTGGTTTAAGTGTGACGTCGCTAGTCGCTGGCCATGACGTTACTTTCCCTGAGACAGTTTTCACAACAACTTGATATGTTTTTCCCGGCTCGAGATTCTCTTTAAATTCGAGCCATGCAATCGGCTCGTTCGTCCTAGTGACTAACTGTTGTCTGCGCGATGTCGATAATGATACCTGGTATTTATCAAACTCGCTAATCCCCTTCGGAGCCTCCCACATCACTTTGAACGAATACGATGTTATGGACGCTTTGTCGAAGGTCACATTCAACGGCCGTAACGGTACCGTTCTGTATTGAGCCGTTGTCGGAAGTGAAATTTCATCCTCTGACATCGTCTGCACTGATATGTTGTACGCTCGTCCTGGCACAAGACCCTTAAATGCAGCTTGAGCTGGTCCTGGCGGTTCACCCTCCTTTTCTACATAAAGGATACTTTCTAGCGCATCCGGCGGTTCTATAGACACTTTGTAATGAGTGTATATTCCGGCTGGATATGGCGGTTGCCATAAAACTAATAGAGTTGTTTCATTACGGAACCAAACGATGAATTTTCCCGGTGTATTCGGCTCTAAAATATCATCAAATTCTCATAATAGATACATTCGAAGAGATTATATCGGAAAAGTGTACATGCACAAAAAAAAGAAGTGTTTTTTTTTTTGGTTGAAAAACCAACACAGAAAAATAATCAGTGCATTCGATTATATTTTTTTTCCAATTTTCTACATTTTATTTTATTACTAACTGTTTTAGATTAAAAAATTAGTATTTCTACAGTGATTAAAATAATATATAATTAATAATAAGTACACAAATCAATAGAAACAATCACAAAAGCTACGATTAAGATAGCTTTTGAAATTTTTTTTTTAGTTGATAAGCAAATAGGAAATTTACAATTTATTGTACTATAGGAAAAAAATAATATTAAAATAACAAGAAAAAGCATTCCATTTTACATATATCCTTTTAAAAATTTATCTTTCTACTAGAAAAAGCTAAAATAAAAAAACCAACACAAAATAGGTGCAAATTACCATAAATCAGGATGTTACGAGTATTTTGAAAATGGATAACAAATTTGATAGTAGAAAGTGGGTTAGTTTTTCAGGCATAAAAAAATGTTTATTAATCAATTTTTTTAATATTATTATAACTTATTCAAATACTTTCACCTTTAATAGTCTAGTAATAAAAGGAAATTCCTTTTCGTAAATTTACGTAGGCGTTTACAAATGAAAAGGAGAAAGTCATGCTAATAGAGAGTTTGCGAAAATTCTTTGAATTAAATTTAGTTTTTGTTTAAGGAGAAATTTGTTAAAAATTTTAATGTTTTAGGTTAGTTAAAAGCAGTCATAAATATTCTTGACGTGTGCTAATCAGATTAATCATTAAATTTAGAAAGTGTCTGTAATGTTGTCATTTTTCCAGGTTGGTACGACATTAGTCAACGGCAGCAATGCGGCATGTCCTAATCTGTTTATTCTTCCTTTTTTATATTGTTTAAATGAATTTTTTTTTACTTTTTCAAATATGGATTAGTAGATAGAACAAAATATTTTTGGCAAATTTTATTTGAAGAATTACTGCTTACAAAAATATATTTCCTTTTTCATTGAAATTATAATAATTCCAAAGGGACACTTGGCAAAATAAAAAAAATAGTTCCAACAAAGCACTAAAAGGGTAGTTTAAAAAAAAATAAGGTCCAAAAGACATGTGCCAGTAATGACTACGATCCGAAACACTACGATCCTAATTAAATATTTCTTTTGTAAAAATTATTTTCTTATATAATATTGAGTATTTTTAAATTAAATATTTTAAAAAAATTATTCAAGATCCAATCAGAAACTAGATTTTGCCTTTCTAGATATTATTTTGCCTAATATCTACGACACAACGTCATAGATATTAATTTTACTGCAGCTAATAAAATCACCTCTGTGTGGTCTTGAATAGTACTGGCTCAATAACTAATACGAGGGTAGTCTCAAAAGTACCCGACCTAACATATAAATGACGGTTGTTATTTGACAAAAATTACTATGATCGAAAGTACCAACCTTATAAAGCTTAAGTTTGAAATTTGATGAAGCTGCGTTATTTAGTATTTGTTTTGGCTCTCAGCGAATTTGTAAATATGGAAAAAATTTATCACAATACCTTCAGTTGCCAGATCTCAGTCCAATTAATATCAAAGTTAAGCTAGACTCTACTCTGGGGGAATCTGCTCTTTTGTTTACAACAACAAAATATTGGGTGGCCGAGTCTAAACGATGAGGCGATCACGCCAGAAATGGTGAAGAAAATTCACAAAATCGTATTGGGTGTTGGATGACCGTCGAATAAAAGTGCACGAGCTAGTAGATATGAAAGGCATTTCATAAAAAGCTGCACTTTACATGTTGATTAAAAATTTGGACATAAAAAAGCTGTGAGCAAGATAGGTGCCGCGTTTGCTCACAATGGAACATAAACAGCGTCGTGAGAATATTTTAATCGAGTGTTTGGCGATGTTTTGCAGCAATAAAGCCGAGTTTTTGCGTCGATTCATAATCATAGATGAGAAATGGGTCCATTATTTCACATATGAAATGAAGAACAGTCAAAACAATGGACTGAAAGGGGAGAATCGGCTCCAAAAAAGGCAAAACCAGTTCTATCTGCTGGCAATTTTTTAGGATGCGTCTGTGATACTTTTGATTGATTATCTTCAAAAAGGAAAAACAATCAACGGCAGTGTTTGAATGATGAAATTAAGAAAAAATGGCCGCATTCTTGTTTCATAAATCCGCTATCGCGATGGCCAAAATCAATGTGTTATAGTTCAAATTGCTTCTTAACGTACTCTATTTAGCCTCTTTAGATTATTTTATCTTTCCAAACTTGAAAGATTTGCCAACAATGGACGGTTCTTACTATAATCAGGGTATTGAAGCTATTGAACATCGCTGGTAAAAGTATATCGAGCTAAAAGGAGATGATTAAAGGCCTCATCATGATAGAGGACAAACCACTAATATCCTGTGGGATACGATAATTATAATACCTTTTGTACTATTAGAAATTCTGCATTTTTATAGTAAATTTTTCGATGGTCTCATTAATTTTCTAAAAAGTTACTCCTCGACGTTATCGAGGAGTCTAAAAATACACTTTAAAAATATTTTACCCCATTTGGTAGCTTGCATAATGCATTGCAGATGTCTTGGCACAAAAATAGGATAGAAATTAACTAATCGTTCTGCTGAACTATCAACGTTATGCACAGCAGAAAAGGATCTCATTCCGAATTCCATATGCAATTAAGGGGGCAATACAGTCATTCCGCATTCCTCATATCATAATAGTGTGATTCGAACGTAAAATTATAAAACCAAAAAGCTTTGATCTAATTTTTCTCATAAGATAGCCAAAAATTTCTAAGCTCACATACTTACACAAAATCCAAAACACCAAAAGTTAGTTACCTCTTAAAATTTTTATATCCAATAAATCCTTATGCCGAACTCTTTTCACTTTGTTGATTGTAATTTGAGATTTTTTTTTTACAAAAGCGTTTTGTATCGTTTAGGATTAGCATGATAAGCAATAAAATTTTAAAAGAAAAATATTGAATTTGTTAATGAAAATAATCAATACCGCCACCCACCACACTAAAATTCTTAATGTCTTTTAGATTTTTTGTTGTTTATTTTTTAAGATTTTGTACAATTAATTTGAATTAGTTACACTTTCGAAAAAAAACCCAATTCCATTTGTTGTATAAGAATCGGAATACTTACTTGTTGTAAAATTACGACTAGTATAGGCTACGGACTCTTTACCGTCGTAGATTGTGTAAGCCTGAACTTGGTACGTCGCACCTGGATTTAGTTCACGTAGCTGATACTGCAATGAATTATCCTCTATTGTTATTGTCCGATTCGTTTCATATTGATCGGATAGGCCGAGAATTTTTATCTTAAACGATGTGTAATTGCCCTGTGTGGGTGGACTCCATGTGATAAGGGCAGTTTTTCCACTTCTCACAGCCACTGATAAATTGGATGGCGGATCCGGAGCTGAAAGAAGAGAATTTTATTTTTAAAAAATTTAAAAAAATTATTTTATAATAATTTTTTATATAATTATTAGAGTAGATTGAAAAATCTATTGCCGTAATGCCCCACCATTTTGTTGTTGTTATGTTAGCAACTCTGTAAAATTTTTCGGCCATGTTTTTTTTATTTTGACAGCTTTTGACATCGATATCATTAGTCACAAATTTAAAGATGGAAAATGTTGAAATGGGAGGTTCATCACCATCACTGGGAGATTCATCACCAAATGGGAGGTTTATTCACCACTGGGAGATTTATCACCATCATTTTTAGTTTTTGGGTTTTCGAATTTAGGTGCGGCAGGACCTTAGATTAAAGAATACCTGGATAGACCCATATGTCAGATTTTCGTATATGTATACGCAATTTTCTGGCTGAATTATTGTGAAAGCGGTGAAAAATCGTAACGCTTGCATACTTTTGTGTAGATTTTTTTTTGTAGACATGACACCCACTGACATCTAGCTTTCGTAATAGAAATTTATTGAATTCAAAAAGCATCATTTATATTTATTTTAATTCACTTATTGCAAATAAAATTTACAATTTAAACACCGACAGGCAATTTTCATTTTTTGTACAATCTTTTGAAATGAAATGAAATTGTATTTTACGTTTATTATTTATTTCGTAAATACCAATTAAATACGAGGGTCATTCAACAAGTACTTAGCCTCACCGCCCGATGGAACTGCTGTCACAAAAGAAATTTACCATCGTGCAGTACATTCTTTAAGTAGCCTACTGTAAAAGTTTCAGTCGATTCCCTTTATTAGTTTTGTTTTGAGAGCCTTTGAAAGCGAGCGTGTCGGTCGGTTGCACAAAAATGGAAAAAGAACAATATCGTTCAGTGATTAGATTCTTGTTTTTGGAAGGGAAAACGCGAAGCGAAATCAAAGATCGCTTGGATGCTGTGTATGGTGACTCTTCTTCTTCGATGGCGACCGTCAAGAATTGGTTCAACGAGTTTGTTCGTGGCCGCACGTCGGTTTTTGATGAGCCACGCCCAGGTTGCCCAAAAACGGCTGCTACGGAGGAAAACGTTAAAAAAGTCCACGATCTCGTGTTGGCAGACCGTCGATTGAAGGTTCACGAGATAGCTGAGACTGTTCTACACGAAGAACTGGGCATGAGAAAGCTGTCGGCGCGATGGGTGCCGCGTTTGCTCACACCGGAAAACAAGCGCAACCGTGAGACCACATCGGCAACGTGTTTGGCGCTGTTTCAGCGCAATCGTCGTTTCGTGACCGTCGACGAAACATGGATTCAGTGGTACACACCAGAGACCAAGGAACAGTCGAAACAGTGGACTTCACCCGGCGAACGTGCTCCGAAGAAGACGAAGACTGTTCGATCGGCCGGAAAGGTGATGGCCACCGTTTTCTGGGATTCACAAGGTGTAATCCACATCGATTACCTCGAATTGAAGAAGAAGCGGCCCCGCTTTGCGAAGAGAAAACTGCTGTTCCACCACGACAACACGCCGGCTCACACCTACGCCGTCGCCATGGCGAAATTGGTCGAATTGCGCTACGAATTGCTGCCCCATCTACCGTACTCTCCAGATTTGGCCCCATGTGACTACTTTTTGTTTCCAAACCTGAAAAAATCACTCGCCGGGAATAGATTTGGGTCGAATGAGGCGACGGAGGCTCGCCGGGAATAGATTTGGGTCGAATGAGGCGACGAAAAATCACTCGCCGGGAATAGATTTGGGTCGAATGAGGCGACGGAGGTAAGTATTTATACAAATAGTTTTATTGTTGATAACATTTAATTGAAAGTTTTTATTTCAGAAAATGAAGTGTTTTATAAAGGGTTGCTGCTGGTAATTCAACGGAATGAGGAAGCCCGGAATTTCTTTCTTTCGGTAAGTTGACATTTTAATTTTTACTAAAGAAACTAACAAAAATTTAGTTTATAATGTGTTTAAATGGCTTTTAATGATTTATTTGGTCCAAAAAGTGATTAAAAAGTGAAAAGTTCGTCATTTAATAAATGTAAACAAACGTGATGTTGACAATTCAATGTTTAATAGAGAATAGTTCAGTGCCGGCGTACGTACATTGTTGTGTAAGAAAATTTTAAGGGACTTAATGAATATAGTGAAAACGTGGTCGATGACATATCAGGCTTCATTGTTTTTAGGCATTGCAAAGACTGTCTTTCAGCTTTAGAAGGTGTATTCACATCAAACAGTTTGATAGCGTACAAGTTCTTAAAGTACTCTTCTGAAAGTGTTGTGAAAATTTGCCAAAGTGCTAAAAAAACAATTCCGACAGCAGGTGGTGCATTTAAATTAAATTTAAAAAATAAATTATTGCTTTGTTTTTTTTTTTAATTTCATTTAAATGAACATGCCTATTTAAATTATCATTTCAATTCACAAAACCCATTAGTGGCCCCCACTAATTTACGCCGTCTCTGTTATTTTGCATTTGCGCGCGTTCTTACGAATGTATTACCAACAGAAATTTGGACAGAATTTTGATGTAGAGGCCTGTCCAGTTCTTCTATAATTTAAGGGCAGGACAAACACACATATGATGAACCACGTTCAGAACCACCACCAATAGTTACCACAGCAGAAATTGTGAATAAAGTTCATGGCATGGTTCTGTCATACCGGCGAGTAAAGGTGTTTCATATTTTTTCACACGAGAAGTTGGGTCATACAGAAGCTTTTCGTAAAACGCATTCAATTCCGAATATCGCCCACTATTTTGGAAAATTCTACGTAAAATCCAATGGATCAACACCATGAATGAATTATAAATTAACCATTATAGCACAGAAATGAAAAAAACATTGAATAAAAATAATTTTTATATAAAAAAAACGTTAAATAAAATAATATATGGAAAGTAGTGGATCTGCTCCGAAGGAAGGGAAGACCATTTCATCTGTTCGAAAGGTAATGGCGTCATTTTTTATGGGATGCAAAAGGAATTCTCCTAATTGCCTACCTAAAAAAGAGAAAAACTAGCACTGACCGATACTATGAAAAGTTTTTACATAATGTGTGTAAATGCAGCAATTAAGGAACATTTTTTCCTGTTTACTCTAGCATAATCGCTCAGCAAAAATTCCTAGAATTAAAGGTTCAAATCTTCAGATTTGACCCAATCGGACAGCTACTCCTTCCCGAAACTGAAAACATTTCTGCCTGGAAAGAGATTCTCGTCGCATAAAAAGGCCATAGACCGGGAAGGGATCGAAAAACTTGAGAGACTAGGGGAGCATTACATTGAAAATAAAAATATAATCTTAATAAAAAGCACAGCTTGTTTTAACTGCTATTCCGGAAATTTTTCAATCCATCCTCGAACTATAAATAACTCAATTTATTTCATTTCCCTGCACATAGTTTATAAATTCATTTATTTTGAACATTTTATTTAAAATCAGATGGCCAGGATCTTTTAGGACGACGCTGCATGTCTCCAGCAAAAAACGCGCTGAAGAAGTTTTAGAAAGTGGACTTTTGGAGTGATTCTGGTAATTGAATAGTTTGTGGACTCCCACAATTCAAGTCCATATATCCATAGTGGTCTAAGTAATATCGTATAAATAAGTACTTTATCATCAAGTGTCAATTTTGATGGTTGATCCCTTAGATTAAAGAATACCTGGATAGGCCCAAATATCAGATTTTCGTAGATGTATGCTCAATTTTCTGTCTAAATTATTACACAAGCGGCGTGAAATCGTAACGCTTGCATACTTTTGTGTAGATTTTTTTATGTAGACATGACACCCACTGACATCTAGTTTTCGTAATAGAAATTTATTGACTTTTTAACTCATTTATTCCAAACAAAAGTATAATTTAAATAGGACAGTAGGCAACATTTATTTTTTTCTCAATCTTTTGGTATTAAATGCATTAAATATCAATCAAATATCAAGCGCATCAATTTTGTAGACTTTCGGAGAGTTTTAAAATACGCCATTCTCCTAGAAGTGGTAGCATACCGAAATGCTTGCATACTTTTGTTGACATTTAGATACTTATCGCGAGGTAAAAGTGTTTGTGCATTTTTATTAAATTTTAAATAATTTACAAACAAGTAAGTATAAATTAATACATTTGATTAAATAGTTTTATTCTTCACGACAGCAAATAGGAAGTTTCTATTTTAGAATACGAGGTGTTTCGTTAAAAGTTACTTTTTATGTAGAGGCCTATCCAGATCTTCTATAATCTAAGGTTGATCAAATGGCCTGAGTAATTGGCGATATCATCAATACAGTCCTTGTCCTTTACGTGTAATATGAAGATTCCTCGTTTAATGCATGTCAACGACATGTTTAAGATGTCGCACCGTTATTGTCGTCATGTAAACGTATGCGTATATAAAGGCAGTGATGATTTGTGACGTAGAATAAAGGTAACGTGAACATTTTTTCCGTTTTACATTATGGCTCCATCTCTTGAGCTAATTTTGGAGCATAAGATTCTGTTCTGGAAGAAGTTTCGAAGTAATAAAACATGATCTTTATGCGATTATAGACAAACTATATCATCAGCATAGACAGCGAAGATGATGTTTGATAAATTGTGAATGTCTTCTCTGTGAAAATCTAGCACTAACTGGGTACGCATCTGAATATTCAGGCTCGGAAAAATCGCTTTAAACTCTATTGAATGTGTTAGAAATGTTTTTGGCCACTCCAGGCATAGCCGCATATAAAAAGAGGTGTTGGTGCCTATATTGAGAACAGTCAGATAGTTCGTATTACTGCAGTGGAGTGACTAAATATCACTTATCCATATTATACATAGTACAAATTAGTTACGTGTTATAAACATATGAAATGGAATAAATGATAACTAAAATAAACAAAGCCAATTGAATATTCTTGTTTGTGCTATGGCTCGACAGTCCTAATACAGTCATATGAGCTCGGAGTGACTGGAAATCTGTAATAAGCTTCTACTCGTAATACCCAAGTCAGTAAGAGATAATAGTACATATCCATTCATATTTTAATTTCCGCCCGGGAATAACCCCTTATCTATATGAGTCAACGCTTATATAAGAAAATGTAATAATTTAAAAGTAAATTTGCCGTTGAAAGATTTAAGATTAAATTTGAAATTTTTTTAAAAATATGTGCGGTTTGTAAAATATGGAAAAGATAGAGAAAAAAAAACAATTACATTTCACGAATGACTATAAAGGGATGCCATTGTTATATAATTGGCGCGCTGTGATTTTATCTCTAATTAAGGAAACACTTGCTAGGTGCACGTTGTTTTTTTGCGTGCACATCTCAACAGTCTGGCAATTCAAGCAGACTTTGAAATGGGGCAGAAAGCACGTTTCACCATGACAATATGGCGCTTGTGTCTTGTCGAACAGGTAATCTATGTGCTCTTTACGAATTGTTCACGACTGTAAAAGCACGCACTCTTTAACTTGCTTTGTGTTTATGAGATAAAAACATTTAATCAGCAAACTAATAAAATTAATTCCAGTTTTATTATTAACAGAAAATACATACAATTAAAGCAGTTCCATTTCTTATTTGAATTTTTAGAGATTTTCTTAATTTGTTATTTTGGAAATTTTTCCGTGGTTTGAAAGAAAACTATCTTAAATAGAGACACTATCAGGATTTGAAGTATGATTTACAATTTATCCTGAAGCTGTAAAAGTATTTTCATATTTGATGGTAAATTTATGTTCTTTTAATTTCTCTTCACGTTTAAAAACAAATAATGGCCACTTCAGTGTAAATATTAAATCTATAATTTTCGGTAAATGTCGTTGAGGATACATTTATACTCATTAGTAGGATAAGAATGAGGTAATTATTGTCGGGAAAATAAATTTCTTTTCTAAACTTTCATGACAGTAATTAGCCTTATGTAATTAGTAGGAAACCCATTGTACTGTCAATACTAAAAAGAAGTCGTCTTTTAATAGTTGAAAGAGATTTTATAGGACTTACGATAGATGGGGATATTTACAGTCGACAATACATTTTATTTGAAAGGGTTATCCAACTTGTACTTTGGAAAATAAATATTT
The DNA here is from genome assembly GCA_958298945.1 of Atherix ibis. Classification (NCBI taxonomy): domain Eukaryota; kingdom Metazoa; phylum Arthropoda; class Insecta; order Diptera; family Athericidae; genus Atherix; species Atherix ibis. The sequence goes on from OY282607.1 coordinate 79,990,242, forward strand.
TCAAAGAAATACTGTCACATTCAGACCCAAATACACACCAGACAATCGATTTTCGCGTATACAATGGCTATTCAATAACCGCTTGTGTGTTCTTAGAGACCTCTATAAGCCTCATTGCTGAAGAAAATTTTGTTCGAAAAATCACTGAAACGTGGCTATAGTAGAATTACCATTTTTATAGAAACTTTTTACAATTTTAATACATTATTCGGTGGTGGTTCAAATGCAATAATGCACAATATCAAATGACAAGCGTTAAGTCAAGCAAATGCCATCATACACAGTGATTTTATGTTCCAGGTGTATTTGGTTTGGCCGCCATTTTGGTTCAGATGACATTTGTCTGTTGGCATTTGACATTCGTAGAGAGGTGACTGTCAAATGCTAACAGACAAATAGTCGATTACAATTTATTATGGGATATCTAATGCCGCAACAACGTGTTGAAATTATTAAAACATTTTATTTAAATAATTGTTCAATTGTGAATACGCGAAGAAAATTACGTTACCCTTTTGTGATGTTAATCATATGCCGAGCAAGTCAACCATTCAGTGTTTAATTGATTATTTTGAAAATTAACGACTTGGCTGGCTTTGTTAATAAACAGAATAGCCGCTATTGAGGCACTGAAAATCCTCAACTAATACACCAAAGACCAATACACCTTCGTAGAGTAACTGTTTGGTGCGGCATTAGGGCCGGCAAAATCACTAAACTGTGATAGTTACTGGTGACAGATCACCCAAAGCTTGTGCTACGATGCATATTTTGAGAGAAATTTTTCCCGGCTGAATAATGTCAAAAAGTGGTGATATCGACTGGCCCCACAATCCCCTAATTTGAAGTCTCCCGATTTCTTCGTATTGGGGTAGTTGAAGGGAAACGTATACACTAACAAACCAACCACAGCCTCGATGGTTAAGGACAACATTCGAAACGAAGTTGCTGAAATAACACCAGAAGTCTGCCAAAATGTGCTTAAAAGAGCTCGTCTTTGCGCTGCAGTCAGAGGCGGACATTTTTGATAGACATCATATTTTATATAACAGGTGAATAAGCTTAAATCCGCTGTTTGGTCATATATGGCGTGAGTGAGCGTATTAAGCTACCATTGGCACGCCATACTTTTTTTTATGAGTTTGACATCTCTCAACATTAATCAGCGCACATTGTCAGCAATTTCGTAAAACATGTCTAGTTTTGTGCCAGAAAAAGAGCATATGCGGGAAGCTCTGCTTTTCTGCTTCAATTTGAAGAAATCGGCTGCCGAATTGCATCGAATGCTTATGAAGGCCTATGGTGACAGTGCTTTATCAGAAACAATCTTCCGAGATTGGTTTCGTCGGTTCAAAGACGGCAATTTTGACTTGTGGGAGAAGAAGCGTGAAAATCGGCCTACGAAGGTTGAGGACCATCAATTGCAGACTCTTTTGGACGAAGACGATACCCAATCGTAAAAAATGCTCGCGGAGCAATTGGGTGTTACTCAACCAGCCATTTCCATGCGTCTGCGTGCCATGGGGAAGATTGAAAAGATGGAGTGACGCCAAAACACATGCGAGATCTTGCTCGCCAGACAAAAAAGAAAGTCGGTCTTACATCGGATTGTGACAGGCGATGAAAAGTAGATATATTTCGAGAATTCTAAACGGAAGAAATCGTGGGTGGATCGCGGCCAACCATCAACATCTTCCCCAAGACCAAATCGCTTCGGACGGAAGACGAAGCTGTGCGTTTAGTGGGATCAGCAGGAATCGTCTACTATGAGATCTTGAAACCTGATGAAACTATCAATGCTTACCGCTACCACCAACAACTGATCAAATTGCACCGTGCTCTGCGTGAAAAAAGGACGGATTATCAACAAAGACATGACAAGCTGATTTTCCTCTACGACAACGCACCATCGCACACGTCAAAAATGGTCCGAAACTACTTGGAGACAATCAACTGGGAGGTGCTACCCCACCCCGTTTATTCACCAAACCTGGCCCCTTCCGACTACCACCTATTTTTGTCGAAGGGACACGCGCTCGCTGAGCAGCACTAGCACTTCGATTCTTACGAAGACGTCCGAAAATGGCTTGATGAGTGGTTTGCCTCGAAAGAGAAGGAATTTTTTTGGTGTAGTATCCACAAATTGCTCGACAGATGGAAAAAATGCGTAGCTAGCGAGGGCTTTTGAATTTGTTTTTGCTTGAAAAAAACATGTGTTTTTTACTAAAAAACAGCAGATTTAAGCTTATACACCAGTATATATAGCTTAAGACCATATAATCAATCAATAAAATATATATTTTCAGATTGTCTTTCATTTAAAAGTTATTAAAAAAAAACTTCGACCTGATACATAAAACGCACACTTTATATTTGACAGTTGTGAAATGACAGGTGTGTATTTTTCGAACCACGCGATGAATAACCCGATATAATAGATTTTCATCACTGATTTTTGACGTTAGTAAGATTCTATCTAATAGACACAATAATAAATTCATCAATTTTTTTTCCAAGTAAACTCAAGATTAATTGTGGACTTCTTCAGTTGAAAATGTCAATGATACGAAATTTTCGAACATATTAAGAATGGTGGTTGTTGTTAGTTTTTACAACCAAGTTGTGAATGCTGATTCCCCAAAGTAAGTTTGATTCTGCAAAGATAAATCACATATGACATATAGAAGTGATTCTCCCGAAGTTCGATTGCTTCTGAAATTACCATTAAGCGCACTTTTTTGAAGGTTAACCTATACGGTATAGTCACTACCTAAAAGTAAAGTAAAATACTAAACACTCTACGAGATCTTAAACAAAGAAAACGGTATGAGGAACAAATAACAAAAATCTACACTATCCAGATGACTTTAAATATAAGCCAACACCCATCCTTATGAATTGATGAAGACTATTTCAGTCATACTCTTAAATAAAAAAAAACCAACTACGTGCACATCGAACTACAACTAACAAAATAGAGTGAGAGTTTTATAGCCAAAATCTGATCATTTATTCAAATCACGTATCTTGAAGTATTTAAATACGAGTACGGTCTGTATTTAAATAATGGATAAATTGACCTAGCAAAGTTTCTTTCCGGGATAGTCTCAAGGATTTTTTGATAATAAATCTACACAATTACATTTTATTATAGTTCTTCTATATTGTCAAATGATCGAAATGAATCTAATCGGAAATTCTTACAATTAAATTTAAATTATTTACTCTTATCAGTTCTGATTAGAAACGTAAATATTCATTTAAGATTAAGTTCAATTTTAGAGAGGAGAGTTGCCCATCAAGACGAGAATGACCGTATCAAATCCGTAAAGGATATTTGAGCAATTCAATAGTTTATCTAAGATTGTGTATAGAATCCATATTTGTGATAATACAATACTTTTAATTAAATCTAAACATTTAGATTTTAGAAATATTTTCCAAAAAGTCCTTGCTGAATACTATTCAAATGCTATCTATTGGAAACTGAGCGCGTCTTTTTGACAGCTGATGCCATCTATTATCATTATGAAAATTTAAATTGACATTTTGTGTATTCTTTTAATCAGTTCTTTTGAAGATATTTTTTTAAAAATTTATGGATTCATATTTTGCAAGTAATATTGTGCGCCTATATGCCTTCTATAAGTATATACCAAAATTCTATTACTTTTCATAATTTTAGTCATGTAATTTTAGACAAAAAAAAACACCAAATAATTTCGAAATCATAGAAAACTTTTTTTTTTAGAGAGATTAATCGAAATTTTCATTTCATTTTTTATCTTAACAAATAGATACTATTTTGAATTTCATAAAATCAGATATTTGGCATAGCTTTCAACTTTAGTTTTTTTTACCAAACCTTCTGTTTTGTGCATATCCGAAAATGTGGTTTGATGACTATTCGTAAATGAATTTAATCATACTTGAATTCGTTCAATTGTAAATGATTTAAAAATATTTTACACAAGAGTGAACAAAAAAAAAAAAGTTGAACATTTTTTTTTTTTGAATTGTGTTACGCTACTGATATTATACAAAGCTTTAAGCTTTAATTAATCGTTGTTGTTGTGTCATTTTTCTATCAATTTCTATGCTCTTAAATATTGTTCGAAAACAATTGAACTAATTTGGAAATGTCTTTACTCAATTTGGAATAATAGCCAAAAAATTTCCATACTATTTATTTACTGATTCGTTTTAATATATTTTTATAATTATGGAATTATTTTTCAATAATGGATTATTGCAAGAGACCTTCCGAAATGAAGAGTGCTTTTTTTTATAGTTACTTTCACTTAACTTTTGAATTGGTTTCAATGGAAATTTTTGTCAACAGATTTACAAATAGACAAAACTATGTGATGATTTCGATTATTTTAATAGTTTTCAATAGATTAATTGATTGCAAAATAATAATATTATTATTATTGTTAAGCTTTCATAAAATATTGTGCTTATTTTCTATTTAACAAAAATTTGAATTTAATTTTATGCAATTTTCTATTTGCACAATAATTGGTAGACTCACTATCACTTCATAATTTATTACTAAACTTAGTAGCTGCAATATTTTGTCAACCGTACTTTAGTATATTATTTTTTTTTATATTTGTCAGATTATTTTTTTTCTATATTGTCTTTGGCATAAGGAACTGTACGTATAAGGAGCAAAATCAATCTAAAATCCTTTGTCATTTTTTTAAAATTATTATTATTATAATTGTTTTTTTTTGTTGAATAAATATACACACCTGTTGTTATTGTTACTGTCCATGTTAACCAATCATGATGTGTGGCGTTTGTGTAGTACAACCAAAAGTTGTACGTTGTTCCGGGTAATCCACGAGAAAATTGTATCTCGTCGCCAACATCTCTGGATCCTATTGTTGTGTTTGGCTCAGGATATCCGTATGGCGGACTGTAATCCAAACGATAGTATGAATCGTCCTGTCCAAAGTTTCCCGGAATTTCAATGACCAAATCCGCACTGTGTATTGTCTGGAAAACAAAATGAGTTTCTTGATTTTATTCTACAATTTTAATAAATGTCGAATTTTATATTTTTTCCATAAATCAATTTCTATGTGGTGTATGTTAAGTAATTTTTTTTTTCGAAAATCGGGATATAATAGTTAAAATTTTCAAAGGAATTTAAATATGAGGTTGAAGGTATCGCCACAAAATTTTTAACATAAGAAACAAGGGCTCTCATATTGTGGGTGACGAGTAACTCATTTAGTGACTAGCAAGTTGAACATGCGGTAGAAGTGATAGACTCAAAATTCTTAACAACGGACAATGCGACTCATATTATGGGACTCATATAGAAGGTATCGCCACGAAATTTTTAACATAAGAAACAAGGGCTCTCATATTGTGGGTGGCGAGTAACTCATTTAGTGAATTTTCAAAGCAAGTTAACAATGCGGTAGAAGTGATAGACTCAAAATTCTTAACAAGGGACAATGAGACTCATATTATGGGTGTCGAATGATGTATTGAGCAGATATTTAAATTTATTGAAGCATATCAAACGTGAAGTAGAAGGTATCGACTCAAAATTATTTTCAATAATAATGAGGTTTCATATTACGGGTGTCGAGTGACTTATTTAGCGAATAGTTAAAATTTTCAATGCAAGTTGAACATGGGGAAAAAGGTATCAACTCATAATTATTTGCATTAAAAACAACGGATGATATTATGGGTGTCGAGTGACTCATTGAATGAATCTATAGTTATTAAAGGAAGTAGAACATAAGGTAAAAAGTATTTACTTAAAATTTTTAATATGAAAACGAGTGCTAAAATTTGACTTGGACACCATCCAAGGGGTCGTGAGTTTGAATCCCACTGAGGCATGGCTCTACGCTAGTTCCCTCAAATTATTTTCCTTCCAATTCTAATTTAATTTCCTGAACCCGTTATCCACTGCCGCCAACTGACCTTTACGAGGGCTCATATTATGGCTGACTCATTGAGTGAAAAAGTAAATTATCAAAGCAAGTTAAACATGCGGTAGAAGGGATAAACTCAAAATTATTTGCATAAAAAACAAGGGCTCATATTATGAATGTGGCAGTGACTCATTGATTGAATCGTTAAAATTACTGAAAAACATTGAAAATGAGGTAAAAGATATTGACTTAAAACTCTTAACAAGGGAAAATGGGACTGATATTATGGGTGTCGAGTGACACATTGAGTGAATATTTAAATTTATTGAAGCATATCATATATGAAGTCGAAGGCATCGACTCAAAATTATTTGCATATTATGGATGTCGAGTGAGTCATAGAGTGAATAGTCAATTATTAAAGCAAGTTGAACATGAGATGCAGTAGAAGGCATCGACTCAAAATTGTTTTCATGAGAAAACGAGGGTTCATATTTTAAGTGTCGCGTGACTCATTGAGTGAATTATAATACCTTTAATAGTAAACATTCATTGACCAAACGCCGTTTAGAGATTGTATTAATTTCAATCGACTGATTTAAATATGGAATATCTGAACTTTGAAAAACAAACAGACCAATAAGTTCTATAGCTGTAATACCGACTAAGTCATGCTAGATATAAGCCACTTGTCATCGGTAATTCCCACCATTTAATGATAGATGTCACCACTTCTTAGAATTTTATTCTTATAAAAGATTTGCTAAAAAAGCTTTAAAAATATCGTATTGATAAAAGGGAACTTATTATACAATAATATTCATTTTAATTTATAGTCCAGTAAGATATTTGAGGTGATTCAAAACCTGTTAGCAATTTTCTTCATCTACTTTGAAATTTCTGGCCGTGTCTCGACCGTCATTAATCACAATACCATTTCCCAAACGAAATGTTAAAGATAATCTCTGATTAATGCATACACCTCCACCTCCTCCTCTCTTATCCAACTCGTATGTCCTGATTATACGAAACAAAAACAAATTTATTCGAAATTTCTTTTTGATTATATTAGTACTACAATCATTTTGATAAATATTTAAATTTTTAGTTTGGCATTTACTCATCTGCCAATGTCACATGATAGCAAATCCCCTATGTATTTTTTGATTGAGTGATTTGTATTTTTTGAGTTTTTTTTTTTATAATACGTTTATTTATGGTATAACCTGAAAAACTAGTAAATATTTCAGTTAGTTTTTACTTTTATTTAACTTGAATTTGTTGTTTACGAAAATGTATTGGAATTTTTTTTAATACATTTATTAAATTACGCACAAATATTTCCAAATGGAAATTAAATTTGTACGTCTTTAAAAATGATCCTTTTTTAAATTTTCTTTTAGAGAATACCAGATGATGACTGACTACACGGAATCTGTAACGTTATGAAAAGTAGTCATGATGACTTGGATTCGTGGTAATCACCCGCCAGATACGCATTCAAATTTTCTAAGGCAGATAATGTGGCGCTCTGTGATTCCCTAATTTCCGAACAAGGTAACTTTTTCGGTTAAATAAAATCCATGAAATTGTACTTTCGAAATTAGTTAGGATTTTGCGGTATTTTTTTTTGGGGTTGTAAAATAAATTTACAACAAAAATGCCCAAATCTATAGAGATGAGTGAAAATTATTAACCTACGAAAGTGGAATTATTGAATATATTTTTTTTCTAATTCGAAGTGAATTTATTGAGAATGAGTTAGAGCCAATGAAAACTAATACATGACGCACATGTACACCTCCACAGACACTCGTGATTATTTTATTATAAAAAGAGAAAAGAAAAAAAAGGCATAATATAGACAGCAGATTGACCCTGTTTACTGTTCGTGGTAGTAGTTTTTGCTGTTGCGGTTTTATTGGTGGTCGGTCTAATATAAATCGTTTGAATTTGATTGTGTTGTTGTTAGTCGTATTGACAGTAGTTTGGTAGACGACTGAAGAAGGTCAAATTCAACACAAAAGAATTTTTACCAACTTGAGGTTATTTCCAATTAACGTGTACGCACCTACAAAATATATTTTCCGCTGCTTTTATACCGCAGAGAAAACTTTAAGAGCTATTCGTGATGGAGAAACTAAAACGAGATTTCTAAAATATGATATCGAGAGTATAAATTAAAATATTCTCTATTAGTTGAATTAAATTCATTTTTACAATTTGATCAAAAGTTAAAACTCAGTTTCCAAGCAATTACATTGCAACAAACTGTACAACTTACAATAGCAAATTTACTAATTTTTCAAATAATGCAATTTATTTTATTTTAATTTTTTTGCTGTTGTTGTTTTTGCTGCTACTGCTATGGATTGTGTATATTTTTATGAACATTGCAAGGTCTCTTGTTAAATTGAATTTTGATCATATAATACGAGATCTGTTAAAAAAGTATAGCGAATTTTGAATTTCCTCGGGTTGCGTATATTCGATTTTTTTGTGGCGTTATGTTGGTACTCATGTACGTATATATTTCGAGTTTTTTTGTGGCGTTATGTTGGTACTCATGTCTCCCACTTATGCCGATTGGTTCGGCCATTTTGAATGTTCACTTAATTTTTGACAGCTGCTTTGCTTGTACGTGTTTTGACAGTGGCATATAGTGAAGTTACCGTGGATTGAACCAACGTTTATCGGTGGTACAAAATGTTCTCAGAGGGCCGAGAAGATTTGAACGACGAAAAGCGTGCCAGGGTGTGTGAACGACAGTTTTCTTCGATTGCAGGGGCGTGGTGCATAATGAGTTCTTGCCACAGGGTAGAACCGTCAATAAGGAATATTTCCTGCAAGTTATGCGCAAGTTGCGCAAAGCAATCCGCCAGAAACGCCCGGATTTATGGAACAACAAAAATTGGCTTTTGCACCTTGATAACGCCCTTGTTCACGCATCGTTGGTTGTGCGCGAATTTTTGGCCAAAAACAACACACTTATAATGCCGCAGCCAACGTATTCCCCAGATCTGGCCCCCTGTGACTTTTTGAAAGTATTTTTTATTCATAAAATTTCATAAACATGACAGTAGTTATATATAACAGACAGTAGTGTTTATATAAAAAAAACAAGAAATTTAAATATTATCAAATAAGATACGGAAATGTTTATTTCAAAATCCCGCGTAAAAATATGAAACAAATGTTTTGCTGTTAAGTTGGTACTAATGTAGCTAATTGTCACTAAGAGTTTTCACGCGATCTGTCAATTAGTCTGTGTGCAACTTTTGGTTTTTGCAGACATTGTAAAGTGTTCTCTGCGATTTTTAGTATGGGAAAAAATTTTGAACAAAAAATTAGCTTAAATTTAAAAATGGCCGACAAGCTGTTGAAGACTTGTTTTGAGTATGAACTGCGATGTAATACGGTTCATTCTGAAAGAGTTAAATTTTCGTCCAAAACAGCATTGCAAAAAAATTAATAAACAGTTTGCTGAATACATACTCTACTTTTATGAAACGCATAATAACGCATTATGGAACATTTGTTTATGAGTTTGATACGCCAGCCAGTAAAGACCTGAAATCGAACAAACCACCTCAAAGTTGCTCGAAAATTAAAGTGTTGTTGACTGTTGTCTTTGATTATTCTGATGTTCTTTACTCGGAATTCTTTCCGATAGGAGGCAAACTTTCAACAAACAATATTATCTGATTGTTATGAATAGTTTGAACATAAGGCTTTTCCGGAGAACGCCAGATTTGTTGCAGAACAATTCGTTGAGTTTGCAACACGTAATGCGCTATTCTATGGAGCAACCATTACACACGAACTGTTCTCAACGAATATCATCGATCAAGTACTAGATTTGGCTCCAAGAAACTAATTCTGTTTTTCTGTTTCCCCAAAAAAATTATTTTATTGCCCAAATGAAAGTAGTGATTTTTTTTTTGCTGATTTTTGTGCAAGAAATATTTTTGTCAATTATTCCCAAAACAAAAGCAAATCTGCATATTGACGACTATAAGTTTATTGTTTGGGGAAATCTCCTCTTTATTAAATCAATTTCAGAAATTTATTGTAATTGGTGTAAATTTATGAATGGAGAAAACAGCCGTTAATAGACGATGATGTTTTCTAAACAATTAATACCGGAATTCAGTTTCCTGTTTAATGTCGGAAACATAAATTGGTGACAATTTTCCCCGGCAATACTCTCGTACGGAGACGTTCTGAATCATAGAATCAGATGAACCAGTAAAAACACAATCAATGAACTTGAAATTATTATTACCCCCTTATTAGAATGTCGCAATTGTATAAAAAAAATATAAACAGAAATTGTCATCATCCCGTGAACACTTCCACGATCAGTTCTCGTCAATGTGTACTCGTAAGCTTAAACACAAGGTAGGCGTTGGAATTGTCTCTTCTTATGCAATAATTTATGCACTGATATTGGTAGAATAATTTTTTTAATAAATGGAAAATTTTGAAATCTAAACTTTATAATCGAATAATAGAAAGTAGAAATTAAGTAGATATTCGTACAAGTACGAGGGTCATTCAACATGTACTTAGCCTACAAAAGAAAAACGAAAATTTTGGAAAGGTGGCAATTTATTTTTCCACATAATCTCCTTCAAGCTCGATACACTTGGCCCAGTGATGCTCTAACTTTTTTAACCCGTCCAAAAAAAAAACATTTTCTCGAGGGAAGCAAAATAGGCCTCCGACGATGACCTCCTCATTCGACCCAAATCTATTCCCGGCGAGTGATTTTTTCAGGTTTGGAAACAAAAAGTAGTCACAGGGGGCCAAATCTGGAGAGTACGGTGGATGGGGCAGCAATTCGTAGCGCAATTCGACTAATTTGGCCATGGCGACGGCGGAGGTGTGAGCCGGCGCGTTGTCGTGGTGTAACAGCACTTTTTTCTTCGCAAAGCGGGACCGCTTTTTCTTCAAGTCGATGTCAAATCGGCCCAATAAGTCAGCATAGTAGCGCCCCGTGATTGTTTTACCCTTTTCGAGGTAATCGATGTGGATCACACCTTGTGAAACCCAGAAAACGGTGGCCATCACCTTTCCGGCCGATCGAACAGTCTTCGCCTTCTTCGGAGCACGTTCGCCGGGTGAAGTCCACTGTTTCGACTGTTCCTTGGTCTCTGGTGTGTACCAGTGAATCCATGTTTCGTCGACGGTCACGAAACGACGCAAGAAGTCCGCTGGATTGCGCTGAAACAGCCGATGTGGTCTCACGGTTGCGCTTATTTTCCGGTGTGAGTAAACGCGGCACCCATCGCGCCGACAGCTTTCGCATGCCCAGTTCTTCGTGTAGAATATGATGCACCGTTTCTACTGCGATGCCCACAGTCTCAGCTATCTCGTGAACCTTCAATCGACGGTCTGCCAACACGAGATCGTGGACTTTTTTAACGTTTTCCTCCGTAGCAGCCGTTTTCGGGACACCTGGGCATGGCTCATCAAAAACCGACGTGCGGCCACGAACAAACTCGTTGAACCAATTCTTGACGGTCGCCATCGAAGGAGAAGAGTCACCATACACAGCATCCAAGCGATCTTTGATTTCGCTGCGCGTTTTCCCTTCCAAAAACAAGAATCTAATCACCGAACAATATTGTTCTTTTTCCATTTTTGTGCAACCGACCGACACGCTCGCTTTCAAAGGCTCTCAAAACAAAACTAATGAAGGGAATCGACTGAAACTTTGACAGTAGGCTATTAAAAGAATGTACTTCTTTAAATTTCTTTTGTGACAGCAGTTCCATCGGGCGGTGAGGCTAAGTACTTGTTGAATGACCCTCATACGTATATAAACTCACGTATCTGGAAAAAATATGCCATCGCCATTGATGGGGCAAGAAGCTATCATCATAAATGTGCGTTCCTACTAGAACCGATAGATTGTAGTATCGCAAATGAACTTTTAGGCCTAATCTAAATGGTGGATATTAATTCTAAATGGTTGATTATTTATTTTGGATGGAAGGGGGGGGGGGAGGGTGAGGAGGAGTTGTTACTTTAAGTGCTGTTCTATAACATCTTGACATATTCCTATCTTCATGCGCAGTTTTATTTAGAAAACAACGAATAAAAATGTTGAATGTTTTATGAGAGTTTATTGTGCTCCCCCAACCCCTTATTAGAAATCAACTTTTATTCCAATATCGATATGAATATTTTTTAATACTGATTTTTTATCGGTTAGCTGATTTTTTTTTTTGAACAAATATAAAACTTTTTAAAAATAGGTTATTTTTTTCCCTTATAAATATAGTTTTAAAGATACCTTAATGTTTACATTTTCTTAAGTTGAAATTTTAATTCTTGCTTAATAAATTAGACTCTTTTAGTGGATTTGTTGATCGACAGAAAAAGAAAACCACCCCACATACTCCTAATTGAGAATAGAATGCAATTATTTTTCATAGAATACCTGTTAAAGTTAACAATTTGATTGGAATTTCCGCTCAATTAAAGATTCTAATTGTATAAATAAGGTATAAACACTTCATTAAATAAACCTATCATGATCATTTTTATATATTGTATGTTATTTTGTTGATTTATTAATACTTGCCGCAAATAATATTGTATACTTTTAAATGACCTTACTGTGGGTCGAAGCATTTACAGTGAAAAACCCGCAAGTATACTGTTCAGTTTTGTCCAATTAAAAATATTAATAATTTTTTTTCAGTACATTATTTTCTTATTATTACTTACGAGGTTATTGATGTGAAATAAGGAAGCAAAGGGGAAAGTGCATATACAACCTTTATATAAGGTCAAACGTGTTCGTTCATTAACTTTGTTGGATACTCTCCAAAAAAAAAATTGGTAAAAAATAAGGGTTGTTATTGGCTTATTGTCGGTAAAAAGAAAAACTCACGTAATAACGTACCTTTGGAGCAATGTAAATCGAAACAATACCAAAACCAATCAGGTTTAAGAAAATATTTTTCTAAACAGTCCCTTCCGTAGCCTCTCTCCAAAAAAAAGAGATCATTAAAAATAATTTGCGAATTTTTAAAAATGAAGGAACAGCCAAGATAGAAATTTTCAAGATAATAGTTTCGATTGGTTTTTTAATAAATTTAAAACTCTTTTAATTGAGCATATAAAAATAAGAATCGGAATTTTTTTGGGAGTTTATTTATTTTTGTTTAAAGATGATTTCATTACTTATAGTAGGGTGGGTATCTGTATCCGTAATTTTATTTGTTAGCCATCCATGTAATTTTACTTCAGAGAATTTTTCTACAGGTTTATTGTGAGCCTTTAATTCATGTTAACACTTTGTTAAGGGTTATGCAATTTGTGCTTTGGAAAGTAAAATTAAATAAAACAAACTTCAAATTCGAGGTTTCGATGAAATTTTCATTTAATTATATTGTTTAAAAATTATTATTATTTATAGAAAATGAAACTATTCAAATAACCGCCACGAGACTTCTTGCAGGACTCGATCCTTTTAAGATAATTTAAGCCGTCTGCACATGAAGATATTTTTTGTACTTCTTTTCTTGCTACATTCGCTACTTGTTTTCAGGTTGGCTGCGGCGCTTGATTTTGTGATGGTTTTTATGTGTGTTGGCGTCAGACGATGTTTTATTTAAAAGTTTGATTTCTAGCTGTGAACAAATGATACACACATGTATGTACGTAATCAAACGCTCATGTAGACCACGTGATAAGATAATATTTTCTCATTGTTTATCGTTAAAATAGTAGCAAAAATATTACGAACCGATTCTATTTCTGAAATCTTGACGTTATTTCTAGCATCACAGTGAGTACGGTAGCAAGCAAGAAAAGAAGTACGAAAAATAGCGTCCTGTAAAGCGGTTTAAGGTGGCTTTTTCGAATATTTAAAGCTTTAATTGGGCCGTTAATTGATGGATGATGGTTTTTAAATGCACCAAATTTTGAGAAATGCATCCGTAAACATGATTTTTATGTAGCCACACAAGGAATAGCCCAACGGCAGCATATCGCACGATCTTAGACGCCAATTGTGACATTGCCATATCTCTAAATTACGCATCCTGGGAACGAAACGCACAATAATGTCCAAATTTGTCGTGTTGTGGGACTTGTGGTGCCGTATTATTGAAACCACATATGGTCCAGATTAAAACCATTGTTTATCGTTAAAAATGTAACTGAACAAGCAGTGACGTAATTTCTAGCATCGCAGCGAGTACAGTAGCAAGCAAGAAAAGAAGTACGAAAAATATCATCGTGTGAAGTGGGCTTTAGGTGAATTTTTCGAATATTTGGAGCTTTAATTGGGCCGTTAATTGTCTGATAATAGTTTTTAAAGGTATTTCGAGAAATGTCTCTGTAAACACGAAATTTAATTTAACCCCACAAGGAATAGGCAGCATATCGCACGATCTTAGAGGCCAATTGTGACATTGGCATATCTCGCAATTACTCATCCTGGGAATAATAAAGTTCAAATTTGTCGTGTTGTAGGATTTGTGCTGCCGTCTTTTTGAAACCACATATGATCCAGATTAAAATCGTCAAAAAAATCACCTGAAAAAGCCATCAGCCATCAGAAAAACTGTAATATCAATACCAGCTTTCGGAAGGAAAACCCAATCGTGGATTAGCACCAGTATTGACTAATAACCCGAAATGAAAATAATGGCCGCCCCTTCTACTGGACGAAGCATGGCATCGCACCAAACTGTACGAAAATAAGCAATAGGAGACAATAGAATAAAATCGATCTCAGAATTGACGGTTATGGTTTCGCCCTCTTCATTTTCGAAAAAAAAAATTTGGTCCAATGATACCTTTAGAATAAGATGCACACTAGATAATTACTTTTTTAAGTTTTTTTTCTCGAAAACTCAGCACACAAAGTCTGATCTAATATCAAAGGGCAAGCCTTAAATACATGTTAGCTTAGATGATAATACAGCTGTCAAACGACAGGGCTATACTTTTCGAACTATAAAATAGACATGGTTAAAAAAAATAAAAAAACAAATTTTGCGAGCTTAGAACAATTGCTAAATGCTAGATATTCTGCCATTGTCGATATGTGAGGTTATAATTCCCCCATTGCTAATATGTGAGGTTATAGTTTTTACAAACTAATTTCAGAAAAAAAATTACATCATATTAACTGGGAAATGGTTTTACTATGTTGGCAATATCTAATACTATGTCTTATAGAAAAATTATTTTCTCTTAAGAGTAGAAAAATGTATTTAACATAGCTATTATTTTTTTTTTGTTGATCAAATATCTTTTTATCAGTGAGCTGTTTAGATTTACTACCAAAGAAAAATTCAAATTGAAAATATTTCCTTGCATTTATATAATAACAGATACTCGTATCACACAATTCTTCATATTATTTTTATTATAACATATAACTAAAAATGAATAATAAATTATACGAAAAAATTCTAAAAATTATAGCAAAATCATTTACTTTGATAGATTGATAATAAATTGTACAGAATTTTTTCGAGTTTTACCTTTTATTAAATATAAATGGACATACTCGTATGTTTAACTAAAGTTATTTTTCTGATTGCTTTATAAACTTTTCAAAACAATGCTGGGAAATCTACAAAAAAATTCCACACGTCCAACATTCGCGCTTTTATTTAATTTTTGTTTACTTTTAATTTTTTTTTATAAAATAGCAAAAATTCCATATTTTACTACTCGTACTTTAATAATAAAAAAAAGAAGAAGAAAAGTCATTTTCAACATTGATAAGAAGTCACAAACTGTTCTTTATTTGATTATTAATTAAGAATTATTATAGAGCCACTAGAACGAAATTAAGTATTTAGCATTTAATGAGAATTTCATAAAATGAGTAATATTTTCCATAAAACTAATTTTTACGACAAGTGTTTATTAAGTGAAATGTTTGTTTTTTTCTCATTCTTTTAAGTTTATAGTAAAATATTTACTTTTAAACGTGGATAAAATGAACTTACTAGTTCGCTTGAAGTTTTCTAATTAGATATAATGTCAGTTTAAGCATAAGCAAAATTATGTAAAGTTTATTTTTAATTACGAAAATGATAATGCTTCCAAATAAAATATAGCGCAACCATTCACTAAAAGGTAAAAGGTGTATCGCAATTAATTATTCCGGGAGCCTAATAGTCTCTAATCACGAATATTGCGAAACGATTCTTTGCGCAAAGTTTATTCGAGAAAAATTTTGCCTTCAACATGAATATACGTATTTGACATGCTCTTGAAATCATAAAAGTATACCTCGATCCCCCGTCCAACGTATTTAATTAAAAGTACGTGTACGATTTGTGTGCGCATCTAAATGTTTGTTTCATTTTGATAATAGATCGGCCTATTTGGCATATGAATCGGTGAATATCCCCCAACCATAATAGATGTGTCCATACCTGCATAGATACATAGATAATGTGATGGTAGAAAAAAAAACCATTACGAACAGAGCGATGATGATGGCGACCAATTACGTTGACGTATTTCACGGTATTTACCAAAAGTAATTTCCTGTAATTTTTTGTTTGTTTGTTGGCTAAACATTATTGTTATACAACAATAATGTTCCAAAAAGGAAACAAAAAACCAAAATTTGTGTCGATTTGCTATGTTAGAGCAACAATGACTTTATAAATAATAAAAGTTGCTCTAGTATTTTCGATTATCATACACGAGTGTTTACAGGTGTTTGCCATTGATTTTAGTATAAAATATTCATACTATAGATAGTATAGTGAATAAATAAATAAATTTAAAAAAATAACCTCAGGGACAGAGAGGTCAAAATGTTATTGGCACAATTTAGGATAGTCGAAATTTTTATGAAAAATAATAATTTCAGTTTTAATTCGATCAGATTTTTTCCTTAATCACTTACACATACATACGATTGAATTTTAGTTCTAAAATATATCAAAGATAAAACTTTCGATGGAGTTAACTGTCAAACCAGCTGTCATCTGTCCACATATTTTACTGACTGATGATAGCTGATTTGACAAATATGTCATATGAATTTTACTCAGTGTAAATATATTTATATGCAAACTAGAGTTAATTAAATTTTGTGGAGTATGTTAATGTATTTGATCTGGTTTTTTTATTATAATTTTATTACAATTTTATTATAATTTTATAATAATTTTATTATAATTTTGTAATAATTTTATTATAATTTGATTATAATTTAATTATAATTTTATAAAAATTTGATTATAATTTAATTATAATTTTATTTTATTTTTATTATAATTTAATAATAATTTTATAATTTTATTATAATTTTATAATTATTTTATTATAATTTTATTATAATTTTGCTCTAAATTTATTATAATTTTCCTATAATTTTATTATAAATTTATAATAATTTTGCTCTAAATTTATTATAATTTTCCTATAATTTTATTATAATTTTATACTAATTTTATAATAATTTTATAATAATTTTGTTATATTTTTGTTATATTTTTATTATAATTTTATTATAATTTTGTTATAATTTTATTATAATTTTATACTAATTTTATAATAATTTTATAATAATTTTGTTATATTTTTGTTATATTTTTATTATAATTTTATTATAATTTTATACTAATTTTATAATAATTTGGTAATAATTTTATTATAATTTTGTTATATTTTTATTATAATTTTATTATAATTTTATACTAATTTTATAATAATTTTATAATAATTTTATTATATTTTTGTTATATTTTTATTATAATTTTATTATAATTTTGTTATATTTTTATTATAATTTTATACTAATTTTATAATAATTTTATAATAATTTTATTATAATTTGGTTATAATTTGATTATAATTTTATTATAATTTAATTATGATTTTATTATAATTTTATTATAAATAAAACTGTTGGATCTACGATCTCTACAAAAGGAGGAATCCGGCTCGAAAAAAATTTTTTAGTTTGCTGACATTCGCTCAAAATAAGTTGAATAGTTAGTATAACGCCACAGGATTGGGGTAGATAGGACGTGTGTGTTTCCCAAAAAAAAAATTTTGGATGACAGCAGTTTTCGTGCCCAGAATTTCGGGAAGGATGCTGAGTAGGCTGGTTTGTTGGTAGTTGGTCAATGAGATGATAAAAAGCTCTCACTGTTAGTCCAGTCTGTATTTCTACATAGGGCTGAGGTTTTTTTTTACCATTATGTTAATAGGCCAGTTATATAAGTGATAGCTGTAAGCACAGAACGCCGGAGAGTTCACGATTAGCACGTTCATTTCTCATAATTCTACATGCTCCGGCACCCAACGCAACTCGGCACTCTTATTGTTGCGTAGGCTGTGTCGAATCTTGTTGAGTACAGGATCATTCAATGAGCCGCTAATATCATTGAGTATAACGTCTACAGCCCACGGTTCCCGATAGTACGGAGCTGCCCTGTACGGGAAGACCCCGCAATGCAGATCACGGATTTGGTAGCCATGGATCGTGATAACTACAAAAGAAGTTGTATTGCTATATCCGTGAGTAGAAATTAACATTATTCGAGGCCCTTCAGCTGTTCGAAAAAAAATTGCCGGTAAAAAGAGGGGTCGGTAAAAGCTTTCTTAAATCTATGTAGAAACGTAGATATTGTCAACACCACGTACATCCAAGGCGCAACAAAGTTGTTGCTTTTAGCGAAATTGTTGCTTTTAGAGTGAGACGTGTCCAGAAGATATTTTTTATATCCATAAAAATACACTATTTGGTGTGGCTGCACACCTACAGCATAACCGAGCTATGATCAACAATTATTTCTGTGAAAACGTGGAAAATATAGGCTAGGATAAAGTGTGATTCCAACAGGATGCTGCTTCTGGCCATATATCTTCTTAAGCCATCGATTTAGTGAAGACACGATTTGGCAATCTTGTGGGGATTTATGAATTCGCTGCTGTAGGAGGTATGGTGGACAAGTAACGATAATGTTTTTTTTGCAACAATTTTATTTATTCTTATGTTATCACCTTCAAAGTACTTTGCCTAGACAGCTATACATCGGCGGAGGCGTTATTGTCAGTTTTAAGTTGAATAGAGGGGCTGAGAAACCACAAAAACTCATTGATGTAGATCGCCGTATGATATAGGGCGCTCTCACGGTTAGTCCCTTAAGGCTTTCAAGCTTTTGTTTATACAAAAAAACAATGTTAATCGACGGTCTGAATTCATAAGAACCTCTATTCGTTCAAAATTTCTTGGGCAAGGTTTGGCCCTTCACTAGTTATCGAGCCCCAGTATTTAGCAGTCCACAGTGCTGCCAGATCCCTCTCAGTCTTACCAGTCTCGTTATTGTAAGCTGTGCTATAGCGCAGATAGAAGTGTGGCACCATATGCTGACAAACCAGCAACAATTTCCGCCTCGAAAGCCAACATTTAGCGAGTTATAGCAGAGATAGGGTTTTAGTAATAGGCAAATTATTCATTAAGTTTAGTGATAAAACAAGGAAACCTCCTCTCCCTCCCACCTTAATAAAAACAAATTGATTTTTTTTCAAATAAAATATTCTCTTATAAAAAAGGTGTGCCTAAAATATTTTGTTTTTATCAATTAAATTTTTTGTGGCTGTTTCGATATTTTCAAAATATTTTTACGTACAGTGACGAGCAAAAGTGAACAAGTAAATTGTACTTTAAGCAAGATGTTCATATTATAGTCGTTCTGTTATAGATATTAAAAAAAATTTTTTACGTTTTGTTGGTATTTTATTAAGCTTGCTTATTTACAACAACAAAATTAATAAAACTACTTATCTGATAGAAATTATATAAAAAAAATAACCAAAATTGCACTTGTTCATTAATGCACGTTTTGTTCAAATGTACATGGGCACAAAATGTACCGTTTAAGAACAATATTAGTTCTATAGTTAAATAGTAAATTTGAATCACAATGCCTCAGACGGATTATTGGTTATTTATTAAGAGTCTAGCAATTAATAATTTAGTTGTTACACTCGATTATTAGAGGAATATTGGAGTCGTTGCATTATGAAGAAAATTTCTGAAATAATTAAACAAAAAATAGCTTTTTTGGTGAAAAGCGGAGAAAGTAGTCGTGAAATTTCTCGAGTTTGCAAAGTGTCGTAAACAACCGTACTAAACGTGAAAAAAAAAACAGAAATTAACGGTACCAGCGGTGAAATATGGCCGAATAACACTTTTGACGGACCGAGATGCAAGAGTAATGGAGCGACAATTACGATCCTGCCAGGTAAAGACGCCAAGGGAGGCCCCTATTAATGTTAATAAATAAGTGAGCGAGTGGACAGCTAGAAGGGCTCTCAAAAAATTGAAATGGTGGCATGCCAGAAGCTTAAAAAGCCCAGCCTCTCAAAAAAAAATATAAAGGCAAGATTAACTTGGGCTAGACCGCATAAAAATTGGGGGGTCGATGAGTGGAAGAAGGTAATTTGGTCTGATGAAACCAAAATAAATCGAGTTAACTCAGACGGGAGATCATATTATTGGAAAAAACCCGGAGAATCCCTAAAGCCCTACCAGGTTAAAACACTTTAAAACATGGTGGTGGGTGCATTATGACTTGGGGATGTTTCACGTGGTGGAATACGTGTCCACTTGTAAAAATAGAGGGAATAATGAATAAGGAGTATTATTTAAACTTATTAAAATCGAATTTGATTCCCTTCGTCGAGAAATGTGCGTACAATGAGCAGGATCTCGTATTTCAGCAAGACGGCGATCCAAAGCACACAGCAAAAATTGTAAAAACTTGGCTCCAAGAACAAAAATTTTCGACCATGCTATGGCCTGCACAAAGTCCGGATTTAAATCCAATTGAGAATTTGTGGGCAATTGTGAAACGGAAGCTGGCTGAACATCAAACTCTACCTAAAAATTTCGAAGAATTATGGCATCGGATTGAGGGGGAGTGGAAGAAAATTCCAAAGGAAATAATCTAAAATTTAGTTGAGAGCATGCCCAGGAGGGTTTCCGAAGTTTTAAAAAAAAAAGGCTATGGACCAAATATTAAATACTATAAAAAATACATATTATATTAACAATTCTATTAACATACACAAAACGTGCATATATGAACAAGTGCAATTTTGGTTATTTTTTTTATATAATTTCTATCAGATAAGTAGTTTTATTAATTTTGTTGTTGTAAATAAGCAAGCTTAATAAAATACCAACAAAACGTAAAAAAAATTTTTTTAATATCTATAACAGAACGACTATAATATGAACATCTTGCTTAAAATACAATTTACTTGTTCACTTTTGCTTGTCACTGTATATACACAAAAATAATAATTTTTATTTCCTTAAAACAAAATAAATTTGAAACTTTTCTTATATATTTTTTGCTTTTATATTTTAATATTTAGAATCCGATCGAATAATAACTTTTTTTGCTTTTTGAATTTCCTTTTCATTTTTCATATTAAATTGATCGTCAAATAATATCTTAATCGTGTGTATAGCCTTGGCTACAGAATTTTGTAAGTCCTCGCTTAATTATGGCATATGTCTTTGCTAAATTCATATAACAATTATTTGGATTGATTATAGTGAATTGATAGCATTTTTTCATATATTATTTTTTGAAAATTTTCTGACAAAACATGTCGGATAATTTTTAAATTTGAAAAAAAAATAAACCATTTTAACGCTGATGGAGAAGCTCCCATTTATCTAATGCTGCGTACGAAAACAAGCAAAAACTATTATTATTTAAAAATCAAAATAACTATAATTTATTAGAAATGCAAAATCTTAATTTTCAATTTTTTTAAAAAAAAAAGACGTATTTCTAATAACAAAATGTAAAATGATTTTCAATTTTGGCAGAATCTCTTTTACCCTACAATTAGGCACAAGGGTGAATGCTACAATAAATAAATGCAAAAAAGGAATATTCAGAAAAACGTAGGAAATTTTATATTTGCCATAGGATGTAAAGTACCATACAGTAAATAGTAGGAGGTAGCTGAATTTTTTTATGAGTGGGAAATACTTCCTTCATCCCTAATAAATATGTCAGATATCAAAAATTATAAATTTTCATAATACAGATACATAATTGAACTGAATTTAAATAAGGAAATAATTTATATGTAATCTTCGTGAACCAGCTGTTACTTGGGTATTCGGAAAAGTAGTTGATGTACAATTCTTCACATTTGTGCGCCTACCTTATATAATACGGAATAGTAAAATATTTAATTCGAAATTGTTTACACGCACCAGGACCTGCACACACATTTTATAGAAATTTAAAAAATCCCCCTTGGGAGAAGGTTCTATTCATACTTCATTCCAATAATGGAATATTGTAGGCGTTACCTTTATTTAATAATTGAAATTACATTTTTTTTATATATATAATATTTTATGATACAATATGTGATTATGTTTTACTTATTTGTTTTCAAAGGAAATTTCCACTTTCTGCATCGGAAAGTAATAAAAAATTTGGGTGCAAAATATAAGAGAAAAATGTGTGCTCAAATCAACCCACAATTTTTTCTTTTTAATTTTATTTAGTGTAGATAAAAAATCATTTTGGAAAAATTCTTTGTTAAATTACAAATTTGTGTCATGCGAGAAAGATTCAAGGAATATTTACATTCTGTAAAGGACACCATTTTTAATATAGGATGGGATTTTTTATTTTTTGTAATTAGATTTTGATTTTTTGCTATTCAATTTTGAATAATATATCAGATATTTCAACTTTCCCAAATATTTTTTGTACTTTTTGGGCTGTTTGAGAATAGGCTGAAGAAAAAAAATTCTCTTTCATTAAGTTGCTTACAAATCCACCATATCCGGTAAACTTAGGCCCTTATATGAATAAATCACTCGACGGAAAGATATTTGGCTCAAACAATGAGGTACTTGCTGAAACAAACACCTTTCTAGTTAAAAATAAATTAATTTTTGTTGAATAAATTAATATTTTGTTTCATTTATCACTGACTTATCAGTAAGATTAGTTTTGACAGCCTTTAAAAGGAAACAAATTTTGTATTTTTTATGATATTGTTTTAAAACACCCTCGAGTGAAAGTTTTTGCGATAGGTTGCGATAGGTCATCATCTTAAAAGAACGTGTAGACAATATCTTATATGAAATTTTGGTTATGAGAAAGATATCGCCAAGATGGCTGACACCTAAGCAAAAACGTGTTCGTGTAAGAACTTCAATGGAGTGTTTGGACATTTGAAAGCCGAATTGAAATGAATTTTTGCAATCGATTCGTAATTATTGATCAAGCTTGGACTCACTTTTACACACCGGAAACTAAAGTTCAGTCAAATAATGGACTTCTACTAGCTAACGAATACCGAACAAAGCAAACACGGTTCTATCGGCAGGAAAGGTTATGGCTACTGTTTTCTGGAACGCACATGGTATAAGAGCAGTATTATACTGCATTTTAGACCAGTTGAATAATGAAATCAAAACAAAACGACTGCATGACTCGACCAAAAACGATTTTGCTCAAACAATGAGGTAATTGCTGAAACGAAGGCCTATTGGAAGTGTTGGAGAAATTGTATTTTTTAGATGTGATATAAAAGATAGAAAAACATTAGAATAAGTGTGTCTAGTTAAAAGGAGACTATGTTAAAAAATAAATTAATTTTTGTTGAATAAATTAATATTTTCTTTCATTTATCACTGACTTATCATACTGCCTTCAAATATTGGGTTGATGCAAAAGTTATAACCGTTTTTTATGATCCTATGTAAAAAAAATTGTTTCTTCAGAAATGATGAATAGTATCTTCTTTTAAATGATTCCATTGTATAAAGGATGCTTTCCCTCTACTTTCTATTCAGTTTTGGCCTGAGTGAAGAGCCCTTGTATTTTATCAAAATGTCGGTCGATAAAGTGCATTTACGTCATTGTTTACTTTATGAATTCCGTAAAGATAATAGCACGAGTGTGGCAAACAAAAACATTTGCGAAGTTTATGGAGCAGATGTCATCAAAGTTCGACAGGTACGAAGATGGTTTACAAAATTCCGATCTGGGGATTTTTCACTAATTGATAAACCACGTACCGGGCCCCCATTGAAGTATGATGACGACAAGTTAAAAGTCATAATTGACACCAATCCACGTCTAACCACCAGGGAGATCGCGTCGATGATGGGAGTCAACCAAAAAACCGTAATAAGACATTTGAAGCGTATGGGAATGGTTTCGCGGTACGACGTTTGGATACCTCATCAATTGTCAGCTGCCTTTTTTTCAATTGTCAAAACGTTTTTTTTTCAAAAACGTTTGGATACCTCATCAATTGTCAGCTGCCTCTGCTTTGAGTGCGAGACAAAAACATGGACCTTTTTTTCATCGTTTGGTAATGGGAGATGAGAAATGGGTTGTGTAAAACAACGTGACAAGAAAAAGACATTGGGATATACCTGGACAAGCCCCATCAACAACTTCGAAAGCCGAAATCCATCAAAAAAAAGTTATGCTTTGTTTTTGGTGGGATTGTAAGGGTATTGTGTATTTTGAATTCTTGGAACGCAATCAGATAATTACAGCAGAACGATATTGTCAGCAGTTATCCAAATTAAACATCGCTCTTCAAAAGGATAGACCAGAATTGGTAAACAGAAAAGGGGTAGTGTTTCATCACGACAACGCGCGACCACATGTGGCTATGATGACCCAACACACGCTAAATGAGTTGAATTGTGATGTTATCAAGTATACACCGTATTCTCCAGATCTTGCTCCTTCCGATTTTCATTTATACCGATCACTGCAAAATTTTTTAAATGATAAAAAATTTGATACAATAGAGCAGGTAAAAACATCCCTTACTACATTTTTCGCATCAAAATCCACGGAATTTTACACTAATGGTATTAATAAGTTGATAGAAAGATGGGAGAAGGTTATAAGAATGGATGGAAATTATATAATTGATTAAATAAATAATACAAATCTGAAAAAAATGTTTAATTGTATATGTAAAAAACGGTTATAACTTTTGCATCAACCAAATATTTGTATATTCATTAGGATCTCAATTTTTTTAAAGTCAAAATTTTATTAAAAATAAAATTGAAGCAAGCAAGTTTTTTTAAGTATACATTAAAATTTATTTACCGAAAAAACGAATATTGTTTTACGTTCTTTGGATAATAGTTGAGTGTATTTTTGCTGTATTCGAACTCAGAATGTTGGTATAAAAAGCAGGTGTATCAATATTGAAAATAAGGATAAGATTATCAATATTAGTAAGTGGATACATAATAGAAAAAATTATTAGGATGGGATTTTTTATTTTTTTGTAATTAGATTTTGAATATTACATCAGAAATTTCAACTTTCCGAAATATTTTTTGTTCCGGCTGTTTGAGAGTATAGTAGACTGTTTTCGAGTTAATATTATATACTAACTAAACATCCAACAATTCATGTTGTATTTAGATTAAAATTTTAATATATCAGATATATAAAAATTAAATGAAAACTTATTTATTTTTATTGCTAAATATTTATTTAATAAAAAATTCTACTTCAGTAATCAAAAATTCCAATAGCATCTTCAAGCGCACATAAAATATACAAAAAAAACAACAACATTAATTTGAAAACTTCTTTACATGAAAATTGGATAGTAAAAAACTCACTCACATACTCCCCTCTTATCGGATCATCTTATAGCCGATAAGAAAATTTCATTAAAATTTTTAACAAGGAAAATCTGACCTTTTTCCTCTAAAATATAGCGCATTATTTGGCACTAAAATGTTATTTGGGCTATTAAAATTCTTCACACTGTTGCCTCGTATTTGCAAATTCGATTCGATTCAGAATTTGTATCCTTCCGGGGATAGGGTTCAATGTTCATAGATATGAGTTGCTTCGATGAACAGAACAGCCTTGAACCCGTTGAAGGTAATTGATCCTAGCCGGAAAGCTTTCCTTTTCAGCTCGGGACAATGACTCTTCCCAGCATCCAATCAGTTTGCTGCGTGTACCAGCAAAACAGAAAAGCTTTTCTTCCTTACATCAGATCCAAGTGCGTAAACTAAAGGCAAAAATTGCGTAACACATGCTTAAGAATACAAGCACAATTCGGCCGTAGTTCATTGACATTTTTAAAAGCTTTTTTTGCGCTTGCGGCTGGATTGATGATGCGATGTGAATTTACTTTCACGCAAAGAAAAGAAATTTGTACAGAAAAAAAGTAAAAGTGATTTCAATAGTAATCGATTCAAATGCTTTGATATATTTTTTCTCCCCGAAAAGCTTATTCGTCTTCACCAATAATGTGGCGGCAGGCCACCGTTGTGTGGGAAATCATAATCAATGAATTATTACACCTACGAAAAGTCTTAGATTTACTCTCGTACCTCTCAATGTTGACACGATGAACACTGCTTAATCTAGATTTTTTTTTACCACACTCATAGATTTATTACTTATTTATATAATGTAATTTTAAGTAAATAGATATTTTGATTTAAGTTGTTCCAATTCATAACGAAATCACGTCCGGTACAAAAATTGATGGCTTTCGTTTTTGAATTTCAGTGGCAGGGAGAGATTATTTTCTTTCTTTTTTAAAAGAGAATTTCAGACATTTTGTAAAATTATATTTGATGAAAATAATATCAATTATTCTTTTAGATTTTTTATCATTTTCATTTTTAATTATATTAAAAAAAATAATTTCTTTATATAGAAAAAATATTGGCTGCTATTCATACTTACAAAGAGTAAAATCTGATTTAAATATAGCGGCAAATTGAAAAATTGCACATCTCATGTGTGTAACATTGCTCAAAAAAAACCCGAGCTACCAATCGCAAAATAATAAAATGGCACAAAATTTAAAACCGGCGTTTAGTCTGGGACACAATTTACAAGGTGAGTCGTACATATACGAGGGTAATATGATAAGTCACTGGCTAATAAAAAGATGTAACTAGTATCAGCAAAACTTATTTTTTAATTATCTGGAATTTTTAAAATGACGTCATAAAATTTTTTATTAACATCTGTATTTTTTAGTTTAGTTTTGACAGCCCTTAAAATGAAACAAATTTTGTGTATTTTACGATATTGTTTTAAAACATCCTCGAGTGAGTGTTTGAGATAGCGGATATCAACAAAATCTTAAAAGAACGTGTAGACAATATTTTATATGAAATTTTAGTTATGAGAAAGCTATCGGCAAGATGGCTGGTGTGTTAGCTTACACCTGAGCAAAAACGTGTTCGTGCAACAACTTCAATGAAGTGTTTGGACATTTTAAAGCCTAATTCAAATGAATTTTTGCATCGTAATTTTTGATCAAGCATGGACTAACTATTATCCATCAGAAACCAAAATTCTGTCAAATAATGGACTTCTACTAGCTAACGAACACCAAAGAAGGCAAACTCGGTTCTATTGGCAGGAAAGGTTATGGCTATTGTTTTATAAGACGCACATGGTATAATCTTTATCGCCCATCTTGAAAAATAAAAAAAAGTAGAATAGGGCAGTATTATACGGCATTATTAGAGCAGTTGAATAACGAAATCAAATCAAAAAAATCCTCCTTCATCATGTTAGGACACAATTTGCTTACACATCCATGGTGGATCCGGTAAACTTAGACCCCAGAGATTATTTTCTTATTCCGAATATCAATAAATAACTCGACCGAAAAAGATTTAACTCAAACAATGAGATGATTGCTGAAACAAACACCTATTTTGAAGCGTTGAAGAGATCGTAATTTTTTAGATATTATACAAAAGATAGAAAAACGTTAGACTAAGTGTGTCTAGTTAAAAGGAGACTATGTTAAAAAATAAATTAATTTCTGTTGAATAAATTAATACTTTCTTTCATTTATCACTGACTTATCATACTGGCTTCAAATATTTGTATATTCGCCAGGATCTTAATTTTTTTTAAGTCAAAAAATTTTTTTAAAAATAAAACCGAAGCAAGAAAGTCTACTTTTTGCTTTAAATTAAGATTTATTAACCGAAAAAGCGAACATTGCTTTACGTTCATTGGACAATAGTTGTATTCGAACTCAGGATTTTTGGTACAAAAAGCAGGTCTACCGATATGGAAAATTAGGGTAAGATTAGCAATATTAGTAAATGGGGACAAAATAGAAAAAATTATGTTCATAAATAAAAATTTGTTAGGTATCTTAGACTCTAGGTAGTGGCTATTTCGTACTACCACGACCATAAGATCTCTTGTTGAGGTGTAATATGTTTATAGTAGATTATATATATTCATAAATTAATTTTAGACCAATAATGTAAGTAATGGAAAAGATTCAACAAGAATTCGGTTGTTAGCGTGAGAAATTGTCAAAGAGAACATCTGCTTCCTTCCCTTATACTCTAATTACCAGCAGCACAACTAACGTATAGTGTGTCACATATGGGACATAAATTATCTATCTTCTACTAAAAATAGAATTAGAAAAAGGCAATAACTGTTAGTAAATATTATCATTCATAAGTGAACAATATTTATACGCACACGCAATAGGAGTACTTCCTAAAAAAAAATTTGAGTAAAAAAAGTTCAGTTTCTAGCCATAAATACGTAAAATTTAAAGAGCTAAACAGAACATATCCATAGAAAGTGGAAGAAAGTGATTATAAATTTCTGGAAGCTAAAAGTTTCTATTTTTAGACATGATGTTTACACTCACTTTCAGTTAATGTGACTTCATAAAATCAATGAAACCAAACACAGAGGGTAGATAGTGAACTGATAAAAACAGATTGCTTAGAAATAGTATAATTCGGAATAATTACCATTTTTACAATTACAGATTCTTCTAAATCGAAAGTACGTACAATCCTTGGGGTTTCGAATACTCGTTTTAGTCATCTTCAGGGTGTAAACATACGAAGATTAGTGCGTTTAACATGAAGTTCCCTACTGTTCTTTGGGCTAAAAGTAAGTACGAAGCGAAACGATGGTATTTTTTTTTACGAAGGAAACACACTCAATAGGACCATATGTTTTCTATGAACTGTAGTTAAGTGATTTTGTATCCAGCTCATTCTTGTAACGCTTACACCTAACAGAACATCCGATATTATCCGAACAGCATCTTAGGAAGTTCACATACAACATGATTATCAGTTCATGAAGTTTTTATTTATTTCGAATTTATGGTCTCTATCAGCTGTTGTAGAATTTCAACTAAATTTAATTTATACTACAGTTTTTTAAATGAAAATATTATACCAATAAATAGATATTTATGAGACATTTAAAAAAAAATACAAATATCACACAATTAATAAAAAATCAATAGAGTTTTTTTTGTTAAAAAGTTCAACCCTTTTTAATTATATGAAGTCGAATAAAAATGAGTTTGATCCTTGTCAATAATAGAATTAAACAATAGAACTTCAGTTCCTTTCCATTAAGGAATTAGTAACAAAATTTGAATATAACCTAATAGGATATTGCAAAAAAAAACGAATACAAGTTTCGGAAAGTAATTTCGTTTTTTCCCAACAGAGGACTTAATTGTATTTTTTCATAACCAACTCCATACTTAGATCGCAACAGCAATCAACAGGCTTAAGTACAGCAAAGCACCCGGACCTGACAGCCTGGCCCCAGAAGTTCTGAAGTTTGATCCACCACTCCTGGCCTCGCTGTTGCATCCTATAATCGCAAAAGCCTGGACACAATGCCACTTCCCGGACAGTTGGAAAGAAGGAGTAATTATCACCATCCCGAAGAAAGGTAACCTTGGCGATTGCAAAAACTGGAGGGGAATCACTCTGCTGAACACCATCCAGAAACTAATCGCATCAATCATCCTGACTCGCATCACTCCAACAGTGGAAAGTGCCCACCGCAACGAGCAGTCTGGCTTTAGACCAAACCGCTCCTGTATTGATCACATCAACAGCCTAAGAATGATCATTGAACAGTCGAACGAATGGAACAGCCCGCTCTATCTTCTCTTCGTTGACTTCGAAAGAGCCTTCGACATGATTTCTCGCGACGCCATCTGGAGTGCTCTGGATGAACTAGGCATCCCGCAGGCCATCATCGATCTCATCCGAGAACTATACCGCGAGGCCCCGTGTAGAGTGCGTTTCAAAGGACGAAACAGCGATACATTCAACATCTCGAGAGGAGTCAGGCAGGGTTGCGTAATCTCGCCTATCCTCTTCATAATCGCCCTAGACCTAGTCCTTCAACGCACTAACAACACAGCCAGCAACGGTATCCAGTGGACACTGCGTGAGAAGCTCCACGACCTGGACTACGCCGACGACATATGCCTCATGTCCCACACCTTCAACGGCATTCAGGAGAAACTGAATGCTCTGGCCTCCAACGCCGAAGAAGTTGGGATGAGAATGGGAACTTTTCGACATCAAGAAGACCAAATTGATGCGTATCGGCGCCACCTGCGAGAGACCCTTGATGCTACACGGTACCCAAGTTGAAGATGTCGAAAAGTTCTGTTACCTTGGCAGCATGCTCAGCAAGGATGGTGGAACTGAAATAGACATCCAAACGTGCATCAACAAGGCGCGACAAGCGTACACCTCACTTGGGAACGTGTGGCGTAATCCAATCACCTCTCCATAGCACTCAAACTTCGAATATTCAACTCAAACGTCAAGCCAGTCCTGCTGTACGGCTGCGAAACATGGAAAGTAACAGACAGCACGACTCGTAAGCCTCAGGCATTTGTGAACAGATGCTTGAGGCGTATAAGCAAGATCTTCTGGCCGAACTGGATAACGAACGATGAGCTGCTTCTTCTCACGAAGCAAATACCCCTGCTAGATAACATCAAACGCAGGAAATGGAGTTGGATTGGCCACACCTTGCGAAAATCACCTACGGACATAGCAAGGATGGCACTAGATTTAGAACCCACAGGGCAATCGCATCAGAGGACGTCCAAGGACCACTTGGAGAAGATCAGTCGAGCGCGAACACCAACAAACTGGCAAATCATGGTCGGAAATAAAAAGGTTAGCTCAAGACAGAAGCAGATGGAGAGAATTCACAGAGTCTCTAGTGCCGCTATATGCTCCATAGGAGTGACTGTGTTCTCATATCTATGTGTAACATAGAAATGAAAACCTGTCAAATAAAAAAAATAAAAACTCCATACTTAAGCGGCATACACATAATCATATGTATTTTGACAGCTGACATAGCAAGGCTTCCTTGATTCTGCACAGTTGTTTTGGGTTGATACCCTTTTAAATATGGAAAGTGAAAGACAGCATTTTCGGCATATTTTACTTTTTTTTATTATAGAAAAGATAAAAATGCTGTTCAAGCAAGAAACAAATTAGAAGATGTGTTAAGTGAGCGCCAGTGCCAGAACTGGTTTGCAAAATTTCGATCCGGCAATTTTGATCTCAAAGATGCACTACGTTCTGAAGGGCCAGGTGCAGCTGATGTAGACACAATAAAGGCATTAATTGATGCAAACCGGCAAATAACAACTCGTGAGATTGCTGAGAGATTAAATTTATCATTTGAAACGGCTAGGTTAAATCTCAAAGCTCCACATATGGGTTCCTCATCTTCTTACGGAAAAAAATATGTGCCGTCGCATTGACGTTTGTGATTTGCTTTTCAAATGATACACCAAGAAAATGATACATTTTTGAAACGTATCATCACCGGGGACGAGAAATGGGTTTTCTACAACAATGTTAAGCGGAAAAGATCCTGGAATAGAAAAGATGCCGGTTTATAAAGCACTTTGACAACCAATATTAATCAAAAAAAAAAGGTTATACTGTCTGTTTGGTGGGATTTCAAAGGAATCGTTTATTTTGAGCTTCTACCGAGCAATATAACGATAAATTCTGAAGTGTACTGTCATCTGTTGGACAAATTGAATAATTTACTTAAAGAAAAAAGGCCAGAATTGGTCAATACGAAAGGTATAGTGTTACATACAAGTTTGAGCATTTGGCAAAAAGCTTTTAGAGCTTGGATGGGATATACTGCCACACCCACCATACTCTCCAGATCTAGCACCTTCCGATTATCATTTGTTCCGGTCTCTACAAAATTTTTAATTGTACGCAGTACGTTTAATTCAAATGAGGAATTGATAACAAATCCTGGTAACAAATATTGCGAATACCGTGGGAACTTCACCCAGTTCCCACGGTATTCGCAATATTTAATAATATACAACACCTTGTGGCAAGTAATAGAATCGACCTACACCACCAGGTGAATAAAATGGAAAAATAGTGAGATATTCCTCACTACAAGCTTTGCACAACAGCCAATCCGAAATTCTGGGTCATCATCACCCACGGCTTTCTTCTCAGTAATCGTGCACATCTCATCTGCAATTTAGTGACATTCGTCTAACCACAAAGTGTTCCCTCTATTCAAATCAATAAAACAATTTATTTCCCAACTTTATTTATTCGACCATTTAACCTAAAACGCCAAATTAATACACGGTTTCGGTGCTTAGATGTCTTTGGGACCTTTGACATAAATAAACAAGCGAATTCATCTGTTATTGTGAGGATCAGAAAATGATGTGAGAAATTAGGTCAGAATAACTAGCTTTAAAATTGCATTGTTAATCAGAAAGAGAACAATTTCAAAGAACATGGAGTAAAGTTAGATCCTGTCTATCTTAGAACCCGACCCTCACGCTTACATGTGGCTGAAAATCCTGGAACCTTCACAAGGCATCGCACACAAGAATTGAATCTTTCTCAATTCGTTGTGTCGATAGTTTTTTTTGAAAATATTTCCTACAAAATTCAGGTTATACAGGATATTCAGCTCACAGATCATATGCACTACCGGAAATAGAACCTGAGCATTTTGACAAGACCATGATTTTTACAGAAATTTGATAATGAGTGACAAATCGTTTTTTGACTCAGGCGCTTTCGTTAATAAACAAAATATTGTATGTGTAGCCGCTTCTGAGAATGTGAAAATACAGAGGCTCTTCAAAAATGACCTTTACATCCTCGTAGAGTTTTGGGCCGGAGGTATCCATTGCTTCGTATTTCTTTGTTGGCAATGCATTTTGCGGTGACTGTTCATATAGGGATGGTGCAGATCTTTTTCATCCATAAATTGGACCAATTCGGATTGAATGAAATGTTCTTAAAGAAGAACCGCACTACATCACACAATGCACATACTACTTCTGCGAACTATGTTTCCAAACTGAATTATGTGGTTTGGCCACGGCATTCTTCAAAATTAGCCCCCTCCCGATTTCTTTCTGTGAAAATACCAAAAGTTGAAGCCTTAGCTTAACCGACCAGGAATAATCGAATTACTCAAAGACATCAATAAGGAAATAGATTAATAAAATTTACCCAGAAAGATATGAAAACGAATTGAAAAATATCATCAAAAGAGCGGACCTTTAACCGATATTATTTTCTGAAAAAAAAGATTTATTTGAAAAAAAGAAAGATGTAAACCTATTTTAAGAACACCCTTTATAAGTTATTTTTAAGGTACGAGCCATTTTTAGGTTTAACATTTCATTATTTTTTTCGAAAAAAAATAAATAAACACAAGTCAAGCAATAGCAGCCATATTTATGTAGGTAGCAATGTGCATGGTGTACTTTGCCCAAAGAAGTTGGATAAGAACTTCCGGAAATTGTCTGAGGATGTAATATGATCTCGTCTTTACTGAACAGCATCGTATCTGATAAATAGACATAATTTCAACTTTAGTTCTTATAAGCGAATATTTTCTAGAAAATATTAATTTAGATCGTCATTTAAAATGATTAAAAATATTATCTTAGACAAAGGATTAGGCATACTCTACTTTGGCTCTATCAATGGTGTTATCCACTATAGAACGTATGAAGAGGTATTTTGAATTAATAATAATAAATTTATCTTAAGCATAGATGGTCTTATGTTATTTATAATTGTCAAATATTGAAAGATATTCCTGGGTGGCGGATAATCGAGGAGAGTGAAAAAAAAGGAACAAGGAAAGTTTCATTTCCACCTGTACACTGCGGTGGAGTGCTGGTCGTTAGCGTTGCCGAGACAATGGGGCGGTTCGAAAGTTGGCAGTATGGTGTCCTTACACCCATGTAGCAAATAAAATAATTTCATAAAGATTTGGTGTATTCACACTGCCTCCTTTCGAATCCTCCCACATCCTACTGTATCGTAATTATGTGTATGCTAGTAACCATTGTGCCACCGCAGTGTACATGTGTTTTCGGAGTACGGTTGTAATTGACCGTAGTCCTTTTCCGCCTTCCAAGAAATATTTTAACATAACTGACGCTTGTGTTTTTTAATTAAAAATTAATTTTACTTAAAGATAATTTAGAAAAAAAACTTATGCAAATAAATGTTCATAGTTGAAAAGTTTCCAGACGTCATAATACTCGTTGGCACTGCAGCAAAACTTCAAGTTAGTTTGGAGAAACTTTTTCAGATGCTTTTACGAGTATGAGAAGTTTTGAAGATTTCCTATTATATTTACTAAAAATAAGCACTGTCTGCATGTACTCGTACAATAGTTTTGATTTGAAATAATACGTCTTTATACGATGTTTCTTCTAACTTAGAAGACTCTAAGGACAATTAAACAACTTTATAACGATACGAGGTCTGTTCAAAAAGTATCGGGAATTTAAAATTCCCGCGAGTTACGTACGCGGTCTGTTCAAAAAGTATCACGAATTTTGTGTTTTTACAAAACTTATTTATTTATTTATGAATATCCATTTTGTCCCCTTCAAAGCAATCCCCACCAGATATTATACACTTGTGCCAACGTTTTTTCCAATCCTCGAAGCACTTCAAAAAAATCATTTTTTGTGATCTTGTTCAGTTCCTCCTTCGATGCCGTCTTTATCTCCTCAATCGTAGCATAGCGTCGTCCTTGCATGGGGATCTTCAGTTTCGGGAATAAGAAAAAGTCACAGGGGGCCAGATCTGGGGAATACGGTGGCAACAATGAGTGAGCAGGGGTGTTATCATGGTGCAAAAGCCAATTTTTGTTCTTCCACAAATCTGGGCGTTTCTGGCGAATTGCTTCGCGCATCTTGCGCATAACTTGCAGGTAATATTCATTATTGACCGTTCTACCCTGTGACAAGAACTCATGATGCACCACGCCCCTGCAATCGAAAAAAAACTGTAAGCAAAACCTTAACATTCGACCGAACTTGGCGCGCTTTTTTCGGTCTTGACTCGTGCGGCAGCTTCCATTAAGATGATTGAGCTTCGGTTTCCACATCATAACAATAAACCCGTGATTTGTCACCAGTTATGACCCTCTGGAGCAAATTTGGATCGTCGCGAACAGAGTCCAACAGCTCCTTAGCAATGTTAATGCGATGCTGTTTTTGGTCGAAATTGAACAAAAATCGAAGACGAGGCAAAACACGTGCAAGCAAAGCAGCTGTCAAAAATTAACATTCAAAATTGCCGAACTAGTCGGCATAAGTGAGAGACATAAGTACCAACATAACGCCACAAAAAATTGAAAATCGCGACGACCCAAATTTGCAGTGCCTCTTGCTATTACTGCTGCTATTGCCGTTGCTGATGCTGTTGCTGTTGCTGTTGGTGTTGTTGTTACTATTGCTGCTGCTATTGCTTCTGCTGTTGTTGCTGCTGTTGCTGTTGTTGTTGCTATTTCTGTTGTTTTTGCTGTTGCTGTTACGGTTACTGTTGCTGTTTCTGTTGCTATTGCTATTGCTGACGCGGTTTCTGCTGCTAATACTGTTTTTGTAGCTGTTGCTGTTTTTGTTGCTATTGCTGATGCTGTTTCTGCTGCTGTTGCTGCTGCTAATACTGTTTCTGTTGCTGCTAATGTTGCTGCTGCTAATACTGTTTCTGTTGCTGTTGCTTTTGTTGCTATTGTTACTCTTGCTGTTACTGTTCTTGTTGCTATTGCTGTTATTGCTGCTGTTATTGTTGCTATTACTGTTGCTGTTGCTTTTGTTGTTGCTGTTGCTATTATCATTGATGTACAGAAGAATATATTTGGCAAAATTTCCAATATAAAAACGTATATTGGAAATTCATATAATATAATTTTCATATAAAAACGTTGAAAAATTTCCAATATCAAATTTTCTATTTATTGTAAAAATAATAAATTCAAAAAAAAAACAAATATTCCATAATATCAGCTATCTCGAAATGGGGTTCATAATGTTATTTTCTTATAATATCAGAATTTTTTCACATTTTTGCCATAAGCGATTCTGAATTGACTCGTCCTAAAGGGAATACGATACAAAAGGAAGTACAACCCTTAGCTATAAATTAATTTTCTGTTTATAGTTGTTGATTATTTATCAGCGCACATTTTCAACTTTAGAAAGTATAGCTTGAAGCTCTCGAATTTGCCTTTTCGCGGATCGAAACTTTAGAGAGGATAAGAGTGGATACAAGATGAAAGTGAATTCTTAAAATAAGTATCATAGAAAAACATCTACGATAAAAGTGAAATTATCATAAGAATATCTGAAGGACTATAAAAAAGTCATTCGTAATAAAAAAAAAGGAATATTCTTTTTCCATTGAAAGCAGACTTTCAGTGAGTGGTAGAGATTTAAAAATAATGTTTGTGATAACATCTTAACATCCATAGTTCGCATAGAAGGGTTTTTCTTTGGAAAAA
Source organism: Atherix ibis (assembly GCA_958298945.1). NCBI lineage: Eukaryota > Metazoa > Arthropoda > Insecta > Diptera > Athericidae > Atherix > Atherix ibis. The sequence continues at coordinate 80,026,810 of OY282607.1, forward strand.
AATTATATTATTGACAGTTATAATATATCGTTGGGATATATAACAGTAATTCTTAGATCAGTTTATAAAGTAAATGGCCGTTTAAAAAAGTATATATAATGACAGGTGGTCATATTAGAAAGTAAATTATCTAAAAAGCATCTCATTTTTTTTATCTATATACCCAAAATCACGAATATATATAAATAGTGCTGATCTGCCGTTCCCAAAGAACTTAGTGACTTACGGGGGTAAATGCTGCTGTCGAATAAATGTTCATTTAAAAAACCCGCGTAAAAATATGAAAAAATGTTTTGCTGGTAAGTTGGTACTAATGTACCTAACAGTTGCTTAGACTTTTTGCGCGATTATCAATTAATTTGTATACAACAAGTGGTTTTGTTGGTCGACGTCAAGTGTGCTCTGGGATTTTGAATATGGGATATCTGGGATACTAAAATTTAGTGTTGTCAAAAAAAATTCTTGTGGCGTATCGTTGCTAATGTTGAAGCGGGCTTATGAGGGGAATAAAGATAGCCGAGAAGTCGGTTGAAGACTTCGCGAAAACATTCACAAAATTAAGGCAATGGTAATCGAAAATCGTCATTCTAGCTTAACAGTGATGGTACAGGATCTGGATCTGTCTGACGGATCCATTAGTAGAGTTTTAATTAAATTTTTGAATATGAACTGTGTCGTAGCAGCTAAATTTTCTTCAAAAAGAGCATTGCACAACAAGAGGTTGTCGAAATCATGCTTGAACCAGCCAATTTGGATTCTTCTTTCATGAAACGAATAAGAATGCATGATGAAACGTAGGTTTATGAGTTAAACATGCAAACTAGTCAATAGGCTTCGGGATGGTGCTTCTAAAATGAGCTGAAACCAAAAAAAATCACGTCAAAGCCTGTCGAAAACTAAAGTGTTGTTGACTGTATTTTTGTTGATTAGTCTGGTGTTCTTTACTCCAAATTTTTTGGAAGGGGTTGAAGAACAATTCTTGAATTTTGCAACAAATTCGAATTTTAAAGCCCATTTCGAAGGCGACAAAATAAAATATGTTTTGTTTTATTTAACAATTTCGGAAACTTATTTGACTAAACTCAATTAAATCATCTAATCTTTAGCTAATTGATCACAGAATCTGTATTTTGAGCAGAACTTTACGAATTACTTTGTTCAAGTATCTTATGAGTATAAACACTTTCCACGGTAACTTTCTCTTCACGTTTTTTATATCTATTAAAGAAAACTAGCTTTCCAAGTATTTTGAATAAGATTCCAATTAATCAGTTTTTGTACTAAAATATTTTGAGTGAAAAGTTGAAGAGTTTATTTTTTTGTTCACTTAAAAAAAATATTTTTTTTTGTTCGTTGCAATCGAATAAATTTATCAGAGAGTATTTATCTAAGTCATTTCAGATATATTGGAGTGGGCAATTTCAATAAAAAAAATGTACACAAAATTCTCCGAATAAGATTTTAAAAATTTAAATTAAGATTTTATTATACAAAAAATGGTGCTATTCTCAAGATGTTATTTAGAATAACAAGAACTAAAAATTTCTTAACTGTCACTAGTCTCTAATAGATGGCATATTCATAGCTGTGGGCGTAACTATATTGATATTGTTTGTATAGAAAAAATATATTATTGTCATAGTATATTGTAGATATATATTTTTGTGTGTCTAACAGATATTATCAAAAATAAAGAATAAAAATAATTTGCACTAAAACTGTTATTATATACAAGATCTATTTTTAAGATAAATAATAATACAAGATCTATTTTTAAGATAAATAATAATAATACAATATAATTTCCTAAAGCAGTATTAAGTGGATGGCAAACAATTTTGGGTTACCTTGTCAAAAGAAGATAAGAAAAATCATTTTTCTATCCGAATTTTGGGTTACCTTGTCAAAAGAAGATAAGAAAAATCATTCCTTATCTTCTTTAGAAATCTGGACCCTTAGCAAGACAGATGGAAACTTCTTTAGAAATCTGGACCCTTAGTTAAAGTTGTTGTTGTGTATTAGCGCACCGAGGAAAAGAGGGTATCCACTAAAAAAAATTAAGTTGTTTAAGAAATTGAGCTCAGATATTAGGAAGATCCTATTTGAAATAAGTCACGTGGCTATATTAACTCCCTTTCTTAGATAAACTCCAGACATCTAGTTTTGGTTGATTCAATAGACCCAGACGTACCTTGTTGCCGGCCATAACTTAACAGCAATATATCGTTAAAAAATGTCGACATTCGAAATACAATTTTTTTATGCTTAAAAATCCTACTACTTTCGAAACATCTTTTTTATCTACTCAATAAATTCAATTTTTATATTATCGAACGAATAAAAAAAAATATTTTCATATCATCAAAATATTAATTGACTCTAAAAGATAACATTTTATTTAATATCATGTGATGATTTTTCAAGAGGTGAGCTGGAGTTAAGGGGTTTGGAAAATAAGTACACCAAATTGCATGCCATTAATATGTTAGTTTCAAATATCAATGAAAAATTGTAAACATGCTCAATAATTATTCTTACGATATAGAATTTATAGTATATTTAGTGTATTTTTTATGGGTTTTTTATTGCATGCCTCACTAAAAATTCTATTATTAAATGAAAGTGCCATAAATACATTAAGTTTATGTAATTTTATTGAAGAAAATAAAAAGAATTTTTTAACAAATAAAAAATAATATTCACATTAACAAAATTTCACAAAAATTACTTTAATATTAGTTGATTAACTTAAGAAAAGGAATAGCACGAATATTGGCCATTGTCCATGTTAAGTGAACTATAATTAATCGAACTGAAAATATCTGATTTGGACGTATCTGATTTTGGCTGAAAAGATAAAAATGAAATGAATACAAACCAAAATGTTCACTTCTACAATTTCGATTGAATATATTCTTTTTGCTATTTGATCCTTGCCACTACTACAGTATATGTGTAGTATCGTGAAAATATGCGCAATGACAGCTTTTTGTATGGGATCCTTGACTTTGACATCTGACATTGTGGAGTTGACATTTTGATATTTTATGATATGATAAAGGACAATTCTAGTCTATTGCACGTGCCAGAAGCGGAACTATTTTTTAGCTTTACATTAAATAATTTTGGCTACCGTTCAACTTATTCATGTGGTTGATGTGGTGCCTCCCTTCTTATGGAACAACCCGTTGAATAGGTCGTACAGAACTAAATATGCTGAAATGGGAATTTCTGACTTGTCGAGACGGATTTAATTTCAACATTTTTGCACACAGATTATGTTACTTATTTTTTATTTATGCTCAGTTTTGGTTTTTTCTTTTCATCAGTACGGAAATACTATTGATTTACAGCATAAATAGCTAGCCATCGAAAAGTTTATTTCGATAATTTAAAAATATAAACACAAAAGCGAATACTGAATATTACAAAAACTTATTTTTCTGATATATTTTAAAAGCGAAATAGTTTATTTTTTTATAAAAACTAATGAATAATCACTTTTCTTTATGAATCCTTAAAATATCCTGCCTTACGGAAAGCGTAATTTATACTCGCACCAATTAGAAAAGAAAAGCAAAAATAGTACAGAAATTTTAAAAAAAATTAAAAGTCAGAAAAGATCACACTTGCAAATCGATGAATATTATACAATATAAATGGTTGAATGTATTTGTATATAGAGGGGAGGGAGGGTGGTGAAAAGTTGAATACCAAGTTCTATGGAAAAATATTGAATTTCATAAAAGTAGATGGACTTTTAGCTAAGGGAATTTCTTGGAAAAATTCCTCTTAAAGTTTTATCGGATTAAATTACTGGTTTTTAGTGTTCTGCAATTGACTGTTAACACATTACAAGAAATTCAGTGTAAATATTAATTTTACAAACCATAAATGTCTCGTGCACACTTAACTGGATTATATCATTTCTAAATGTTCTCTGAATAACTTTGTTGGAAATCGATTAAAAATGGAATATTCCAACTGATGTCAAATTTGCGGCTTAACTTTCTCTTTCAATTTTTTTTTAATATTTTTTATTTACAGCAGTTGTTATGGTTAGGAAATCGAAATTATTTTCTATAGGGTTTTCCAATATGAGTGATATAATTTCTAAGTGACGTTTCGGCCATTTGTAATATGTCATGATCTGTCATTTGTTTTCATTGTATTCAGTAGTGTTTACAATTTCATCATGGAGAGATATATGCAAGAACAACAATTACAAATTATTCAATTTTATTATCAAAATAATCGTTCTTCAATTGCAACTTTTCGTGCGCTCACTTTCATTTGAGTGGTGCGGTAAATAAACAAAACTGTCGATTCTGGTGCGAAGAAAATCCACAAATTATTCATGAACACCCATTACATTCACCTAACTTGACAGTTTGGTATGGTTTTTGGTCTGGTGGAATCATCGGTCCGTACTTCTTTCGAAATGAAGCTGGTAACACCGTTACTGTCAATGGAGAGCGGTATAGATCGATGATAACCAACTTTTTATGGCCGAAATTGGAAAAAGTTGATCTTGACAACATATGGTTGCAAAAAGACGGGGCTACGTGCCACACAGCACGTGCAACAACCGAATTATTGCGATAAAAGTTTGGAGATTCGATTATTTGAAGAAATTGTGACATTGAATGGCCTCCAAGAAATTGTGATTTAACACCATTAGACTATTTCTTGTGTGGTTATTTGAAGTCATTGGTCTTTAGCAATAAACCAGACTCTCTTCAAACTTTAGAAGTCAATATTGAACGTGCTATTCATGACATACGACTTGATTTAGTGGAAAAAGTGCTCGAAAATTGGGTTCATCGAATTCGTTCCTGCAAAAGAAGTCGTCGAGGCCATTTGAATGACGTTTTATTCAGAACTTAATTGTATTGATTATACTTCACATTAAATAAAAAATATTTGAATTTCCTTAACAATTAGTGTGTTTTTATAAAAAAAAGAAATCATATCATTCTTTTTGGAAAACCCTATAGATTATATTTTGCTTTGAAATATTTTTCGTATTTTTTTAAGCTTTTTGTTTTACGAATTTCATACAAAATGGTCAAAATCTTTTCAATATATTTTTATACCGTCTATTAAAATTTGAATAATGTGTACTTACAGTACTTAAAAAAAATTTAAAAGCCTCAACAGAGAGAGAATTTTTACCATTGGCGATCTACGAGTAAATCTATCACAGCAGGTTTGCTGCTGAACTGTCTTAGCGAAAACTCGAACCCATATTGAGTTGTAGCATCACAAAAGACAAGCGTAACTAGTTGAACACTCTTTTCTCAATAATATTCAGTTTCGAATACTCTATCGGCATTGATTTTGTTGAATATCTAAAATAAAACAAACAACCCTTAAATGATAATTTTTTTTTTTGCTAGCTAACCAAAAGCTGAAATGTGCGTTCTTCAAGAGTTGTTGTTGGTATCAAATTTCTCTGGATTTTAAGATACCCTTTAATTAATATCAATTAAAGGTTTACATAAAAATATTAATACTGACAAAAGATAATTAATAAAAAAAAATATATCAAGTGTAATACTTGGAATTAATCATTTAGTTATAAAATCCTTGGCAAAATCGTATCTATAAAATTAATAATAAAAATTGAGATAAAAATCGGATTTTAAAATGTTGGCTTCAGAACATTTTTAATAATGCTTGAAGTCATCATTTCGAATAGAAGGAAACACGAAACAAATTCAATTTCACTATCATATTGAATTTTCTCCATTTTAGGCATGATAGACAGTATTTCCCTTTAAAGGATTATATTTTGTATATACTAAGGGGGTGCCAAAAGAAAATTGTGTGCAGTTATACCAGGTTTATGGCATCAACATCGTCTTAACTTAATCAAACATGTTCTTGGCATTTAATTTGGCATGAAATAACATTCAGGAAAAGGGTATTCATTTCAAAATAGAATGACACGAATCGGAAATTTTAAAAAGGATAAACTGAGTCCTTTAATAACTGGAAAAATGAAATTTTTTTCGGTATCAATAAAAATGTTTTTCCGCAAATTTTTCTATAATAAACTGAGAGCTATAACATATGTGGAAGCTGATATAGCAATTCATGTGGAATCTGATGTAGACTTCGTTGTACAAAAAGTATCGCGAATTTTGAATTTCCGCGGGTTATGTATATTCGATTTTCGATCTTTTTGTGGCGTTATATTGGTACTCATGTCTTTCACTTATACCGATAAGTTCGGCCATTTTGAATGTTCAGTTAATTTTTGACAGCTGCTTTGCTTGTGCGTGTTTTGGCTGGTCTTCGATTTTTGCCCATTCCAAAAAATGGATCAAAGAATCTGTATCAAATTTTGTGTGAAAATAAAATTAATTGCGCGGACGCATTCCGAATGTTGACTGTGGCATATGGTGAAGCTACATTGGACCGAAGGAACGTTTATCGGTGGTAAGAAATGTTCTCAGAGGGCCGAGAAGGTGTGAACGACGAAAAGCGTGCCGGACGCCCGAGCACATCAACAACAGACGAAAACATTGATGAAGTGAAGAAAATAGTATTGGCCAATCGTCGAATCACCGTTAGAGAAGTTGCTGAGGACTTAAACATATCGATTGGATGGTGCTATTCTATTTTTACCAATGATTTTGCGTGAGACGGGTCGCCGCGAAATTCGTACCAAAATTTCTCAATTTCGACCAAAAACAACATCGCATTAACATTGCTAAGGAGCTGTTGAATTATGTCCGCGACGACCCAAATTTGCTCCAGAGGGTCATAACTGGTGACGAATCATGGGTTTATGGACCTCCCAATGGAAGCTGCCGCACGATCCAAGACCGAAAAAAGCGCGTTAAGTTCAGTCGAATGTGAAGGTTTTGCTTACAGTTTTCTTCGATTGCAGGGGCGTGGTGCATCATGAGTTTTTGCCACAGGGTAGAACGGTCAATAAGGAATATTACCTGCAAGTTATGCGCCGAATTTGTGGAAGAACAAAAATTGGCTTTTGCACCATGATAACGCCCCTGCTCACGCATCGTTGCTTGTGCGCGAATTTTTGGTCAAAAACAACATACTAATGCTGCAGCAACCGTATTCTCCAGATCTGGCTTGAAGTGACTTTAAAGACGGCATCAAAGGAGAAGTTGAACAATATCACAACAAATGATTTTTTGAAGTGCTTCGAGGATTGGAAAAACGTTGGCACAACAAAACTTCCCACAATAAAAAGCATTAGTGAAATTCTATGCTATTGCGACACGGAACATATCTAAAATTTAATGTATCTGCTTTTTACGGACTATACACGAGAAGTATGACAATTTTGTTCAAGTATCGAAAAATTGCATAACATTCACTGGCTGGTTTTGTTTTGTGGCAACTACGAGTTTCTTGTGAGTACTTAAAACATTTTTTACGAGTACTTTGAGATATTTCTGCTGGAGTTAAGTGAGTTGACAGTTGGAGAATTTTATAGAAAAATATTTAATTAAATTCAAGTGGAATTTGGAGATTGTGACAATTCTAATAAAAAGTTTCTTTGACAAATCTGTATTTTGAGCAGAACTTTACATAAATTCCTTTGTTCAAGTATCTTATGAGTATAAACACTTTCCGCTAATACTATTTTCTTCACTTCATCAATGTTTTCGTCTGTTGTTGACGTGCTCGGCCCTCTGAGAACTTTTTGTACCACCGATAAACGTTGCTTCGGTCCAAGGTAGCTTCACCATATGTCACAGTCAACATTCGGAATACGTCCGCGTAATTAATTATAAACACTTTCCGCGGTAACTTTCTTTTCAAGGTTTTTTATATCGATTAACAAAAACCAAGTATTTCGAATAAAATTCCAATTAAAAGAGTTTTTGCACTAAAATATTTTGAGTTAAAAGTTGACGACTTTATTTTTTTGTTCACTCAAAAAAATATTGTTTTTTTTCATTGTAATCGAATAAATTTATCAAAGAGTATTTATCTAAGTCATTTCAGATATTTTGGAGTGGGCAATTTCAATAAAAAAAAATGTATGCATAATTCACCAAATAAGATCTTAAATTTAAAATTAACGGTTTTACTCTCTCAAAAAATGATGTGCTATTCTGAATATGCTATTAGAACAATAAGAACTGAAAATTTCTTAACTGCTACTAGCCGCTAATAGATGGCGTCTTCATAGCTGTCAAAAAAATTGGATATGTTTTATTGTATTTGTCTGACGGATCCATTAGCAGAGTTTTAGTTAAATTTTTGAGGATGAATTGCGTCGTAGCACGGCTCATTCCCAGGCAAAAAAATTTTCTTCAAGAAGAGCATTGAAGAGAGTTTGTCGAAATCATGCTTGAACCAGCTAATTTGGACTCTTTTTTCATGAAACGGACAAGAACGCATGATGAAACGTAGGTTTATGAGTATAACATGCAAACTAGTCAAGAGGCTTCGGGATGATGCTTCTAAAATAAGCTGAAGCCGAAAAAATCACGTCAAAGCGGGTCGAAAATTAAAGTGTTGTTGTCTGTTTTCTTTGATTAGTCTGGTGTTGTTCACTGCAAATTTTTTCGAAGGGCAAAATAGCCAGATTTGTGTCACAAGATCTTGAAACACAATAATTAAAGACATAAAGATGAATTTGGAGAACTGATCACAGAATCTGTAGTTTGAGCAGAACTTTACATAAATTCCTTTGTTCAAGTATCTTATGAGTATAAACACTTTCCGCGGTAACTTTCTCTTCAAGTTTTTTATTTCTATTAAAGAAACCCAGATTTCCAAACATTTCGAATAAGATTCCAATTAATCAGTTTTTGTACTAAAATATTTTGAGTGAAAAGTTGACGAGTTTATTTTTTTGTTCACGTATTTTTTTGTTCACAAAGTATTTATCTAAGTCATTTCAGATATATTGAAGTGGTCAATTTCAATAAAAAAAATGTATGCAAAATTCACCCAATAAGATCTTAAATTTAAAATTTAAGAACAACAAGAACTTTTGTTAAAAGAACAACAAGAACTGAAAATTTCTTAACTGTCACTAGTCGCTAATAGATGGCATATACATAGCTGTCAATAAAAATTGGATCAGCTCCTAGATCAGTAGTGACGTGACTATATTGATAATGTTTCTATAGAAAAAAAAACTATGTTTAACTGACATTTTCAAAAAAAATACAGAATAAAAATAAATTTTACATAAACTGTTATTATATGCAAAAAAAATGAGGTTGGCAAAAAGCACCATAATATAAAATCTATTTGTAAGAGGCGCTTCTGTCATTGACAATAAGATAAATAATAAATAATATAATTTCCTATTTTATTTTCATTTATAAATATTAACCATTTTATTTCCAATTAGATAGGAAAATTATGAATAATCAACTTTAAGTTTATTTATTTTATTTTATTTTCTTTTTCAATAATAAAGAATGGTTTATAAAAAATAATATTTGCGCAAGTGTAAGCACATTCATTCATTTTAGTTTGCAATTATATAAAACTGCTCTAGTTTTTCATGGATAAAAATTGCATATCATTTCGTATTGATGTAATATGAAAACATTGTCAATTGGGTCAGATTACCATATTTGTCAAAATTCATAAAAGAAATTATAAAGAAATAAAAATCAATTTAATTAAATGAACATTAAAATAAAAATGATGTCATCAACAATTATTCAGTTTTATTTTTTAAAGCTTCTCTCCTCTCCCTTCTTAATATTATTATATGATTATTCTTAATTAAATTTGCTTATAATAATTGCATAATTAATGTTTATTTTTATTTATTTTTTACATTTTTCTTTTTTTCAACTATAAATTTATACAGCTTTGAGATTATCAATAGCTAATAAAATTTATTAATGTATCGGTCAAAGTGGAAAGTTCTAATGTTACATAATATAAACATTGATAAAAATAAACTTCAGATAGTAATAAATTCTTCAACAAACGTTTTATTTTTAAATTATTTTGTATCTCAAGGTATGAAATAATTGTTTTAGTGATAATAAAATAAAAATACTGGTCGTAGATGACATTGAAATTCATGTATGATTAAATCTAAAATTTAGTACCTTTTTTCTGTAATTGGTGGTACTTTTTGAAATTATTGTCCTTTTTTTTAGTAAAACTATATTTATTTATATGGAAAAATATCTAAAACCATTAATTTTTTATAGGAAATTTTCCAACATAAATAAAGGTTTCCAAACTTTTCATTCGATGTTTTCTGTTTAGAAGAATTTTTTTTGTTTAGAAGAACTTTACTTATTTTATTAGGAATTGCTTTATTAAAAATTATTTTTAGCTTTTGGGCAATTTTTACAATTATTTGCATTTGAAACTACGAACTTCATAGTTGATTTGAGTGTGAATTCGTTTGAATAAAAGCTTAAACATATACGCACTGTTTTTCTTCCCTCCTTGTTAGTTTATTAGATTTACCTGTAAAGAAAAGACAAAAAAATTTAAAAATGGTATAATTTTTAAAAGAATTTAAAAAAAATAAAATTATTTAGAGAAAATAGTAAGTTTTTCTAGATGCTTAAAAAAAGGCTATTTATTCAATTTGTGATTAGGAAATTATAGTCCTGTCATGTGAGGTTTATTTCTCGCTAGGTCATTTGTATTATCATATACGAGGTCTGTTCAAAAAGTATCGCGATACTTTTCTTCTCAATCTTAGCGTAGCGTCGTCCTTTCTTGGGGCTGTTCAGTTTCGGGAACAAGAAAAAGTCACAGGAGGCCAGATCTGGGGAATACGGTGGCTACATCATTATTAGTGTATTTTTTGGCCAAAAATTCGCGCACAAGCAACAATGCGTGAGCAGGGGCGTTATAATGGTGCAAATGCCAATTTTTGTTCTTCCACAAATCCGGGCGTTTCTGGAGGATTGCTTCGCGCACCTTGCGCATAACTTGCAGGTAAAATTCTTCATTGAGCGTTCTACCCTGTGGCAAAACCTCATGATCTCCTACAATCGAAGAAAACTGTAAGCAAAATCTTCCCATTCGACCGAACTTTACGCTTTTTTCGGTCTTGGCTCACCATAAACCCATGATTCGTCAATAGTTCTGGAGTATATTTGGGTCGTCGTGGACAGAGTCCAACAGCTCTTTAGCAATGTTAATGCGATGCTGTTTTTGTTCGAAATTGAGAAATTTTGGTACGAATTTCGCGGCGACCCGCCTCGCAGCTAAATCATTGGTAAAAATCGAATAGCACGATCCAGTCGATATGTTTAAGTCCTCAGCAACTTCTCTAACGGTGATTCGACGATTGGCTAATACTATTTTCTCCACTTCATGAATATTTTCGTCTGTTGTTGATGTACTCGGGCGTCCGGCACGCTTTTCGTCGTTCACATCTTCTCGGCCCTCTGTGAACATTTTGTATCACCGATAAAAGTTGCTTCAATCCAAGGTAGCTTCACCATATACCACAGTTAACATTCGACTGTGCCATATAGTGAAGCTACCTTGGACCGAAGCAACGTTTATCATTTTTTGGAATGGGCAAAAATCGCTTCATTTTTTGGAATGGGCAAAAATCGAAGACCAGCCAAAACACGTGCAAGCAAAGCAGCTATCAAAAATTAACTGAAAATTCAAAATGGCCGAATTTATCGGCATAAGTGAGAGACATGAGTACCAACAGAACGCCATAAAAAAATCGAAAATCGAATATACATAACCCACGGAAATTCAAAATTCTTTTTGAACAGACCTTATAGGGTTTTGGAAACTCTCAATGGAGAAGCCATTGATTCCCAGAAAAGCGACTATCTATGTTAGTGTGTATTATGGTTTGAAGGTATTAAAGTGGACCGTACATCTTTGATACTACTCCAGTATAATAAAGAACTTTTCTTGGCCTGCACTTAAAGATTTTATCATCGACTATACATGGTTTTAACAAGACACAAAACACAACAAACATTTTGGCATTGTTGCACAAAATGTTTCTCGAGAATTTGTAATATTAATTGGGTCCAAGATCATGCGATTTGATGCTGTTGGACATTTACTTGTGAAGCTATGTGAACGATTATGTTCATATAGGCAAATTTAAAAACCAACATCCATTAAGTAAAGACCGAATTACATCCCGAAATGTGTGAAAAAGTTGTCCTTAAAAAATCGCGTTCTATAAGTTGTCTCGTGGATAATGGAATGAACATTTTTTTTCAAATTTTACCTTCTATGGTACAAATTGGATCAGAATAGTAGAATTTTAGACCAAGAAAAGTAGAAAATACCTCAACTAATATTTCGTAAATTTATGATTTTTACTAGACCACCTAAGAAAGTTTAAAAAACGGCAAAATAAATAAAATTTCATAGGCGACTGTTTTAGTTTTCATGAATGAAAAATCGTTTATTATACAATATATGATTATCCTTGTTTGCTTTTATTACACTAAAAAACTCGGCTTCTTTCTTGGATGGCATTTTTATAACAAACCAAAAAAAAAACCCAAATATCTTCCGTTCTTATAATCTCAACAAACAACCAGATTTCATAAGAAAATTCTCTATAAAAAATTTATAAAAAAAAATGTTCGGATATTCCTCCACAAAAATAATCTAAACATAAAATGTTACTTTAGTATTCGATGCATGGAACCGTGAATAGATTTTACTTTTGTGCTTGTACCAATAAAAATCCTACTGAAATGTATGGTTTTTCGGCAACTATGGTAAATTTACCCACACCATCTCTAGACTGGCACGAATACAGATGTGCACTTTGAGAGAGAAAAAGCTTCCTTTGTGTGTACTTGCGAGAATATATTATATAATAAAATGAATTAAGGAGTAAGCTCTTCTGATAAATGTGGATTTTTTTTTTCATCGTCTCAATACGTTCCGGGATTTGTTTTCCTTATCAGAGTTATCTAACCTAAATTGACTAAATATGATACAGCAATCCTTTTTTCGATTACGAAAAAAGGGAAGAGAGTAAGGGAATAAATTAGACAATAGATATTAACAATAACTTAATAATGATAACGATCCCATTTTTCTAATTTCTTTTCTTCTGTTTATTTGCCATCTTTTCAGGATAATACGGTTGTGCTCTCATTTCTATTAAGGTCAATCTAAAAATGAATATTTCTTTTGAAACTTTGCGTGACAATTAAAAATTCTTGGCACCACCACCACCAATACAATGGAGAAAATAGAAAATGTTCGGGTGTGAAAAAACTACAAAAAAAAGGATAGAAAAATATTTGCAAAAAAGGCCACATGTTGACTACTCCTGGTGTAGATATTCGAGGACTAGTTTTGTTCTTTTGTGTTTGGGATCAACAAACACCACGTAAAATGCTCCACAATTCAATAGCAAAGCTTTTGTTGCCACATCCTGTTTGTTACAGGACTCTACAGGAGAATACAGAATCATTCATTGCTTTTCGTACGTCTGCCATACACCCACAACGGGTATTGTTAACGAACGCGTTGTTTTTATCGAATTTCCGTTTGTGCGTGGGTGTGTGCGAGAGCTTTGTTCAACTCAATGGTGTCGTTCGGTCGTGCTAGCCTATTTTCATGATTTTGTATAAACAGGAGAGTTTCCGCGTCCTATTTTATTGACTATCTCTTTCATATCCCGCTTCGTCCTCGTTGTTCACATCGATTTCCGAACGAATTTTTGGACAAACACTACTTCCAGGCGCAGTACTTGTACTCCTTCCTTTTCTAACCCAACTTTTGTAAAATGTGTCGGTCCTGCTCTCAACATCAATTGACGGAGTAAATGAGGGAGGACGTGATGTCTGCTTCCTGTAGATACACTTTCGATTTTTCCTTAAATATTTTCTCTTCTCTAACGATTTCCTGGAATTTTTTTTATATTTTTATTCTTCTTCTCCGAATGCACTCATAGTGTGAGTTTGTGTGTGTGTGTGTGTGTTTTTTTTTTTGGTTTTTCCTAGGAAGTTCCTACCCAAAAATACTTTAGAGTTTTAAATATCCTTTTTTATTGTCTGACTATATCTATACGATTAAGTCCTTTACACAAATATGTAAAAGTATGTGTAGCGCCTGATATCGATGTCTGCTCTGATAAAAGAACATTCAATTTCGAAAACTTACTCTGGATGTGAATTGGAGAACATTTAGAAGTCTTTAAGATATTCCAAAAAAGCGAATGTCCTTTTTTGAGGGTAGGGTAATCTATAATTTGAATGAGCGTATTTTGAGTATACTCGTCCTTTGTGCTTTTGTTGGAAGGAAATTATTCATTACGTTATTATTGATTTTTTACATTTTGAACGAGAGATTTCCGAATAAAATTAAATTTCTCTAATAGTTTTACAAAGTTCTACTAATTATAATGCACATTATATAAGAGGGGTAATAAATTAGTATTTTTTTAAATTAAAATTTTACAATAATTCTACTTTCATTCTTAAAAAATATTCGAAACTGATTAAAAAAAATATACAATGAACTTAGGCAAATACAAAACTAAAATTTCTTAGTTGCTGGTATTTAAATTTAAGAAAGAGAATCCTTTAAACTAAATTTGGTCTTTATTGTAAAAGTTTGTCGCATGGAATTGTGTGTGAGTTGCGAATGTGTGGTTTTTAGTGCATTTTCACGTTCTAAAAGATCCTGTAATTTCATCTGGAGAACTTTTCAGTATTCATATAAGGATGAAGTAGAAATACAATGGATTGGAACAAGTTCAGTAAAGTTTTTACTATCAGAGCATACTTGATAATATTATGGAATAATTTTATTTCTTAGAAAAGAGAAGTTTTTGAAGTTCTTAAAAATTATTTACCGAAATAATATTGCATAAGCAAATTTAGTTTCTATAAAATAATATCACTGCTATGTGGCAACTTATTTAGTTAGAAGAAGTTTAACAAAAATAAAAACTAGTTTTTTTTTAAAAAAACGAGATACAGTAGAAAAGAAATGAGTATGTTAGTTCCTTTTAGAGGTGGTGAGGTACAAATTTTAACCTCATCCAGTAACTACGCAACCCTACAGAGCGTGGTTAGTAAAGTTGTGTTTTTATAGTGCGTTATAAAAATGGGACGGCAAAGGTAGATGTAGGAAAAGTTGCTATGAGCTTATAAGGAACATTCCTTATCAAAAGCACACGTTTTTCGGTGGCGGAAAACATTTTTGGAATGCCGAAACGCAGTAAAATATAACCCATGCTCAAAAAAACCTTCAACATCGAAAACTGATGAAAATATAGAACTAATGACGGCTCCTATAAAGTCAGAGTGTCGTTTAACATTGAAGCTGATGAAGAAGTCCTTGATAGGCGCAGACAAAAGATTTCTTGCAGTCACTTAGACGCTCAACCATGTCAACGCCTTACCCCCCCCACCAATTGCACGACCATATCCATTGAGTTTTTGTCGGAAAAATTAACTCCTATGGTTCCCCAACTATGTTATTCACTGTGTTAATGAAACAGCGGATTTAGGCTTATACACCTGGTATATGAGTACTGGGTGTATAAGCTTAAATCCGCTGTTTTTTCATAGAAAGCAAAAATAAATTTTTTCAAAGTACTTGCCCTAGCTAGCTACATATTTTTCCCATCTCTCGGGCAATTTGTTGATATCACGCCAAAAAAAATCCTTTTCTTTCGAGACAAACCACTCATCAAGCCATTTTCGGACGTTTTCATAAGAATCGAAGTGCTGCTCAGCGAGCGCGTGGCCCATCGACGAAAACAGGTGGTACTCGGAAGGGGCCAGGTCTGTTGAATAAGCGGGGTGGGAGTTTTTGTCGGAAAAATTAACTCCTGTGGTTCCCCAACTATTTTATTCACTGTGTTAATGAAACAGCGGTTTCAGGCTTATACACCTAATAAATAAGTACTGGGTGTATAAGCTTAAATCCGCTGTTTTTTCATAGAAAGCAAAAACATATTTTTTTAAAGTACTTGCCCTAGCTAGCTACATATTTTTCCCATCTCTCGGGCAATTTGTGGATATCACGCCAAAAAAATTCCTTTTCTTTCGAGACAAACCACTCATCAAACCATTTTCGGACGATTTCATAAGAATCGAAGTGCTGCTCAGCGAGCGCGTGGCCCATCGACGAAAACAGGTGGTACTCGGAAGGGGCCAGGTCTGGTGAATAAGCGGGGTGGGATAGTAACTCCCGGTTGAGTGTCTCCAATTAGTTTCGGACCATTTTTGACGTGTGCGATGGTGCGTTGTCGTGGAGGAAAATTAGCTTGTCATGTCTTTGTTGATAATCCGTCCTTTTTTCATGCAGAGTACGATTTCTTGCGTTTAGGAATCTTGAAATATATCCACTTTTCATCGTCTGTCACAATCCTTTCTTTTTTTCTGTTGAGCAAGATTTCGGATGTGTTTTGGCGTCGCTCCATCTGCCTATCGTTCAATTCATGCGGCACCCATTTTCCGATCTTTTCAATCTTCCCCATGCCACGCAGACGCATGGAAATGGCTGGTTGAGTAACAACCAATTGCTCTGCGAGCATTTTTTGTGATTGGGTATCGTCTTCGTCCAAAAGAGCCTGCAATTGATGGTCCTCAACCTTCCTAGGCCGATTTTCACGATTCTTGTCCCACAAGTCAAAATTGCCGTCTTTGAACCGACGAAACTAATCTCGGCACGTTGTTTCCGATTAAGCACTGTCACCATAGGCGTCCATAAGCATTCGATGCAATTCGGCAGCCGATTTCTTTAAATTGAAGCAGAAAAGCATAGGTTCCCGCATATGCTCTTTTTCTGGCACAAAACTAGACATGATTACCAAAAGAAAAATGTAAGTTGTTGTACGAAATTGCTGACAATGTGCACTGATTAATGTTGACAGAAGTCAAACTCATAAAAAAATATGACGTGCCCATGGTAGCTTAATACGCTCACTCACGCCATCTATGACCAAACAGCCGATTTAAGCCTATACCCCCGGTATAATAGTAGGTAGCCTATGAACATAGGAAAGGACTCTCTGCTGTAGTACCATGTCCTTGAAGTTCATATTTACATACTATATGTTGATGGATTAATAATTACTATTTCGTACAATAAATTTATAAGTCGGAACATTTAGTGAGAGTTTGGTTTATATTATATTTCGTTAATAAGACCTAGGTGGTTTGGGAGTTTATTAAGAGGTCTTGAGAATAAAACGGAAGGGTTAAGTAGCACTGACATAGGTGGAATCCTGCAGTTCCTGAGAGTATGTAAAATTGTAGGGACAACTCCGCAGTTTTGGCAGATGGTGGATTGGATGTCATCAAAGAGGAAGTGGTGGTAAGCGCAGTATAATCAATTCTAATCCTATGAAGTTATATTATTAAAAACTTCGGATTGGAACAATCCGAAAAGTTTGATTGAAGTCTGGCATCCATTTCTTGGTGAGTAAAAGTTGGTCGTTGGAGTGCAAATTTCACCAACAAGTCTGCGCGCTCATTTCCAAAAAGGACCCACATGACCTAGAACCCTGCGACGTTCTGTATGTTTATTTCTAAGACAAAGGTAGCAAATGTGGGACAGGATGGAATTACTTCTTATACCCCCGGTATAATTAAGGAGCTGAAGATGATTCCAGTTTATGTTTTCGATGCCTAAAGGATGTATAAAAATAGAAAAAAAATTGTTGCAAAAAAATCAGTCTCGTTACTTTTCTTTTACATCTCCTATGTAAAAGTTATATTCAAGATCCTTGTTTGGAGATGAAAATGACTATTTTTCAATTAATTGCAATTTAATAAAGCTTCAGGGAATTTGAATAACATTTTCTTAAAGAGACGTGGATAAAAAAAAGTTCATCGCAATATCAAACATTGAAATGATTAAATTTATTGATCATCAATATTTGGGAGTTTATCAAGATGTAAAGATTACCCCAAAATGTAAAGTAGCAGGGGCCGAGTTCTTCTTTCTTAACAAAAAGGAAGAACTACTATTTTGTATTCGACTGTTGTCTGTTTTTATTTGAAACAAATCTTTTTAAAAATATATAAAGTACAAAATAACAAATATTTAAAATGAATATATAATAAAAGTCTGATTTTAAACGATTATATAGTATAAATCTAAGCAAAATATTTGGTTAATTATGCGAAAATGTAATTTATAGCAAAGATACCCTCGAGCAAATTTGTAGGTATTAAGAAAAATGTTATTTAGTGTAGCAAAAATTGCATTGAGTTTCTAAAGTTATTATTTTTAAGATCAATAAATTTTCCATAGGCACATTCAAGGAATCATTAAAATTCAAATGCTTCAAAGTTTTTCGAAAATATTGCTTAATTTATGATAATTTTGTGTATAATTAATAGGACCATATCCTAAAAATATGAAATTTTCAATTATTTGCCATTGTAGAATTTAGTTAATTTTATTTTAAAGTTACATGAATCTAAATGATAAATATACCAAATTAACTAGTAAATATTTTGGACAAGAATATTTGATTTTATTTCACAAATTTCCAGTCCAACAATTTACATTTTATATCATTTATTATACAATATTAACAGTAAAAGAAATAATGACTTTTTGTCCGCCTACAATTTTTATCTTTTCTTAACTATTCCTCTTATTCAAAAAAATTATTTTTCTGTAAGCTTAGAACACTATTCAGTAATATTGAAAATGATGAATGAACGAATAATTATGTATGGCTAACGTAGAAAGGAAAGTGAAACTATCAGCCCTCAGGAGTACATTTTCAATCAGGACTATTTTCTCTAGTATTTTAATAGTTTCACTATTTCTACTCAAAAGTTTAAACTGAATAGGAAATTTTTTTATTGAGGTAAACTAATTACTTGTTACTTGAACAAGTAACCATTCAAGTGATCCTTGAATGTAAAAATACAAATTTCTGTGTTTGAGAAATAGTATTTTTTTCTTGGTAGTAAATTCTCTCTTTTTTTTAAATATCTATTTTGAAACAAAATCTTTTTTGAAATATATTTTTTTTTTTGAAAGATTAAAACTTGGAACAATTTTTAACAATGATTTTTTATTTTTATTTTAATGATTCTGAAAGTGAATAGGCCAAAGGTTAATATTTTAAATTTTCTTCAAATATTCCTAGTTATTCATCGATGGTGCCATTGACAGAGCCCCGTAAATGTTAATTTTTTTTAAACACTGCTATTTACCAATAGATGGCGCCACCAACCTGATGCTTAAATTCTGGATTTGAATTGGAGAACATTTAGAAGTCTTTAAGATATTCCAAAGAAGAGAATGTCCCTGTTTTGAGGGGTAATCTCTAATTTGAATGAGCGTATTTTGAGTATACTCGTACTTTGTGCTTTTGTTGGAAGGAAATTATTCATTACATTATTATTGATTTTTTACATTTTCAACGAGAGATTTCCGAATAAAATTAAATTTTTTTAATAGTTTTACAAAGTTCTAATAATTATAACGGTCATTTTATAAGACGGGTAATAAATTAGTATTTTTAAATTAATTCTACTTTTATGCACAATTTTTCTATAAAAAAAAGACATTTTGCACTATTTGAAATTCCGTTTTTATTAGACTTAAAAAATATTGGAAACTGATTAAAAAAATATGCAAATACAAAACTAAAGTTTCTTAGTTGCTAGGATGTAAATGTATTAAAAAACGTACTTAAATTTAAGAAACAAAATCCTTTAAACTAAACTAAAATTGTTGTTGTAGTCGCTTCTATTTGGTCTTTATTGCAAAAGTTTACCACATGGAATTGCGTGATTTGCGAGTGTGTGGTTTTTAGTGCATTTCCGCGTTTAAAAAGATCCCGAAATTCCATCTGGAGAACTTTTCGATGAAGTAGAAATACAATTGATTGGAACAAGTAAAGTAAAGTTTCTACTATTATGGAATAATTTAATTTCGTAGAAACGAGAAGGTTTTGAAGTTCTCAAAAATATTCCTAGTTATTGATAAATGGCGCCAAATCTTAATTTTTTTTAAAAATACTGCTATTTATCAATAGATGGCGCCATCAACCTGATAGTATCTTTCATTACACATTTTCTTTATCATTAACTACTTTTCTCATGGAAATCTATTTTGGAAAAGAGTAAAATAATTCTTCGTAAAATTTTGCGAAAAATCATATTTGTATATTGATACTCTCTCTCTCTCTCTCGAAAAATGATAACGGGTAAATTCTTTTCTTTGTCTTTTATAGAGAAGCTAAAATTTATTTTAAATATAATTAATGATTATTTGAAAACTATTATATTACGTGTATGTCTGCCATTTTACACTTTATTTAATTGCCCATATAGACTTCACTTTAAATCAACAATTTTTTTATTATTTCAAATTTTTTTTTCGTATAAATTTAATGCAAAATAAATATTACTTAAATCTATTAACCAATGAAAATTATTGTAAATTACAAATATTTTCTAGTAACAATATAATTTTATTCATTAGAAACCTTGGTCATTTCCTGTGTATGATTTTTTTTCTAATTAATCAGTTCTAGTCATATTTATGAGGTAGTAACGAATTCAAGGTGAAATCTTTTACAATATTTTTAAATATACAAATATGAAAAATTTTCCAATGATTATAGAACTTTTTAAAAAAAAATTTATCATTAGTTATATCAAAAAAATGCACTGCTATCATCTCGATGGTCTACTGATCTTCCGATATACTCTTATAAGAGTATTTTCAGTTTATTGAACAATTATCTTATTTATTTATTTATTTTTAATCTTTGCTTCGAAATAGTTTTTGTTTAAGTTTAATAAATTAATTGAAAAAAAATTATAGTTAATAGAATATGCACATTGAAAATTGAGCGGTTTAATTTGAATTAACAAAATGGCAAAAGAACCCGATTAATTAGAAATCATTCACTTTGTTTGTTTATTTTATAGTAGGTAGCCTATGAACATAGGAAAGGACTCTCTGCTGTAGTACCATGTCCTTGAAGTTCATATTTACATACTATATGTTGATGGATTAATAATTACTATTTCGTACAATAAATTTATAAGTCGGAACATTTAGTGAGAGTTTGGTTTATATTATATTTCGTTAATAAGACCTAGGTGGTTTGGGAGTTTATTAAGAGGTCTTGAGAATAAAACGGAAGGGTTAAGTAGCACTGACATAGGTGGAATCCTGCAGTTCCTGAGAGTATGTAAAATTGTAGGGACAACTCCGCAGTTTTGGCAGATGGTGGATTGGATGTCATCAAAGAGGAAGTGGTGGTAAGCGCAGTATAATCAATTCTAATCCTATGAAGTTATATTATTAAAAACTTCGGATTGGAACAATCCGAAAAGTTTGATTGAAGTCTGGCATCCATTTCTTGGTGAGTAAAAGTTGGTCGTTGGAGTGCAAATTTCACCAACAAGTCTGCGCGCTCATTTCCAAAAAGGACCCACATGACCTAGAACCCTGCGACGTTCTGTATGTTTATTTCTAAGACAAAGGTAGCAAATGTGGGACAGGATGGAATTACTTCTTATACCCATAGTGGCTATGATTGCAAAAAGCCAATCAGTATAAATGAAAATGTTTTTATACGTTTTTCTCGGATATGCATTAAAAGTGACTGCTATATTAGTGGCAGCTCACAGGGGCAAAGATCTACAATACATAATAGGACGCTGACCTAAAATGGAAAATACCATATGCAACTTCACAGAAACGTCCTTTACGGCTGAATTCGTTAATAGTCGCATGGTATTTTTTACCTCTTTAAGCTCTTGCAAGAAGTTTCCTGTATAGGAAATAGTGGAGCTGCTAAGTTTGGTAGATATATTTAGCACCATTGACGTTTTTAATCTAATTCAGCAAATATTTTGAAGTGCATAATTAAATATTAACTCACTTTACAAAATCTATTCTTTAGGATGTTATTTTTTAAAATTACTTTTAAGAATACTTTCAGCATCTGATTTTAAAGATTATCTTATTTCATAAAAGAGAAAAGCGCACAAAAATAAACTATTGCAACTTAGTACAACGGAAATGTTTCCATTAAAAACTGAAGTATTTTCCTATATTTTATGAATAAGCTTTACAAATCGATAAAAGAACCGGGTGGTTTTTTTTTGTCAAAGTTTATAATATAAAATGCATTCACAACTATCCCCACTTGGAGTTGGAAAGATTTTCACTTGAAAGAATCTTGGCTTTTCTTTTCTATTTAAAAAAAGGATTTTTGCTGAGCATTTTGACGAAAGAAAAATTTCTGAATGCAAATTAGTTGCAAATCTACCTTTCGGAGGAGGAATGATAAAAAGCTAATGTCCCAATTATAGTAGACATTGTAATTCAGCAACAAATAAACCATAGCTTATTGTGGAGTTTCAATTGGCCCAGTTTCACAGGAGTTAATAGCACAATATTGTCCATTCCTGTTATTGTTGGATGTGCTTTTATGGAACTAATGAAAAAATAGGGGATTTTTTTACTTATTACCAGTGCAGAAAATCCGACAATAATGAAAATGGGTCTACTGCAAATATCTTTGAATGCAAATCCTTAGTCAACAGTTTTTAATATCAACAATGGTTTTTAATTTTAATAAAAGTTGAAAATAAATCCTAAGTACAGTTTTGAAATTGGTTTTTTTTTCCAATGCTTATATTGGTATTTGTTGTATCCTTTTTTTGAAATGACGCTATAAAAGATGTCTACTTTTCAAATAATTCATTATATTGTAGAATGTAGTTGGTTGTATTAAAATTAATAGAAACATAGTCGGAAAATGTATCTATCGTGTATGAAAGGTTTGCGTAAAACCATTTATTTTGCCAAGTGTCTCCTGAAATCGAGGAAAGATATTTAATTATTCCATACTGAATCGGCAAAGGCATCTGCTGTCAGGGATACCTCATCATCAAGATGGTAGATACAATCCAATTGAGGATCAGGCAAAACTATATGTGCAGTTGCCCTTATGAATGTTGCATGACTTAGGAGAAGGCTTTAAGCTTTTGTCAGATCTTCTGTGTATTGCCGTAGACAGTTGAGATATTCATGAAAGACGCTAGCCCCAACCAAATTGCATATACTCGAAATGCAGAAATGCCATTAAATCGTATACGATTTTGCTAGGTAGAAGAATTGTAGTGTTGGTGTTGGTTCAAGTGCAACACTTAAAAACTGCCAACTCTATTGAAGGACTTTAAAAAAAAACTTTCAAATGTGGTTTTATAGCTGCTGACAGATTTTAATAGTTGCTGACAGATGCTTTGGCGGATGGCTGTTGATTATAAGTTGTATAGAAATTTCATTCTTTTCATCAAGCAAACTGTTTTTATTTATTGTCCTTTCAATTTCTTTACGTCGGATATATTTTTTTCTCTCTGTCGTGTGTTTTCTTTTATCCAAAACAATATCAACTTAATGCGAAATGAATGAAATACAGCAAGCCAAAGGAATGGTACCAAAAGGTGGCAGTTGCATATAATGGCAGCAATTGGAACAAAAAAAAATCCACCGAGGGAAAAACTTAAACACGAATGAATTGTGTTTGAAGGATGCCTTCGGAATCTATGAGTGCATACAGCTGACAATGAGTGGCTAAATGAAGAACCCCATTCAGACATACAGGATCGGTCGCTGTTGGGGTGTGCGATTTGACAAACATCTCATATACGCAGAATAAGGCTATTTTATTTTTCAATTGCACATAGTCCTGCACTTTTTGCACACCCCCAACTACCCTTAAATTCTCACAAACTCATAAGCACTTACTCGCTTGCCTTTAACATCAAATAATTTTATTTCGACGAATGCTACCGAGTGAGATGGGCTGGCATAGCTCAAGTGAGTCCTGGACTACCTCCCCTTTGCGAACAATACTGAATTTTCCATGAAATTAGGGGTGAATGTACGACCGCGCCTACCTTCTTGATATGCAATATATCGTGTCGTGGTAATGTTTGTTGTGTCTGATATTCAAGAGTGATGAGTATATGCAATGGAATGTAAGCATTTTTTTTCTTTTCAATTCAACTTTAATATTCACCTAATAAAAAAAAAACAACAACAGTGTATGCAGTTAATAAGTTATTTTTAACAAATTTCAACTTATTTCCTAAATAAAGAATATTTTTCAGATATTGGACTTTATTCATTTAAGAAAAAAAATTTAAATAAAAAAACTTAATATTGTATGCATACGAATTTAAAAATCATCTGTTTAAGTTCAATTTCCGAAATAATTAATTTCTAATAGAACGAACAATCAACATTTTGTCCCTCCATCGAAAATCATCTAGAAATATCAATGATAATTGACCACACAAAATTACCAATGCCCGTCAAATTCAATTAGGCAGTATACATTGGGGCAGTGTCTAGTATCCCAATGATTATTTTCTGGGCACAGGTACACATTATACGGTGTACCTTTGGGGCAAAAAAAAAAATTTCAATTTATCCCATATCAAAATGGTCCATCGCGTAATACGAGTATGAAAATAGCTACAGGTAATTTCTCATTAATAATCAATTTTGGGTTCCTATTGAAATTTACTGGAAAATGTGATTTTTATACAATGTCAATTTTTATTATAGAAAAGCCTTTGTAACGAATAAAAATTTTTGGTTTTTTTCTTGATCAATTTGAATTTATAATAAGAAATGGAAAAATAAATGCTTAATTCGATATTGATGAGGTGTTTTTTTTTTTGAGGGGGGAACGCAGAAATATTTGTATACTGGTGATATCGATTAGATAAGGTCTACTTAACTTTCCAGTAATATCATTTTATGTGCTATGATTTTTTTTAAGCGTACACTACCATAAAGGGGGATATACAATTTAACTGAATATCTGAAAATCCTAACTTCCAATTTCCTGATTTAAAATTCCATTAAATTAATCGACAAAAGAGGGGGTGTTGAATTGTGTTGGTTTTTAGGTACTTGCTAAAAAAGTACCTAAAAACCAACACAATTCAACACCCCCTCTTTTGTCGATTAATTTAATCGAATTTACAAGAAACACAGTAGTTTCTAACTTGCTGCACCTTTTAACCAAATGACAAATAACATCTTTAGCCATTCGTAGGCACATGAACTGGATAAGTAGCGAAAGGTTTCTATGGAAATATTTGCCAACCATTGCACAACTAATCTGTTCGGAAACCACACCAAAATTTAGGGTAACGAAAGTGGTCAGAATTCGGATTGGAACATTCTGCATCTGCCCTTTATGTGGCGTTCAACTCACTATCACTCATGTTCCGATGGCGAAAATCACCTTACCCAACATTTCATTGCTAATGATATTCCCTCCATAATGGAGCTTTTATACCTCTCAGCCCTCTTTTTTACAACAAAAAATGTTTTTAACTGAAAATGTTTTTAACTGTAAATGTTTTTAACTGAAAATGTTTTTAACTGAAAATGTTTTTAACTGAAAATGCTTTTAACTGAAAATGTTTTTAACTGAAAATGTTTTTTTACAAAAAATGTTTTTAACTAAAAATGTTTTTATATAAAAATGTTTTTAACTGTAATTGTTTTAACTGAAAATGTTTTTAACTGAAAATGTTTTTAACTGAAAATGTTTTCAACTCAAAATGTTTTAAACAGAAAATGTTTTTAACAGAAAAGGTTTTTAACTGAAAAGGTTTTTAACTGAAAATGTTTTTAACTGAAAATGTTCTTAACTGAAAATGTTTTTAACTGAAAATGTTATTAACTGAAAATGTTCTTAACTAAAATGTTTTTAACTGCAAATGTTTTTAACTGAAAATATTTTTAACAAAAAATGTTTTTACTTGAAAATGCGTTTATCTGAAAATGTTTTTAATTGAAAATGTTTTTAACTGAAAATGTTTTTAACTGAAAATGTTTTTAACTGAAAATATTCTTAACTGAAAATGTTTTTAACTGAAAATGTTATTAACTGAAAATGTTATTAACTTAAAATGTTCGTAACTAAAAGGTTTTTAACTGAAAATGTTCTTAACTGAAAATGTTTTTAACTGAAAATGTTATTAACTGAAAATGTTTTTAGCTCAAAATATTTTTAACAGAAAATGTTTTTAACTGAAAATGTTTTTAACTGAAAATGTTTTTAACTGAAAATGTTTTTAACTCAAAATATTTTTAACAGAAAATGTTTTTAACAAAAAATGTTTTTAATTGAAAATGTTTTTAACTGAAAATATTCTTAACTGAAAATGTTTTTAACTGAAAATGTTATTAACTGAAAATGTTATTAACTTAAAATGTTCGTAACTAAAAGGTTTTTAACTGAAAATGTTCTTAACTGAAAATGTTTTTAACTGAAAATGTTATTAACTGAAAATGTTTTTAACTGAAAATTTTCAACTGCGTCGTGTGTAGCGAGGGCTTAACATACTCTAGAAAAACTACTCAAAGACTGATTTCATCTAACCCAAAAACTTACACTTACTCGTACATGCAGGTTTTCAAATGGCTTCATAGTCATGGCGCTGCATCATGACCATTGGCTCCTGTCCTAAACACCTTACATACAAACAGCCAAACAAAACTCAATTAGAGAATTATTAAAAGTACAATAACAATTTTTAAAACTATTCAGTCATAAATATTTATAAACTTTGAGTTGGAATTTCTGTGAAGTGAGTTCAATTTTTTTCCCAAAACGTAATATTTGGTGAAAAAAAATAAAATAAAATTTAAATAAGATATTTTATCGATATTATTTGCATAATTATGAACATCTGTTTTATGCACAATTTCTAGTATAAGTATTTTAAGAAGATGAATATATTTGGTAGCAATGATACTCGTAGTATCTACCACAATAAAACACGAGCGCATACGAGCATATCTTGGCCATGACATAAATTTTCCTGGTTTTTAATATCGTCGAAAAAGGTCAGATTTCAGAATTATAGTCTTTACGAGCTTTTGCAAACTTTTCGTTTGATCTAAATCTTTATGAAATTCTGTTTTAGTTTTGACTCAATAGAAAATTAAAGTTAAAATTGTTTTTATCGCCAAAGATAGAACCATCTATTTTTGGTGTAGTTTATTAAAAAAAGAAGTATCTATCGTCTACAAGTGCAACCTACACTTAGGGAAGTGATCTTTTGATAACAAACATTCACTCGGCAAAGTCACCTTTGAGAAGACAGTCACTTTGAAAAGCCACCTCAAAAGCCATTAGCGACACCACAAATAGATACTATTTACGACTTATAGAATTACTAGAATCTAGCCATACATGGCAGATATGCGGTTAGTACGAATACTTTCAATAACGTGACAATATTGATACCACATGTGTGTCAGACTCTACAAGACTAGATTGCCAACTATAACAAATATGATATTCAGTAAAAAAGATATTCTGTATCGATGACATTTTATTTTGATAATATTTTTTTTATATATACTATAAAAAAAACTGAAAAATTTCGCTGGATCTAAAATGACAAATTATAAATAAAAAAAAATGAATATGTAAATAGAAAAATATTAATCTTTGTGCAAATGTAAATGAATTTGATAGGAAATTATGTTTTATTACTATCGTGGTTAAATTTTAAGGCAGGACTAAAATTTTTAATGCCCATAATGAACTCTCGAGAATCCTTTAATAAAATTGTCCATATAATTCTATTCTATTTGATGAGGAACATAATAAAAACTATAATTTAAAAGGCATTCAATTGAGAAGATTGTGTTTTTTGGAGTTAATTGCTCCTTTGAGCATCGAATTATTTCCATTTCCAGGCAATTTATATTATTTTTAAGCAAACACATTGGTTAAGTATCTTAAAAAAATTAGCTATAAACTCTTTAAATAGATTTTATTATACGAGGGGTGTATGATTAATACTTGGCCTTGACAAGAAAAAAAACATTTTTATGCGTAAAATTCATTCTGTTTTTTTAACACCGTCGTATCTTAAATGGATACACTTAATCTAGTTTTTTTATCTTTTGTAAAAAAGCTAAATCTTCTGCCGACCCATTTTTGCATATTCGAAAATAGGTACTTATCTCTGGGGGCTAAATCTGACGAATATTGTGGATGTGAAAGCAATTCCTATCCTAACTCATAGAATTTCGCCATGGCGATGACACAATTGTCTCTTCGCCAAATACGGTCGTTTTTAATTTTTCAATTTAGTCGATAAAGACTATACCATGTGCGTCTTTGCTTTCTTTGGTGTCCGTTCGCTAGTAGAATTCCATTATTTGACTGAATTTTGGTTTCTGATATGTAACGGTGAGTCCAGGTTTGATCAACAGTTATAAATGGATGCAAAAATACTTTTAGATTATGCTTAAAAATGTCCAAACACTCCCTTAAAGTTGTTACACGAACACGGTTTTGGTCAGATGCTAGCAAACACGGCAACCATCTCTCTTAATGTAAGACATTGTTCAGTCGTTATTTTGAGATATTTGCCATGTAAGCTATCTCAAACACCTTCTTTAGACTGTCTTTTAAAACAATATCACTGATTTTATTTATTATTTCTTTGGTGGTGGCCTTACTTATACGAGCATAACGAAATCAATTAAACCACCTCTGTATTTTGTCATACGACAGTGCGGGGTAACAAACCACCACCCTCCCCCCCCCCCCTTTGAACATATTAAGTTTGATTTTGTTATCAAATGTTGGTTTTTTTCTCTCAAAAACTAGTGTTTTAATAATACGCGAAATACACATTTTGCATTATTAATAAAAAACACAAACCAATGACTTATCATACTGCCCTTCTATTGTGCAACAGTGGCTGCGGTGTGATCGCATATACGGATGATCTTCCTCTTGTGATTGAGAGGGAGAGTAGGTATGCGCTAGAGATAGGGAAAAGCCGCTATATGCAGATGGTGTGTGAATGGAGCAATAAAATGGTATTGAATATCTCAGAAAGGAGGACTGTTTGTATGTTGTTAAGCGCCTTTTTGGCGCTTAGTAGGCCGTACAATATTCGTTTAGCGGCGGTCGGGGTCCGATACGCGCGTTAAGTACGTTACCTTGGACTAAAGTTTGGAGGGAGGCTGAACTTTCGGCCTCAATGGCAACATCATGGGAGGCGCATTGCCGGTTTGGTTGGCATGCTGGTGCGAGTATTTGGCAAGGAATGTGGACATCGATCCAGAGTGGTGAAAGTCCTGTACAAGGGTGCATTTGTTCCGTTTTTGTATGCATGTTTGAATGTATGTAGAACCGTATCAACCGATGCGATGCAGGTTCTTATGGAAGAAATTAAATGGGACCTGGAGGTGCTGCGTGGAAGCATTCACGGCATCCCGCTTGCTGGTTGTCCGGTTATGAATGAAGAGGTTCAGGATCTTAGTCCACGACAGCGGCGTCTATTGGTCCTGAATAGAATGTATGAAATTTGGCAACGTCGATGGGATGAGAGTGTGAATGGCAGATGGGCGCACATGTTCATTTCGGATGTGTGCTTTGTGTCTGCGTATGTAGAAAAAGTACCAAGCACTTTCTCATTGAGTGTGGCCTGTACGGAAATTTGCGTGATCTAGGTGCATGTGGAATTGTAGTGAATGGTGATAGTGTGGATGTGAGTGGTGTGTTAGGTATGAGAGAACGATATGAATGTTTTAACAGATTTGCCGTGGCACTTTTTGAGAGGAGAGCGCGAATGGTTCGTGAATGAGTGTGTAAATGGCACGCAAGGTGGCTACGATCGGGGGACAGACCAAGGGCGATTCTGGTTGTACTTTCGGGATTCGGCGAACCCGCGTACCTGAGCTGGCTTAGCCGTGTCCAGGAATTTACAAGATTCCCTACCGTAGCTCAATGAGCGGAGTACAAACCAAAGTACTCTTAAAACAAAAATTTGTACCATGAGAATCGGGGTGCCCCATGGTATTAAAACAAACTGTGCCCGACAATGGTAAGGCACCTTAGGCAGCAACGTGGTGGCTGTGGGTAATACCCATATGCGGGTACGATCTCCGGATCGCTGGAAATATTGGTAATTATCTCGGGTGCTTATGACAGTAGAGGCTTAGATAGGCCTGGCCACTAACAGTTGGAGTAATAAGCTTTTAACTGGTTACTGGCTGTAAACTGCCAGTAATGGTAGTGCGTTGATTGAGTCGTAGGCGACTCATGGTTTTATGTTTAATAACTGATAAGTCACACTAAATAACATAATACTACTGTACAACAGTGGCTATAAGATTTTAAACAGTCCAAGCTTAATAAAGGCTCAAATGTGGGTATAATTATTGTAGACTTAAAATTAACAAAGACAAGAATGCCTTATTTTTCATTTGTTATCCTTAAAGTCCTTTAAATAGTTTTTATGTTATTGTTCCTTAAAAAAAACACCAAGTGAAGCCGAGAAATTGCATTTGATTCTTTGTTTCTTCGAACAATTGAATCCTTCCTGAAGAATGAATCACTTTAATTTTTAGGTTTTTATTACGAATCCTTTATTAAAAAATAAACCATTTTAGTTAACAACGTAAAAACGTTTGGCAATAATATTCCAGGATGACAAAAACATATTTACAGATGTACTTTTGAATAACCTACCCTTCTTTAAATTCATGTAGAATTCAGAATCCCCTTTTACCATAGTACCGAAAAACACCCTTCACGTCGTCTGATCATACCTGTAACCTTCTCTAGGGATGTTCTAGTTTGAAAACATTTTTAGAATTAGTGATGACGTCATTATTGATTGTGCGTATGCTTTATAAGAAAAAACAAAGGTTATGTATCCCTGTCGTACGAATTTAGCCGCCATAAATCGGACAATGAATTAACTTGTTGACAGTTGAAAGGAAGAGTGAAAATATGCACAATGAAAACTAAAGAACAAAAAACATAAAAAAAAAGTAAATAGAATCAATTGAATTTCAGTGCAGAGACGTGGCCAATACACGTGCACATCACGTTTGTTATTGGTTTGAGAGTTTCTGATTTCATTACCCTTTCTGAACCCCTTTTCGCACGTTTCAATGGCAAACAAAATAAATCCGCACACATTCATATCTTGTCGGCACATGAATTCGAGGCATTTTCTTCCTTGTTAAGATACGACAATCTACGGAAAAGTTCAATTATGCTTGTTGTCATTTAAACGAAAGTAATTCGTATTCACACATTCTTTGGAATGCATCGTACGCTGTGCTGTGCTGTAGGCAACTCGGCGCTCTTCCTCAAATTGCACAATCGAAATGAAAACAGATTTAGAGGGTGGAGAGCGATCTTTCTGCCCGCACCTATTATCGAAGTACTCGTGCTGAAATTGCACAGTAAGCAGTTAGTCAATTAAATTTCTCCCTTTACCGGATGTTCCACATGACATTAACGTACATCTGCACATGACTGCCGCCACTCTCCATAGCTGATTCGTTTTGGTATAGTGTCTAGAATTGAACATTTTTGGGGTTGGCAAAATCAAACGCGACCATATTAAATTCTGCTCTGGATTAATAATGCCATCATCTCCGTAACAATCACCCTCCCTCTTAGACCATAAATTTAGAATAAGTTCAAATTCGAGGGCGGTCACCGATTTGATTTTGATTGTAGATCAAGGTCAACACACCCTACAACATTTAAACTTAATAAATAACAAATTTCAACATACCGTCGATGGCTCTCTTTATCACAAACGAATACGAACAGCAATGTTCTATTTGGCGCATTTTATAATTTATTGCCAATCAAAATTATTTACCGCAAAATTATTTAGATGAAAACTACTCTAAAATTAATTGGAAAATTGATAACTACTTAATAAAAACTCCTTCTCATCCTATGATAAGCTCAGAAAAAGATTTTTTATCCATAAAGTAGTTTTAGATTTACAATCTAATAAAATTACCTGAATTATTTGTATAAATTTGAATCCAAAAAGCAGTTATATACTGACTATTCCGAATAATGATGGTGTTCCTCAAGGCAGTATTCTTGGGCCAATCGTATATAATTATTATACCTACGATTTCCTAATTAATTCCAAAACTACAACAACCACCTATACGGATAATACCGCTATTTTTGCTTTTCAATAGCTTTCGGTAATTTACAATTCCATATCCACAATCCCCAAAGACTGAGTTACGAGGCGGAGAGTGAAAGTAAATGAGCACTCTCTGCAAAAATCCATCAATCCATATATACGAGGTCTGTTCAAAAATTATCGCAAATTTTGTGTTTTTGTCCTCTTCAAAGTAATCCCTACCAGATATTATACACTTGCGCCAACGTTTTTTCCAATCCTCGAAGCACTTCAAAAAATCATTTTTTGTGATCTTGTTCAACTCCCCATTCGATGCCGTCTTTATCTCCTCAATCGTAGTGTAGCGTCGTCCTTTCATGGGGCTCTTCAGTTTCGGGAACAAGAAAAAGTCACAGGGGGTCAGACCTGGGGAATACGGTGGCAACGATGCGTGAGCAGGGGTGTTACCATGGCGCAAAAGCCAATTTTTGTTCTTCCACAAATCCGGGCGTTTCTGGCGGATTGCTTCGCGCAACTTGCGCATAACTCACAGGCAATATTCCCTATTGACCGTTCTATCATGTGGCAAGAGCTAATGATGCACCACGCCCCTGCAATCGAAGAAAACTGTAAGCAAAACCTTCACATTCGAATGAACTTGGCGCGCTCTTTTCGGTCTTGGCTCGTGCGGCAGCTTCCATTGGGATGATAGAGCTTTGGTTTCCACATCATAACCATAAACCCATGATTTGTCACCAGTTATGACCCTCTGAAGCAAATTTGGGTTGTCGAAGACAGAGTCCAACAGCTCCTTAGCAATGTTAATGCGATACTGTTTTTGGTCAAAAATAAGCAGTTTTGGTACGAATTTCGCGGCGACCCGTTTCACGACCAAATCATTGGTAAAAATCGAATAGCACGAGCCAATCGATATGTTTAAGTCTTCAGCAACGTCTCTAACGGTGATTCGACGATTGGCCAATACTATTTTCTTCACTTCATCAATGTTTTCGTCTGTTTTTGATGTGCTCGGGCGCCCGGCACGCTTTTCGTCGTTCACAACTTCTCGGCGCTCTGAGAACATTTTGTATCACCGATAAACGTTGCTTCGGTCCAAGGTCCGCGCAATTAATTTTGTTTTTCATACAAAATTTGATACAGATTCTTTGATCCATTTTTTGGAATAGGGAAAAATCGAAGACGCGCCAAAACACGTGCAAGAAAAGCAGCTGTCAAAAATTAACTGAATATTCAAAATGGCCGAACTTGTCGGCATAAGTGAGAGACATAAGTACCAACATAACGCCACTCGAATATCGAATATACGTAACCCGCGGAAATTCAAAATGCGCGGTAATTTTTGAACAGACCTCAAATACACTATCTTAGACCAATTTGGAATTCTCCCACGAGATTGAAATTACTTAAACTTAACACACATTACCGACAATTATTTAGATTACTGGAAAACCGACCAACGCTGATATTAAAAACCAAATTTTTCATTTACAGTCAACTTCCCGAAACCGATTTAGACATACGGAACTGAACTCTGGGGTCCTACTAAGACGTTTCAACTCCTCTCGAATTAAATAAAAAGTTTAATTCTCTACAAACGTACCACTAGAATCCGCTTGTTAAAATAACTCTCATTTGTCATTATCCCCAAAAAAACTCATCGCCGTTTAAAGAGAAATTGGTCAAGAGTTCCCTGGAGAAATTGGTCAAGAGTTCCCTAGGTGGAGAGAACCCCAATGGGTTTGCTCCTCTTCTATCATAATAGCGTCTGTATCGTAAAATATTCCTATAATTATTGATTTAGGTTTTTTATCAAAATTTTTGAATTTAATTAGAAAAACAGTTCTACATAACTATCGACAAAAAGGATTCAAATAAGGATAACTATCGAGAAAAAAATAGGGAAGACTGACTTGTTCTTACACAATTTTACTCAAGAGTTTTTAATATAAAAAATTACGAAAAAAAAACAAAAGTTTTATCAATTTCTCAATATTAAAAAAAAAACAGGATTTTTTGCAGGATTTTTATTATAATATAAAATCGATATTCATCTAGCATTACTGATTTAAAAAACCAACTATTTTTATAGAAAGAAGTGCGCTATAAACAAATTATGGCTAAATATACAATATTTTCGAAATAAAAAAAAAATATTTTGGATGAATGCGTTTTCAAATCATTTGAAAACATATCACGGATGGGAAATTTACTATTTAATCAGTTATACGCGACTAAAATTGAATTTTTAATAGTTGCATTTCGATTAGAGTCGACCTGGAAGTGAATTTATTATTTTTCAAAATCAATGCAATTAAAAACCTTGGAATAAAAAATTCAAAATTTTTTTTTAACTAGTAAAATTATTACAAGTATTTTATAACACACCTTTAAAAAAAATCCCCAAACTAAATTTTAGACTGTCTGTCAAGTAAGTTTAAAATTACTAAAGGCGTCACAAGACATATTGATTGAAATTACTTCTAGAATTCAAAAAAAAAGGATATTTAACTAGGACTAATCATGTCACTTCAGTATAAAATGCTTTCAGTTAAGCAAATTTCCCCCGTTTTTTAAGGAAATTTGTTTAGTTGAAAGCATTTTATAAATTTACGCTTTTTAAGAGAAAAAACTACAAATTACTCAGTTTATAAGGAATATAAAAAATGATTTGAAGCTTCCTTATTCCGAAGAATAATATATTTAAAATACCATACAAAGAGTTCCGGTCCGTTTTTTGTTTAATTTGATATTAATAAGAAAATAAAAAATAACCGAATTTTTATCTTGACTTAAAAAAATATCGAAATTATATTCAAGAGCACCAGTTTTTTTTCTTTATTTAAATAATTTTCTTAAAGCTTTTCCATTAATAAAAAAAAAATTATTATTACAGAAGGTCTCATTTTACTAGAAATTAATGATATTTTATCAATGATACTGGATTTTTCCTACAATCGATATATTGATATTATTCCTTTCAAAGTAGAGTTCCCTTAAGCAGGTATTATTCCCTTTAAAGTAATTTCCTACATTGCCGGAGGGGTTCTTTCCACTCTTCGTAGCAGGTTTTTTAACTAAAATCGCCTTTAGTTCTTCGTTTTCACTTCTTTGGATGTTATCGACAGTACTAAGATAACATTTTTCGAAGTGTTTTTTTTTTATCGTGAGGAACTAAAAATTCGTAAGGACTAAGATCAAGATAGGAAAAATGGGAAACCAAATAAATTAATTTTTCAGGAGGCATTGTCATAGTCTGCAATATCCAAATATTACGTGAAGAAATAATTTTCTGAGCTTTTCAAGGACTTCCTTACAAAAAAAAGCTTGATGACCAGTTTGTCCTGGAAATAGTACCAATGGTCTAACCTTATAAGAGCCATTACCTCTTCCATATTTTTATATATTTTCGAGGTTCAAGACTACCCTGAACGAGTCACTAAAAACTGCTGTTAATAAGGAATATTCCTCGTAGGCTCGTTTTCACTTTTTATAAGTCACAAAATTTGATGACACCAAATTTTTCGTAACGCACTACAAAAACACAACTTCACTTATCCCAGTTAGCGGATGAGGTTGAAACTTGTTCTGTACGTCTAGAAAAGACTAACTGACGGAAAGTCCGCAGTGTTGCCGAATTCCTCTCACTATTTTTCTGCTACACCTCGTAATTAATAGAAGAGATTCGAGACACAGCAGAAACCTTTAGTTTTTCATCACATTTTTAATAGAATTTCTTTTAAATATCAAAAAGGAGATAAGTTAATTATTTAAAATTACAATTAGCATGTAGAGATTGCTTGCAGTTGGAATTTTTCTGCAAATTTTTAAATATTGTTAATATGCTTATAAAAATCATAAAAAATTTATATAATTACCGGGAAAAATAGATTGAAAGGTTCAAAGAATACTCGTAAATTATAAAATTGTCCATAAATAATTTACGAATTATTCAAATACTCACAGCTATGCATGAAATCTATTCAAATCCTAGTTCATTGTGCTCTGACTTCCAAACTGGCATTGCTGTTTTTTTTAATAAAAGCAAAAAGAAAAAGAAATAGATAATTTCTCATGTGACACCCCCAAAAATTGTTTTTTTTTCTTTTTTGGAAAATATTGATTTTTTGTACTCGTATTTCAGGGGTTGCACGCTCAGCAGGATATGCCAGAAACGTACACTCGTATATGTCAATATCGATTGCCCAAATGAAAGTATTGATTATGGTTTGGTCACCCTACACTTTTAGAAACTTACATTTTCCAAATTCAGGAAAATATTATATCCTTCGACCCCATAGAGCTGCCATACAAACACATGCGGTGTGTGTATATTGTAATAAACAAGAAGGACCGAATTAGTATTTTGCTTTTAGTTGAAGGGAAAAAAATTCCAATCGAATAAACAACAATAGTTTCAGAATATACGATAAACTTTTTGGGTCAAAAATAGAGTAAATGACATTTAAACATTTTTTGGAATCATATTAAATATCGTTCAATATGAATCGGTCGAATTTGATATATTCTCAAATTTTATCTAACTTCCGTAATG
The DNA here is from genome assembly GCA_958298945.1 of Atherix ibis. Classification (NCBI taxonomy): domain Eukaryota; kingdom Metazoa; phylum Arthropoda; class Insecta; order Diptera; family Athericidae; genus Atherix; species Atherix ibis. The sequence goes on from OY282607.1 coordinate 80,063,266, forward strand.
ATTTGATTAATAGCAATTTAATAAAATAGTTTATGAACACACGAAAGAGTGTTTTTTCGTGTTTTTTTTTATTATTATTAAAAGTTTGTTAAAATAAAGATTTAAAAAAAAAAAACTTAAAATCAATTCTAGACTAGCATCAATGGAGTAATTCTGAGGCATAAATGTGGAAAATTTATTTAATTTTGCAATTGTCTAATAGATGGCGTTAAACTGAAAAAGAACAATAATTGTGCATGAATTATCCTTAATAATTTTTATAAATTTGAATCCAAATGGCAGTTAAATACTGACTATTCCGATTAAGGCTGGTGTTCCTCAAGGTAGTATTCTTGGGCCAATTGTATATAATCATTATACCTACGATATCCCAACTAATTCCAAAACTATAACTACCACCTATAAGAATATTGTCGCTATTTATGCTTTGCAATCAAATATCAAAATAGTTTTCAGTAATTTACAATTCCATATCCACAATCTACAAAGACAGAAATGCGCATCCTCTGCAAAAATATATCGAAACGACTAACTTGGAATCCTCCCATGAGATTGAAATGTCAATTAAAGACTAAATTTTTCATTTACAATAAACTTTCAAAACCGATATGGACATACGGTACTGAACTCTGGGGTCCTACTAAGACGTTTCAATTCCTCTCGAATTCAGTCTCTTCAATCCAAAATTCTTAAAAAAACCTCATTGATGCTTCATTCTATGTTCTTTAGAAGTTATGCATCATAACGTAAATCATTTGTCTATTGCTCGTTATAAAAAGTTTAATTCTCTACAAACGTACCACTAGAATCCGCTTGTTAAAATAACTATCCTTTGCCATTATCCCCACAAAATCTCATCGCCGTTTAAAGAGAAATTGGCCAAGAGTTCCCTGGAAACATTAAAATTACTTGTTAGGTAGAGAAAACCCCCAATGGTTGTTTACCTTCAGATAGCGAAAATAAAAACAGAAATTGAATTTAGGTTTTTTATAAAAAAAAAATATAATTTTTGAATTTAATTAGAAGAAAAAATCTAAATGATTACCGACAAAAAGGAAAATTGGTTTAATTGTGCAATTGTCTAATAGATGGCGTTATTTCATAACTATCGGTTAAACGAACCGTGATGCGGCGGTCTAAAGAATTTTCATATATTTTTTTTAAATGTATTTTTTTTATTAATGAATTAAGAGTTTTAATTTATAAAAATACAATATTTTTTTTCTTTTCAATAAATAGTAGCTTTGCAAATAGTCGTTACGAGTAATAAAAAAATTTCGTTATTTTATCTTTCGCAAAAAGAACTTTCCTTTAAAAATGAGTATTTTTGTCGGTTTTCTATATAATAATCTCCAAAAAGATATACCATCTGTTTGTAAATGAAAAAACCAGACGAATAGGGACACAGACTGAATATTTGAGGATACAATATATCGCCCCTATAGGTTTGTTAACTTACACTTGACTTGCAGTTATTGATGTGTTTTTGGCTCAAGGGATCGAAGCAAATCTTTTATTTTATTACAAAAAAAAAATACATCAATGAATATTCATTACTCCTGAGACATTGGCAAAAAGTCCAACATTTGTAAGCATCGATACTTTTATATAAATATAAAAATAAACTAGGGATTTATTTATATAAGTTGAGCGACCACTTTTAGTTTTCGTCCCTAAAGATTACGTTTATTGTAAAAACCATAGCCGATTTGTATAATTTCCTTGAATATTTGTCGGCATCTGGCCGGTAGGAAATTAATTATAAATAAGCAAAACATTAACACATTAAATAAGACTAAATAAATTTGATATACTTTTATTAGTGTTTGTAGACTTTGGCAATTTTTAAACGTACAATATTATATCAGAGATATCACAGTCAGTATCAGTAGACACGAAATAGATAACACGCAAAAATGATCCCACTGACTAAATAAACAAATCCAGGTTTTTAGGTAAATATTATTTTTGAGAAAATAAAGCGCAAACCTCATTTGATATTGACAGTATTTTATTATCAGTAATTGGGCATAAAGCTTCTGATTAGTGTTTGTTATTTTTAAAGTGTTTGATTTATTATAGTCCATATAAATAGGTGTTTTAATGTTCACATGAAAAAAATATCCATTTGCTTGATTATAATTTTTATTATTTCTTTAACGCATTTCACTGAGTGCTTATCCCGATCGGAAGTGCTATTAAAGGTTGTTTTTTGGTAAGATAATAGCTGTCTTAAATTGGTAAAATTTTGCTACTCACAAGTACTTGTAGCTACTCGCAGCTACTGTTGTTCATACAAATGAGTAGATCGCATGAGTAGTTACGCATACAATTTACTGTAGGGGGATTTTAGTTCCCAAAATGAAAATAGATGGCTTAGCGGGTTCTTTGGGTATGTTGAAGTGTCATATTTTTGTTTTTATTGTTTATGTTTACTTTGTTCATGCAGCAAATGCAAAAAGAAATGAAATTACATATTACTGGAGTATGTTTTTACATAAAAAATGATTAGACATTTATTAACTGACCGCTTTACAGGTTGTTATGGAATTGCTTGGCGAGCTGGAAGATGGTAGTGACCTAAGTTTATGATTCTTCAAACTCATTGCTTTCATCAGATTTTGACAAGCTGAATAAACTCTGAATTGTTGTTGACTATTTTGAGGTTATATTTTACTTCTGTCAGTAATGGAAGACCAATTGAAGACAGCTAATACTGCGTTGGCAACTTAGTGATTGCGAATTTTGCCAATAGATGGTATTAGCGCATTATTTTGTTATTTCAACGTGTTCAAATCACCTAACCTATATTGTTTTCTTGTTGTTTGGACTTCCGCCTTTAATTAGTAAAAAAATTGTATCGTTTAGCTATTTAGTTTTGTTTTCATCCAAATTTAAAAATTGAAGGACAAGACGTGCATTTTAGACAAATTTTATTGTATTATTTCAGAAAAGGCAAGAACGCATCGCAGGTACATAAGAAGTACTAAATTCTTATGTCTTGAAAGAAAGGCAGTGTCAAAATTGGTTTGCTAAATTTCGTTCTGGTGATTTTTCACTAAAAAATGCGCACCGATCCAGTTGAGCCTTATTCCGTGAGGGAGTGCTATTAGAGATTGTTTATTGCTAAGATAATATTTATTTAATGAAAAGATGTGGACATTTCTCATCATCAGAACTTAATAAGTTTTTTTTAGAAATTATTATCTTACTCAATGAGAAAAATACAACCTAAGGGGTACAATTCAACTGCAACTCTGGGACTTTTAAGGTACTTTTAAAAAGAAAATATTCATTTAAAAATTTTAACGTATTGGTACATTAATGGTTTTGAAGCGCTCTTCATTATCGAATCTAGACGGTTGAAAATGCTACCGTGTAAATCACAGCCATTTAAATTATATAAATAGTATTTTAGAGCAATAAAACACTCAAAACCGAATTTAAGGGCTATTTTTTTAAATTATTTCCCCTTTTTTACAACGTATTCAAAAAACTTCCGCCATTTTTAAAGCAAAACCACGTTTTCTTACATATTTTGATGCGATCGGCAAGTGAAAATTAAGGTAGTTTATGGTCAAAATGTTATGTCATCCAAAGAATTTCATTTGGAATTAATAAAAAATTTGAAAAATGAAATACTTTTTATTAAGGGTGGAGCACATCGGAATAGCCAGTGGAGCACATTGGACTCTCCCGATGGTTCAATCCTAATCGAAACTTGCCGAAAATTCGGTTTTGTTCACCATCACAAAGCCTGAGTCTGATTAATTTATAATAAGCATTGCTTTGTTTAATATCCCTTTTATAATTTAGTTAAAACTATCATTACTACCCCCACGTCGAAAAAGAATTCATCCTCCTGTTATCTAATAATCTCAATATTGGAGATGGATCTCTATTTCCAAACTTCCCTTCCGCATCAAGATTGGAAGGATCGGAAAATGTTTGTTTCTGTTAACAGTTATCGAGGTGAATGGAACCCAAATTGGACCTGGACTCGAAAAATGTTTATTTCCTCTGCAGTTATCAAAGCCACTGATACCCAAATGTGATATTCATTGTAGGGTCTTTTTGTACAGGGTGACTTCGTACTATGAGCAGCCGTGAGCAATAAAGGTAAAAAAATATATGGTAATTTTTACTTACAGTCAAGCTGTTCTCAAAGCTATTCGTGGCTCATTGAATGATCCTGTACGCACCGAAAATCGATATAACCTTATTAACAATCGAAGTATCGAGTTGCTTTGAGTACCGGGGGCTACAGAAACTCTGTGGTACTTTATGCTCACAGCTATCTCTATTAACAGAACGGCAAACAATATCCTCAGTCATACATAAAATTGGACCAATGGTGGGTCCTTTTTACCGTCCCAATGGTCAACTACAAACAATTCAGTCCTTACCGAAATTCTGAGCACAAAAACTTTTGAATAAGTCCGTTTCTTAACTCTGTTTTCGAAACCACACACCACGCCCTTATCTGCCGATCTAACGCCATTCTGCTAACTATCCCAAATAGTCGGTAGCAAATTTTAAAGCAAATTGCGGGAAAATTTAACAAATTCTAACTGAGCCAGACCAGCTCCGCTTAAAAAACCGGTAACACCATTTGGTGACTTCAAGTTCCACACGAAACTATAGATCGCCAATTGGCCTCATGCTAGTGATGTTATAAAGTGGCTCCTGGCTTATGTCCAAGGTATGACATTATCAAAATAGATATTTACTGTAGTGGGGGCTTTGAATTTACATCTTATTACTAATATTAAACGAAATGATTGCTAAGAAAATAACTAAAATATTAAAAATGGCGCTATTCAAAAACTGAAAACAAAAAACCACTTGTTGGATAGTTTATATATGGTATATAAAAAAAAGGATTAAAAGTAAGACTTCAATTATCGTCGCTGCTCGTAACCTGGAGCAAATTTACGTAGCAGTAACGTGTAGAGTTATGGAGAGTTAACACCCATCAAGTGATGTTTAAGTCGCCGATGGATGTTTATAGGACTCGTATTATTGCGAAGACAAACATTGGAACTTTTTATAACGAGAGTCAGTCAAGTCACAAGCAAATGGAGCTTAAAGATCACGACGAATAAGACTATAACATTATTTTTGATTGAAGGGATTGGATTGGATTCGATGGAAGTTTGTAGGCTTGGTAGAGCCACAAAGTTCTAGTCAGGAAGTCTACATTGATTTCAGTATAAAAGTGATTTGCTGTCTATTGTAAGTTTAGAGCGTTTGTTGTTCTAGTCGAAGTAGTTCTAGTCTTTTATGTTTTGTGGATAGTTTCTATGTGCGTCATATTGCACTGCAGAGAGCAGAAGTTGCGTAGAAAGATTTAAGTTCTTTTAATTTAATTTTCTTTTTAGGTAATCCAAGTCTGGAGGGTTTATTTGGGTTCGGAGAATTTCGGAAGCATGTTGGGGATTAATTTTCTTAGATAATAAGTAGAAGGAAGGGATCCTCTTGAGTTTTCAGAGTAAGCCAAATAATTTTAACTAAAACCAAATAAGAAGAAATTTTAATATTTTACTTATAAGTTCTGTCTAAATTAACGATGATAGGATTACAAAGGGGGGTTTGTTGAGGTCTGACATAACGAAAGTTTTTAAATTCTTATTTTAAGAAACGAATAAATATTTTGATCGGAAATTTAAGGTACATAAACATTGAAAATATTTAGATAAAAAAATTCGATTTAAACTCAAGAATATCAGAAATATCCCCTAAAATCAAATTTTAAGTATTGATTAAAGTAACCGAAATTTAAGATCCTACAAAAATTAGCCTTGTCAGAGTTTGGAGGAGATCTTACCAGTTTGTCTTTATGCATAGCCTAAAAAAATGCTTATAAAATCATCTAAAATTCTTGTATTGTAAAATATATCTAATGAGTCAATATTATTGATGCAAAAATAAAGAATTTTTTCTCCTATTTAAACAAGCAAATAAATTTTATCGTTCCTTACATAGCCCACAAAATTGGTATAAAAGCTTTCAACAAGAACATCTAATAACTCACCACGAAAATTGTTATTATAAATTTACTCGTAATTATAAGATTAATTATTATTGAATTTATTTTAATTGGTAATAGTTCAATTATAATATTTATTATTTTTTTGTAAGGTATATAAAAAGATAAAAATTCTTTTAAATATTCTGAAAAAAATTTTGCTTTTCTTTTTGATGACACATTTTCTAAGAAAGTTTATTAGCGAAAGTTTATAGTTAAAAAGAAAATTTTATATTGAAAATGTAAGCTTATTCAGATATAATTAAAAAGTTTGTTGTTGGTTGTAAATAGACTCATTGAAAGATTTCTTAAAGTATGTCTGGCTATTTGCCAATTTACGATTGAAAAGGAAAATGATTTTTTTTTCTTCTACAAGGCGTGAAATTATGTGGTTTTTGAGTACCCCATTAGAGATGATGTAAGTAAACATATTTCGTATAATTAATAAGAAATGAAATAAATTCAACAAATACGTAAAGTGCAGTGCACCACTACAACTTGTATTATTTGATAAATAATATTAACTGCACTATTGGTCTTGAGATAATAATTATTGGTTTTTTTTTTATTTTCTTTGTATAATGACCTACTTTTATTAAAGTTAATTTTTTATTCGATGAAATTAGATATGGAAAATTTCGTGGGATGTGAATATTACAGACGCTCTTTTCCTCTATTGTTTACACTCAAATAATTTAGAAGGTATCTGCTACCTTTTTAGTAAATAATTATTTCAATCAATTATATGTTATGTGGGATGCAACGAAAATCTTTCCATACACCATTAATGGATGAGTCTATATAATCATAATTTATGTGCTTTCATGTGTAATAATAGATAAGATATCTTGGCTTCTGGATTTTTGTGCTAATATTTGAAAGTATTAATGGAAAGGTAAATATTAATATATATTTAAAAAAAATAAAGATTATAAATAATCTTCTTATCAATCTCTTCACATAAAAACTTTCAATTATTTTGTCATTTATTTTCCATTTGTGTAAGAAAATTAAAATAGTTTTAATTTTATTTAAAAAAATTTTTCATAAAGCTTGGAAATATGTTTTTTTTCTAATATTTTTAAGACTATTACGATATATTTTTTTAAATATTGTAAAAATTACATTTAATAGATATACACATCATCATATACTAGTAGTCAGACTATGCAATTTTTAAGGCTTCTGTGGTTGGATGCAGCCATTATTAATGCCTCACAAATTAATATTGTACTTATCCAAAGTAAACTATATTTACTATAAAAATTATTAGAGGTAATTTATCAACGTTAAAAATAGAGCATAAAAATGTATTCCAAATAATAATAATAGAAACCGATTTTGCCGGTTAATAATAAGAAAGTAAGTTGCGAAGATAAATGATAACATGACCCTGACGATACTAGATTTAGGTAAGAGCTTTTAAATAAGCTTTGCGTTAATAAAGTGTCGGGAAATTTATGGTTTGGAAAGTAAAGTTTTGGCGCCGTATTGTTGAAACCACATATGCTCCAGATATAAAACAGAGGCAGTCCTAATCACGGGAAGGAAGAGAAGAGAGAATATCACCATTAGGATTGGTGAACATTTGGTTATATCGCGACCATCTCTAAAGTACCTAGGGGTGATGATTGACGCAAGTCTGCAGTTTTAGGAGCACATACTATATGCTGGTGAGAAGGTTGCTTGGACAATGGTGGCGCTGGTGTGCTTAATGCCGAACCTTGACCCAGACAGAGCAGCAGTACCCTTTCAGCGACTGTGGTAGGTTCTATTCTGCTGTATGCTGCGCCAATATTTGCGGATGGGTTGATTAGAGCAACCTACATACGTGGAGTTGTCTAAGTCTACCGTAGCAGCGCACTGAGGGTGGCCTGCGCATTCCGAACAGTGACTTACGAGGCCATTTGTGTTGTGGCCAGATTGATACCCATTGAAATACTGGCAGATGACAGAGGTTGTACCGCCGGAGAGATCAAAAATAGCAAATATACGAAAAAAAGGAAAAATAGGAAGAAAAAGTAAAATATAGCAAAAATAGCAAATATACGAAAAAAAGGAAAAATAGGAAGAAAAAGTAAAATAGGAAAAAAGGAAAAAGCAAAAATAGCAGAAATAGCAAAAATAGGAAAAATAGAAAAAATAAGAAAAAAATAAAAATAGGGGAAAAAGGAAAAATAGAAGAAATAAGGAAAGTAGAAAAAATACGATAAAAAAGGAAAAATAGAATAATTAGAAAAGAAGAAAAAGTAGAAAAAAAAGCAAAAATACGAAAAATACGCAAAGTAGGAAAAGTAGGAAAAAAATGAAAAATAGAAAAAATAAGAAAAGTATGAAAAATAGAAGAAAAAAGGAAAAATAGGATAAGTAGAAAAAAGGAAAAATAGAAAAAATTAAAAAAACTAGGAAAAATAGAAAAAATTGGAGAATTAGGAAAAATGGGAAAAATAGCAAAAATAGGAAAAAAAAGAAAAAATAGCAGAAATTGAAAAAATTGGAAATTTTGGTAAAATTGGAAAAATAAAATAGAAAAAATAGGAAAAATAACAAAGATAACAAAAAATTTCCTAAGAAAAAATAGGAAAAGTAGGAAAAAAAGGAAAAATAGGAAAATCGTTGGAATGATGGCAGATGTTGCTCATGTAACCCACATGACAAGACAATGTTTTTTCATTGGTTTTCGATAAACCAAGCAGTAAAACAAGCACGAAAAATAGAACCGATTCTATTTGTTAAATCAAGCTTGAAAACAAGCAGCGACGTAATTTCTAGCATCACAGCTACCACGGTAGGAAAACCGGTGAAAAGGTATTTGATGGGGTAGTGGTCTTTTTGGCCACGTGGCAGTAAGAAAGACCCCATTAAAACTGGACTGCTGAGGATTGTAAAAATGTATCCTGGACGGATGACTCAAAGTTCCAGCTCTTTGGGTCCACACACCAAATCTGTATGTGCCTGAGTGGTGTAGAGAAAATGCTGCCAAAAGTTGCGTTTCAAACCATCAAGCATGGTGGATTTAGGGCTGCTTCTCTACGGATGGTGTAGGAGATTTGATTCTGATTGATGAAATTTTTTAGAATTTAGCAGTATCTAAACGTTTTAGAGACGAATTCTATATTCCATCTTTAAAATATAAAACAAGAAGGCACTTTGGAGAATATGACATGGCCGCCACAATTACCCGATCTTAACTCCATAGAAGTCTTATGGGATCAGCTAGGCAGAGGTGTGCTGAAGTACTGTACATCGTCCAAGGAAGACTTGTAAAGGATCCTTTTACAATGTTTGGAAAAGTATTTGAAAGAATACGATAAAAATCGTAAAAGCTGACAAATTAATTTCACAATTATTTTTTATATTGTATTTTTAATTTGATAATAATTAATGTAAAACAATTTTTTTTATGTTTAAGAATAAAATTGATATGGTAAAAAAAAATACTTTATCATTTGTTCATTTTAATTTCCGAATTTTATTTAAGTGTAAAACTTAATATTTTAAGATTAAAATTGATATTTACGGAGCCGTAGTTTCCATACTACTAAATGGGTAACCCGAAAGTTTACGATTCGGATTGATACAGAATTTTTTTTAAAATTTATTATGAATTTAGTAGTCTGTTTAGCAGTAATATTATGGAACTCTTCCATGGGTAAAATCTAGGCTGCAGTGAACTGAACTTTAGAACTGTATATATGAGGATGAGATCATCCTGCCTGGAAAGCCTACAGCGTCTTTATTTAGGGTACCAAAAAGCAAGGCAGGCTTTGCCTTTGATAGAGCAAAGGTGTTAATCAGGAAGCTATATACAAATATGCTGGAATTATCGAACTAAACGAAATATGCTGGGCCTACATTGGACTACGGATTGTTCTGCTCTTGATAAGAATATCCAGAATAACTTGAAAGAAATCGTGTATAATCTAATGTGATCTACTATTTACTACTCTCTCAGTAAATAGAATCCATTAAAATTGAGTTCACTATTTCTAAAATTAAACCATATAATTTTATATAATAATTGTGTGAATTCAAAAAATAATCACACATCAGTTAAATGGTAATTTTTATAGCTTTGTTGAGGAAAGTTCCAATTCCGGTCAGTCTTTTATTAAAACCAATTTCGTTAAAAGCAAAACGAATTCACAAACATTATTGAAATTATTCACTTTTTTTCAAAAGAAAAAAAAAAGATTTTATACAAAAATACGAAAATTCACAAATTAATAAACTTTGACCGTGAAAGAGCTTTTTCCCATTTCAAACAATCAAAATGAACTCCGGTCGAGTTCATATAGCTGCCATAGTTCGTTCCTATTGAAAACTTTTTGGCGACCACACGCAGAAGCTTTTTATCCACAGTCCTCTTATTCAGCCCCCCCCCCCCCCCTCCAATTGTGAAATAATACCAAAAAAAAATACCAAATGTTTGTGTATAATATTTATCCGGAAATTCAAAATATATGCCACGTAGTAAAATTTTATATATTCAATGACATTTTCTCTTGTGCGGTGTCAGATTTCTGCCTGTGTGTAAGTTTGGAAAATTACTGCATTAGCAATTCGAGAGAGAAAATCCTTTAAAAATGGTGAAATGGTGAAATGATAAAACGATAATTACAAAAATAAACAAAATGTCTGCACTCATATTTGAATTATTAACGAAAGTAGGAAAAAAAGTGGTGGAAAATATTGTCAGAATTTCTGACAACCTCGAGTGAACAGATAACTAGAAGTGCCCATGCAGGAGGGGTTGAATAAGAGGGGTTCACTTTGCGATATTTTTCGCGAAATAAAAACAAACTGTCACCGCAATTGTCACATAGTCAGCAAATTTACATGTGAAAATGTTTTAATTATCGTTCGTGCATGAATTTTATTGAATCAATAGACAGCAAAAGTATCGAACCGAACGAGCATGTTGACCGTTGCTCAGGGGGTTTTTTTTTGGTTTTTGTTGTTGCTATTTTATATAAACTGTCATTGTTAATATTCATTTGAATTGAGGTGGAAGTGATCATCGTGATATTGTAACGATTCTATTTATTATCATATGTATGTGTATATTACTCTAATAGTTTGATGAAATAAAATAATTCACTAAATGGGATGTGTGCTAAATGGGGTTGTGAAAGTTTCCAATCCAACATCTTGTCTCATGCAACGGAATAAATGCCATGGATTAGATTTGAGAATGGATACCGGGACTCTACTATTCTTTCGTTCGATTAAATACAAGAATTACGATGTCGCACAAATGCATTGCGTATTCTTCAAGGCATAAAAAGACAAGTAATTATTTTTTCTAACGCATCTTGAATTGACCCAATATTAAAAGTGCGAATGTAATTGGCACTCTACGACAATTATAATTTTTTTGTTGCTTTTGAAAGCGTGTTCAAGATAGATTTGGTGCGTAGAAAAGGTTTTTATTGGATACGGGGGTTGTATGATTAATACCTGGCCTTGACAAGAAAAATACATATTTGTGTGTAAAATTCATTTTATTTTGTAACATCGTCTTTTTTAGCTCAGTATCTTCAGTCCAACATTTTTCTATTTTTCGTATCTAATCTAAAATGTACAATCTCTTTAACCCTTCAAAGCATGAATTTTTATTTTCACCCAAATTTTCTTCCTCCGAGCTATTTTTTCATATTCGAACATAGGAAATAATCACTGGGGGGCTAAATCTGGCTAATATGGTGGATGCCGAAACACTTCGTATACTAATTCATGGAAATTTGTCAAGACGATGACACAAGTGTACATGCGTGTATTGTCTTAATAGGTTGGCAAAATATACGCCATTAATAGTTTTGTCCTTTTTAGGATAATCGACGTGCTTTATGCCGCGTTCATCCCAAAACACTGTGGCCATGACTTTATTCTGCTATAGAAACCCACTATTTGGAATGCTCTTTGGTGTCTGGTATGCTGTGATGAATCAATGCGCTTTAACATCGCTAAACCTCATTTGAACGACCTGGACGTTCTTCATCAGAAATGTTTTCTTTTTCACTCGTAAACTAAATAACACAGCTGCTTGTAAAGATAGAGCAGGTTATATTTACAAAGAAATACAGTTATTTTAATTGTTTTGAGAGCTCAATCTCTTGCCGAGGCCAGGTATTAATCATACAACCCTTTTAAAACAATCCCAATATACCGTTGACTTTGTGGGTGACGCCATCCTTTCGAACGCAAAGCCCAGCAAGCATTTCAGAACAATCCTGTAGAATTTATCGGTTTTTATTATTGAAGAATATTTGAGGTCTGACCAAATCCATTTGTGGCAAAATTTTTACTAAAAACTCTATTTGAGATCTAGCATAAAATTCAAATTGACATGTAGTTAAGCAAAATATGATTTATTAAAACTTTATTTAGTTACATATCAACTGAATAGTAAGTTTCCAAATTAAGTAAGCCTCACTTTTTAAATTATGTAAGCCTCACTTTTTGAAAGAGTTCATCTTAAGAGCTTTAAATATTACACCTTTGAAATGATAATTTTATTATTTCTTAAATTTATTATACGATTATAAGTTCATATTATGTCACTTTTAGAATGGTTAAGAACACTCTGACGTACTTAGACCCTTTCATCTTATCAGATTATAATAATTTTTAAACGATTTAAATAAAAACTACTGATTTTCTCTAAAGTACCCCTTTTACTACAGTCAAAGTACATATGAAAATATTAAAAAGCATCTATTTTCAGTTTGATTTCATCTTTAACACAGCACTTGGCAGAGAATGGCGTTTTTCTTATTTCAAGTACTAATTTTTCAATACAAAATTTGTACAAGTTTTCCCCAAAGAACATGAATAAAAAAAATATTGTCTATAAATCACTAAGGGAAATTTGGGAAGGAAATTTATTTCTCTATTTAACAGCATCTGTTTAAAATCCTCTATTCTAAGACAGCTTCTATAAAATGCTCTTTTTTGTTTGTTCATCTTCTCTGAACAAATCAAGATGAAGCATTTCTATTTCTTTTGATTTTAAACTTGATTAAATAGAAACTTTCCCAAGCAAATTCGCGGGCAAATTCTCTTCTCTCATACATCAAGCATACGAAAAATATTTGTGAACATATTTACGGAAGCATACAATTAGAAAATAATGACTATTCGCACATTCGCACTCGGCGATGTTCTTCGGTTAAAGATAGCGGCATGACAATCTCATAAATTCTGAATTTGAATATAAAACTATGCCTGCCCCACAGCTAAACAGTGGATACCTCCTCCCCAAATACTAATCCACTTGTAGAGCTATATAGGATCCGGCATAGAAAAAAATTAGAATGAATCAGACAAATAACACGAGCAAGTGGTTTTGGCTTCTGACGATAGCAGCCATTTCAAGATATTCGTTCTTGGTTGACTCGACAATGTGGGGATGACTCTGGCCGCTCATCTGCTCAGCATTCCTCGGCTAGGTCAAGTGGCAATAGTGTGCTCCATACGCGACTCAATTACATAACAGCCAAGCCGGATCATCCAGTCTATGGGAATAGATATAATAATCGTCCCTCTTTTGATTAAAGAAATAAATTTTACACAACTATTCAAGTAAGCATGTATAAAAGCGGCTAAGCCCTTAAGTAAAATTAATTTTGCGATCCATCGAAAAAAATATGAAAAGCATGCCCCAATATTTTTTACAATATTCAAAATAATCCGCCGCCACACCCGAATATACTTTTTATAATATTTTTATTTGAAAAGAAACAAATTCCTACGAAAAAAACGCGAATCTACAATATAAAAATACCGATTGTCACGACGCGAATTTTCATCTCTTGGAAAATGGACCAAATCACTGAACTTACGAAATACGTGGTTAGATGAGCTTTCGTTTATTTCGGTCAATTAACTCTTAAAATAAATATATTCAAATTCTCCACCTCCCCATAGTATACATGTTGGGATAGTCATTCTTATTGATTCAAAAATAAAATTGTATATTTGTCACTATGTGTAGATTGGGTTCGAAATTTGTAAAATTTGAAAGGAAAACGTTTTTAAGTCCGTGTTCTTTGGAACGCACAAAATGCTGTAATTAATGGTGAACATTTTACACTGTCATTTTTGCAATAATTGGAAAAGTCATTTTTACAAAAATTTTTGAGATTTAAAGATTCTTATAAATTTATTACAATGACTCATGGCTCTCTATTTAAAAAGTTTGGTCTAGAGTTCTATTGGATTGTACGGGAAGTAATTTCGTTGTTTCCCAACAGAGGACTTAATTGTATTTTTTCACAACCAACTTCACACTTAAGTCGCATAATCATATGTATTTTGACAGCTGACTTAGCAAGGCTTGTGATTAAATTCGATTGATTCGAATCAAAATAGTTTTTGGTTGATACCCTTTTAAATATGGAAAGTTGAAAACAGCATTTTCGGCATATTTTACTTTTTTACTATAAAAAAGATAAAAATTCTGTTTAAGGAAGAAAAAAATTATCCGATGTGTATTAAGTGAGCGCCAGTGTAAAATTTCGATCCGGAAATTTTGATCTCGAAGATGCACCACGTTCTGGAAGGCCAGTTGAAGCTGATGAAAACACAATAAAGGAATTAATTGATGCAAACCGGAGAATAACTACTCGTGAGATCGCTGAGAGATTAAATTTATCGAATTCGACCTTTCATGATCATTTGAAACGGCTAGGTTTTATCGGAAAGCTCGACATATGGGTTCCTCATCTTCTTACGGAAAAAAATGTGTGCCGTCACATTGACGTTTGTAATTTGCTTCTCAAACGCTAAGAAAATGATCCATTTTTGAAGCGTATCATCACTGGGGACAAGAAATGGGTTGTCTACAACAATGTTAAGCGCAAAAGATCCTAGAGTAGAAAAGATGAACCGGCTGAAAGCACTTCGAAAACCAATATTAATCAAAAAAAGGTTATGCTATCTGTTTGGTATTTGGGATTTGGTAAAAAAGCTTATGCTTAATCTCTACAGTATTTGGAATTTTGAACAACTTAAACCCACCATCCTTTTTTCAAATATAACTCCCAATGGCAATTGAATAACTCAAGATCTTAGGAATAATTGATCACTTTTTTTTGGTCCAGGTTTGCAAACAGAGTCGTGGTGGTCACATAAATGATATTGTTTTTTATACCTTATTGTTATAGATTCAACCTTCAGTTTAAAAAAAAGTCCCATATTTACGCACGATGTGTGTGCTTTCTTTCAATTCAAAAAAAAAAACCAACATACCAGGGGTATAAGCTTAAATCTGTTTGGTTATAGATGGCGTGAGTGAGCGTATTAAGTAACCATGTGCACGCCATACTTTTTTTAATGAGTTTGACGTCTGTCAACATTAGTCAGTGAACATTGTCAGCAATTTCGTACAACAACATACATTTTTCCTTTGGTAATCATGTCTACTTTTGTGCCAGAAAAAGAGCATATGCGGGAAGCTCTGCGTTTCTACTTCAATTTGAATCGCATCGAATGGTTATGGAGGCCTTTGGTGACAGTGATTTATCGGAAACAACGTGCCGAGATTGGCTTCGTCGGTTCAAAGACGGCAATTTTGACTTGTGAGACAAGAAGCGTGAAAATCGGCCCAGAAAGGTTGAGGACCATCAACTGCAGGTTATTTTGGACGAAGAGAATACCCAATCGCAAAAAATGCTCGCGGAGCAATTGGGCGTTATTCAACGAGCCATTTCCATGCATCTGCGTGGCATGGGGAAGATTGAAAAGATCGGACAATGCGTGCCGCATGAATTGAACGATAGGCAGATGGAGCGACGCCAAAACACATGCAAAATCTTGCTCGCCAGACAAAAAAGAAAGTCGTTCCTTCATCGGATTGTGACAGGCGATGAAAAGTGCATAAATACCGAGAATCCTAAACGCAATAAATCGTGGGTTGATCCCGGCCAACCATCAACATCTTCCCCAAGACCAAATCGCTTCGGACGGAAGACGATGCTGTGCGTTTGGTGGGATCAGAAGGGTATCGTCTACTATGAGATGTTAAAACCTGGTGAAACTGTCAATGCCGACCGCTACCACCAACTGATCAAAATGCACCGTGCTCTGCGTGAAAAAATGACGGATTATCAACAAAGACATGACAAGCTGATTTTCCTTCACGACAACGCACCATCGCACACGTCAAAAATGGCCCGAAACTACTTACAGACACTCAACTGGGAGGTGTTACCCAACCCCGCTTATTCACCAGACCTGGCCACTTCCGACTATCGTTTTCGTCGATGGGCCATGCGCTCGCTGAACAGCACTTCGATTCTTACGAAGACGTCCGAAAATGGCTTGATGAGTGGTTTGCCTCGAAAAAGAAGGAGTTTTTTTGGCATGATATCCACAAATTGCCCGACAGATGGGAAGAATGTGTACCTAGTGCGGACAAGTACTTTGAATAAATTTGTTTTTGCTTTTTATGAAAAAAATATGTGTTTTTTTTAAATAAAAAACAGCGGATTTAAGCTTATACACCTTATATAGCTCATCCTTTACATACTCGTATATCATTTTTATGGCTAACAAAACTGAATAACAACTAAATTCGCCCTAACCTATCAACAAATAACTACTCGACGTTCTCTTTTTCTTTTAGGTAGAATTTTTTTAGACAGATAAATGGAGTTCTATCATTTTTAGATACAGCCTTGCTGCCCTGAAAACCATTCGTTGCCCAAAGGATAACCCCGTACTTATAGAAATTTAAAAAACATTTAGTCAGCGCATGTGGAATTTTTTAGTAATGAAAGTGCTGACAAGTTGGCTTGAGAAAACTCACCTACTTACAATATGGCAACTAGCACCATTTGCCATACGCAGACACATAGACTGAACCAATATCAACATTTTTTTTGTCGGCTTATCCATACCAGAATTCTAGGAATGTAAGCACCTTTAAAATCCGGGTTGGGCGTACTGCTCTCACTGCTGATTTTCTTTTTGGCAACAACAACCGTCCTCCTATATGCTAATCCTGTGGCACACAATTTATCATCACTATAATATATATTTGCCACCTAACCAAGATGTCTCTTCATTCTTAAAAAAAATCTGCTCAACAAAATCGAACACACTTTTCTCACTATTCTACCCTACTAACCACAGACCAGTCCCATTTAGATAGCTTCCCTAGTCCCATTAACGAAAAATAAAGACGAATGGCATTCAATCATGGAACTTTGGAACATATTTTAAGGACCTACCATAAAAACAAAAAAAAATTCTCAAATGTCAATATTTTCAACCAAGAAGAAAAAAATTCATTAACAAAATACATTTTCCTAATCTTAATAATTCAATTTACTATAATTTATCAGTCTAACGATAATTAAAATATTAAATAGTAAAAAGAAACTCTTTCTAAAAAATGTATCGCATAGAGTCTAGTAATAATAATATTATTTGCAAATTTTCGAGTTGATTTTTTATATTATTTATAAAATTTAATCTGAATAAAGTGGACTAGTAAATTGGGGAAAGTTTTTTTTTATAAATAGAATTGATTTGTTAGATAAATATCACAAGACCATCTGTACTGGACTAATTTTTTAGGACAACAGTAAATTAATATTCAAACAGAAAAATCATATTTATTATGGCAAACTTTCATATAGATTTTAATGATAGTGTAAAAAGTAATTTAATGATTGAAGGTGGAAAATTTTCAAATCTGAAAAGGTAAAAATTTCAAAAGAGAAGTATCTGAAATGGCAAAAAATATTATATCTGAAATGTTGAAAGTAGAACAAATTCAAGAGAGTTTAATCGATTTTGCAAAATATTTATGACATTGCAAATGTACAAAAATTGAGAGACATCAAATTATTCCTATTATTAAAAATTTATTTAAAATCACCTAAGATATTATTATTAAAATTCAAGAATAATTTTTGTGAAGAATTTATAGTATTTTGGCACCACCTCGTTGACACCTCTCTGTAATTCTCTTCATATAATATACTGTAGAGAATCTAACCGACTAAGTATCACAAGCTGCATATTTTCATTAGTAGAGTTCTACAAATATTTGAGACGTCCCAGGTTCGTGCCGAAACGTCTTGTTCGTCATCCCCAAAAACGCTTTGATATCCTGGGCAATGCCATCGCTCCATCGAAGACAGGTTGTTCTTCGTGTCCTCCTACCATAAATGCGTATTCCTCTCCAAAACGGATTAAGTAGTCCTCGTATCGATCATTGATCCTCATATTCGATAAAGAGTGATTTTTGCTTAGAAACCAAACTAAGCATTTGTAGAGTACGTAAGGACACTAGCCTAACCATGATCCCTTAAAGCAGTTGCTTTCGAGCAGAATAACCTACACTGACTGAAAAAGTTTCGGTTACGTTGTCTATTAAAAGTGTTACAAAAAAATATTTACTTTCAAAAATGCCACAAAAACACATTCCTTCTTAGGAAAAAAAAACACGAGAAACTGTTTTTTTTTTTTTGGAAAACACCATTTAGATTATTAAAAATTTATTAGATATTTGTGCAAAACTTTTCAAATATTTTTAATTTTCTGCAACTCAGATATAATTACTATGTAAAATATAATTCAATACGCAAATTTCTATTATAATTTATTTAATAAATAACACAAAATCTGTATATTCGTACGCAGGTGAAAATGAAAGTATCCGCTTTTAGTACTCTTGATATTCGTAAATAATTAACTTCTAATTAATGTTTGAACAATCCTAAGCCATATTACGGAAATTATTAGAAAACATCAAAAAATTCCTTTCACATCACATTTTTGAAGTCATTGCTCGATGAATTCCTTATTAACGAGAAAACGGAAAAACAGTCGAAATCCAATGAATCTGATCTGCGCCAAGGCTAACACACGAGAGAAATTCGTAATTATTGTGAAACTCAATCGAGAAATAATCGAAACATTAAAAAAAAACCAACTGTAATATTAGTTTTCCTTGGATTAATATTATTATGATTATTTGTGTGTTTACATTGGAAATCGTTGATTTTTCAATTGAACAAAAACAAAGTAAAAAAGTTCAGTCGATTGTCATGAAAACTTATGGATTGGTACAAGCAGGCAGGTAAACACCTACGACGAAGGTATTGGCATTATGACTACTTGGATTGCGTACAAACGTGCAATTCAGTACTCGTATGTAGGTTAATCTCAAGCCTTAGAGTATAAGTGATCTTACCATCCCAGCTACTCTTAGCTACTTACTATAGAAAATACTATTGTAGATTCGACAAAAATTGAACCACGAATAACCTTGTAAGATCACTCGACAAGGCAAGAACTGTACGCACAAATCGATTGTAATTTATTCGTGGGCATAAAAGCTATACGTGTACGTGCGAATCAGGTAAGCAAAGAAAATTTCGTCTGAACAAATTGCTGAATGTGAGTGGAGTGTACTGAATATGAGGTACTTTAAGTATGGAGGAGGAGGATCGGCAGCAATTTATCTTCATCGTACTCGATAGAGTATCGTACGAGGATCGATGAAGCAATTTTTATACGACTCATATTTCGGTCATACTCGCTCAATGGTATAAGGGCCCAAACACAATTAAGTCTTGTTTAAAAAATGTGGGTTCTCATCGTGGTACTGCTCTAAGATTAATGAATACCTGGATAGGCCTATACGTCAGATTTTCTTATATGCATACGAAATTTTTTTGCTTAGTTATGGCAGAAGCGGCGAGAAATTGTAACGCTTGCATACTTTTGTGTAGGTTTTTTTATGTAGACATGACACCCACTGACATATACAGTGCACGTAAATTGACCATTTTGCGGTCCAGGAAAAGTTTTGATTTTGAGTCCAAAGAGTAAATCGGTAACGGAAAATATTTTTTTTTGTACTAGGGTTAATTAAAGCTTTCGATGGAGACTTTTGGCTGTGTACGAATCTTAGATTAAAGAATACCTGGATAGGCCCAAAAACGTAAAGAATACGTCAGATTTTCATGTGTACGCAATTTTCTGGTCGAATTATTACAAAAGCGTCGACAAATCGTAATGCTTGCATATTTTTGTGTAGATAGTTTTTATGTAGACATTCTATTAGTTTTCGTAATGGAAATTTATTGTCATTTTAACTCACTTATTTTAAACAAAAATTTAATGTAAACACGACAGAATGCAATATTTTTTTTTCTCAATCTTTTAATAAATGTTGCCTTCTGTCGTGTCAAATATCAAGCGCCTCAATTTTGTAGACTTTCGGAGAGTTTTAAAACGCCATTTTCCATGAAAGTGGTAGCATACCGAAATGCTTGCATACTTTTCTTGATATTTAGATACTCATCGCGAAGTGAAAGTTTAAGTGCGGTTTTATTAAATTTTAAATAATTTACTAACAAGTAAGTATAAATTAATACATTTGAATAAATAGTTTTATTCTTCACGACAGCAAATAGGAAAATTCTATTTTAGAATATGAAGTGTTTCGTAAAAGGTTATTTTGCAAGTATGTGTGCGTTCTTACGAATTTATTTTCGAAAAAATTTGGACAGAATTTTTGTGTAGAGGCCTATGTAGTTCTTCTATAATCTAAGATATATACGCAATTTTTTGGCTGAATTATTGCAAAAGCGGCGAGAAATTGTACTGCATGCATACTTTTGTGTAGATTAAAGTAGAAGAAATTTATTGAATTCCAAAAGCATAATTTATATTCATTTTAATTCACTTATTGGAAACAAAATTAACAATTTAAACAAAATGAAAGGCAATTTTAATTTTTTGTACTTTTTTTTTATATAAAATGGAATTGTATTTTAGCTTTTAAAACACACCATTCTCCACGAAAGTGGTAGCATACCGAAATGCTTGCATACTTTTGTTGTTTTTAAAGTGGTTAGTTTGACATTTATCGGAAAGTGCCAAAATTGCATTTTTTGAAGTATTTGCGAAAAAGTAAGTATTTATATAAATAGTTTTACTATTAATAACATTTAATAGGAAGTTTTTAGTTCAGAAAATGAAGTGTTTTCTCAAGGGTTGCTGCTTGTAATTTAACGGAACGAATTTCTTTCTTTCGGTAAGTTAACATTTTCATTTTTACTAGAGAAATTAACAAAATTTAGTTTATGATTTACCTAAATGGCTTTTAATGATTTATTTGGTCCAAAAAGTAATTAAAAAGGGAAAAGTTCATCATTCAATAAATATAAACAAATGTGATGTTGACAGTTCAATGTTTACCAGAAAATAGTTTAGTGCCGGTGTACGTAAATTGTGTGTAAGAAAGTTTAAGGGAACGAATTTTTCAGTTTGTTTTCCTTGTTGTTGTCATTGCGTTAAAATAAATAAACTATATTTTCGGTAGGCTTATTATTTAAATAAATTTGTTTGCATTTGTGCTTTCGCTTGCTCTATTAGACAATTTTGTAATGCATTTTTAATTATTTAAGTACATTAAATTTTCCATCTTATAATTTAGTTTTAAAGCATTTTGCTATAATGTTGTATATAATTAATTTCTATATTATTACAAATTTTGGATGTAATGTTCTATGTAATTAATGGTTTATTTTTTAAATTAATTTAAATACACAATGTTTATTTAAATTACCATTTTAATTCAAAAATACATATTTATATTATAAAGATGCTGTCAATATCTACTTATAGTGAAATAAATAAAATGAAAATATACAATAAATAATATTTATTATATATTTCTAAAAAACTAATTCCATCAAACAACAAAATCTGCAATATTAAAAAATCGATTTGTTTACGCATAAATGACATCATCACATGTGGAACTGCTGAAGTTTAAAATTATGCCCCTACTGATTTACGCCGCTTCTGTCATTTTGCATGTGTGTACATTCTACGAATGGATTGCTAACAAAATTCGGCCACAATTTTTGTGTAGAGGCATATCCAGTTCTTCTATAATCTAAGCACTGTACAATTTGTCTGTCAATATTTTATTCAATTTTTGACATTTACTCTTTCGGAGGTAAGAATTTTTCCAATAATAAACATATTCGTTTATGGTACGTAAAATCTTGTTGTCAGTCTGGGGGGAAGAAAAAAAAACAACATCGTCCTTGTATTAGTTAGGTTACATTCTGATTGTATATGATATTGGCTTTAAGACGTTTACATTGGCAATAGTTCATATTATTATAATTATGCTGCCCAACTCAACATAACACCAACACACTTGAACACTCGAAATTCGAGTTACAATCTCTTGTATATGAAAACATCGTGAACATTAAAACGTGTTTTCTTTCGGTTATGTGTGTGTTTTTTTTTGTAAATTCTTTTTTGTACCGTACTTTTGTTATGTTGACTGTTTGTTGACTGTCTCAGATACAAAAATGTAAAATAAAGTATGCTACACTAAGACTGTTTGTTTCTGCGTGGTTGAATGAGGGTCCCTGGTTTGTATAAGACATTTCTTGAGAAATTTGTGCGAATATAAAATACCTTGTACCAAAGGTAAATTTTAACAAAACATAAATGGGTCCTATATTAATTAAAAATTATTATTTTTTTATTGGTTTTGACTTGGGACAATTTCTCAAAAAGATTTATTTAAGTGTACCCACTTTCGAAATTATCAATGAAATGTTCGAAAACTATTCGAGGCAAAATTTCTTATAGGTAGAGGCAACAACATTTTTTCTGGACTATTTCGATCTTAAAAAATGTTTTTGACTTAATTTACTGATTTTATTATTATTTTCTGTTTGCATACAAAACAAAGTGGCTGATCGTGTAGTGGCATATTTATTATGGATGTGCATGTACACGAACCTCCATTGAGTCTTTCACTTATAACTGTGTAATAATACAACTACTGCTACTGGCCTAGTCTAGCTCTAGCTAGCTTCGTCTGGCCTGGGTTGGCATGGTTACGTTCAACAGGTATGTATGCAAATGCCATATGTGCTCGTATTGAATAGAGGAATAAGAAATTTTAACTTAGCAAAAGGTAATTGATTACAGGTAAGGTGAGTGTAGAAGTTAACACACACACACACACAAAAAGCTATTCGTACTTAGCACAAAAGTGGGTAAGGAAAAGAGATGGAATACCATTTTTAACCAAAAGAAATCAGTCGCCATGGTATCAATGGCATTTGTTGAAAATCAAAATATGGCCAGTGTGCAAGAGTACGGTTTATGTTTGGCTTTTCGAGGAAGTCGATTACCTATCACGAAGGCTCTGAAAATGTTTTGCAAATCCACACATTGCACGAATCCAAGCACTCTCAACTGGGTATGCTGGTATTCAATAGTACGAGTGCACTACTAGTGGGACATGGAAACTGGCAAATACTATTTTTTGTTGACTAATCTTCTACTTGTTTTCGTTTTTGTTCTATTTTTTTTCTTCATACGAGTAAGAAATTGTCACTTAAATAAATGCATTTTAAACTAATTAATTAGGTTGTTGAACATATAATCTCAATAAATGCTTTGTGGCAACTATTCCGTATCGATTGGAAAATTTAAAACTGGGCTTTTATAAAAAAAAATTGACCATTTTATAGGTGTTCAGACTAAACAAAAAACGTTTTTATTGTTAAGTAATCCTAGCTAAAGTCGGGAAAGCTTCACTGAAAATAATCACTACCACAAAGTATAGTGGCATGAGAGATCTATCTACCAGTGCCGGACTATATTGTACATAATGAAAAAAAATTGTTGATTTAACAACAAAATTTTACAGATTTCCAATCTATTTGCCATAATTTATTGAATCAGTTTTTCGTACGCCATTAGAATATATAATGCGAGAAATTATGATTGGAATTTCGCTAGCTAATTTATACATTTATTACCGGGATTTGAAGAAAAAAACAATCAAATATTAGGACGAGAAGAATTTTCACAAATTTATCAAGAGAAATAGGAAAAAAATTTGCTCAAATTTATCAAATCATCAAAATTTTGATAAATTTTTTTTTAATGATTAACCAATCCAAATGGGTCTAAGATATATAATAAGCTAAGATGATACAGAAGATGATAAAGGAAAATTAATTATTTTATAAAAAAAAGAAGGAGGTTAATTTGGTAAAGTACGAGGGTCGTTCAATAAGTCCTTAGAAAAAAATGGAAAAATCTGTTTTTAAAAAAAAAATTTTTTTTTTTCAACATAATCTCTTTTTAGCTCTATACACTTTTCCAACCGTTTTTCCAAAATTTTTATCCCGTCCAAAAAATAGGATTTCGGAAGTTCTGCAAAATACTCATCCGTTTGAGCAATGACGCTCTCGTTGGAAGTGAACCGTCGTCCGCCAAGCCATTTCTTCAGATTGGGGAAAAGAAAATAGTCACTCGGGGCCAAATCTGGTGAATAAGCGGGATGCTGCAACAATTCCATTCTCAATTCCAGAATTTTGGCCATGGAAACAGCGCAGGTGTGCACAGGCGCATTGTCCTGATGCAAGAGGATTTTTCTTCTTCTTCAGATGGGGGCGTTTCTCTTTGATTTCCTCGCTCAACCGTTGCAATAACGACGCGTAATACGCTCCTGTTATTGTTTTTCCTTTTTCCAAGTAGTCGATAAAAATGATGCCCTGCGAATCCCAAAAGACCGTGGCCATCACCTTGCCGGCCGATGGCACAGTTTTTGCCTTCTTCGGAGCCCGTTCACCCTTGAAAATCCACTGTGATGACTGTCTCTGCGTTTCTGGAGTGTAGTAGTGTATCCAGGTTTCGTCCACAGTGACATATCGACGAAGGAATTCGGCAGGATTGCGATGAAAGAGTGCCAACATAGCCTCAGAGTCCACTACACAATTGCGCTTATTCTCCTCTGAAAGCAAACGCGGCACCCATCTTGTCGAAATTTTTTTCACAGACAATTTTTCATGCAAAATTGAAGCGACTGTACCTTGTGATATGCCCGTCACCTCAACTAATTCGCGCACTTTAATTCGCCGA
This sequence comes from Atherix ibis, assembly GCA_958298945.1. NCBI lineage: Eukaryota > Metazoa > Arthropoda > Insecta > Diptera > Athericidae > Atherix > Atherix ibis. Next base: position 80,088,227 of record OY282607.1, read on the forward strand.
TCGTTCAAAATCAGATCGTGGATTTTGTCGATGATTTCAGGAGTAGACACCTCAACTGGGCGTCCTGAACGATGTTCATCTTTTGTGGATGAACGGCCACGTTTAAATTCATTCACCCTTACAAAAAAATCTTTACCGACACTACGAGCGCAATTTCTCGGATTTTCTAAGGACTTATTGAACGACCCTCTATGATACTATCTGGATATTGGAGTATTTGTTTCTCATTAGTAATAACCCGTCATGAAGCAGCACTGTACAAAAAAAGGTATACGAGATCTGTTCAAAAAGTATCGAGAATTTTGAATTTCCGCGGGTTACGTATATTCGATTTTCGATTTTTTTTTGTGGCGTTATGTTGGTACTCATGTCTCTCACTTATGCCAACAAGTTCGGCCATTTTGAATGTTCAGTAAATTTTTGAGAGCTGTTTTGGTTCTTCTTCGATTTTTGCCCATTCCAAAAAATGGATCAAAGAATCTGTATCAAATTTTGTGTGAAAAACAAAATTAATTGCGCGGACGCATTCCGAATGTTGACTGTGGTATATGATGAAGCTACCTTGGACCGAAGCAACGTTTTGTCGGTGGTACAAAATGTTCTCAGAGGGCCGAGAAGATGTGAACGACGAAAAGCATGCCGGATGCCCGAGCACGTCAACAACAGACGAAAACATTGATGAAGTGAGGAAAATAGTATTGGCCACTCGTCGAATCACCGTTAGAGAAGTTACTGAGGACTTAAACATATCGATTGGATCGTGCTATTCTATTTTTACCAATGATTTGGCGCGAGACGGGTCGCCGCGAAATTCGTACATTGCTAAGGAGCTGTTGGACTCTGTCCGCGGTGCTCCAGAGGGTCATAACTGGTGACGAATCATGGGTTTATGGTTATGACGTGGAAACCAAAGCTCAATCATCCCGATGGAAGCTGCCGCACGAGCTAAGACTGAAAAAAGCGCGCCAAGCTCGGTCGAATGTGAAGGTTTTGGTTACAGTTTTCTTCGATTGCAGGGGCATGGTGTATCATGAGTTCTTGCCACATGGAAGAACGGTCAATAAGGAGCTATGCGCAAATTGCGCGAAGCAATCCGCCAGAAACGCCCGGATTTGTGGAAGAACAAAAATTGGCTTTTGCACCATTATAACGCCCCTGCTCACGCATGGTTGCTTGTGCGCGAATTTTTGGCCAAAAACCACACACTAATAATGCCGCAGCCACCGTATTTCCCCAGATCTGCCCCACTGTGACTTTTTCTTGTTCCCGAAGACGAAAATGAAAGACGATTTTCTTATAGTGAATTATTATTTTATTCAATTAATTATTGTCCAGTCTGATCCAATACCCTTTTTGCCATCTTTCTGGCAGTAGCATGATTCCACGCTCATAAAATTTTGGTTCTTTGCTAGCCAAAAACTGATCCAAGTGATTTTTCACCTCCTCATTTGACTTAAACGTTTTACCGTTTAAAAAATTTTGTAGAGACCGGAACAAATGATAATCGGGAAGCTGCCAGGTCTGGAGAGGTTGGTGGGTATGGCAGTATATCCTATCCAAGCTCTAAAAGCTTTTGCCGAGTGGTCAAACTTGTATGTGGTTTCGCATAATCCTGTTGGAACACTTTACCTTTCCTATTGACCAATTCTGGCCTTTTTTCTTTAAGTGAATCATTTAATTTGTCTAACTGATGAATATTGACAATCGAAGAGCTTTGAGCCGGTTCATATTATCTACTCCAGGATCTTTTGCGATTAACATTATTGTAGACAACCCATTTATCGTCCTCAGAGATGATACGCTTCAAAAATGGATTATTTTCTTGGTGTTTGAGAAGCAAATCACAAACGTCAATGCGACGGCACAATTTTTTTTCCGTAAGAAGATGATGAACCCATATGTCGAGCTTTGAGATGAAACCTAGCCGTTTCAAATGATAAATTTAATCTCTTAGCGATCTCACGAGTTGTTATTCGCCAGTTTGCATCAATTAATGTTTTTATTGTGTCTTCATCAGCAAACGAAATTACTTTCCGAACAACCCAATATGATTCTTTTTCGGAGGAGCAGATTTAATTTAATTAACGATTTTCGAAAATATTCGAATTATTGAAAAAGGTAAAAATCAAATATGAATTTCGAAATAGTAAATTGCATAGATAATTACTAATTTTAACTATTTCGCAAGTAACTTTTCAAATGAATAAATTAAATATATTCTAAAATTTACTAAAAAATTGCTGCGAAAATGCAAATCGAAGTTATTTTGAGACGCATTTTTAAAAAACAATGTCCCTTTTTGATAATAATTATTAATTTCCTTTTACAATTAATTAAAAAGTATATAAAAAATAAATTAAAACCTTTATAAAAAAATGGATTTCATTAATTTTAAAATATAATAAAAAAATATTCACAATTGGAGAGTATATTTTCGAAATTGAATATTTTTGTCCAAATTCAGTATTTTTTTTTTGTGTGTGATTCATTTATTATATCAAACACTCTCCAAACGAATGTGAAAGTTTGTTTTGATTCGATTTCCAGACATTATTTACTGTCGACTTTTGTTTTTCCACAAAATTGCCCCGGGAATGGAAAAAATTCCCAGTTGTTATAAATGCAAACAAAAATTGTTGACATTATTCGGTATATTATAGGTAAAATAAAATTGTTTTTTTTCTTTCAAATAAATAGTTAATATTTGAGATAATTTCGAACCAGTCAATAACGAAATACAGTATCTACTATAGATACTTATGGAAATTATTGTTTCTAGGAATGTTTATAAAAAAATGTATATTTTTAAATAGCACAATAATTATGAACTTACTAGCTTCATCCAAACTCAGAACACTTTATCCTTAAAATTAACGCCAAACAGAATATTTAAGGAAGACATTTTACACAGCATTGTAATTGTAAGGATTTAAATTTTTTAAAAAAATTATGAAAAACTTTTCTATTTTAATTTTTTAATTTATAAATATTTTTTTTTAAATATATTTTTTTTTAACATTTTAGTTTGCAATTAATATTAATAATTAATTATTCATATAAGTTCTTGGTAGGAAATACCTAAAAAGTAGAAAAATAATTGCTATTAAAATTTAAATTTAAGAAAAAAAGGACTTAACACAGAAAATTAAAAATAAAAAAGAAAAAAGAAATACTATAAAAATTTAAGCATGTCCATCAATTTTAAAATAAGAAGAAAAATTTCTTTCAGTTCAGCAATAAAGGTTATTTCTCGCTCGGTAGATACGAGGGTCGTTCAATAAGTTCTTAGTCAATAAATCCGAGAAATTGCGCTCGTAGTGTCGGTAAAGATTTTTTTTTTGTAAGTAGCATTATCGACAGGAAAGCTGTCAAAATTTCAGCTCGATCCATAGCGTAGGTCAATTTCTATCGTCGATTAAGGTCAACGACATTTATTTGTGCATAACAATGGAAAAAAGCGAGTTTAGGGCTGTCATCAAACATCTCCATTTGAAAGGCTAAAGCCCGAAAGAAATCAAAGCCGAGTTGGATGCCGTTCATGGCACATCTGCGCCTGTGTTTGCGACGGTTTACAATTGGGTGAATGAATTTAAACGTGGCCGTTCATCCACAAAAGATGAACATCGTTCAGGACGCCCAGTTGAGCCTGAAATCATCGACAAAATTTTGAACGACCGGCGAATTAAAGTGCGCGAATTAGTTGAGGCCACGGGCATATCACAAGGTACAGTCGCTTCAATTTTGCATGAAAAATTGTCTGTGAAAAAAGTTTCGGCAAGATGGGTGCCGCGTTTGCTTTCAGAGGAGAATAAGCGCAATCATGTAGTGGACTCTGAGGCTATGTTGGCACTCTTTCATCGCAATCCTGCCGAATTCCTTCGTCGATATGTCACTGTGGACGAAACCTGGATACACTACTACACTCCAGAAACGAAGAGACAGTCATCACAGTGGATTTTCAAGGGTGAACGGGCTCCGAAGAAGGCAAAAACTGTGCCATCGGCCGGCAAGGTGATGGCCACGGTCTTCTGGGATTCGCAGGGCATCATTTTTATCGACTACTTGGAAAAAGGAAAAACAATAACAGGAGCGTATTACGCGTCGTTATTGCAACGGTTGAGCGAAGAAATCAAAGAGAAACGCCCCCATCTGAAGAAGAAAAAAATCCTCTTGCATCAGGACAATGCGCGTGTGGCCAAAATTGTGGAATTGAGAATGGAATTGTTGCAGCATCCCGCTTATTCACCAGATTTGGCCGCGAGTGACTATTTTCTTTTCCCCAATCTGAAGAAATGGCTTGGCGGACGACGGTTCATTTCCAACGAGGGCGTCATTGCTCAAACGGATGACTATTTTGCAGAACTTCCGAAATCCAATTTTTTTGGACGGGATAAAAATTTTGGAAAAACGGTTGGAAAAGTTTTTTTAAAAAACAGTTTTTTCCATCTTTTTCTAAGGACTTATTGAACAACCCTCGTATACGAATTACCGAATTTGCCATATATGGGGCTCTTAAAATCCACAAGCGACTGTGGAGAAGCCATTATATTCGCGAAAAGTTATTCTGGTATGCATTTTGGTCTAAGGTGTTATTGGCTCGTATTTCTTTGAGAATGAAGGATAGACCATTTTCGTGGTATCAAACGGCAAGAATGAAGGATAGACCATTCTGAGCACTAGGCCAGTACGACAACCAAATTTTTTTTTTGGTCTGAACTTTAGTTTTCTAACATTTATTTAGTTTTTGGCTTGCCGTTTGATATTCGATCAGGCTTTGAATGCTGAATTTTCTAACAAAACTTTCTTCAGCAATGAGGATCACATGGACGCCAGCAGCAACATTTTTGTATGTGGGGCTCTGAAAACCTATAAGTGACAGCAGAGATCCCATTGTATCCGCAAATAGTAACTGTCTGGTGTGCATCTTGTTCTAAAGGTGTCATTGGCCCAAATTTTTTTGAAAATGAAGAAGGCCATGCCCGTTAATTCTGAGCTCGATTTTAGACATTCCTTTCAAAACATTGGGACCTATTTTTATTACATTTGTATCGGTTTTAAGGTCATGTTTTTTTTTCTTCACTTAGCAAGTGGATCGGTCCGCTACAGCTATCCTACTAGTTATTTTCGTACGGTTTGGTGCAGTGCCATGCTTCGTCCAGTAGAAGCGGCGGCCATTATTTTCATTTCGGGTTGTTGTCTTTGGTCAATACAGGTGTTAATCCACGATTGGGTTTTCCTTCCAATTGATATTACTGTTTTTTTGTTTTGTTAAGGAAAGGATAACGGGATGATTTTTGGGAATTAGCTCAGGACCATGCCGCAGTGAGATTCAAATCCACGACTCCTTGGAAGAAGCAGAAACCATTTCCTTCAATTCTCTATGATATCCGATTTTTTTTGCTCTAAACGTGACGATTTTAATCTGGACCATATGTGGTTTCAACAAGACGGCACCACAAGTCCCATAACACGAAAAATTTAGACTTTATTATGTGAAACGTTCCCAGGACGACTAATGCAGAGATATGGTAATATTAGGCTCGTGCGATATCTTGCCGTTGACCTATTTCTTGTGGGGTTATATAAAAATAGGGCAATTCCTTGTGGGACTACACAAAAATCTCAAAATTCGCTACATTTAAAAACCATCATCTGTCAATTAACGGCCCAATTAAAGCTCTAAATATTCGAAAAAGTCACCTAATTTTTATTCGTACTTCTTTTCTTGCTTGCTATCGTACTCGCTGCGATGCTAGAAATTACGTCTCTACTTTCGAAGCAAGATTTCAGAAACAGAATCGGTTCTAATTTTCGTACTACTTTCGCTACTATTTTAACGATAACCAATGAGAAAACATTATCTTGTCACGTCAGCTATATGAGCGTTTGATTACGTACATACATGTGTGTGTGTCATTTGTTCATAGCTAGAAATCTAACTTTAAAAATAGCATCGTACGAAATCAAACTCCACAGCCAACCTGAAAACAAGTAGCGAATCTACACGTAGCAAGAAAATAAGTACGAAAAATAGCGTCATGTGCAGACGGCTTAAATTATCTCAAAAGGATCAAGTCCTGCAAGAAATCTCGTGGCGGTTATTTGAATAGTTTCTTTTTCTATACATAATACCAATTTTCAATTAATATAATTAAATGAAAATTTTATCGAAACCTGAATTTTAAGTTTGTTTTATTTAATTTTACTTTAGCACAAATTGAATAATCCTTAACAAAGAAATTCTCTGAAGGAAAAAAACATGGATGGTTAGCAAATAAAATAAGGATACATATATCCACCCCTTCTATGAGTAACGAAATCGTCTTAAAACAAAAATAAATAAACTCTGACCAAATTTGAATAACAAATGAACAAAAGTTATAAGCGCCGGTCGGTCATAAACAGAACAAATTGTATAAATTCTGGTATAGGATAACTTCAACTAATTGTTGACAAAATCAAAAAAAAAAAAAAAAGAAATTACAAAAAACCTCCAGAAAAGATTATTAAAATCTGGATGTAATGAAAAATAAATAAACCTTAATTCTGTCTAAACATTACGGCTACGATAACGCAAAACCCTTCCTTCCTCCCACCAGAAATAAACAAAATTCGAAGGGTTTTTTTTTTGATGTCATCAAATTTGTTTGGAGACAAACAAAAACTGACAAGAACAAATAATTCATGTCAATTGGTTGTCATTTTGAATATTTGCGAAATTTTACGAAAATAATTAATAATTAAGAATTGTAGAAAATCTTCTCACCTGTGCACACAATATTAATATGAGAAATATGAACTTCCGGTATGTGTTAGTGAAGACAGTTTGACTGTGAAGATCTGATCCAGCGCTGGCTGAGACAGTAGCGACAACTGCCGTTGAAAATTTTATTCCAAACGTCATTTTATCAAAATTAATTTATATCTTATTTAGAGATGGATGTATCGGTTAGTCTTTATATAAATCTGTGTTGTCTGCTTTTATTTTTAAATTTAGACAAAATTTCTTTGATGTGATTTTTCTATAATTTTCTTAGATTGCTTAATTATATGTGCGGCTGTATATATGTGTGTGTGTGTGTATTTATATATATCTCTAAGCCTAGTTAAAAAATAAGAGTTTTCCCTTTTTTGTGTCGATTATGAATGTTCTCCGCGTTTTCTTTGCTTTTAATTCTATTTGGCTCTGGATTTTATTGGTTTTTATTTTTGTATACACATATTTTCAATTATGTCATGTCAAAATTGATGGAATAGTTTTTTTGTTTTCAATTTTTTTTTTCTAAAGAAGAAAGTTATGCATTTTAAGGGGGCAAAAAGAATGTGGTTTTCTTTTTTATTCTCCTAAATTGATTGCTCTAATATAATTGTGCGTATGAGATTGTATGCGTTTTGGTTTCTTTATTTAGTATCAAAATCGAGTTGGGTTTTTAAGGTATTAGGAAACGTCAATTTTCGAACTGAGTATGCACTTTTATTGTTGTTGTTGATGTTGTTGATTATTAAGTGCAACAATTAATGCTCAGGTAAGTTATCCTATCTGACCCACTCTTTCTCTTCTCTTTTGTATACTAGCTATTTTCAATCGAAGAGTCGGAACGTTTTTTGGAATTTTCTCAAGACAAGCTTTGACACCAGTCACAATAATTACAATAAATCCGCTAGGTTTATATGATGATGTGAACGTTTCTTTCGCTTTCGAATGTTTTCTCTCTGCGCAAACTCACACCAACCAACGATCGATCACTTCTCTACGTCCGCCTCAACCAACACCTGATGATATCGCGCGCGCACACACAACTATATCTACACCTGTTGTCACAATTCACAACTTTGCGCGCCCAACAGCAACTTACCACCAACAAAACTCTCCCACTCTCTTTTGCTTACCTGAGCAGCACGATCTACTCAGACGCACGCACACAACAATGAAAATCCGTATACGCGATCGTTTTTCTTTTTCTTCTTCTTTTTTTCTTTCTTAGCTAAGCCCAAGTAGGTAAATGGGAAGTAATCAACTGAAACGGTGTTGCCAGTGCACGTAAGCTTTCAGCTTTGTTTTGTTGTCACACCACGAACTTTACGCTGATCGTGTGTGTAGTTTTCTATATATTTTTGTGCTGTTATGCATGTAGTTGGATTATAAAAAAAATTACAGAATTAAAATGCAAATTACGAAGAGAAAAAAAAAAACAAAACATAAATTATTCTTGATAAAAAAAATAAAACGCGGATTTTTTTTTCTTATATTCTTACGATCAATAATCGTGTAATGTACGAGTAGTGGGGTGGAGAGAGAGAATGTGTATATGATCGATAATCGCTGGTTTTAATCCGTAGTGGCTGTAATATGTGTGTGTTGTGTACCAACCAACGGGTTTATGCAATTGCTTCCTCGATAGTTGTCAGTTGTAAGTATGTGAGTAAGGCTCAGGCTCCCGCTCTCTTATAAGATCTTATAATAATTTGTACAGATTGCGATTGACTCGGGACCCGATCGGTTATAAGTGATCCTTTTCCGTACTGAGTTCACTTTGAATTACTTGTATTCGTCGTTGAGCGGAAACTTGTTGACTCTGCGCGTTGACGTTTCGATACTCCTTGTTCGATAAACTCCTTGGTCGAAGGGAATTCGATTGCGATTCGCCCCCTGTACCCATACAGGCAGCATTTTTATATTCCTTCCGCCAGCGATGAAACGTTTACTTGCCACTAGTTCCTAAATGGGAATCCTAATTTCCCTTTTCAATAAGATTTCCATAGAAAAAAAAAGTAAACACAATTTCGATATTTCTCTGCACTTGTACACGAATCTTCGAGATCATAAACGTGATCTTCACTTAAAAACCCAATCTTCTAGTTACACTATAATCACCACCGCACTTTTTTTCCCAAATAATTTAATTCCTCTTCACTCTACCAACCACTGTTGATACCAACCGTATACAAATACACTCCGCAGTCTGGCAGAACTAAACTGGGCCCCACACAAGCGGATGACTGTGGTCAGTTGTGCCTTTTTATTGGTTCGCCAATATTTACTCCCTACAAATTCGAATCAACGTACGGTCAACTTCCGAACACAAATTGCCAATATTTCCATAAATATTCATTCAATAACTTTTTAGAATATTAATTATTATAGAAAAGAAATAATTCGATTAGAAAATTTCTCTAATAAAGAAAAAAAAAATTCACAAAAATTGAGAGCATGAATTTGATTCCAATCAAGCCCCCGCCGATTCACGACTGATGTTGAGGAGTGCACACTCTTCGCGATTCACGGACTATCGGAAACCCGCCGTCGTATTGCAACACGTCGCACTAACACCGCAACACACACGATTTGGGAATTGCTCCCCGTCTGACGGATGCACACATAAGCAAACAGGTGTATTCGTACGCTGTTGTACTATTGCTGGAAGAGAATGGGTTGATGGATGGATGGCTAACTCTGGATCTGGACAAAACGAAGCTAGCAGGACGGCTAAGAGACGGGCGGGATTGGATGATGGGTTGTGGTATTTTTACTTTTTACTAAACACTGCCTCAGCAGAACGACGAGTACGACCACGGCGAATGGACATAATTTCTTCCACTTGCAATCCCGAATTTCAAAAGTAAAATTTCTTCTACCTTTCTCTGTGAATTTATAATCTTTATAGAAGCGCCCACCACGGTTTTATGTATCAAACAACTCCGAACACACAACACTCTTTTCAGATGACGATTGATAGTAAAACGGGAAATTTTTCAATAATCTTGAGTCCATCAAATAAACTAAATTAAAAATGTGTCACCATTATCAATTGTTTCAAAATTTATTTAATAGATCATTTCCGATAGTAATTATGTGTTTTGGGTGGAAATTGAAATAAAAATCGCGAATTTCTGAGGACGAACAAATAATAATCAGGAGGAATCACCACTAACCACACTGAAATGTAATAAACCTTCTCACCCGAACTGAACTAGCGCAGCTTTCCACCATCATCGACAACACAGCTCAGATGCTGCGACAGTGAGGTCGATGTAGATAGTGCTTATCGGCTCATATTCTTGTATACAATATCACGCAGAAAAGAGATGGATTACTTCTAATTCAGCATATTTCTTACTGAACCGGCTATTGTGTGTCTTCAGCGAATATCCCCTTAAGTAAATAAAATTCCCTTAAAGGGGAAAAAACAAGGTTAGAATTATCCCATACAAAAAATTGTAGTTCGAACATAATCAGACTAGAACCAAATCATTAAAGATATCAACCATAACTATTTTGTACTTAAACCAAAACTCAATTTAACGAATACCCCATGATTCTTTTACCATAGACACAGGTAACTAGCTGTGCTCTTACACAAAAGTAGTACAGATACAAACCATAAGTTCGTAAATTGACCATTTTGCGGTCCAGGAAAAGTTTCGATTTTGAGTCCCAAGAGTAAATTGTTAACAGAGAATATTTTTTTGGTGTGCTAGGGGGTTAATCCCAATGCTTTCGATGGAGACTTTTGGCTTAGATTAAAGAATACCTGGGGATAGGCCCGTAGTTCGTTAGATTTTCGTATATGCATACGCAATTTTCTGGCTGAATTATTGAAAAAAGCGGCGAGAAATCGTAACGCTTGCATATTTTTGTGTAGATTTTTTTTATGTAGACATGTCATCTAGTTTTCGTAATAGAAATTTATTTCTATTCAGTGACATCTAGTTTTCGTACAAGAAATTTATTGACATTTTAACTCACTTATTCCAAACAAAAATTTTATGTAAACACGACAGAAGGCAACATTTATTTTTTCTCAATGTTGCCTTCTGTCATGTCAAATATCACGCGCCTCAATTTTGTAGACTTTCGGAAAGTTTTGAAACTCCATTCTCTATGAAAGTGGTAGCACACCGAAATGCTTGCATACTTTTCTTAACATTTAGATAGTTTTATTTCTTCATGACAGCAAATAGGAAGTTTCTGTTTTAGAATACGAAGTGTTTCGTGAAAGGTTATTTTGCAAATATGTGTGCGTTCTGACGAATTCATTCTCGAAAAAATTTGGACAGAATTTTTGTGTAGTTCTTCTATAATCTAAGATGTATAAGCAATTTTTTGGCTGAATTATTCCAAAACCGGCGAGAAATTGTACTGCATGCATACTTTTGTGTAGATTTTTTTTTATGTAGACATGACACCCACTGACATCTAGTTTTCGTAATCGAAATTTATTGACAGTTTAACTCACTTATTCCAAACAAAAATATAATTTAAACACGGCAAAAGGCTGCATTTCTTTTTACCCAAACTTCTGGTATTAAATGCAATTATTATTTTGTAAATATCAATTAAATATCAAGCGCCTCAATTTTGTAGACTTTCGGAGAATTTTAAAACACGCCATTCTCCATGAAAGTGGTAGCATATCGAAATGCTTGCATACTTTTCTTAACATTAAGATAGTTTTATTTCTTCATGACAGCAAATAGGATGTTTCTGTTTTAGAATACGAAGTGTTTCGTGAAAGGTTATTTTGCAAGTATGTGTGCGTTCTGACGAATTCATTCTGAAAAAATTTGGACAGCATTTTTGTGTAGTTCTTCTATAATCTAAGATGTACGTATATAAGCAATTTTTTGGCTGAATTATTCCAAAACCGGCGAGAAATTGTACTGCATGCATACTTTTGTGTAGATTTTTTTTTTATATAGACATGAAACCCACTGACATCTACTTTTCGTAATCGAAATTTATTGACAGTTTAACTCACTTATTCCAAACAAAAATATAATTTAAACACGGCAAAAGGCTGCATTTCTTTTTACCCAAACTTCTGGTATTACATGCAATTATTATTTTGTAAATATCAATTAAATATCAAGCGCCTCAATTTTGTAGACTTTCGGAGAATTTTAAAACACGCCATTCTCCATGAAAGTGGTAGCATATCGAAATGTTTGCATACTTTTGTTGTTTTTAAATTGGTTATTTTGCCATTTATCGGAAAGTGCAAGTGAAAGATTTTTACGAAAAAGTAAGTATTTATATAAATAGTTGTATTGTCGATAATATTTAATATGAAGTTTTTATTTCAAAAAATTAAGTGTTCTATAAAGGGTTGCTGCTGGTAATTTAACGGAATGAGGAAGCCCGAAATTTCTTTCATTCGGTAAGTTGACATTTTCATTTTTTACTAAAGAAATTTACAAAATTTAGTTTATGATGTACCTAAATGGCTTTTAATAATTTATTTGGTGCAAAAAGTGATTAAAAAGGGAAAAGTTCATCATTCAATAAATATAAACAAATGTGATGTTGACAGTTCAATGTTTACCAGAAAATAGTTCAGTGCCGGTGGACGTAAATTGTGTGTAAGAAAATTTAAGGGAATGCATTTTTTAGTCTGTTTTCATTGTGTTAAAATAAATAAAGTATATTTACGGTAGGCTCATTATTGAAATAAATTGGTTTGCATTTATGCTTTCGCTTGCTTTATAAGACAATTTTGTAATGCATTTACTAAATAATAAAGTTTTCAATTTTTTTTAGAATATTAGTTGTTAAATATTTAAGTACATTAAATTTTCCATCTTGTAATTTAGTTTTAAAGCATTTTGATATAATATTGTATACAATCGATTTCTTTCTATATTATTAACAATTTTTGATATAATATTCTATGTAGATTAACTACTTTAAATGCACAATGCCTATTTAAATTACCATTTCAATTCACAAACATACATTTATATTATAAAGATGCTGTCAATATCAAATTACGTGTATAGTGAAATATAATAAATAAATAAATAATATTTTAAAATAGAATATTGCGTTTTATTTCAAATTTCCAAAAACTAATTGCATCAAACAACAAAATCCGCAATATTAAAATAATCGATTTGTTTACGCATAAATGACATCATCAAATATGAAAATGATTTTAAACGATACCGCTTCAATTTTTTAACTGAGCTTTATTTGTATGCTAATAGAATGTCAGCCATCTGGCGGCCACTAGCAAGTGGTCAGCCATACAGAAGCTCTTCAACTGAGTGAACTTGGTTAGAAAAAGTTTTTATTCTGACGCTTTTTAACTAAAATGCTTGTTTATTAATTGAATGAAAACTAATTTGTGAGAACCGTTTGTATTTGATTATATAAATATACTTTCAGAAACTGACCTTTTTGATAAAATATTCATAAGATTATGATAGACATCGCAATCTGGACACAAACCTCTTATATCTTAAGATTTTTAATAACAGATGTCGCAAATTTAGTATAAATTAAGTGTACTTACTCAAGCAATTTTTTGGAATCCCTAATAGATGTCACAACAGTAAGTTTTGTCCCAAATTAGCAAATGTAAAAAAAATTCTAGATTTTCTTATTTATTCTCAAAAAAACTGTTAAAATTTTTGCAAGTTTTCAATATTATTTTATATTTTGAACTTTCCAAATTAGGTGCTTATTGTACGTATTTATTTGTTTTAATTATCGATTATTTCTTATAGGAATAAGAATGAACAAAGAAAAAAAACGGAAGTGTACATTTCTTAAAATACAAAAATTTACTCATTCCTCTCTTATTTGAATGAGATGTTTATTTTAGAATTTTATTGAAATTCAAAAGAAATAATTCTTATCTAATTTTATTAATTATTTTTCTCAAATTTCAGTTACTTAAATAGGAACGTAATCTTAAAATGTAAATTCTGCCATCTACGTTTTTTTTTCTTTCTCAACTAGGTAAAATTATATTTAAACGGGAAATAAGAGTTAACAACATAGTCTATGGTATATTGTATGGCACAAATCACATTATATTGTAGACCTTCCATTAGGTTCGGTTTTTTTTTCTTTCTTTTAAATTGAATCTATCGGCATATGTTCTTCAATTGTAATAAAAATTAACCAATTAGCAAATCCGAACAAAATTAGAAAATTTATAAAGAAAATATTTGAAAATTTGGAGCAGAATTTCTTCTTCTTAGATAATTATGATCAATTTTGATTTTCGACCAAATTTCCGCAACTAATTTGACGAAGTATACAAAGTTAGTTGGGCAATTTTCAGAATAGTTCCTATTAAATTTTTCATTATTAATTGTAATTTATGAAAATACACAATATGCTGTTGCCATTTTATGTGAATTATTGAGAATATCGAATAGTGAAATGCAAATTTGTACACGTTATGCCGTTATAAGAGGTTGTCCTAAATTTCGACTAATTTTTTTGGACTGGACTGTGTAAGGTCAGAAATTTGCTAGATTTTTTTACATAAATAATCAATTATTTGTTGAGATTAAGCATATGGGCGCAATTATTTATTTTTGGGGAAAATACAAATTTTGGGAAAAATATTTGGAGCAATATTTTTTCATATTATTTACAGTTATAATTGGAATATACATAAAAAATGGCATTTTTTTCTGCAATAAGGAAATATAATAATTTCAATGCAATTGTGTTCTGTAACTTGTATTATTACACATTGACTAGTGCAGATACGTTCGCTTTTAGATTAGAAAAAAACAAACGCATTTCAAGCAATTTACACAATGTGAGAATTCGAAGTATTTTGCTAGTAGAAGTGTAGTGTACGTACTTCAAAGCTGTTTTCATTCTTCTCAATGGCTCACCGCCAAAATACTGTGAATAAATATCAATTTAATTAATTCGTTTGTAAATTTACCTGTACTTTGATTTTGAATTCTTGCCAAATCGTATCGGCGGTTAGTTAATACATTTCATTCGCTTTTGTATTATTTTTACAAAATTTCTTTAATCAAAAGATTTATAAATAAAATTTTAATAACTTTGTACAATTCTGTGTAAAGAAGAAAAAATAATGATATTTGGTAGTCCTTTCAACCTTGTCTGGCAGCTACCAATGATGTGCCATACTTTTTTGTGTTAAGATTAGGGGATGATGGTGAGTTTCACTTACGAATAGTTTGATGGCATAAGGCATTTTTGGAAGGCCAAGAAGCAATGAAAGACGAACCCCGCTCAGGGGGGCCTTAAACATTGAAATCGATGGCAATGTGAAACAAGTGCTTTCTAGCCAGACTACGAGGTCTGTTCAAAAAGTATCGCGAATTTTGTGTTTTTTTTTCAAAAATTATTTATTTATTCATGAATATCTATTTTGTACCCTTCAAAGTAATCCCTACCAGATATTATACGCTTGTACCAACGTTTTTTCCAATCCTCGAAGCACTTCAAAAAATCATTTTTTTGTGATCTGGTTCAGCTCCTCCTTCGATGCCGTCTTTATCTCCTGAATTGTAGCGTAGCGTCGTCCTTTCATGGGGCTCTTCAGTTTTGGAAGAAAAAGTTACAGGGGGTTAGATCTGGGGAATACGGTGGCTGCAGCATTATAAGTGTGTTTTTTTTGGCCAAAAATTCGCGCACAAGCAACCATGCGTGAGCAGGGCCGTTATCATGGTGCAAGAGCCAATTTTTGTTCTTCCACAAATCCGGGCGTTTCTGGCGGATTGCTGCGCGCAACTTGCGCATAACTTGCAGGTAATATTCCTTATTGACCGTTCTACCCTGTGGCAAAAACTCATAATGTATCACTCCCCTGCAATCGAAGAAAATTGTAAGTAAAACCTTCACATTCGACCGAACGTGGCGCTGTTTTCGGTCTTAGCTCGTGCGGCAGGTTCCATTGGGATGGTTGAGCTTTGGTTTCCACGTCATAACCATAAACCCATGATTCGTCATCAGTTATGACCCTCTGGAGCAAATTTGGGTCGTCGCGGATAGTGTCCAACAGCTCCTAACAATATTAATGGGATGCTGTCTTTGGTCGAAATTGTTCAAAAATCGAAGACGAGCCAAAACACGTGCAATCAAAGCAGCTGTCAAAAATTAACTGAATATTCCAAATGGCCGAACTTGTCAGCATAAGTGAGAGACATGAGTACCAACATAACACCATAAAAAACGAATATACGTAACCCGCGGAAATTCAAAATTCGCGATACTTTTTGAACAGACCTCGTATCAACAAAAGTTCTTATTGAAAAATCAATTCAGAAAAAAGGGTCATTCAAGTCAGATTAGATATCGCAGACCCATTAGGACATTTCAGACCCTTGAACGCCTCACCTCATTTAGTCCACATGACTTTTTTTGCTGTCCAAGATAAAAAATACCAAAGAGGATGTCGTCCATATACTATCGATACCATCAAAAAGAGTGTAGCGAAGGCGCTAATCCGGATCATTATTTTTCCTGTCACTCCTTGTATTCCTTATGTTTCTAACTTTTGCATTTTCTGTTAATAAAAATGTTATGTCTTTTTGAGTTTTTAGATGCACCATTTTTTGATAATATCAAAAAGAGTACGCTTAAAATGGTGTCATTTTCAAAACGCAGCACTTTATGTATTTCTGCGGGAGTCCCCTCCTCGACAAAATTAAAACGAGGCAGAATATTTATTGTAGAATATAATATCGAGTGTCTTGTAAAAAAACACTCGATATTATTTTTGAAAACATTTGTGGAACAATTTTCAATTGAAATACAATTTTTGTTACTAGATGTTACGGCCCAATTTTTTAATTTTTGATATACCTTCTTTCTAACACGTTCAATACCAGATACAAAAGTCTACTGCTGAAAGTACATGTCTTCCTGGTCTTTTGCTTCTAGGGTTTCAACGAAATAATCGTAAATAATGTCCATTGATCGTAACCGGGGCTCCGACTCAGTTCGGGGAAAAAGTGTAACGCACAGCAAACACTGCATATTTTTATAGATGTAATTGTGAGCTAAGACTGGATGCCATAGAAATGGAAATGTTTGATTGAACCCAAAGTTAAAGTCCGTAAGTCCAAATGGGTTTTATAATTTCGTTGCATATTAAAAGAGGACTATTTATTGTTCATTTCGAACGGTTTCTCAGTATTCTAAGAAGTTATCGATAATATTTGTAAATTCGTAGTTTTTTTTTTGTAGTCTAGGATGTAAATTCCAGTATTTGCATAAGTGGCGCTGATAGTCCAGTATTTGCATAAGTGACGCTGACTAAACTTATGGGAAATATGGAAATTTTATTTAAATTTAATTTTTTAAGGTTTTTTCTTGATCAGTAAAATTATACGAGAGACTAAATTATTTGGTCCAATAATTTGGTCCCTCACTTAGAACAATGTTAGGTCTAGGTCTGCTGAAATAAACAGGGTCAGATCTCTCAAATTCCAGTTTGATAATCCTAATATGTTCTTAGCTAAGAACGATTCTGTTGGGCAGCTCGAAGGCAGTTCCGTCGAAGGCAGGCTCTACCTCTTCTTTCGGGACTGTAAGTAATAATGTTTCCAACCTCTACCATAACCTACTGAAGTTTATCGTAGCCACAACCTGCCTAGCCGCGTCATTAAACAAGCTGTGAATCGTCCATTCTCAATCGTGCAAAATATCAAAAATTGTTCTCTATACGTGAATTTCTTCGATGCTTCTTTGATTAGCTTTAAAGGAATTTTGAATAGCCTTATAGTATTCTTGTACACTGCGCATGTAGTAGGTATTAGAAGGGATAAAGAAAGAGCGACTGATCTTGGGTTAACGTGAGTCGGGGGATCGTATAGCGATTGAACGTCGGTTGAGAAAGGATGAAGCACGCCTATTAACTATAAGTACAATTTTACTCCCAATTTATATACCTTCAAAAACCAGTCCTTATTTTCTCCTCCTCCCAACTTTTATATATATTTTTGTGTTACAAGTTTTGATGTTGAAATATTTAATTAGAAAGTCTACCAAGCTTATTATGTGGTTATGACTTTTTTTGCATCGTATTTTGGAGGGAAACTCAAGAAAAATATCATTTTAGCTAGGTTATTTTTAGTGGAACCCACTTAGACCCACTTAGTTGGGTTCGTTGTGATACCACATGAATATCAAAGCTGATGTAGCCCTGATGTCACCCATTGGAAGCAAGTGAAAAGTGTTCGATATTGTGTGATATCCCTGCACACAATATCAATGAAATCATCCAAGAAAAAGTCACCAAGAGCTCTCCTTCTGAGGTATGTGAAGGCTGGATATGACAGAAGTCAAAATTCGGGTTATACCTAGTCGTCTAGCGTGTCTCCCTAATATGCACGGGCCTGTAATGATCCCGTTCAGATTTATTCTATTTGTTTACGTGGCATACCTATCGTTAGACATAATACCACGGGTCGCCAATGACCATAGGGATTGAGATACGCTCAATCAGCGCACCACCATAAATGATAGTTAACAGTCAGTAATCAGTTACAAGCTGATTAATGCAACTGTTTGTGGCGAGGCCCATCTAAACGTCTACTATCCTAAGCAGTGACAGCACCCGAGATAATTACCAATATCTTCCACCAGCGATCCGGAGATCGTACCCGCAATATTGCTATCAACTACAACCGCCAATTAAATGCCGAAGCACCTTACCATAACCGAGCATAGGAGAGCCATTTTTATGGGGACCTCGATTCCCGTGGTACCAATTTATGTTTTAAGAGTACTAAGATTTGTATTCCGCTCATAGAGCTACGGTCAGAAACCTTGTAAGTTCCTAGTCATCGCTCGGACTTTTTTTTACTATGTACCATGCCCCCATTGGGGGAATTATGTGAATTGCAATTATAATATCACATCATGCCAGCCACGGCATATCCACTGTCGGATATCTAATTTTGCCCCTTGTTGGCTATATTTTTGTTGCCATCATTGGGATGATAAGTTGGTATATATTTAACATCCCGCCACCGAGGCGGAAAAAATATTTAAAACCTGCGACACGCGGTGCTTCCAAGTGGTCACCCATCTAAGAACTATCCATGCCCAGTCCTGCTTAACTTCGGTGATCGGACGAGAACAAAATAATTAATCAGAAGTGGGAGCCTGGTCAGCAAACTAATGTCAGCTTTAGCTGTCCTCAGTCGGCTTTCTGTTCTCTACTGATCTAGCTTAAGGCAGATCATTCTAGAGATTCGCCAGCTTTATTGAACTCAGTAAAATGACATTTGTAGCCATTTTCATAGAGTGGGGGAGTCTAGCCTGGTACCATGTCTGCTTTATAGTTTCCAGGAATGTCATTATATCCGGGAACCCAGCATAGATAAATATTGCGGTAGTATTTCACATTCCTCGGTCATTTACAATGCGACTTAATCGCTGCCCCACAAGCGATATTGCAGCATCACCACCCAAGCTGTGGCCTTACAAATAGTAAGAATTTATCCTTTCAGATCTGCAAAGATGCAGATAAGTGTCCCGCTACTGTGATGTACCCCTTCCTTGATCCATCTGACTATATTCCTACAGCCAATTTCTCTTGGACCGTTCAGGGTTCCCACTCAGTCCTACTATGAATTTTAAATTTATACTGAATGTGAAAGTTCAGACCTCTTGTTTTGAAGTCCATTATTTTTGAAATGTATTTTTTGGCCTTAAGGATCTTTATGCGCCCCAAATGATGTTCGGTCCATTGCCTTGATTCTTTTAGACACAGAGCTGACATAGTGGCCAGTTCTTTAACATAAATGTCTCAGGGCAGAGGATGCCGCATGGTTCTAAGTGGAAACTAAGTTCTGGAGTTTCTTCAGAAGGTTTAGGTAGTTGATTTTATCCAGTACTATTCACCAGACCAAAGCACTATATATTAGAATGGGCCTTACTATCACCGTATATATCCAATGTAGCACTCGATGGGCCAGACTCCATTTGGTGCCTATTGCCCTCTTACAGGCTTCTTTAATAGGGTCTTCCAACGTTTAGCTTCCAACAGAGCTGCGAGTCATAGATCACTCGCAAGTACCTTGCATGAGTAGCAAAATACAGAGAGTTGGTTCCCTTTTTGAGTTTCGAAGGACTAATGAAAGCCCTCTTTTACAGAACAAATTTCGTCTTGGAGGAATTAACTCCCAATCCTCATCTGACCGTCCACTTCGCGAAACCGAGCTACTCTTTTTAACTAATCCTTTCCTGAGTTTTTCCTTAAAAAACTTTTATAAAAAATTCTTAATTCAAAAATTAATCTCAGCTAATAAATTATGAAGCGCTGCTCTTTAGTTATTACAAAATAAAAACAGCAATAAAATTTGACCCCACTTAATTAATATTTAATCTAATAAAATCAAATTATACTTTTTCGCATTCGAAATGAATTTTAATACGAGGCTTGGAAAAGAAAGAAAATAAACCCAATAAAAACAAAAACTATATTAAAATGATCCAAAAATATTTTTGTAAAAGTTTCGTGATCGCAAAACAACTGTTATCGTACGGAAAATGCTACTTTTTACTAGCAGCAAATTAATAATTATCATAAAATTGAATCTGTTGAATAGTTTAAAATTTCATCAATTTGCATATGATATGATTTGTTGATTTTTTGTGTAGTTTTTTTTTTGGAATAAAAATGCGAAAATGTGAACTTTCGAATTCTGAATCTGAAAGTTCTTATCTATCAGAACTCAGAATCACTTAATTCGATAATATCTGAATTTGTTTATATTATTTTCTTCTAAATATAAAAGCGGTTATTTAATGGATTTGTAAATATTTATCCAAATTGTATATAAATAAAAATAAAATTAAAATTCTCTATTTAATCTAAAAAAAAAAAATATTTAATCATTTTAGGTGTCATTGGCATGCGATACTCATTTTATGACAAGTTAATTTATTTTATTACAATATATTTTTTATTTAATATTTTAAGTATAGTTTTTTTTTTGTTTATTTGGAATTTTTCGTAAGTCAGAATGTTGATAATTTGAAATTCTAATCAAAGCTTTTCTTCCGTTATTTTTTTTTTCTTAGAAAAGTTAATTTAATTTATTTAAGTTGTTATATTTCTAGTTTAATTCAAATAGAATTTTTCCATATATTATTAGGGATGGGTTAAGAGAGATTCTTAAGATTTTTATGAGTTTTATGATTTTGTACTTCACTTTTGCACTTTAACGCTATCTGTTGGCATACTTGTTAAACTAAAGAAAATTTATTTTTGCAGAAGTGTACAAAGTATGAAAATTATAAATAATAAATTGTAGTCAAATGGAAAATATTTGAGAATTTTTGGAAACATATCGAAGAGAGTATTAAGTAGTTAATAATGGAACAGTAATAAATTTGGAAAGGCTGATCTGTAACGAAATAAATCGAAATTTATTTTTCAAAAATTATAAAAAGATAAAAGATTTTTTAAAATGATTAGCGAACTTTTAAAAATTAATTTTTTGGCGTTTCAGTTTTTTTTCATACCCCTTAAAGGGGTCTTTTTTTTTAAGTTTAGATTAATGAGGTACAGGGGGAAACCTTCAAAAGGTACTCGCCTGGAAGACCTTCTACCTGCCAGACGAGTTATGGGGGATTTTTACCTCGGTAAAACTTACCTGTACCTCTACCCTTGCTCCCGGAACGATGGTTCCCCGGCGGCACTCTTTGTAAATACTACTTCGCCGGTGCGTTCTTATTTGATATTATCTTTGATTACAGATTCCGCGTACTCTGCAACTCTGTTCCAAGCCGATTGGCTCTTCAGCATGCACTCCACTATGTTTTCTGGACTGATGGAACGGTCCAGATTTTTCTCCAGATCTGCCCGTGTCCCCTCGTAGAAGGGGCATTGGAAGAATACGTGTTCTGCATCTTCGATCACATCGCGGCAGTGATGACAGTTTGGGGAGTCAGTTCTCTTGAATCTGTGCAAGTATGCTCGAAAGCATCCATGCCCAGTCAAGAGTTGGGTGATGTAATACCCGACTGTCCCGTTCACGCGAGTGACCCATTTGGTGACATCTGGGATCAGCCGATGAGTCCACCGACCCTTCGTCGAGCTGTCCCATCTCTCTTGCCAGAGGCGAAGACTCTCGGGTCTCTCCTCTTCACAGAGGACCTTTCGCCGCTTTTCCTTCTTCCTACGGTGTTGGCGTTCACGCTCCCCTGCCAGGATGTCGATAGGTGGCCATGATGCCACGACGTTCACCGCATCGTGTGATACCGTTCGGTATGCTGACGCTACTCTCATCGCTGAGAGCCGCTGGACTGATGACATTGTCTTGCGGTATGTTGTTAACTCTAGCGATTTTGCCCACACTGGTGCTCCGTATAGCAAGACGTAGGTAACTACAGTTGCCAGTAGTCGCCTTCGGATTTGCCTGGGGCCTCCGATATTGGGCATTATCCGCGAAAACGCGCCCTGTACTGCTGATGCCTTTCTGCTGACGCTGGAGATGTGCTCCTTGTAGTTGAGTCTGGCATCCAAGACCACTCCTATATACCGGATGTAGGGTAGCGACTGGATGTCGTGGTCGCCTACTTTTATGGTGATGGTCTCGATTTTCTTCCGGCTACTCACAAGGAGTGCCTCGGTCTTATTTTCCGCCAAAGACAGGTCTGGCGATGTCATCCACTGTCTTATCCTTCGCATGGTGGTGGAGAATGCGGCTTCCAGTTCCTCCAGGTGTTCTCTTAAAGCTGCTCCATTTGCTTATATAGTCCCTAAAAATTGAAACTTTTACGACTGTAGATTTTTGGAAATAATTGCATAGTTAGCTTTGACATCTTCGATTTTATTGGTGCTTTACCTTCAAAACATAGATTCTTCCTGTTTTTTTTTAGAAACCCTTAAAAGTTCGGGCCATTATCACTGCCGATTTTTAGGAACAATTGCTTAGCTTGAATAGCACTGATTCTTGGCGTTATGGTTTGTTATCTAAGATATTCGTCTCCATTTTTTATTACAGACCCTAAGAATTTTGGCAACCATATGGTTGGCATCAGAGTCCTTCGAGGCATGGATTAAAGCTTCCAATTAATTTTATTCAATCCGTTTGCTTCAAAAGCCCCTCAAAATTGGAAGCTTCATGGCTGTAGCTTTTAAGGAACAATTGCTTAGATTGAACGGCACTGATTCTTGGCGTTATGGTTTGTTATCCAAGATATTCGTATCCATTTTCTTCACAGACCCTAAGAATTTTGGCAACCATATGGTTGCTATCAGAGTCCTTTGAGCCTCCAATTAATTGTATTCAATCCGTTTGCATCAAAAGCCCCGCAAAATTTAGGCATTCGTTGCTGTAGCTTTTAAGGAACAATTGCTTAGCTTGAACGGCACTGATTTTTGGCGTTATGGTTTGTTATCCAAGATATTCGTCTCGATTTTTTATTACAGGCCCTAAAAATGTTTGTCACCATATGCTTGTCATCAGAGTCCTTCGGGGAATGGATTGAAGCATCCTATTAATTGTATTAACTTCGTTTGCTTCAAAAGCCCCTCAAAATTGGATCCTTCGTTGCTGTAGCTTTGAAGCTTAGCTTGGGCATCTTCATAGCGTTGTAGTTTGTTATACCAGATATTTTGCTTTACTTTTTATTGTAGACCTTAAGAAATATGGTCAACATCAACCCTCTTATCTGCATATATTCTGTTCATTTTAAGTATTCCCTAAAAGGTAGAACGACCATTGTACATTTTTGGGAGCACAATTCCTTAGCTTGCACACCTCAGATGTATTTGGTAATTTGGTTAACCTAATCTTCTTTCTACTCCACACAAATAGATGTCATTTTGATAAATTACAGACTTCTGCAAGCCATAAAAATTGCAAAAATTGCAAATAATTATGGCTATCACTGCAGTTTCAGTGGAACTAGAAATTCTTACCACAAGCGCATACAAAACTAATAAATTTGATGGGCTCGTCTGTGTGTGTAGATCGGAAAGTGGTCAAATCGGAAGTGAGTAATTACTGGATGGCACTCAGCGCTGTCATAACCGATGCACTAATGTCATTCCAAGTTTGAAAGTACATTGACTTTGCAAATGAACGACCGCACACTGAGCTACACTCACATCACCCTTGCAGGAGGCATTCTTTCTTTGCATTGTTTCATATTTTTTCCATGACATTTTTGACATTTTATTAAGTTAAGAAGTAAAAATTTTAAGTTCTCAATTTTTTTTTTGCTTTTAGATTCAAGACGAAATTGAAATGGTTTTAAGAAATAAAAAGAAAAACACCAAATGGTTTACGTCATCAACAGTTAAACATACCAGCAGCAGGGTTTGGTCGTTAAGTCAGTGGGTGAAGATGACGAAGGTGAAAATAAGAAGAAGAATAATAAGAAGAAGAAGCAGCAAAAAAGGTATGGCCAATCGAAGAGATTTCACCACAACAGAACCAGTTGCTGAATTTTTAGCATTCGATGTATTCTTGCGGCTGTAAAATTGTAATAAAAGCGGTCGGGTAAACATATGCAAATTAGTATTCCATGCTAGGAAAATAAAGACGACGAAAACAAAAACGATCAAACGAAAACTAAAAATAGAGAAGAGCGCCTGCCCTCCTATTTTCTAGTAGTAGGTTTTTGTGTTCCATTCTTTTGGTTTGCCTTCGTTCATGCGGATTGCACCTGATTCTTGGAAGCCTCCAACTGGGTACGTGACCACGACCGGGCCGAGGAGGTGATATCGGCCAGCCAGCGAGACAGCAACTCGGTCCGAACCTGTAAACGGGCATGTGTTCACTTTTTTTTTTCTGTCAAAGGTTCTGTTCAGAATTTTGATAAGTGGGTCAAAATGGCGGCCGAACCAACAGCGACTATGCCGATCAAGGCAAGGCAACCACCACAATGACTACGACGACAGCGACAACGAAGCCGATTATCACCAATGGCCGGCCAAGTGTCATTTTAAATTCTCTTCTAGTTTATTTTTAAGCCATACTTGTTTGTGTGTTCTTCATTTTATTATTATTACCATTTTTTTTTCTTCTCGTCATTCTGAGAACGGAATAAAATTCTTATAATACGTGGTCATGTTATATTATTATTATTATTATTTGTTGTTTTTTTTTGTTGTTGCTTTTGTATTTTCGATTTTGAGTTCTTTAAAAAGTCGAGTTATAATTTTCTCTTTCTAAGCAAGCATGGCGCACACATTCACAATACACAACAAACAGTGACCACAAATCCGAAATGTTACTCTTGCTTTTAAGACCTTCTTCTAATTTCGATACTTTCTTGTAGGAATAACAAATTACAACCAAACATATTTTTTTTCTTTCTAAACAAATTCTTTGACTATTAAATTAGGGCATCCGTCAGAAATGTATTGTGGTAAAAAAAACAACGAGTAAGTAAGGTAGCTGGGTTTGAATTCTAATTAGAATAATTTGCGTAGTTATCATCGTGCCTTGATTTTTATTCGACGGAAGAAAAAAAACTTTTAATTTGATATTAAAATGAGTTTTTCTTCTCACCTTTTCTTTATGCACGTAAGTGATCTAAAATGTTGGATTTTTTTTTGCCACTAAATTAGTCAATGAATAAATTAAAAATATAGGATTTTTTTATAGGATTTTCTAAGTCCAAATGGGTCCAGTTAAATGAATTTTTAAATTTAAAAATTAATTGCAAAAATATTGATATTCATAATTTGTGTAATTGTAAAAGGCTTTTAGATAAATTGATAATTACACATTTGAGAGATATAAAAATTACGATAACGACGATGTCAGCCTGAACGTAAATGACGATTACATTTCATGTTATAACAGAAAAATTAATAAATTAAATTTACATAAAACTAAAAAAAACGGTTTGAACTGTTAGTGCTCAAATTTATTAGATTAAAATATTTTTACAAGAATTTCTGTACGTTATAAACAAATGCATTAAATTCTACTTAGTTGATATACGTTTTCGCTCGGCACAAAGCTTCTGCGTAAGGTCCCTGAAACGTTTGTAGTAACTACTTTGCAGCACTCCAAGACTTTCAGGGCATTCGGAGCGTTCATGTTTTGGTAGATCTGGTAATTTACTATTAGAATGATTAATTTGCATCAAAAAGTTAATAAATGGATAACCTCCATAATGGGTGGCATCCTCCTTGCAAAGCAGTTCTAGATAAGATCACATTCTCCTCATGGGTAAGAAATAATTAATGCAGCCTCACAGGAGGCTATTTTTATATTTACTATTTTTATAATAAATTATCCCTTTCTTCCCCTTATGATCCCCGATCTTCAAAAATATCTATTGACGCACACTTTATTTTTATAAAAATCATATTTCGAGAGTCTATCCAGTCTGCAAAAAAAAACCGTTGGTAAAAGCTGATATGAATAAAGGCCCTTTCAGTACCTCTTCAATGGATGGATCCTGACACAATTTTTAGATTTTTTTATGATTAATTTAAAAATGACAGTCAGTCCCATAAGTTATGTTATGCAGTTTGTCCAAACAGGCTAAGTCTATACTACCATAAATTATGGCCTATGGGAAAAAGCAGTTTAATTCGAAAAGGACCCTATCAGGATAACAATATGAACTTTATATTCACAGATAACCTAGTGAAGCTCTTCAAAATGCATAGTTATGGTTAGTATCCGCTATAATCGGGCTTAGTTGTAGGGTTCACACAGGAAGTTGTCTTTTTATAGGATCCTGCCAATGTTCTATCAATTATCATTCGCATATTTTCAGATTTTTTGTTGTTATCCTAAAAAGTGACAGTCAGTAATAGCTTATATAGACCCCAATAGCTTACCCCTTTTCTACCATAAATTATGGCATATCTAAAATGGAGTTAACTTTTCAAAAAACATACTGTCGACATGTCAATATGAAGTTAATAATCACAGACTATTCTCTTGTTGCAATTTCTAGTTCTAAAAGAACTGTATCTGAGATAACCTGTTTAGTTGTTGGGTTAATGTAGAGTGATCATCAAAGATTTTGGCCCCAAAATAACATTTGATTAGGTATTTTTTTTAAAATTTAGTTTTCATTCAATCGAGTTCCTTCTAAAATTCTTTTTCTTGTTAATTCTTGAGTGTTAAAAAAATTCGTTATCCCCTCATATCAGGTCGTTCATTTTATACGATAAATGTAGAAAATTAATGAGATTGATTCTTATTTTATGGTCCCAGAAGACGAAGGAAGTATAAAGTTCTTTGATTCAGCAGGCCGTTAATGGGGACTATATTTTTTGTTGATGTTGCTATAATGTTATTTTATTTTCCTACATAAATATTATCCCCTTCAAGGAAGTTTCCTTTTGAAGCTATACATCGGCAGAGGTGTAGTTACCACCTTTCGTAGCAGTGCTGAGCTTTAACTAGAATCGACTTCAGCTTCTCGGTTACAGTGGTTTGGATATTATCAATAGTACCAATATAAAGTCCTTTTACGTAGTTTCTGATCTTGTGGAATGCAGACTACGATCAGGTGAATAAGGTTGTGATAAGGAACTACAGAAATCGTTTTCTTTGACAAAAACCCCTTTCTGTGGGGTTTTTGTCAAAAGAAAAACGGAAACCCCTTCTTATATTGAAAGAGATGTCATGTGATAGGGGTGTTGTCATGATGAAGCCCCCAAGTAAGTTTTTTTTATTTTTTATTTTTTTATGCAGTGGTAGGAGAAACTCTTCCGGAGACACTGTTCAAATATGATTCTCCATGGGACCACCGTTACGTGCTATTTAGGCTATAGACTTTCTGGCGGAGCTTTTATAATACTCGGAGCTTCTGGGACAGCTGCTCATTGCATAATACCTTTCTCTGCTAAAGTTTGGACATGTTCTAAATTCCTGATTATTGACCGACAATTATGGCATTTTGCATCAACTTCCATCTTAAAGCAGAAAACATTCATTCATAGATCCTAGTATCGCTTCTCTCTAGCCACTGTCTCATTTCTTTCCTCCCTGCTGACGGTGAGTCGATAACTTTTATTGCCCTCCCGCCGTCGATGATATATCCTGTCTCTTTCATCTGCCAGAAAGCACGATACAGTATGGAATACTCTCGATTGGCGAGACAGTATGCTAATCATAACACAGGCAGCGTCATACGAGACAGTATGGAATACTCTCAAGACTCGAAGTGCGCTTCAACGATACCATATATAGAATCTGGACAGAAATCACCATAGCTTCTCTCCAGATTAGGGCTGCGTAGAGTATCGTAGAGTTGATAACCGGCTCTGTATAGGCACTTCGTGATTAGGTATGATCCTTATCCCGCTTACTTCTACAGCAACGATTTTCTGATGTTCGCTAAAGCTTAATCTGGCATCTATATGAACTGCCAGGTATAGAAGCGATGTCTTCGAAATAATATTGCAGTCACAGATAGTGTGAATAATTGGAACCTCGAAGTATAGACCAACTTATCATCCCAACGATGCCAAATAGCTAACAAGGGGCAACATTAGATATCTGACAGTGGATATTCCGTGATTGGCGTGATGTGATATTCACTTATT
The DNA here is from genome assembly GCA_958298945.1 of Atherix ibis. NCBI lineage: Eukaryota > Metazoa > Arthropoda > Insecta > Diptera > Athericidae > Atherix > Atherix ibis. Next base: position 80,116,492 of record OY282607.1, read on the forward strand.
AAAAAAAGTCTAACAGTGCTTTCGGCGTGCGAACCCTTAAATTCTGGTAGGCGTTCCTAAGGGAACTCGAAAGGAAGATCGCTCCAAATTTAGAGTAATCGGTTTTAAAAGCGAACTTCGGGTAAGGGGCCCCCCCATTCTGAATATTGGCATAGACTTTGAGGTGGCTGTGGATTTTAAATATGATGCAGCCAGCTGGGGCGCAGTCTGAGCTTGGAAAGTTTTGCACGCTTTCCAAGAAGTAGCATCGATTTTCCTATTTTAATCCATACATATGCTTAGCTTAACCGTGAGAGTGGGTGGATTGAAAGAAGAAAATCAAAAAAATATCCATCTCTAAGACCACAAAGTGGTTATGGGGAGAGGGTATGGCGAAGAGGGTTAGGTACCTCTTGAGATAAGCATAGATAGAGCGTTTGTAGAGAATGTCTGCCATATCCTATGTGACGCGGGTAATTTTTTTTATGACTTTTGAACTCTCTTTTTATCATAAGAGCCTCCTGCCATATTAAAAGCTCTCCTGAGCATCTTCTCGCCTCTCCAGAAATCCTTTTTGCCACAGAAAAATCTGTTTCTCAGCCCCCTTAGTGAGAATTATCTCCATTAGCACGTTGCAACTTTTCATAAATCAAACTCACGGATTCACGAAGCTCTACACAAAACTTGATGACACATCCTTGGTAGCTGCCAGAAGAGGTCGAGACCTGGACCGCATGTCTACGATGTACCAGTATTTTTTTTCTTTTTTGTCTTATATTAAGGTCAAAATCATCGAAAAACAAAGTGTGAAATTTTAACACCCATTAAGGTTACTTGGTCGCATTTTTATATTTCTGTATCTGTCCACAGAACCAGCTTCAGAGTCAGGAATTGGTTGTAATCACTACGCTTCCGTATTCCCTCTATTGTTTTTGGTCCCGTTCAACCAGGCGTAGCAATCATCGAGCCCAATATCAGCGCCACGACACTCTCCGGCGTCAGGCGTCCACCCTTCTGGGTCTCCAGACCACCCTTCTGTGTCTCCTCTCTTTCCGCTTGGATTTGGACGCAGAAAAAATATGTACTCTACTCTCTCCACCACCTCGTCACAAGCAGGGCACATTGGTACTGGTAAGCTCAAAAACATCCATGTCGCGTCACAAATTCGTATATTTTCATCGATATTATAAGTTGTTCCATAGTTCAATTCATTCGGATAACTACGGGTACTCTTCCATCAGGTAAAAAAACAAAAACAAAATGCAGTGCCTATTATTCAATGTATTTTACATATACGAGGCTTAATTAAGTTTTTCTTCGAAACTCACGTGTGGTTAAAAATATTAAATGAATAAAATAGACATTTTCACTTAAGATTACGAGCATCTATTATGAAAAGATTATGAAGAGTGCATTGAGACCACAACGAATTCGGATCAGTCCGGTTCCTTAATTATATATGAGATTCCATTTTATGTGCTCTCCAGCTCTAATTGCATTTTTACCTATAATTACGATGTTATTGACTTTTGTCATTAGTGTCGACAAGAAAATTATCATTTTCGGTCATACAACTATTCATTCATTGATTCATTTTACGGTAAAATCTTTCTTCTAAGAACATTGAACCTTGTTTAATTAGAGTTCATTCGTAATCATAATCGATTTATAAATATGTAAGCGTGCATAAATGAATAGTAATACTAGTGACATTGCCATTTCAATAATTAGTTTAGAAAAACAGTTGTATTTTTGACAAATAATTCAACAAGAAAAATTATTAATTTTGCTTTTATTTTTTTATTTTGGGCTACTGCTAGTGATGATTGATACTAAATAGTTAGAAGTAAAATAAAAGTGAATTTCTAGTTAAACTGAGCGGAAAATTCTAAAAAAAACTACTCGTAATTGTTACGGTAAAAACTTAAAAGTTTTCTTCCTATTCTACAATATTAAAGAGACTGGCTATTAACCCATTCAGCGTTGGTTTAACGTATTTCAAGAAAAAATAATAGAATGTAAACAGACAAATTAAAGTGATTGCACTGGTGTACATTTATCTCCTTATAATAGGATATAATTGTGACTTTATGTTATGGCAGAAGTGAACCGAAGTATTTCTGTAAAAGATTCTTATCTGAACTAAGAAAAAATGAGAGTATAATTACCGTAGATGAGTTTTATGCCCCCCCCCCCCCCTTGAGTCTATTTGGTCGCTTATCTTATCTCAAGTCCAGTTATACGTAATGTTAAGTTTGTTTAATAACAAAACATGATCCACAAGAAATTATTATTTAGTTTTTTTTATCTCGTTTTTGTTTATCTAAAATTAGAGAAATTTAAAAAGAAATTATGCTAATTTCATGATTTTTGTTGAATTTTTAATCATGGAACTTAATTTATACCAAATAAGACAAGTTTGTCTAATAAAGTAGTTAAAAATTTAATTTTTAAGTGCTTAGTGCAAAAAAAAAGAAAAAATGCAAAATCGTCTGGTTGAAGAAGAAGAATATCTTGGAATTGATATCAAATATTGCATACAGGAGCGCTGTTATTAGAGCGTTACTTCATAAGTGCACGACATCTCTCGGATCCTACAGCAAACACAAAATAATATGAATTATTCAAAACAACAGTGCGCTGACATCTCCCCGATGCTATAGCAAACTCAAAAATAATTTGGATTACTCAAAACAACGGTACTTACATCTGTCAGATGCTACCATATATCAAACTCAAAAAAATTTGAATTCAAAACAATGGTGCTGACATCTCTCAGATGCTATAGTAAACTCAACAATAATTTGGATTACTCAAAAAACGGTGCTGACATCTCTCGGATACTATAGTAAACTCAAAAATAGTATGAATTACTCAAAATAACGGTGCTGACACCTGTCAGATGCTATATTAAACTCAAAATAATTGGAATTACTCAGAACAACGGTGCTGACATCTCTCGAATGCTATAGGAAACTCAAAAATAATATGAAATACTCAAAACAATGGTGTTGATATCTCTCGGATTCTATAGCAAACTCACAAATAATATGACTTACTCATTTGGGGTTGTGCGGTAGCTTCCATTGGGATGACTGAGCTTTGGTTTCCACGTCATAACCATAAACCCATGATTCGCCATCAATTATGACCCTCTGGAGCAAATTTGGGTCATCGCGGACAGAGTCCAACAGTACCTTAGCAATGTTAATGCGATGCTGTTTTTGGTCGAAATTGAGCAAAAATCGAAGTTGAGCCAAAATACGTGCAAGCAAAGCAGCTGTCAAAAATTAACTGAACATTCAAAATGGCCGAGTGAGAGACATGAGTACCAACATAACGCCACAAAAAATCGAAAATCGAATATACATAACCCGCGGAAATTCAAAATTTGCGATACTTTTTTAACAGACCTCGTATTTGTACTGAAAATATTTTTTTATTTATAAATATAAAATTTTATTACAATATAATTTTTGATTTGTCTTTTCAATTTGAATTTTTTTTCGATAATATTTTATGACTAAAAGTATTTTGTATAGTGACACACCCTCACGTACACATAATTGAACGTGAAATTTTTATGAAATTTTATATATTGAACAATTAGTTATAAAAGGAGACCAAAACCCCAACAGTTTGTGCTAATTTTATGCTTTTCGAAAGCGTGCTATCATCACCACATGAAGAGATATTTAAGGACATTTTCTATGAAAAGATATTTAAGAACTATTTAGAGAGATATATGGAAAAAAACAAGACATTTGGAATATTTTATATACAAGATCGTTTTTATTTTATATACAAGATCGCAATTGTGCAACTATTCAAAAGCTTCGATTTACTTTCAGACCTTAAACCACTTTTTCAAAATATTTCCACACCTTACTTTTTAAGGGCATTTCCAATCTTTAGGTTATTTTAAAGAATATTTCTAGGCTCTTGACAACTTTGTTAATAATATTTTCGATTTTTTTTACTTTGATATCGATCAGTTAAGTTCTCAAGAGACTCCCGATCCCTCACAGATTTTTCCTTATCATTTATGAAATTAAAATTATTTAAATTTTTTTTCTGTAGCTACTGTGAATATCTTAATAGAAAATGTTATATTTATCAAAGTAATTGTTCAAATTTTGAAATTGGTTTAATTGAAGATTCGATGTAGTCTTGAACATATTTCATTGTTTTTTCTAGGAGTCCTGTTAATTGGACTTATTCCAAATGCTTGTTAGCATTTTAGTTCTTTTTTTAAACTACCAAAAAAAAAATTATCGCTAAATTCAATTTTTCTGATATTGCTGATGATAGGTTTTTTCTCTCTTGACATAACATGTACATGAAGTTGGAAACGGTTTAATCAATTAGACGCCATTAATTTGTGCGTTGCCTGCTCGTATAATTGGAATTTATTTATTTTCAAAGCATATCTCAGCCATTGTAGTCTGTTCGATTCCTTGTTTTTATTTGTACAAATATGAGAAATGAAAACCATCAAGTCTCAATCAATCCATTTTGATACCTTGAATTAGTATTCGTCATGTTAGCCAACGGATATCGACATATGAAAATGGATTGGCACAGATTCAAATTTTAACTTCAACTTCTTGTCTTCGACTAGCGGCTTTAAATGCTCACATAGATCAGAATTATTTGATTGTTTTTCTACACTTTATTGAGCGGTATTTGACATTTTCAACTTCATTATTTGTAAATTGTACAAAAATATTACTAATAATTGATTCAAACTTTCTGATTGATAACAAAATTCGCAACCGGAAGATTCGAAAACTGCTAATCGACAATGAATATACACCTGAAAAAAACAACAACAACAACAAACAATATTTAAGCTAAATTAAAATTCTTCTAATAAATGAAATAGTAATAAATCAAAAATGATTGAAAAGTGTACTCTGGAAATTGCATGTAAAAATGGAGATATTTTTTTGTAGCTTCAATAGCGACTTTTCACCAATTTCTTTTTTAGCAAATTACTATTAGAAATTTGTGCGTTTTCTTGTTTTTCTCTTAAGTTTATTTTTCAAAAGAGTTGATATTTTATAAGAAATAAACGAGTAGAAATTTAGTTAAAAAATTATATTGAAATTTTATATCAGAAATTAGTGTGACCATCTTTTCATGACCATCAAGTATGAGTTGGATAATACCGATAATCCATTCATTTTAATATTAAATATTATTGGATTTTATTGTATTATGAAAATTTTGTACTTATCAATGTGGTCTTATATATATATATCTATCGAGTTGATAATGTTGAAAAATTCCCAAACCACTGTTATAGGCTCACTCGACATTATCAATATCATTGGCCAAGAAGGAAATGAACGTGGAATTATTAAGATATGCAATTAGTCGCACATTTAATTTTCCTCCAAAAAAATTGTCCTGTTTTAGTCAGATCTTATTATGCCAATTTGTATGACTGGCGTATTCCGCCATCTTGTAAAAATTATTTATTCCGTCATCTTGCAAAAAGTACATATTCTGACATTTTGTAAAATGATTGTAGAAATTGCGTATTCCGCCATCTTACAAAAAAAATGGCTTCTTCCACCATCTTCTCAGAATGGCTAATTCTGCTATCTTGTAAAAATTGTCTAGTATGCCATTTTGTAAAAATTGCTTATTCCATCACCTTGCAAAAATTATTTATTCTCTCATCTTGTAAAAATGGTTTAGTCCGCCATCTTGCAAAGTTGATTTGTTTTGTCATCTTCTGAAAATGGTGTAGTCCGCAATCTTGTAAACATGATTTGTTTCGCCATCTTTTATGAATGATGTATTCCATCATCTTGTAAAAATGGCTTATTCCAACATCTTTTAAGAAGTGCTAATTCCGCTATCTTGTAAAATTTATTTAATTAATTTTATTTTAAAAAAATAAAAGTTATTTACTTGTAAAAAGTACATGTTCTGACATCTTGTAAAAATGGTTTGGTACGCCATCTTGTAAAAATTATTTCTTTTGCCATTTTGTAGGAATGGCGTATTCCGCCATTTTGCAAAAATGACTTATTATGGCATCTTTTAAAAATAACTTAATTCGCCATCTTGTAAAAATCCCTTATTTTGCCATTTTGTAAACATTATTTATTGTTGTTATTTGTTATGATTTCAAGTTACATTAGTATTGAAATATATATTCTAACCGCTACTACAGTGAAGTATTTATATATACTGAAATGTATATTCTACACTTAAGGACAAAGGATTTAGGATTTTTGGAAATTAGCATATGGCCATGCTTCAGTTTGATTCGAACGCACGACTCCTTGGATAGTAGTCCAGTACGCTAACGGCTGTATTACTGGGCCATCTGAAAAAATATTTATTCCGTCATCTTGTAAAATGGCTGATTGTGTCATCTTGTAAAAAGTACATATACGGCCATCTTTATAAAAATGACTTTTTCCGCCATCTTGCAAAAATGGTTGATTTTGCTATCTTGTAAAAATGGCTGATTCCGCCATCTTGTAAAAATTACTTTTTCCGCGTCTTGTAAAAATGACAGAGTCCGCCATCTTGTAAAAAGTACATATGCGGCCATCTTTATAAAAATGGACTTTTTCCGCCATCTTGCAAAAATGGTTGATTCCGCCATCTTGTAAAAATGGCTGATTCCGCCATCTTGTAAAAATGACTTTTTCCGAGTCTTTTAAAAATGACAGATTCCGCCATCTTGTAAAAAGTACATATGCGGCCATCTTTATAAAAATGGACTTTTTCTGCCATCTTGCAAAAATGACTGATTCCGCCATCTTGTAAAAATGACTTTTACCGTCATCTTGTAAAAATTAAATTACCTTTTCCGCCATTTGAAACAAAACAACCTGTTCCGCCATCTTGTGTTATAAAAAAAAATTAAAAAATCAAATTTCAAAGATATTACCTCAACTATAGCTTAAAATATCCTGCTAAGTGTATCTCAAAAAGGTAAATAGTCGAATTTCTTGAAAAGTTGATATGAATTAAAATAAGATTATTAAAAAGCTTTTATTTGTGCCGGAAAATGTTTGAGGTTAGCTAGAGTCAGTCCTTGAAATCCAAAATGTCTGACATAAATCTTCTTCACACTTAAGATATCCTTTTCAGTTAACTATGAGTTTTTATTTTAAAGAGCTAAATGCTTTCACAATATTTAATATTGTTTTTTTTTTGACGATTTTATCTTTGAAATTTTATACAAACTAAATAAAAATAAATAAGTTAAATAAAAAAAAATACTATTTTTAACAGGATGAATTTTATATGGTAGAACATGACTGACTGTAGGTAGAAGAAAATATATATTTTTTCATTTAAGGAAAAGATTTTTAAAACAATTAATATAAGAAAAGTTGAATTCGCTTGCAGACGTAGTAAGCCGAGAAGGTCGATCAACCACGGATCTGAAAACTCCACGCTAGGGAGAATCCATGAAGATGTGTTGGTTAGAAAAAATACTATGTGAGGCCATGGTTACATTGAGTTAAAGATAATCATTTTCCACGGCAGGTGAACTTGTAACAAACCAAGTGGAAATAGAGGCAAGACATCGCACCAGCAGAAGTTTACAGTACGAAGTACGAATTACCGGAAAACAACAAGAAATACCGGCATCCGATACGAGTGCATGTTGTTTATTCTGTCTATTCTGTCTATTCTGGGACCGTGCGAATCCGATCCGAAACGAACACTTTTGATAAAATTCAGTTTGCTTTATTTATGTGTAAGTGATGGTATGATTCATAGACGAATTCTGATAACACCACTTCAATAGGAGCCCATTCCGAAAAGAAGAGTTTAGGTTTGAATAATTTGCAGAACATTTATCTGAAGAGCCATTGGTGCAATTAGACAAAAAATAAATAATCTTTATTATAAATTAATGTATTCTGCAAAAAAAAACCATAAAATATTACTAACAGTTTAATATTTTGCCTTTATATAAATTATTTTCTTCTTTTCAAATCAGGACTATCCTAGACTTTTGACTATTACTGTATCCTAATTTAATTAGCAAAAAAATCTTTGGATGTGAAGTTTAGATTGTGTTTTTGATTGGTTATTTTGAGAGGTAACCCTACCCCACTAATAATTATTTTCGTTTTGGAAGGATCTATTACCGAAGGGTTTTTTTTTGGTTATTGAAAAATTTGCTTTAATTTTTCTTTCAAATTTTAGAAAATAGATATTTTTTCAAAAGTACTATTTTCGAAAAATTTAGACCCGATTTTTTAGAACCTCCGCCATGTTTACGAATAGGTAAAATAATAAATTCTTTTTGTTATATTTATTTAGTGACAAATAACAGCTAGTAGTGCGTCAACTGTTTGGGTCCATTAGTTATTCTTTAACAGTTATTGTGATTAAAGGCAATATTTTATTGGGTTATCCGGGAAGTAATTTCGTTTTTTTTTTCTAAAAATCTAAGACAATTTTCTTTAAGTGAATTAATATTCTATTCAATTAAATATTATCCAGTCTGATCCAATACCCTTTTGCCATCTTTCTGGCAGTAGCATGATTCCATGCTCATAAAATGTTTGTTCTTTGCTGGCAAAAAAACTGATCCAAGTGATTTTTAACCTTCTCATTTGAATTAAATGTTTTACCGTCTAAAAAAATTTTGTAGAGACCGGAACAAATGATAATCGAGAAGGTGCTAGGTCTGGAGAGGTTGGTGGGTATGGCAGTATATCCTATCCAAGCTCTAAAAGCTTTGGTCGAATGGTCAAATTTGTATGTGGCATCGCATTATTTGGAACACGATACCTTTCCTATTGACCAATTCTGGCCTTTTTTCTTTAAGTGAATCATTGAATTTGTCTAACTGATGACAGGACACTTCAGAATTGATCGTTGCGTTGCTCGGTAGAAGCTCAAAATAAATAATTCCTTTGAAATCCCACCAAACAGATGGCAGAACCTTTTTTTGATTAATAGTAGTTTTCGAAGTGCTTTGAGCCGGTTCATCTTTTCTACTCCAGGATCTTTTACGCTAAACGTTGTTGTAGACAACCCATTTCTCGTCCCCAGTGATTATACACTTCAAAAATGGATAATTTTCTTGGCGTTTGAGAAGCAAATCACAAACGTCAATGTGACGGCAACAAAATTTTTTCCGTAAGAAGATTAGGAACCCATATGTCGAGCTTTGAGATAAAACCAAGCCGTTTCAAATGATCATGAAAGGTCGAATTCGATAAATTTAATTGCTCAGCGATCTCAGGAGTTGTTATTCGCCGGTTTGCATTAACTAAGGCCTTTATTGTGTATTCATCAGCTTCAACTGGCCTTCCAGAACGTGGTGCATCTTTGAGATCAAAATTGCCGGATCGAAATTTTGCAAACCAGTTTTGGCAATGGCGCTCACTTAACACATTTTCTCCATACACATCGGATAATTTTTTTCTTGCTTGAACATCATTTTTATCTTTTCTATAGCCAAAAAGTAAAATATGCCGAAAATGCTGTTTTCACTTTCCATATTTAAAAGGGTATAAACCAAAAACTACTATGCAGAATTAATCGAATTTTTTCACGAGCAAGCCTTGCTATGTCAGCTATCAGAATGCATATGATTATACGGCTTAAATGTGAAGTTGGTTGTGAAATAATACAATTAAGCCATCTGTTGGGAAAATTACTTTCCGGACAACCCAATATTTAAATAGCAAAAATTGAATAGTGACAAAATTGGATAAATAATAGTGCTTAAAAAAATAAGGGTCTCTTATTAAGAAAAATCTTAATAAGAGACCCTTTTGCCATTATGTCAAATCGGCAGAAGACATAATGTCATGGATAGTTTTTTGAGAGAAAAAAACCATCAGGACAGAGAAGGATGAAGCCATTTTAAAGGGAACCATCGAATTGTAGAGCAAATGTTGGAGTGTCTTCAAGTATTCAGCAAATTTCAAAGGCTTCTTCGAATTGGCAACGGCTGCGTCTTAGAAAAGCATCTTCGAATTCAGCCAATTCTTAAACGCTTTTTCGAATTGGGAATTCGATAAACCCATGATTCGTCACCAGTTATGGCCCTCTTGAGTAAATTTGGGTCGTCGCGAACAGAGTCCAACAGGTCCTTAGCAATGTTAATACAATATTGTTTTTGGTCGAAAATACGAGGGTCGTTCAATAAGTCCTTAGAAAATCCGAGAAATTGCGCTCGTAGTGTTGGTACAGATTTTTTTTGTAAGAACCATTATCGACAGGAAAGCTGTCAGCCAGGAAAGCTGTCAAAAAATCAAAATACCGGCTCGTAGTGTCGGTTAAGATTTTTTTTTGTAAGAAGCATTATCGACAGGAAAGCTGTCAAAAGCGCTGTCATCAAACATCTCCATTTGAAAGGCTTAAGCCCGAAAGAAATCAAAGCCGAGTTGGATGCAGTTCATGGCACATCTGCACCTGTGTTTGCGACGGTTTACCATTGGGTGAATGAATTTAAACGGGGCCGTTCATCCACAAAAGATGAACATCGTTCAGGACGCCCAGTTGAGGTGTCTACTCCTGAAATCATCGACAAAATCCACGATCTGATTTTGAAAGATCGGCGAATTAAAGTGCGCGAATTAGTTGAGGCCACGGGCATATCACAAGGTACAGTCGCTTCAATTTAGCATGAAAAATTGTCTGTGAAAAAAATTTCGGCAAGATGGGTGCCGCGTTTGCTCTCAGAGGAGAATAAGCGCAATCGTGTAGTGGACTCTGAGGCTATGTTGGCACTCTTTCATCGCAATCCTGCCGAATTCCTTCGTCGATATGTCACTGTGAACGAAACCTGGATACACAACTACACTCCAGAAACGAAGAGACAGTTATCACAGTGGATTTCCAAGGGTGAACGGGCTCCGAAGAAGGCAAAAACTGTACCATCGGCCGGCAAGGTGATGGCCACGGTCTTTTGGGATTCGCAGGGCATCATTCTTATCGACTACTTGGAAAAAGGAAAAACAATAACAGGAGCGTATTACGCGTCGTTATTGCAACGGTTGAGCAAGGAAATAAAAAAGAAACGCCCCCATCTGAAGAAGAAAAAAATCCTCTTGCATCAGCACAATGCGCGTGTGCACACCTGCGCTGTTTCCATAGCCAAAATTGTGGAATTGAGAATGGAATTGTTGCAGCATCTCGCTTATTCACCAGATTTGGCCCCGAGTGACTATTTGCTTTTCCCCAATTTGAAGAAATGGCTTGGCGGACGACGGTTCACTTCCAACGAGGACGTCATTGCTCAAACGGATGAGTATTTTGCAGAACTTCCGAAATCCTATTTTTTGGACGGGATAAAAAATTTGGGAAAACGGTTGGAAAAGTGTATAGAGCTAAGCGAAGATTATGTTGAAAAATAAAAAAAATTATTTTTAAAAAACAGTTTTTTTAAAGGACTTATTGAATGACCCTCGTAGGCAAAAATCGAAGACGAGCCAAAACACGTGCAAGCAAAGCAGCTGTCAAAAGTTAACTGAACATTCAAAATGGCCGAACTTGTACGCATAAGTGAGAGACATGAGTACCAACATAACGCCACAAAAAATCTACAATCGAATATACGTAACCCGCGGAAATTCAAAATTCGCGATACTTTTTGAACAGAGTTCGTATACTACGATGTAAGGAACAGTTCGAAGAAAGAAAATTTGACTAATTTGGCTAAGAATAATCTCCTTATCTGAAAATCAATAAAAATGGATTGAGCGATAGTGCCAAGTTTATGAAATAACAAAGGCATATAACTAAGGAGCCAAAGACCTTTCAGCACTGCTACAAAGAGTGGAAACAGCGTCTTGGGCCTAAGGGAACTACTTTGAAGGGGATGGCCTTAATTTTTAGGAATGAAATTAAATTGTTTCTAAAAAAAAACGTATCTAGGCCCGCTGAATCAAACAACTCCAGAAGTCCCGGCTTTGCTCCGCAGTCTTCCATTTCTATACTATTTTTTGGCATCCAGGCAAAAACCGTTGCTCCATCAAAGGCAGGGTCTACCACTTCTTCTGGGAACTTAAGTGGAGCCACTGGAAACTTCCCGGATAGGATCTGAAAATTGTTGCACCAATATTAGTGTAACCTGCAGTCCCGTTTTGAGATCGAAAAATTGTTGCACATACTTTGCATAAAAAACAATTGTAGACTATAAATTACTAGATTGACAAATAATAATAATGATGGGAAGACGAAACTATTAACAGTTTTACAAGTTAAGATATTTGTCGTCGGCATTCGATTTATAATAGAGTTTTTCTGCTAAAAGCCTTAATTCTATTTTTATTCAAATAAACTTTAATCCAATTTAACTTAATCGAATTGCTAACCACAAAACCATATAACTGCAACCGTAGTAAGAATAGTGATAAGATTTACTAATAAAAAATCCCGATTATGCAGAGTATTTTTCATGATTTTCAATTTAATATTCGCTTTTATGATTTTGTAATTCTTGGTTTTTCCGTTTTCTAATCTTCTATCAACTATATCATAAAATGAGACTATGTTGCTGTCGAGGATGAACATTCGAAAGAAAAAGATACAAATTTTAGTAGCACTCTAAACCGAACCGTCAAGAATATCTTCTAATGCCAATTTTTAATTGAATATTGAAATAAATTTATGCTTGAAACGTTCAAAAAACCAATCCACACATGAGCATGCAACTATTTATATGATATTATCCAGTAGGAATTAACAGGAAGGTGGTTAGATATTTGAGAAAGATAACATCTTCCCTGTAAAGTAGATGGAAGAATGTACTTTTGAATCGGGAGGGATTTAGGTAAAATTACAGTAAAACGAAAACTCATATAAATTTTCCATTTAGCCATAATTTCAATCTATTATGAACTTTATTGCAACTAAGATGCATATTCATCAAAACAGTTTCTTTTCCGAACGGAATTCTACCAACGCTCATCGTTTGCAGATTTATTTTAAGCTCATTGCTGGTAAGTGTTTCTTATTTTGTGATGAGTTCAGCTGCAAAGGAATGAAGGTGTTTTTGCTGTGTTTACCTTATATATGTCACACAGCTTCTGACAGCTATAAAAATCCATTTAAATTACTCTGAAATATACTAAATTACCGAACAGAAACGCAACAAAACCTCGGTGGTTGGAGAGTTGGATGAGCTACGACTGAATGGTTGGTTAGTGGTAATCCCATCTCCACATTCTAAAGGCAAATTTCTTAGTTCTAATATAATTTTCAAATGTGATTGTAAATGTTCACATAGACGGTATCAATATAAAATATAATTCTTCGGTTGCTTCCTTATTCAGTGCGGTAATCGAAGACTTGATATCGTGAAACCTCGTAAGAAGCCACCAAACACGTTAGATGAATGCCTTTCAGAACGGAATGATTCTTAGTTACTCTCTGAATGTATACAATGTCTTTCCATCTATCCGAATGGATTATACTCATTGTACTTTACAAAGTCATCTCATGCAAAACCAGATCGTGTAGGTTTTTTCCCTCTGTAAAGCCAAGTTCTAGCAACACGAATTCAAGTCTACAAGTAAGTACAAAGTGTAGTAGAAAAATGATGAGACTGATTTTTTTTTGCAATATTATTTTATTTTTTCATATTCCCTTCAAAGTAGTTCCCTAAATTGGCGGAAGCAGCGCTGGCATGCTTCAAGTGCAATTGCGGTTCAGTCTTTAGTTCCTCAATTACACTCTTTTGGACGTTGTCAACACTGCCAAGATAACATTCTTTTAAGTGTTTTTTTTTTATCTTGGAGATGAAAAAAATGTCACACGGATTTGGATCAAGAGATCAGTGAAAGGGGAAAGGGGAGGAGAAGGGTGTGCATCTGGATAATCACAAATAAAAACTCGTTGTTGGAGATAAGCGTGTGACAGACGATGTTGTCATGGTTGTAGAGAATCCAAAGTGTCTGCAATGTTAATTTTAAAACAAAAACCCATTTTTTGAGACTTTACAGGAGTTTTTTTAAAACAAAAATCTTGATTGACAGTTTGTTCTAAAGCCACCTCATAAGTGCTTATTGTTAGATTAAAAACTGAAGAAAAAAAATGTCTTTTTAAGTTTTCGTTTTTTGCAAAAAAATTTTGAATTATTTTTAGTGTGAATGTCCTTTTTTTTAATAGTAAATATTAAAATAAGATAATGGATACTGTTTATTATGGTAAAAAAAAGGATCAGTTATATGATTTTTTTTATAGTTAATAATTTTAGGTACCAAAATTTAGAAGTATGGGATTTTATTAGATACCAGAACATATCGAGAAATCTGGCAACAACAGGGCTGAAAGACTTGCTGGGGAGATGCCCTCCATCGTCCAGTTCATATACCAGGTGTATAAGCTTAAATTCGTTGTTTTTTCATAGAAAGCAAAAACAAATTTATTCAAAGTACTTGCCCTCGCTAGCTTTGCATTTTTCCCATCTCTCGCGGAATTTGTGGATACCATGCCAAAAAAATTCCTTCTCTTTCGAGGCAAACCACTCATCATGCCATTTTCGGACGTCTCCGTAAGAATCAAAGTGCTAGTGCTGCTCAGCGAGTGCGTGGCCCATCGACGAAAACAGGTGGTAGTCGGAAGGGGCCAGGTTTGGTGAATAAGCGGGATGGGGTAGCACCTCGCAATTGAGTGTCTCTAAGTAGTTTCGGACCATTTTTGACGTGTGCGATGGTGCGTTGTCGTAGAAGAAAATCAGCTTGTTATGTCTTTGTTGATAATCTGTCCTTTTTTCACGCAGAGCACGGTGCAATTTGATCAAACGGACAGCATCGTCTGATCCTACCAAACGCACAGCATCGTCTTCCGTCCAAAGTAATTTGGTCTTGAGGAAAACGTTGATGGTTGGCCGCGATCAACCCACTATTTCTTCCGTTTAGGATTCTCGAAATATATCCACTTTTCATCGCCTGTCACAATCCGATGAAGGAACGACTTTCTTTTTTGTCTGGCGAGCAAGATTTCGCATGTGTTTTGGCGGCGCTCCATCTGCCTATCGTTCAATTCATGCGGCACCCATTTTCCGATCGTTTCAATCTTCCCCATGGCACGCAGACGCATGGAAATAGCTGGTTGAGTAACGCTCAATTGCTCCGCGAGCATTCTTTGTGATTGGGTTATCGTTTTCGTCCAAAATAACCTGTAATTGATGGTCCACAACCTCCCTAGGCCGATTTTCACGCTTCTTGTCCCACAAGTAAAAATTGCCGCCTTTAAACCGACGAAACCAACCTCGGCACGTTGTTTCCGATAAAGCACTATCACCACAGGCCTCCATAAGCATTCAATGCGATTCGGTAGCCGATTTCTTTAAATTGAAGCAGAAAAGCATAGCTTCCCGCGTATGATCTTTTTCTGAAACAAAACTAGACATGATTACCAAAGGAAAAATGTATGTTGTTGTATGAAATTGTTGTACGAAATTGCTCACAATGCGCATTGATAATGTTGACAGAAGTCAAACTCATAAAAAAAAGTATGGCGTGCCCATGGTAGCCTAATACGCTCACTCACGCCATCTATGACGACCCCTGGTGGATTTAAGCTTATACCCTTGGTACATTTTAGCAAAATGGCAATGAACATCTCAAGTCTTATCTAACCAAATAGATAGGCTCAATAGTGACAGTTTCCTTGTGCCATATTGACTGTCCGCCGATTCAGAACTAACATTCCTAAATTTTGTTTAAGAAAATTGCTAGGATTGGGCATACCGCTCTCACCCACAATTTGCTCTTTGGAAACCTTTCTAGTCCCATTTTTTTAATCCTGTGGAATTATGCCCACACTTCCAGATTACCATACCACCGACCGTTAATCTACTAACTACCTTTCGCAGTGCTCTTTTTAATCTATTCAAAATAAATGAATTTTCTCCATCAGATTTAATTCAAATTTCTGGTTTCACCCCACTAGTACTGCGACCATTCTTAAAAAGGAATCTGGCTACTTCCATCAAATTTTACTAACAAAATGATCTCAAGGTCATAGCGACATATTTTTAAAGAAATTTTTATATACAGAAAAATTGAAATATTGAAAACCTAAAATAGTAACTTAATATCTGAAAATGTTCTTTAAATTAATTATACGTTTAGAGTAGGTCCTCAATGAGTGAAAAAAAAACTACTTTATTCAAAGTAAATGCTTATTCAAAATGTCTTAAAAAGTAACTGCATTGTTCAAAGAAGATCCTTAATACAATGTGCTTTTTATGGTCCAAGATAGATTTTGTTTGGCCGCCATTTTGATTTAGATGACAGTTGTCTGTTGGCATTCGACAGTTGTGGTGAGTGATCGATAACAAATCGTTATAAGGCATTTCATATCATAATAAGGTGTTAAAATTATTAAAACATTATTTGTTCAATTATGAATACGCGAAAAAAATTATGTGAATTTTTTGGTGTTAATCAAAAGCCGAGCAAGTCAACCATTCAGCATGTAATGGAAAATTTTGAAAATATGCTTACACTGGGAGATAAAGCAAAGACTGGGGGCCGACAATTAAGCCAAAGTAAACCTGAAAAGATTGATGTACTGAGGCAGAGTGTTGCTGAATGTCCGGGTGCCTCTCCTCGATGCTTCTTAAAAATTCTCAAAAAAGATACTCAATGGATACAACAGCTGCAGGCAAATAACCATGAATGGTGGCGAAACTGGAGTACTCGAGTTTTACAGCTCGGAATAGACGACCACCAAATTTGGTAAAACATCATTATGGCCGACGCAGCACACTTTGACTTTGCTGGCTTTGATAATAAACAGAATAGCCGCTACTGGGGCTCTGAAAACCCTCAACTGATACACCAAAGATCACTTAACTCTCATAGAGGCATTTAGGGCCATATTTCTTTGAGGATGCTGGAGGCAATGCTGTAACAGTTACTGGTGGCCGCTATCGGGACATGTTGGAAAGTTATTTTCTCCCCGAATTGGATCAATTAGGACTACAGAACATGCGGTTCTAACAAGATGGTGCCACATCACACACAGCTCGTGCTACGATGCAAATTTTGAAAGAAATTTTTCCCAGCCGAATGGTGGTGATATCGACTGGCCCCCATGATCCCCTGATTTGAACACTTCCGACTTCTTCGTCTGGGGGTACTTGAGCGAAAAGGTGAACACTACGAAACCCACCACAAATATTTCTTAAAATAACTGATTTATTTAAAATTGATCCTTAATATCTTAAGATATTTTAAATTATAACTACTTTATTCTAAGTAGGATATCTATTTATTTAAGATTGATTTTGAATATCAAAAATGTCCTAAAACCGGTCCTAAATATCTAAAAATATTTTAAAAAAAAAAGATATCAACTTAATATCTGAAAATTCCTTCCAAAATTACCATTTTTTATTAAATTGACTATTTATTGTCTAAAAATATTTCAGAAAATAACTACTTTCTTCATGGTAGATTATTAGTTTCTGAAAATACCTTAAAAAAGTACTTCTTCGTTATTAAAACTTAATAAGCAACTTAAGAAAAGAAAAAATTCCGCAGGCACAGTTTCGGATAATTTGGAAAATCGTCAATTTTGAAAAAGGATGTAATTTATTTTTTATCTATTGTAGAAAAGCTACTAAAATTTTTCAATTCAAATGCTATTATTTACAATTAAATTTACTATTTCTAAAACCAGTGCTTTGGTTATTTAATGATAGTTTTTAGAAAATTCCTTTTGCATTTTCCACCTCTGCTGAGTGATAGAATTTTTAAAAGAACAAACTATGAAATTCTGAACTATTTTTTAGAAATAAATATTTTTATTTTTAGTATCGAATGCTATTCATGCTATTACAAAGATTAATTATTATTTTATAATTGTTTATTCAATTAAAAACAAAACAAACAAAAAATATTTCTTTTCATATTAAATTGTTCGTTTACTAATTTTGACATGTCGTATACTCCGCGTAAGTGCCTAATTAATTATACTCATTATAAATATAAAAACATAAATTATAGTCTTTTGAGATTTATTATAATTTCAATATATAAAATTCAATAAATGATAATGAATAAATGGAAAATTATATTACAATAAAAATACACAATCGCTGAACAGTGTAACGAAGTGGCAACGACTTGACACACTCACCATTGTCTGCCATCTTGCGTTCGGTCTGAGTAACTTGACCGATAATGTTTGTTGCTAAACGACGCCATTTAATTTTGTGCACATTAATTTTAATTTTATTTTCAAACTATTTAATTTGTCTAATTGATTATAATAAATTCTAGCTAATAGAGCTGCCTAATATATAGGTTTAGGGATTTATTGGCTTTTTCTTTAATGACTATTCTTTTAATTTAAAGAAAAACTTCAATGAAATTGTACGCTAAACTGGGGGCCTTCGATCGGCCTCTGTTTTGGAATTTTTCATTAATTGAATTTTAATGAATCCCGACCTAATTTCTAGTATTGTTTTTATGGTCACCTTTTTAGAATTAACTCTACCTAACTTCCGCGATTAAATAATTCGTATCTGTAGGTTGGTTTGGCTAAATTCTTTTGAGCATGTTTTATTTTTTCTTCTTTTTTTTGTTGTTGTCTATATTATTCGAATCACGTTCACTTACTTTTATCATGAATTACTCTTCTTACTATTTTATAATTTACTTATACTATATTAGTTTTATTAGGTCAATCGAATAATAAATAAATAGATTTAATACAAATTCATGAACCTTCGTTATTTTAATTTTTAAGTTATTTTATTTGTTTTTTTTTTTTTTTATATATAAATTTTCTTTAAGGTTTAATTAGTCTTAAATAATTGTTATAAATTCCTTTGTTGGATGTTTTATTTGAAATTATTTTTTTTCCAAAAGTAAAAAGGATCTGTCATTTAGTAAGAGACTATTTTTTAATGTTGTTGAGGTCCGTACAGGTTGGGGATTTGATCAATAGTAGTTTTTTTATTTCAACGACTAATGCACTTTAAGGGCTTATGAAAATTGTAATTTATTTAAGATACCTTTACAATTATTTAATATTTACATAATAACATGCACAAGCTATTCCGCTATTCATAAAAGAAACGGAAAATAATTACACAATTTTTACTTGTTACACTCAGAAAGTACTCGTGGAGAAGTAAAAAAATGACATGTTTTTATATGAGAATAAGTAACTGGTTTCGATTTTATATCATGTGAATGGCCGCTTCTATATTTAATTATATTTAATTATATTTTTTAATATTCTTTAATAATGGATGTTTAAGAATGACTTTTAAACACTTTAGATTTTATTCATAATAATTTTAATATGTTCAACAAGAATTTAGTACATGTCGCCACCTCTAGAGCAAAAAATACCAGTTACCAGAGATTTTAAACAGTAATAGTACGAGTACTACCACATTGGATGTATTGCATTTTTCTAGAATTTTTTGCCAATTTATATTCCTTGTCGAAAATTTTAGCTATTAAATTGTGTTTTCTGTAATTTCTTTCTGCGTCCTGAATAATTTTCACAAATCCGATCAATTCTAAGCTGTATGAAAACTGACGTTCTTTTTTTAACGCAAACTTGAACTTGACCAGTTTTGGCTTTATTGCGCGAAAAGTTTCTAATGGCGCGTAATTTCGAGATTTGGTTATGTTAATTGGAGTCCAAGATCGTCCAATTTGACACCGTTGAACTTTTCCTTGTTTGAGCAAAATATCATATTTATTCAGATAGTACTCATTTAAAACTAACATCCATCAAGTAATGTTCGAATTATAGCCCGAGCTGTTCGGGAGAGTTTTAAAAAATTAACTCATAAGAATCGAGTCCTAAAAGAAGGGTTGTGGCATGATTCCATGCATAATGACAATGTCCAAACAATATAATGAAATATTGTAAAAATGTCATTCTTAGAATTGCTCATTCCCGAATATGGAGTATATCATTTTGAGAATATTTGACACATAAGGATACCATATGACTAGACCTGACACAAAGAAGTGTATTTGCCAAAATTTACGGCATCTGGTGTTGTCCATTTGACTGGAATTTTTTTCATACCATCCGAAACTTTAATAAAATATAAAAAATAAAAGTTAAAAAGAAGAAAAAAAATTTAAAAGGACAAAGTCATTTTTATAGAGAAAAGAAATTTCTTCTTACGAACTTTATTGATTGGAATTTATTATTTCTGGGGCTCATTAAGAAACATAATCATAAGATTGTTGACATGATAAATTTGTATGCCCTTACAATAGTGAACTTCTGATAAAATCATAATAAAAAATTCAAATATTCATAATTTAATGATTATTATTAAAATGTGTTCTTGAAAATATATCCTTTAGAAAAATTCCTAAATAAAATTTTTTTGCACAAATTAAAATAACAAAAATATTTAGTTTTTTTTGGAGAAAAATATTAGAAATTTGCTTAATTATTAAAAAAATTAAAGGTAAATTTTTGAAAATTGTACAAAATTGTTTAAAAACTGTTGTAGAATAATTAAAAAAAAAACATTTTAAAATGAAAGAAAAATTTGTTGATTGAAATTTTTGACTAACATTTTTTGTTTAAACTTTGGTGATTTTATGAAATTTAAAAAAAACATGTAAAATAATTAAAAAAATTAAAGAAAAATTTCGGAAATTGCGAAAAAATTATAATTTCTTATTGAATTTATTTAAAATTCTTTCTTCAAAATTAGCTGATTTTATAATTTTTATATTGAATTAATGAAATCGTTGAAGAATAATTTAAAAAATTAGGAAAATTAAAGGACCTAAAGGTTGGGGAAAATAAGTTAAAGAAAAATTTTAAAGATTGAGAAAAAATAATAATTTTTCATTGAATTTATTTGAAATTCTTTCTTCAAAATTTGCTGATTTTATAATTTTTTTTATATTGAAATCGTTTAACAATAATTAAAAAAATAAGCAAAATTAAAGGAATTAAAGCTTGGGGAAAATTTATAATTTCTAAGTGTAAAAAGTCACACAATATTTTTTGTTCAAATTTTGGTGATTTTATGAAATTTAAAAAAATAATCTGTTGAAAAATAATTTAAAAAATTAAAGAAAAAGTTCGATTAGGGAAATTAAAGGAATATTTGAAGGGTTCCGGAAAAATAATGATTCTTACTTGACTTTTTACATAATTTTTTTTTTCTTTTCAAAATTTATTCCAATTTTGGAAAAAAGAAAAATTAAAAACTGTTGGAAAATAAGTTAAAGAAAAATTTCAAAAATTAGGGGAACTTCATAATTTTTCCAAAATTTTTTTCTCATGATTTCCTGATTTTATGAATTTTTTTTATATAGAATTTTTTTAGAAATTATTGCAGAATAATGAAAAAAAAATTTCGAAAATTTAGATAAAATAATAATTTTTAACTGAATTTCTCCATTAATTTTTTGCTCAAAATATATTAATTTTTGAAATGGAGAAAAAGGTGAAAACTTGTTTAAAAAAATACCGTTACATTTGAAACGTTAGAAAAGGATGCAAACATGCTCTCGCGAACTAATCGTGAAAAATGTTAGCTCAATAATGTAAGCAATCTCAAGTAAAAATAAGGATAAATTCACTTTTTTCACTTGTACAAGAAAAAAACTATCAAAAATCTTTAAGGACATCACATGCAAATGGCGCAGGTGCCTCAGATTTTGGCTCAAATTCTTCGAATGAGACGGAGAGTCATGCATGCTAATAAGTATTTTTTTTATTCTGCAACCATAACATTTGAATTAATAATCTTATGCATCATGAAGTGGGAGTAAACACCCATCGGTGTTTCCCGAACTAACGAAAGTTAGATTCCTCTAGAAAATCTCTAGGCCATTAAGAGACTTAAGGTCTCTTTAGTCTCCGATGAATGTTTCCGGGGAGGGCATTACAGGACAATTCTCTGACAAGTGGATTATGATGATAAACGGGAGTAAAATTTTTAATAGCGGGAAATGCACAGATCCTGTACAAAGGGATCATTTAAAATGTTCGACAATGAAACATTCCAATTCAACGAAACATTCCAATTCCTATAGCGTCCAGGCCTTACAATGATCTTGGATTGTAAGGCCTGGACGCTATAGGAATTGGAATGTTTCGTTGAACCCCAAACTTCAATTCCATATGTCCAAATAGGTTTAATAATTGTATAGTATATTAAAAGTTTAGTTTTGATTGTTAGTTTCAAGCGCTTGTCCAGTAGTCTAAGAAGTTGTAGGTTACGTCAAGTTTTTTTAGTCTAGTATGTGAGTTCCATGTTAATCCCAAATAACGTACTGTATCATATTGTGGAATCAAGTTTGTTTTAAGCTTTAAAGGGGTACGTTTTCCTACTATTCTGTTAATTTAACCTCACTCTCCATCCCTTAAACCAAGATTGAAGGTGGTGAATATGGAATTGTAAATTGTTGAAAGCTATGTCAGGATTTGCATAAGTAGGAATGATAGTACGAGTATTAGGATCAGATGGAATATCATGGGTATAAATATTATATAAAATGGGACCAAGAATACTGCCTTGTGGAACTCCGGCTACAATAGGATATATTTCAATCGATTCTGAGTAAATTTCAACTTGTAAAGGACTTTGGGAGAGATATGAATTTATGATAAGGTAATATGTTGAAGGAAGAAAGCTCTTAAGTTTCCGGAGAAGTCCAGGATACTACACATAATCAAAAGCTGGGAGATATCTGAAAATACTCCTGGACAATACTCTTTCCTCTAATAGGATGCATTGCTAGATAGTGGAGTGTTCATATCAGAAGCCAAATTGGTTATCAGGAATATTTTTTTCATTAACTAGGACTGGGTAGATTCGTTGTAATAAGAGAGTTTTTTCAAAAATCTAACCAAGGATTTTGGGAATTATTTTAATGACAGAAAATTTCCAGAGTAAAGGAAAATAGGTTATGCTTAGGATACCATTGAAAATGTATGTAATATAGGGTTTTTCAATAAGAGTGATATGATTTCTAAGTGACGTTTCGGCCATTTGTAATATGTCATGATCTGTCTTTTTTTCCATTGTATTTAGTAATGTTTACAATTTCATCATGGAGAGATATACGAAAGAATAACGTTTACAAATTATTCAATTTTATTATCAAAATAATCGTTCTCCAATTGTAACTTTTCGTGCGCTTTTGCCATCTTATGGTGGTAATAATCGTCCAACTGTGCTCGCTATTCGTCAAATTGTTAAAAATTTCGAGCGTACATTTTCTTTACATAATGTTCAAGTGGTAATAAGACAAAGAACCACTCGAAGTAATGAAAATATTGCTGTTGTTCAGGCAAGTGTTGCTGAAGACCGCAATTTGTCGAGTCCAAGACGTTCTCAAGAATTGGGTGGATTTTGAGAAAGGATATGGGCTTGCATCCGTATAAAATTGTTATCACTCAAGAACTGAAGCCATTGGACCACCGTAAACGTCGTGAATTTGCTGATTTTGTCTTGGAACAACTCGAAAACGATAACGATTTTTTTTAAGGAAATCATCTTCTCCGATGAGGCTCACTTTCATATGAGTGGTGTGGTAAATAAACAAAACTGTCGATTCTGGTGCGAAGAAAATCCACAAATTAATCATGAACACCCATTACATTCACCTAAATTGATAGTTTAGTGTAGCTTTTGGTCTGGTGGACTCATCGGTCCGTACTTCTTCCGAAATGAAGCTGGTAACACCGTTACTGTCAATGGAGAGCGGTATAGATCGATGATAACCAACTTTTTATGGCCGAAATGAAAAGAAGTTGATATTGACAACATATGGTTTCAACAAGACGGGGCTACGTGCCACACAGCATGTGCAACAACTGAATTATTTCAAAAAAAGTTTTGAGATTCGATTCAAGAAATTGTGACATTGAATGGCCTCCTAGAAGTTGTGATTTAAAAGCATTAGACTATTTCTTGTGGGGTTATTTGAAGTCATTGGTCTTTAGCAATAAACCAGTCTCTCTTCAAGCTTTAGAAGTCAATATTGAACGTGCTATTCATGACATACGACTTGATTTACTGGAAAAAGTGCTCGAAAATTGGGTTCATCGAACTCGTTCCTGCAAAAGAAGTCGTGGAGGCCATTTGAATGACGTTTTATTCAGAACTTAATTGTATCGATTGTACTTCACATTAAATAAAAAACATTTGAATTTCCTTAACAATTAGTGTGTTTTTTTTTTTGTTGAAAAGAAATTCGCATCGTATCCATTTGAATAATATCATATTCAAGATTTAAGCAAAATAATAATATTAAAAATAAAAATTAATTAAATTTTAGTTAACCTAACTTTTCAAAGTACAAATTCGATAATCCTTTTACTTTTAATTCAAATTGATATGCAAATATTTTGGGAATTTTTCTTTAATAAAAAATGAATTTTTTTACAAAAAAATGACATTTTCGAAAAGTACTACTAGAAATGTCTATTTGACATTGACACAATAGTAGTTCAACAAAATGACTATGATGGCGTTGGAAGCTATTATTAAAATGATTCAAATACTCACTCTATCGGTAAACTTGCACCCCCTATTGTGTCGACTTCAGAGGTGT
This sequence comes from Atherix ibis, assembly GCA_958298945.1. Classification (NCBI taxonomy): domain Eukaryota; kingdom Metazoa; phylum Arthropoda; class Insecta; order Diptera; family Athericidae; genus Atherix; species Atherix ibis. The sequence goes on from OY282607.1 coordinate 80,140,995, forward strand.
CCGCTATTGTCAAATCGATTTGCATCCCAAAAATCCGAATATAGACCCTATTACATAAAAAAGTACTTCCTGTTGCCAAAAAAAAATCAAAATATATCCGGCAGAGCAAAACGTACAAAAGAAATTAAAATCGTCTTCAAATACTAATTGAAAAAAAGACATTTTTTTTTTACTAGTGCAAAAATATTAATTAAACTTTGCTAAAATGTGCTAAGCTTTTAGTAAAATAACATAAACCAGTTAATAATAGAATTTATAATCTGTCTATTATATTTCGAGGCTTATATAATATTTAAGACTTTTTTTTTAGCCAGACTAAAATTTGTTCTTTTAACAATCGGCGACAATCGAATACATCAATTTATGCAATATTTTTTTTTTGTATTTATCAATTACTGGTATGTGTATGTGTGTGGGTACAAACGGTCGATATGAAATTTTGTTTTGTTTAATATACTCTGCGTATTTGTATGAGGTCCATAATTATTATTCTGTAAGGAAAACTTTCTATACTTATTATGTACGTTATAGAAAATAATTGAAACGTTGAAAGGGGGTACATATAATTTGTTTTAATGGTTTGTGAAGCGCTTCGGAAGGATGAAAAGTGATTGTTGATGTTGATTGAAAGGGGAGAGTTTGGAGATGTCTTAAAAAAACAGTAGCGCAGATACGTACACTACACCACAGTTACTATTATTGGCAGCGTGTTGTTTTTGAAAAGCTTACCAAAGAATGAAAATGCAAATGCATCTCGTATTCAAAAGTAATTCGTCGGCAATAAACGAAAAAAAACAACTAAAATTACTATTAATGCGACGGGCAGGCAGGGCTGATTGCGTTTTTCGAATAAGAATGAGCATAGAATGCAGGTGCTGCCATCTTCGTTAGCAACTCTGTAACGGTAAATATTTTCGCATTGTTCCATTCAGCGCGTTCTAACAAGTCCCACTGAACAGTAGTAAGTGATCAATGCGATTTGGTGACGGGAGCTCATTCGTGAGTGTGTGTGTGTGTGAACTGAGTGGTTGAAGCGAAGAGATTCCGGGATCGCGCTGTGTTTTGGAATGGCTATAAAAAATGCACTTGTAAACTATGGGTTGCACTCGTGCACAGGCATTCGTCTGATTACACACACACATGAGAAATGAAGCGCTGCAAAATATGGCGAATATGCGTGCCGTCGAGCATTCCATGAGCGGAGAAGAAGCTGCTCACGACGCCATGACTGCTGATGCGCATATTTGTATGCGCTGGACAAGGTGCGTGAGCACGGCGTAGAGCAAATTCGTTCCACCACCGTCATTCAGGCCGATTTTTGTACGTGACGCAAGCGATCGTGCAAGATTCTCTTTAGATAGACCGATTACGGTAGTATGCGTGAGTGCTTTCGACCAATTCCGCACTGCATTGAACAGTTCTGGCTAACACGTGGCCATCATTCAAAATTACCTGTTAGTTAGTTAGTTTGTTTGTTTTATCTCTTTTTCATCTCCTTTTTTTTGTTTCGTTTTAATTTTTATCTTTATTTCATTATGTAAAGCGCGCTCATATTACATTGTAATCCATAAAATTAGTTACCTTGGATTGTGTCTATTTGTGTGCGTGTTTTGGTTTTTGTGTATAATTTTTTTTCTCGGTTCAATTTAATTCTAAAATTTAACAAAAAATCTGTTCCGCCATTTTTGAATTGATTACGCAATATTCATTTTCACGTAATTACACTAAAATGGTTTAAATGCTGTGTAGCTTCTGGTTGTAATTGTTTTTTTTTCCTTTATTGAATGATCAATTTTTGGATAATTAAATACAAGTTAAAGAAAATTTTTGTTTTTTTCTTCTTCTATTTTATAATTTAGAATCGAATTTTGTCTTTAAGTTTTCTACAGGGTAGACACTAAAAGACTGAATGATATAAAATAAAAATAACTTTGTTTTTCTTTATTTTTTGATTATTTTATTTGGAAATATAATTAAAAAAGGTCTTTCTTCAGAATTTTTCCTGATCTTTTGCCTCCTTTAAGGACCTAAAATGTCGGATTTCGGTTCAAATAACTTGTTTCAGGTTTATTTACATAAACGGATTCTTGCAAGTTCCCCTACAAAAAGAAGTCTGGAACCCGGAGGCCAAACAAATTCGGAATTTTTTTTCCAATTCTCCGTTTCTCGAAAATATCTCGCAGGAGGTCTTTTGACGCTCTGTCATAATACCTCCTGATAATTTTCGGCCGCTGGGCATAAAAATGTATGAATATTCTGATTCTTTCTAGCTGAACTTCTTCATATTTAAAGAAATAAGAAATAAGTGCCGATAACTCTTTCACCAGTAACATTGCACCAAATAGTGAATTTTTGGAAACATAATTGAAGCAGGTGTACTTTTAGACTACTCTGGGATTCTGAGTACCCCAAAAACTGCAATTTTGATTGTTTACAAATTCGCGCAAATGAAAATGAACCTCATTACTCATTATTAAGTAGTTCAAAACGTTGTTTTTATCTCTGCCTAGGCATTGAAATCGAATGTCGCACCTTAGGCGCTGTTGAGTATCTTGAAATGGGACCACTTGAATCTTGTACAAAAAATTATTTAAATCCAATTCCAGAATCTTCTGAAGCGATGTTCTGGCGATGCCTAGTTGAACAGAGCGATGACGGGTAGAGCCAGATGGATCCTTAAAGATGCTTCCGAGGGAGCGCACATAAAGCTTGGCACTTCGTCCTAGAATATCGGCGACTGATCCAATTCTTTCAAACCGCGTAATTACGTTCCAAATCATGTTGTTGCTTCTAGATAGTCTGACATTAAATTGTTGTCGGTATTTGCTCTGAGTTCGAATAAATGATCTCTCACTGAAAAAGAGAAACCAAAGGATTTTTTTTCGTTACTGGACATTATACTTAGCATTTTTATTCTCCAAGCTATGCTCTACATTTTACAAAAAAAAGAAAATCAAAACAATTGAATATTTTGGCTGGTTATTTAAGAGCAAATATATATTTTCAAATCTCATTTTTAACTATGATTTGTTTCTAATAATAATTAATCGCATATAAATAAAGCTTTCGATAGAGTCTGGCACCCGGACTGACTTTGGAAACTCAAGATTTGAAAGAAATCATTCCTTTACAACCGATACTTTCAAGTAAACGAATCGAATGAACTTTCAAATATCTCTTCGATATTGGCTGGTGTTCCACAGGGAAGTTTACTTGAACTTATCCTCTACAACGTTTATACATCCAATATCTCAATCTGTCACAATATCTTCTTTGCTAGATCTTCGACCTGCCTTATATTTAGTGAAAATCCCCAACATGCTCCAAACTCAAATCCAAACACTGGTTTACAAAGCGAATAATAGATGTTAATGAATGTAAATCTACCGACATGGCTTTTGCCTCCCATATATCTTAATGACAGTGCCATACCACAACACACCCAAGTTCGGTATCAAGGACAGAACCTAAACAAACGCTTGACAGGCAACCCGTAAACAAAACTTAAAAGACAAGAACTAAACAAACGATATCGGCAAATACTTCCAATTCTGGAAAAACGTTCTAAACTTACTATAGAGAGCAGAGTACTTTTATACAAAGCCCTGCAGAAACCCATATGAACTTATGGACTAAAAAGTCTAGTCTAAGCCTTCAAATTACCAATGATTGTTATCCCTTCAGTGAAAAATATTTCGTAAAATTGTCGACGCTCTTTTTTCATTCGTCAAAGTGTCATTCTTCACGATCTTGAAGTCCCTTTTGTTCGCAATATGATTGTGTCTCGTTATAAAAAGTTCTAGTCATACTATTGGGTTGTCAAGAAAGTAGTTTCGTTTCATTACGAAATTACTTTCCGGACAACCCAATAGTTTATTTATTAGCCTTTTTTCTTTAAGTGAATCATTCAATTTGTCCAACTGATGACAGTACCTTTCAGAATTGATCGTTGTGTTGCTTGGTAGAAGCTCAAAATAAACGATTCCTTTGAAATCCCACCAAACAGATAGTATAACCTTTTTTTTTGATGAATATTAGCTTTCGAAGTGCTTTGAGCCGGTTCATCTTTTCTACTCCACGATCTTTTGCGCTTAACATTGTTGTAGACGACCCATTTCTCATCCCCGGTGATGATACGCTTTAAAAATGTATAATTTTCTTGGCGTTTGAAAAGCAAATCACAAACGTCAATGTGACGGCACAAATTTTTTCCCGTAAGAAGATCAAGAGCCCATATGTCGAGCTTTGAGATTAAACCTAACCATTTCAAATGATCATGAACGATCGAATACAATAAATTTAATCTCTCAGAGATCTCATGAGTTGTTATTCGCCGGTTTGCATCAATTAATGCCTTTATTGTGTCTTCATAAGCTTCAACTGGCCTTCCAGAACGTGGTGCATCTTTGAGATCAAAATGGCTGGATCGAAATTTTGCAAACCCGGATAATTTTTTTCTTGCTTGAACATCATTTTTATCTTTTCTATAGTAAAAAAGTAAAATTTGCCGAAATTACTGTTTTTCACTTTCCATATTTAAAAGGGTTTCAACCAAAAACTACTATGCAGAATCAATCGAATTTTATCACAAGCAAGCCTTTCCATCTGTCAGCTGTCAAAATATATATGATTATGCGGTTTAAGTGTGAGGTTGGTTGTCAAAAAATACATTTAAGTCCTCTGTTGGTAAACAACGAAATTACTTTCTTGACAACCCAATAATTGCCTTGCTGGAAATTTATCCTCTACTTCCTTCCCGTCGAAGACTAAAGTATCACTGGTTCCGCGACTTTTTAAAATACTAAGACTTAACTTCTGTCACAAGTGTACACTTGAGCAGGAGAAACTTCAATGGATATTTACTCCCCATAACCTTTCATATTAACTAATACCTTCCATGTCTTTAATTGATAAAGATAAAGTAATAAAATTATTAAATTTCGGCCTATTTATTTGTATAATTTCCTTTTTTTTAAAAAATAAATTTAGCGACTTTTTGTATATCATATAATTTTTTTAGGACTCACAAATTTATTCTTTTTTGTGTGGAAATATATTCTTTTTAATAAAATAACTAATTTATAGAAAAGCATTCTTTAAGAAAAAAGAAAACAAGAAACACTTTAACGCTTTTCAGTTATCTCGATAAAATGGTTTTGATGCAAATCTGCAAAAAAAATGGTTGTTTTTCGATAACCCAATTTTTTTTATAGTAAAAGGACAGTTTTGCTAAGTTGCTATTTTTAAGGAATTTACTTACATAGAAAAAGTTTCGAAATATTGATACAAATTAAGTTGGATGTGGAACTTTTCATTTAATTTGGTAATTAAGAAACTCTTTCTTTTTTAGTACGGTCCGAATCTGCAAAGTCAAAATTCGAATATCAAAAAAAGAATTTGATTTAATAAAAATCGAAAATCTACACCGAAAACATTATACTGTAACTAAATTTAATTTAAAAAATGATTATTTGACCTCTCTTTTAATTGGTAAAAACATTAATTGACGAAATTAATAATTCTATACGGAAATGTTTAGGCTTTCTTGGAATATTAACAACACTTCAAATATTGAATAATGGATTTTTCTATTGATTTGAATAGGTTTAATTGGCTGTAGTTCTTTCGAAAGAAAGTTAATTGAAAAATTTCACACGAAATTTTCGATTACGTCAGTAGCGACAAAGCTACCGTCATCCTGTACTGTAGTGTGATTCTTCCACAAATATTACCGCATGCGTCTACCATCACATCCAAAGCTCCTCTCTCAGGCACTTGTACGTATTGGAGTTTTGGATGACCTACTTTTGGAAAATTTTACTGAAATAAAATGCTTCGGAACAACATGCTCGTATGTGACTTGTTGATTGGAATGTAAACAATAATGACTCCCAGAGACGAGAAGCTCATTCAATAGCTTCGAACTGTTTTGTTGGTGTTACGTGAATTACTCACCACTGATCCCATCCGTTGACTGATTTTTATTTGTTTTATCAATTTTGAATAAACAGCAATATTTAAGTCCAAGGAGACTATCCAAAAAAAAAAAAAAAAAAATGCCGGTGATTAACATTTTTCAAGGAACACATAAACAATATTGCCTCAGCGTTCAGATTTCATTTACGAAAAATTCACTTTTGATATTTACTAAATTTCAAAATTTTTAAAAATTTAAATTCTAAATAAGTAAAATGATAGAGAGGCATTTTTTTCTACCAATTTCTTATTTTTAGTATTTTTCTTATTATTTGAAATGTTCAATTTGACAGAAGAAACAATTTGACATCGAACTGTCAAAAAGAACAAACGACAAAATGGATGTGGGAGATTACCAAAAAAAATGTTTTTTTCAAGTGTAAATTTGAGTGATTTGTAAAAAAAAAATTGGCTTTTTTTCAATCAACCAATTATTTATACATTATGAAGGTGACCCCTGTTCGAGCGAATAAATTATAAATCGGCAATTTTTTTTTATTTTACCTGTTAATGAGTATCCAATAGTTTGATTTTTTTTTCTTTCAAAAAATAGTTAACTAATTTCTTAAGGAGATAGATTTTTAGTAGTATAATGAGAATATGAATATATAATTTTATTAAAAAAAATAATAAATATTTAAAGGAATTCAAATAAATCACAATTTCTTTATGAATATTTTGATAAAATTACAATTTTGTGTGTTGGTTGTTTTTTTTTCAAAAATTATTTTAGAAAACTTAAGAAAATTTCTTAATTGCAACACACAAATTTCAATTATAAATTTTTAATAAACTCACTTTAATGATGGATTTATGGTCTCGCATTTATGCTTATGCTACAATTAGATTATTCGAGAAAGTTATTAGAATGTTCGAGCTAAGGCAAAAAGCGGCCGAATTATTGCCTCTGCTCGAACATTTTTGGTTCAACTCTTCGAAGGTGAAATGAAAATGTCTCGATAACGGGCTCGAACCGTCGAACAATTTTCGAGCAGTGAAATTTGACATTTGACGTTTAGTTCGATTTCATGAATGATTTTCAATTGTTTTTTTTTTAAAAATATTTTACTAAAAATTAAGAAAATTTCAAAAATGCAACACTCGAATTTCAATTAATAACTTCTTAATAAACTCACTTTAATAATGGATTTCCAGAAATCGACGAATTTGTCGAGCAAAATGTTAGAGTCTTAAATTCGTCCAATTGAACGAACTTTTAACGCTGATTATTTTAACGTTCGAGCTGAAGCAAAAAACGGATGAATTATTCCCTCAGCTCGAACATTTTTGGTTCAACTCTTCGAAAGGGAAATGAAAAGGTCTCGATAACGGGCTCGAACCGTCGAACAATTTTCGAGCAGTGAAATTTGACATTTGACGTTTAGTTCGATTTCATGAATGATTTTCGATTGTTTTTTTTTAAAAATATTTTAGTAAAAATTAAGAAAATTTCAAAAATGCAACACTCGAATTTCAATTAATAACTCCCTAATAAACTCACTTTAATAAATGGATTTCGAGAAATCGACGAATTTTTCGAGCAAAGTGTTAGAGTCTTAAATTCGTCCAATTGAACGAACTTTTAACGCTAATTATTTTAACGTTCGAGCTGAGGCAAAAAACGGATGAATTATTCCCTCAGCTCGAACATTTTTGTTCAGCTTTTCGAAGGGAAAATGAAAATGTCTCGATGACAGGCTCGAACCGTCGAACAATTTTCGAGCAGTGAAATTTGACATTTGACGTTTAGTTCGATTTCATGAATGATTTTCGATTGTTTTTTTTTTTAAATATTTTAGTAAAAATTAAGAAAATTTCAAAAATGCAACACTCGAATTTCAATTAATAACTTCCTAAAAAACTCACTTTAATAATGGATTAGAGAAATCGACGAATTTTTCGAGCAAAGTGTTAGAGTCTTAAATTCGTCCAATTGAACGAACTTTTAACGCTGATTATTTGAACGTTCGAGCTGAGGCAAAAAACGGATGAATTATTGCCTCAGCTTGAACATTTTGTTCAACTCTTCGAAGGGGGAATGGAAATGTCTCGATAACAGGCTCGAACCATCGAACAATTTTCGGGCAGTGACATTTGATATTTGACATTTTTGGCTCGTTTTCATGAATAATTTTTGATTGTTTTTTTTACATTTTGCAATCAAGAGAAAAGTAAAAAAATCTTTGAACAACATGAAAGAAAATAATAAATATATTAAAGAATGGAAAATAGGATAATTCAAGAGAATTCCGCAACAAAAACGTAGTGCATTAATAGGTCTTGGCAAGGATGATTTTTACCGCCTTGGCAAGGATGATTTCGATCACCTTTGTAAGTGATCTCGCCGTTAATCGCCAAACAAGATACGCTAATATCTAGATTGGGCAATTCAACGTCACTGCCGCCATCGTTGCACAATATATTTTGCAACATTTGTCGGCAAATCAAAACACAAAACAAACAATTTTTAATAAACAACCGTTCTTCACACAAATGTCATAATTGCAATAAGGTTTTCGTCCGAACTGCATGTTCGAGCTCATTGCCTAAAATGATCGAGCGTCTAAAATTTGAGGCGATGTACGAGCAAATATTTATATTTCGTTCGTCTTAAACATGCTCGATCGATTATTACACCGTTCGAGTCGAAAAAATGGTTGATTTATCCTAACAATTTAAGCATTTCTCAAAGGGTGTAATTGAAGCTGAAGTATTTGTAATTTTTTTTAACATTTTTCTTTCCTATCCGAATATTCTACTGTTAATAAAACTATAAGCTTAATAGTTCTTATTTTGACATTTAAAAAGCCTCGAATATTAATCGAGAATACTCAATGGATTGGAGTTACATAATCATCTCACAGTAATACTAGGTGTATAAGCTTAAATCCGCTGTTTGGTCATAGATGGCCAAGCTACCATCGGCACACCATACTTTTTTTTTATGAGTTTGATATATGTTAACATTAAGATTGAAAAGATCGGAAAATGGGTGCCGCATGAATTGAACGATAGCCAGATGGAGCGACGTCAAAACACATGCGAAATCTTGCTCGCCAGACAAAAAAGACAGTCGTTCTGCATCGGATTATGACAGGCGCTGAAAAGTGGATATATTTCGAGAATCCTAAACGCAAGAAATCGTGGGTTGATCCCGGCCAACCATCAACATCTCCCCCAAGACCAAATTACTTCGGACGGAAGACGATGCTGCGCGTTTGGTGGGATCAGCAGGGTATCACCTGTTTGTGTCGATGGGCCACGCGCTTGCTGAGCAGCACTTCGATTCTTACGAAAGCATCCAAAAATGCCTTGATGAGTGGTTTGCCTCGAAAGAGAAGCATTTTTTTGGTGCGGTGTCCACAAATTGCCCGAGAGAGTGGAAAAATGTGTAGCTAACGATGGAAAGTATCTTGAATAAATTTATTTTTGCCTTCTATAAAAAAAACCTGGGTTTTTTTTTGGCTAAAAAACAGCGGATTTAAGCTTATACACCTGGTACTGTAAATACCTTTTATTATTACTATTATTATTTATGGGCCTCATCAGTAGGCCGAGACATTTGCTCCCTCAAATTTCTTATAGCAAACCTCTTTTAGTCCTTTCTCCTAAGAGGTGGTTTATCCCTTGTCCGTTAACGGTTTTTCGATATTTTTTTTACGGATTCAAAATTTTATATATCAAGGATTCATTAGATAGACTTTACAAGCACTTTAACGATATTATTTATGATCATTACTGGTAGGTTATACTCTGCCTACTATCAGATGAATCAAAAAACTGCAACAGTTAAGGTGAACCGATATTAGGAGTCCTTGGGACTTACAAATGGCATGTTTGAGCTCCTTTTTTTATCAATTCCGATAAATTATAAAAATAATTAGCCTCAATATCAAGTCATCCTCACTTCTATCTAATCATAAATTTATAAAATAATTTTTTTTTTAAGAAACTTGAGACTTTTCTGTATTTTTTTATAAATCAAATTTTTGTTTTCAAAAAACAAATTAAAAAAATCCAGTTTACTTTAAAAAAAATAATTCTTATTATTTAAAAATATTTCTTTTTCTACAATATTTTTTCCAGTAATAAAATAATCAAAATTTAATAATAAGAGTAGATGATAACAAAAAAACGTTCGCTATTCCAAGGTGACTGTCGTAATACCAAAAAAGTTTTGATCGTATTACGAAATGTTGTCGGTATTCTTATTAATTTGAGGAATATTTTTGAAGGGCTTTAAAAAGAATTTCCACTCAAATTATAGGTAGGAAGTTATTTTTTAAAAATTCAATTATTTATTGTTGAATGTTGAAAAATTCACAATGAAATTTCCCTCTGGACTCTCCCATCTTATTTAGCATACAATAGACTGGAAGAAATAATCTGAAAATATGATTTTTATTATCTGGGAATAATCATCTTTTAAATAAGTTCAATATGTTCTAATACAATACCGAGAATCGATCTACTAATATCTGATCTTTTGTTAAGTGTAGTCAAAGGTAAGTGAGGAAAATGAATCTACTCGCAAGCCATTTACATATTCGTACAATTATGGTCACGAGTGTCTGGTAAATATTCAGACTAGTTTTTAATAATGGAATACAAATTGAGCATGGATCTTTTCATTTAAGGTAGTTTGGATTTCGTTACTTATCCAGACATCAGTTCAAACGGTGGCAGTATAAAGTACAAGGCGAACGGCAGCCACTTGACAGCCTTGTTGGCCCTTTTCTCGTTCGACTTGATTCCAATTTATGGTCTTTAGGCAAAGTACAGTACAATACCTTCAGCTGTTACTTATGATAGCAAGGTAATCAGGTCAAGGCTAGTGTGCCACTTATTCGATTACTCTTGTCGATACATACTTCTCAATGGCAACAGGAGACTTCGTATACACTCATACGAATATTAACAATTTACGCGGATATGGCTGGGCCCGGTGATGTCGAGAATTGATCAAGAGTTGGCAGAAGTGCTACTAGTCAATCTGATTCAATCCGATACGATTCGATGCGGTTCGATTTGATTCGATTTCATTTGAGAGACTCTCCATCCTTGTATAGTTTCATTTCAATGGAAAAATTGAAACTCATTGTCACTTGTAAACGTTTAAAGAGCGATTTCTATGAAGAAATCGATGATGATTAGTAGAAAAAAAGACACTCCGACAAAAGTACCGTGATCGAGCGCTTCGAATTGTGGTTAGCGATGCATGGACCAATCAGTAAACCGTAAAGGAAGATTTCGTTGCTGAATCAGAAAGTCGAAAATCTGAAAATCGTACGTCTTGTTGATCACATTGGGTCAACGATCGCGGAATTCCTGAAATCATTTCGAAATGAAATAGTGAAATTTAACATGCCAATTACACAACCACCAACAACAATTCAAAAATTCCATCATCAAAAAAAAAAATAGTCAACACTCCAATATGATCATGTCTACCAACAGCTACAAATATCCAAATGTGAATTGAAACAATTTTGTTGTGGTATTGAAGCGGATGGTCAGGTTCCCCAAATATCGATGCAGGGTTAGTTAGTTTCGAAAGATCACCGATCACGACCTTGACTCATTTGATTTTCTGGAAAAAATTTTGATTGGATACTCACTATTGCCTCTCTCCCTCCCTCCTTCTATTCCATTATCCTGATTATTTTTTTTCCTTTTGAATAGATAGGTTTTTTTTTGTTAAATCGGAAGTCACTCATTCAAAAGATAAAAATGCAATTAAATTGAAAATATTAAAACAGACAATTTTTCTTTGTATTTTTTTCTTTAAAAAAATTATTTCAATATAATTAACTGCAACACGGTATAATACCTAATTGTAACCCTGTGACATGCGGTGTTGCTAAACGGTCACCACACAGATAAGTACTAATACCTCAACTTCGGTGATCGAATGAGAACCGGGGAATCTTAGGACGGCTTGCTTGGCCGCAGTAATAAAATGGTTTATTTTTATTGACTCTGCTTCTATCATATATGGCGTTATTAGTCAAAAATAGCACAGCTCAAAGGTTTCTATTTAGACGGAAAGAAACTTTAAGTAGCCTCTCCACAGGTCTGGGTTGTTTTTTCTAGATCCAAAGAGAGATATATTTTTTTATAGAATAACACAGATGGCATTATAAGTCAAAAATAGGAATTAATTAAGTAACTGAGCAATTATAAGAAAATAAATAATTAACAATACAAAGCTGACCCGAAAAGTTAAGTAACCTCCACACTCTCTTTACGGATCATGGAGGTTTTTTGAAAAAATAATACTGGCTTTTCTTTATCTCATAGATGGCACTATAAGTCAAAATTATCAAAATAAGTAAATTGTTCAATTAACAAATCAAAGATATATTTTCAACATAAAAGAAAAATTTAGCAATCTTTACTGATTAGGGTTATTTCTTAGATCCCAAAAAACAATTGAGAAACATATAAAAAATTATACTGATATTTTCTTTTTTTCTTATAGATGGCGTTATAAGTCAAAAGTAATAATAAATTATGTAATTGGAGAATTATAGGAAAATGAGTAGTTAAAGATGCAAAGTTTTATTTTTAGTTGAAAAAAAAACAAATATTAAGCAACATCCAAACTCTCTTGGCGGATCAGGGATGTTTTTTAAAAAAAAATGCTAACTTTTCCTTGCCTCATAGATGGCACTATAAGACAAAATTCGCAAAATAATTAAATTGTTCAAAGATTTATATTCAGTAGAAAAGAAAAATTAAACAACTTCCCTTCTTCTTAGATCCCAAAAGCGAATTTCTCCTAAATTACATGAGAAACATATAAAAAATAATACTGATATTTTCCTATAGATGGCGCTATTAGTCAAAAGTAATAATACATTATGTAATTAGAGAATTATAAGAAAAAGAGTAGTTTGGAAAGTTTTATTTTTAGTTGAAAAAAAAACAAACATTAAGCAACATCCAAACTCTCTTGGCGGATCAGGGATGTTTTTTAAAAAAAAATGCTAACTTTTCCTTGCCTCATAGATGGAACTATAAGACAAAATTCGCAAAATAATTGTTCAAAGATTTATTTTCAGCAGAAAAGAAAAATTTGACAAACTCCCTTCTTCTGGGATCCCAAAAGAGAATTGAGAAACATATAAAAAATAATACTGATATTTTCTTTTCTAATAGATGGCGTTATAAGTCAAAAGTAATAATAAATTATGTAACTGGACAATTATAAGAAAAGGAGTAGATAAAGAGTTGAAAATAAAAAATAAACATTAAGCAACCCGCATACTCTTTTTACGGATCGGGGAGAGTTTTTTTAGGTCCCAATTGTTTTAGAGAATAGAATGAAAAATATATAAAAAATAATAAAATCTTTTATTTTTCTTATTGATGGCATTAGAAGTCAAACGACAAATGAATTTATTCGATAATTTAAAAAAAAACGTGTAATTCGCCATTGAAAGGTTTATTTTGAGCTCCACACCTGGACTCATGAGTCAAAGTTGATTCTTAGGTCCTAAAGATAAATACTTTTTACAGAATTATTTTTTTAATTTTCATGTTAATTAATTGCGAATGATTTTTAATATAATCCAAAAACCATTTTGTATAAAATTTTAAGGCAACTTTTTTAATAAAATTCCTAAAATATGGCATGGCTTCAAACTACATCCGAACATGTTCTACTGTAAACGGTAACGATTCTACGATGAAGTTTAACTAGTTTTGATGAAAAACGCAAGAAGATTAAGAATTATTTAAGATAAAAATGAACTGAAATGAATTGCACGCAATCTTACCTTTTAATATGAGCATTATCATAAAAATAAATGAAGCGTCCGATGAACTATAATTTCTTCCTGTTAACTACAACTTAATACGAAATTATACCAACAATATTATGGTTGAGGTAATAAACGAAAATTTGACTCACGCATAGTCGATTTTTTCATTTTTCATTTACTAAATTTCTTATTTTTCTACTATTTGTATTAATATTTTTAACTCGTTATAAAAAAAAAATTCCATATTTAATAGCGTTGGAGTAATAATATTTGTTGTTGAGCATTTAATAGCTTATACGATGGATGATGAGCTCATCCAGGCCAGTATATGTAAATGTTGGAGACTAGTTTAAACAGAATTTTATATTAACAGTAAAGACTCACTAAAGAACGTATGCAAATACTTAGAATCGAATGCCTTCCGGAAGACGGAAATTCTTTTGGTTCATATTCACAGGAAGGGGTCATTTTGCAAGCACAGATTCGTAAGTAAATTATTTATTTGCATTGACAATCACCATTAGTAGCACATAATTCTTAAAAACCTTATAGATATTTTTATAAATAAAAACTTTAATTAATTTAATTTTATAAATTTTAACGCATAATGCGGTTGTATAATGCGTATACTCGTTAACGTTAGAGTGGTAGACATTGACAGCTGACTTTGATAATCTAAAATTGGAAAGTGATTATTTGGTATTTAATGAGAATATTTAATAAGGTTATAATTAGATATGAACAGAAATGAATAATATATTATGTAGAAAATGAATAATATTCAATGAAAAGTGTTCTGTGCATTTTGCATTGATCGAAGTAAACAAATTCAGATATGGAAATGGTATCTTGAATAAATCTCGACAACTTAAATAACAACTATGATACCTTCATTATCTTGCTAATATATTCAGAAATTTATAAGATTATTGAGAATTTATTAAGCTACAATATCAAAACATGTACATTTCTGTAAATAAAAACTAAAAGAAAAATGATTTTTTTATGAAAAATTTTAATTTTTTACTTATTGAGGCTAGTAGTTGATAGATGGCGGTGAATGCAAATAAAAATATGGAAGGAAAATTCTATTATTTGTAAATTTTTGTAGTTTAAAAACTCAAGATTTCTTAAAAAAATTGCTTTTTAAGAAATCTTGAGTTTTTGCCTTTTGAAAATGCAGCAAAAAATTAAGACATTGCAGAAGCAGCAAAAAATTAATAAATTTTTAAGGAAAGCTCTCCCTAAAAAAATGGTTTTCTTTTCTTATCAAATCTAGTAGCACATAAATGGAATTATGATAAGATGAATATTGCCAGTAAATTTTAAAATTATTCAATACCAACAAAAGGAGTAATTAAATTTTTGAAAATTTCTGAAATAAAATATTTCAAATAAGGACTGTCTTTCAGGAAAATTTAATTTGGTGTCTTTTGATTCTAGTGTTATTAAATACAAAAACCCAGCAAAAATTAAAAACTGAGTAAATAATATAAGAAATAATTTATTTTTTGAAATTTTATTTTCCTAACTAAAAAAAACGATTGTCTTTTGAAAAAATTTCAATTGACGGGTTTTCGCTGCCAGTAGCCCATAGATGGTGCTAGAAAAGGCATTTTCCCTCCCATTGATAACGCGAGGGAAATGTAATCCGTCGACTCATCTTCAGTAGGGAGGAAAGAAATGAGACAGTAGCGAGATGACAGCGACACTAGGATTTATCGATTAAAGGAAGATGGACGCAGTATCTGATACCTGAAATAGCCTCGTAGAATGGAAGAGGTCATAGAGAAGTGGTCCACTATATGGCCCAATTTCTAATAGGTAGAAGTTAGTGCGATATGCCCTAATTGTCAGTCCATAATCGAGACTGTCCACACTTTAGCAGAGAAAGAAAGGAATTGGAGAAAATAACCGCTCATCTAGGAAAAAATAATGAGAAAAGACAGTTTGCAGCCAACATTGGATAATAGATTTGATGTCAGTACATTCGACATGAAGTAATACCTGACGATGGCCTCAAGGGGAGTCGTATTTGATGGAGTTACGATCGGTATCTCTACAGTGTCTTAAGAAGATTTCCACCTATCCACAAATAAAACTAAGAAATTTTGTAATAAAAAATAAGGAAGTCATGAAATTTTTGTTAAATTAAAATTTCTTTGTTGATTTTTTGTGAAATTCACAATCTCATAAAATTTAGTGCTTTTTTAATTATATCAAATATAATTAAAAAAAAGCACTAAATTTTATAAGATTGTGAATTTGTAAAGAAAAATATAGTAAAATTTTTGGTAAATTTCTGTTTTTTTTTTATATTAAAAATGAAGATTATCTCTGGAAAAATTTGAGTTTTTTGCTTATACGAGGTCTGTTCAAAAAGTATCGCGAACTATTGATTTAGTCATGAATATCTATTTTGTCCCCTTCAAAATAATCCCCACCAGATATTATACACTTTTGCCAACGTTTTTTCCAATCCTCGAAGCACTTCAAAAAATCATTTTTTATGATCTTGTTCAGCTCCTCCTTCGATGCCGTGTTTATCTCCTCAATCGTAGGGTAGCGTCGTCCTTTCATGGGGCTCTTCAATTTCGGGAACAAGAAAAAGTCACAGGGGGCCAGATCTGCGGAATACGGTGGCTGCGGTATTATAAGTATGTTGTTTTTGGCCAAAAATTCGCGCACAAGCAATGATGCGTGAGCAGGGACGTTATCATGGTGCAAAAGCCAATTTTTGTTATTCCACAAATCCGGGCATTTCTGGCGGATTGCTTCACGCAACTTGCGCATAACTTGCAGGTAATATTCCTTATTGACCGTTCTACCCTGTGGCAAGAACTAATGATGCCTCACGCCCCTTGCAATCGAAGAAAACTGTAAGCAAAACCTTCACATTCGACCGAACTTGGCGCTTTTTTCTGTCTTGGCTCGTGCGGTAGCTTCCATTGGGACGATTGAGCTTTGGTTTCCACGTCATAACCATAAACCCATGATTCGTCATTAGTTATGACCCTCTGGCGCAAATTTGGGACAGAGTACAATAGCTCTTTAGCAATGTTAATGCGATACTGTTTTTGGTCAAAATTGAGCAAAAATCGAAGACGAGCGAAAACAAGTGCAAGCAAAGCAGCTGTCAAAAATTAACTGAACATTCAAAATGGCCGAACTTATCGGCATAATTGAGAGACATTAATACCAACATAACGCCACAAAAAAATCGAAAATCGAATATACGTAAGCTTTTTGAACAGACCTCGTAGCTCTAGTACCATATAGATGGCGTTATAAGTTAAAAATTTTATGATCAGGCATGGGTTTTTAGTTAATGTATTTTTTATAAGCAGACTTTAGAGATTCTAATAAAACTTTAGTTACCGTTTAAATGTACATTTATTATTTGCTTAAGGCTATTATTTTTACTCTTCTGAGGGCATAAATTGTACTTTGAGAACATTTAGTAGATTTTGAGGGCTCTTTTATAAGGGAAGAATATCTGCTTTATTTTCAGTTTCGTTCTCTTTTTTACTATGCCAGAAAACCTGATAATATGAACATATCCTTTTTGCAAGAACTCTTTATTCTTTGATTATACAACTTTCTTTATTTTCATTTCTTAAACTTATACCCAAAATTCTTATAAGCTACCTTAAATAATTGTTTTGCAAAAATTTGTATTCGTTTCAATTAATTGCATGCCATCCCTTATAGATGAATATAAGTCTTATACTCCCACAGTAGACGGTATCATCTTCATAGTCAGTTATTGTGCAAAAAAGCGGGAGTTCAACAACAAAAAAACGACTGGACAAAAAAAAAATTAACAATTTGTTGTTGTTTTTTTTTACTCTCCTTAAATGAATTCTAAATAACAGGTCGATGAATTTCCGGAATATCAAATAACAAAAAATATAGAACATAATTTTTAAACCATCACTTTAGATCTATTTACTGACCTATCTAATTTCTATTTGAATTGCTTATAAACCGAAAGGAAGTAGTTCCTGTGTCAGAGACAGGAGCTAGCAGAGATCCGAAAAAGGAAAAAAAAGTTGAAAACAATTTTGAAGAGAAGGTACACGTAAGTATGAACGTTACCTATTTTTAGGGGTGCATTGTTTTGGATGGGTGTATGTGTGTGTGTGTGCATAGATAACAAGGAAATATTCTCACAACTTCCTTAAGGATTACCGCAATATTTAACGGAAATGCGTTATTAACAAAACCAACTACCATTCGAAGAGAAGATCTTTTTATACAAACCGCATGGGGGGGAAAACAATTTTTTTTTCTTTAATAAGATTATGATTTTTGTTTTTGGGTGTTAATAGGAATAATTGGTTATAAAATATTTTATATTTTTTTTCAGTTTTTGTAAAATCTTTAGCAACAATCTTGCAAAAATTTGCCTCAATATAATGTTAAAAATGTTTATCGGCATGACATCGGGGCTGAACGGAGATAGTAGTAGGCTGCGAAGGGACTGAATTCAAATTGTTTTCGATGAAATTCAAATTAGTTGCGAGTAGGCAGGATTTTGTTTTCTCTAAATTCTTGTTATCAACTTTTATTATCGTTATGCCAGCGCACAATTAAACAAGAATGATTTAAACTCAATTTTTATATAATTTATTCGCAAATGTGCTATTCTAATGCTTGTCTATTATACACGTCTACAGAGATGATGCAACTATTCTGATATAATTCGAAATTTATTCAAATACCTTACGTATAGAAGATTCGAGATTTATTCAAAGAGGCGTCAATAAATAAACATGATCAGAAATCAGGCATCGAATTGGCTTTAGTTGCAGTCATCAGCAAATTCTCGACATAGTAAAATGTTATTGAATAACAACACAATATGAGATGACACCAAGTCTTGTTCTATGTTACAATCGGAATACTCTTATGGATAAAATTACTATTTTTCGAATTTTCACAAATTTACTTACGTATCGGAAATTACGATTTCTCAATCAAGTAAAATTTTGACAATGATTACTTAATCGACTGATGACATATTGACAGTCGTATCGTGTGTACCATTAATAATTTTAGTACAGAGTTATTTTCTCTTCCAGGTATTAATGTGATTCAGAAAAAAAAAGAATATCCATGTACATTTCTGTATATAAAAACTAAAAAAAATGGATTTTTTATGAAAAATTTTGATTTTTTGCTTATTGAGTCTAGTAGTTGATAGATGGCAGTGAATGAAAAATAAAAACAGAAA
The DNA here is from genome assembly GCA_958298945.1 of Atherix ibis. NCBI lineage: Eukaryota > Metazoa > Arthropoda > Insecta > Diptera > Athericidae > Atherix > Atherix ibis. The sequence goes on from OY282607.1 coordinate 80,159,973, forward strand.
AAAATTACGCAATTTTCAGTTCTTTTAGATATTTTTCGAAGGAGATCCTTGTTACATTTTTGAAAGTAAATGATATTAATTGTGGACTCGGACTAAAGTGGGTACAGCTAGACAATTGATTACGGGTGTTATTGGCCATTTTGCCCCATTTGCTCTTAATTACTTTCTCTCTTCCATTATTATTGATCCTTTATTCTTGTAGTCAAGAATCAGGATATTCCCTTTATCTTTTGAAATAGAAGCTTTGATCTTTTTAGCTAATAATTTGATAAAAACTATTTTTTTGCAGAAAAGTAAACGTCACTCCATAAAATTCTCTTTTTTTTATAAGACAGAATTTCTGAATAGGTTAGCTGTCAAACCAGTTATCACATCTGTCAAAGTGTGTTCATAATCTCTATTCAGTATAGGTTGCCATTGTATTAGGAATTGTTTTACACTTAAAGAACGTTGGAAAATTATACAAATTTATTTTGAAAATAAGTCTACAAAATGCAAAAAGTAAAATTGTATTTGTATTTAGTTGATGGGGTTTATTTTCGCCGCAAATGTTGTGTTTACGCAGAAAATTTGGAGTGGCGGATATTGCGTTACTTATACAAAACTAATCGTTGATCATGGATAGTGTTAGGAAGCCATGATCAGTGATTATTTTTTTCTTTGTATGTAAGGTTTCTAGAACTTAGGCCAGGGCCACGATGCAGCGGCACAGAAATGAGACCATTTGGCGACTTGTAAGTACGTGGATTAGATTAATTTGTTTTACGAATTTCAATCTTATCAATTGATTACGCGTGTTATTGGCCATTTTGCCACATTTGCTCTTAATTACTTTCTCTCCGCCATTATTATTACTCCTTTATTCTTGTAGTCCTTACCTTTTGAAATAGAAGCTTTGATTTTTTTTTAGATAATAATTTAATGAAATTTTTTTGCAGAAGAATAAACGTCCCTCTATAAAGTCTATTTTTTGTTTTTTTTTTTTTGGTTTGATAGAATTTCTGAATAGGTTAGCTGTCAAACCAGTTATCACATCTGTCAAAGTGTGTTCATAACCTCTATTCAGTATAGCTTGTCATTTGTATTTGGAATTGTTTTACACTTAAAGAACGTTCGAAAATTATCCAAATTTATTTTGGAAATAAGCCTACAAATTGCAGAAAGTAAAATTGTATTTGTAATTAGTTGATGGGGTTCATTTTTGCCGCAAATGTTGCGTTAACACGGAAAATTGGCGTTTTTGGGGTGGCGGAACTTGCGTTACAAATACAAAAACAATCGTTGATCATGAATAGTGTTAGGAAGCCATGTTCAGTGATTATTTTTTTGTTCGTATGTACGATTCCTAGCGCATAAGCTAAGGGCCACAATACAGTGCCATGGAAATGAGGCCATTTCGGGACTTGTAAATGTGTGGGTTAGATTAATTTGTTTGAAGAATTTAAACAGGGGACTTCGCGAAAAGGTATTGAGGATCTAAAAGATCTAATTAGGAAAGAAATGATAGGTAAAGTAATCTCAGAGCAGAATGAAATGATTCTAATTAGGAAAGAAATGATAGGTAAAGAATCAGAGCTAAATGTGCTATATGAATTCGGAGCAGTTTCCGTATGTTTGGTAAGTAGACTATTTGGGCAATGCTTGGCCAATATTCGAAAGGAGACCATTTGGCCGAGTAGACCATTTGAGCAATGAATGACCATTTATCCAATATTTCGAAAAAAAGCTTTCACGACTTGTCCAGTCCGTATGTCTACGAATGACAGTTGTCATTTTTTATTAGGTTAGGAGTAGCGGCAAGTTAGAAACTTCTGTGAATACTAGGCGATGGTGCCTTTTCCCTCCCAGTTAATCAGCCCACCCCTTGTCAGCAACTCTCACATGACCCTGAACCCAACGCTATTCAATTTTTCTTTTGTTAAGCACGAATAGCTCCCATATCTGCATGGGTGTCACCGGATTGGAAGTTGAAAATGTAATCCCTATCATCCTCCATGATCAACGATTAAAGATGTAGATGCAAGATGACACCACTACCAAAAATTATCACAATATCATTGATTTTTTGAATATACGATTTAGCAACCACGTGATTTCATCCTATCGACTTGTCAACTTGGCAAAATAACACAAATTGACACCTTCGAAGCTAACAATGAACGAGTAATAGCAAAAAAGGATGAGTTGCATCAACAATAACCGTGATGTCACATACCTGAAATTATTTTTAGCTAAAAATTGCCTTAGGAGAAAAGTATGACAACCCCGACGAAATTTTTTATTTTATGTTTTTTCCTATAAATAAAAAGTTTGACTAAAATCCAGAATTTCATTTTTAGTTCCAATTTGAATAAATTTTTTTTATTTTTCTGTTCCTACACTCTTGATGTGAAAAGATACCAAATTATCTACATGCCAACTTTCGCAGAAGTCATCCTGTATTACCTTTTGATATTAAAGGACCTTTGTGTAGGCCATTTAAAATAGTTGTGGCAGATACTCTACCCAACCCTGTTATTTGATTTTTTTTTTAAAAGTTCCTTAGTTCAGGAAAAGATTATCGGCCTAATCGACCATATTTCGACTTAATCGAACTTTTCTTGTAAGCCTTTAGAAAAACTCTCAACCCTTTTTTTAAGGAAATTTTAACGTTATTGTGCTCAAATGTCTTCATTGTTAAAAGTTAGATTTGATTTTTAAACTTTTATTTAATCACGAAATGCGTATATCAATTATTTATTTATTTTTTTAAATTATTTTTCTATTTTCATCTATTCTGTGAACTCTTTGCCTTATCATCGTTTATGTAAATTTATCAATAATCCATCAAAATCCACCGGAATAATTATAGAAACCCCGGAAAAAAATTCTTAGTTCTTCTCTTGACTCTGCTTAAACTGATTAATCTTCTTGATAGATTACGCATTTCATTTTATTTTTATTAATATTATAAAAACATTACTTTGTGAAGGGCTTGAATATACTCAAATTGATCCTAGACCTACAATTATTGGGAGTACAAATAGTAAACCATCGTTTTTTTTCTTCAAAATTTGAGGATTTGTTGTAGAAAAATGTTCACGTTCAAATGTCTTGAATGTTTCAAAGTCACAACTTCTTTCCATCTTTCTGGCAGCACACAGATTCCTTGTCGAAAAAACTGATCGTCTTTAAAAGGGATCTACGAATCGGTCCAAGTTTTGGTCTCTTCGTAAGATTGGAAGTGCTGCTTAGCTAGCCCATGCGTCATCGATCGGAAGAGGTAGTCAGAAGGGGTGATGTCCGGAGAATACGGCGGGTGGAGCAGGACGTCTTACTTCATTGTTTTCAGGTTTTAACCACCTTAGCAATATGTGGCTTAGCGTTGTCGTGTTGCAAAATCACTTTACCGTGTCTTTGCTCGTATTGTGGCCATTTTTCCTTCAATGTTCGGCTGAAACGCATCAGTTATGTTCGGCAGCAAGCACTCAATTGCAACAGCCTATAATATATCACACCGAGCTGGTCCCACCAAATACATAGCATGAGCTTCGAGCCAAGGACGTTTGGCTTGGTCGTGGTGCCCCTACGATTTTCTTCACTTTGGATTATCGTAATAAATCCACTTTTCATCACCAGTCAAAATACGATGCAGAAACCCTTCCTATTTTGCTGTTGGAGCAGCTGTTCGCACGTAAAAAAAAGCCGTTTGACGTTTCTCGACTTCAACTCGTATGGAACATTCCCAAGGCTTTGAAACGATGCAAAATCGCTTGTTGAGTCTCACCCCAATGAATCTGCAAGGTCTTCATCCAGTAATGCCTCCAATTCTGTGTCTTCAAATTTTTGAGATGCTCTTGTCTTCCAAATTGAAATCCCCATTTTTGTAGTGTCGGAATCATTCGCGACACGTTTTTTTCACTAAAACAAGCCTTACCATAAGATTCTACAATCATTCGATGCGCCTCAGCTGCAGATTTTTTCGAATTGAAGGCAAAAAGCAATGCTTCCCGAAAATGACGTTTAATTTGGGTCAAATTTCAAAAACGGTGGTTTCCCAATTTTACTATCAATAAATTTATTTTACTGCATGTAAAAATCGCTAAATTTAGGCTAAAAAAATTTACAATAAAAAAAAAATATTTTTTTTAATAAGTAGTAAATTTAAGATAAAACTGTTGGTTCTGGAAGATATTATTTTTAAGATTTTATAGTATCAGCATATTACCCTTTCCTGAAAAATGGGCTTTTACTTAATTTAGTGAAAATAATTTTCATTTTCATTTCTGTATATAAAAACAAAAAAAAATGGATTTTTTATGAAAAATTTTAATTTTTTGCTTATTGAGTCTAGTAGTTGATAGATGGCAGTGAATAAAAAATAAAAACAGAAAAAATTACGCAATTTTCAGTTCTTTTAGATATTTTTCGAAGGAGATCCTTGTTGCATTTTTGAAAGTAAATGCTATTAATTGGGGACTCGGACTAAATTTAGTGACTGAAAAAGGATTAAGTTAACATTTGATCTTGTTAACTTCCGACAAAAAACCAACGAGGTTTTTTTGTTGTTGTTGTAAGGTCTTTGAGACAAGAGCCATAGGCCATTTTGATCATGAAGCTATTTGGCGACTTCATGTTACGTATAGGTTGACATTGCTACCTGGTCGATGGTTATTGGGAGTAAAAGTCTGACATTTTGTGGAAATTGTTACAATTGTAGGACCCAGGAGCCTCACAAAGGAAGCAGTCCTATTAAAAAGGAAATTTTGGGTCAATTGTAAAATATGAAGGACAAGGTTGGTTTTTTATGAGGTCTATTTTTACATAAATTTATTGAAATTGGAAGTGAAAAATTGACAACCGCATTAATAAAAATAAATCCTTTTTCCTCGAAGTAGCGATATTCTAATCTGACGTCATTTATGTTTTTATAAAAAAAAACCTGCCATCAAATTGAATTTACGCACATTTTCGAAATACCTAATCGGAAATTGGTTTAGTATCGAAAAATGTTTTTGAAAAGCCAAATTGTGACACTTATTCTAGCGCAGAATCTGTTCTTACCGAGAGTATATTCTCGAACCGAATAAGCAAGGAAAATTTGCATGAATTGGAATTAAAGATGCCTGCTCCACACTGTACAGACTGAACGAGTACTGAGAGAAGAGTCTACAAATCAATGAACTCAGCCCTCAGTTCATGGTAGGAGCAGCACTAGCGCTTGTGAGTATATTCCATTTGGGGATCTTGGATCACAGTGACACCACTAGTCACCACCAAGATGGTTGGTTGGTTTTTCTTCAACAAATGCTGTTCGGTGGTTGCATAGACAGTTGGGGACACAAATCATCGAACGTTCTTAAGTGTAGTGTGTATACTCATAAAATTGCGCAGCCCATTATGAATTGCAACTCGGAATATTTTGATACAATAATAAATTTCCAATTCTAATTACCAGCAAGATGATTGATAGTCGTCAGTTAACAGAGAATTAAAATAATGTGTGGTGAAAGAGCGACGGAATTGTTAGGCCCCATAAAAAAAATTAACAAGAAACCAAAAACCGATTTGGTTTTGTTGCGTTCTTGCATACACAAAACTTTATGCTAATTTTAAATTCGGCTTCTAATCGCGATCGAATATTCCTCAAAAGTTTTGTGTTCTTCGTGCTTAATTTCGGTTCAACTTGAATTTCTCCATTTCAGTTCAATTCGCGTCAATTTTTATTTTTATTGATGAAAAACAAGGCGAACGAATTGAAAACTTTGCATTATTTTGTGGGTACGAACTTTCAAGTTCAACGACATTTATTCGAATTCGTCACAAAAACGAGAAACAAAAACAACAACAACAAAAAACAGAAACAAAATACTAAAAAAAAGCTCATTTCTCAATAAGCTTTTTAGTTTTGTTTCCATTATTAAAATTTCCTGCTTTGTTTTGTGGGGAACGTCTTATTTTCTTTTTTTTTTGGCTTTTCTAGAAATCATTTTTGTTCAAGTTTGCTAAATTTATTCGTCAATTTCAATTTATACTTTTCGCAACAATGACGAATATCCACGAGGGGGAGTATACACCATCAGTTATTAATCAATTTAACTAACCATAAATAGTGTTAGTATTTTTTTTATGCTAACAATATTTACATTTTAAATTAATATTTTGCTTATTCTTTAATTAATTGAGAATTTGTTGGTGAGTAATTTTTTTGTTTGAATCTGTTCAGTTAATTAATAGTTTGCAAAAGAATAAAAAACAATCGTTGGAGGGTATTTTACTATATATATAGTATAAGCAAACCTTAAAAAATATTGTCAAGACATCATCGTATCATCAACCAGGAGTCCAGTCTAGGTCTGCCCAATTCATTGAAGGTATGAACTGCCCCACTATCAGGTACTATAAATAATAAGTGTCCAGCCCACTCACACGTACTGAGCTGGACTTTAACCCCAATTGGGCCCGTTTTGGGATAGTGCTACATGATCTCCTCGTTAAATAAACTGCAAAACTGTCCATCCCCATCTAAGAAGCCAAAGATTCTTCGGAATTTTCTTTTCTCAAACACAGTTTAGACCTTTCATCTTTTCATCAAATCAAAGTTGATTTATTGCATTTAACTTGATTATTAAAAATGAATTTACTTCTATTAGTTTTGTAAGAAATTAAATCAAAAAAATTAATAATAAAAGCTGAAAAATACCCACAAAAAAAAAGGTAAAAATATAAATCCTTTAATTTAAAGGAGTTTTGAGATAAAAAAAATCTATTTTGAATCAATTTGGACTTAGAGCTTCAAATTCTAAAAATTCTACCATGTTTTACATTGTCTGCTTTTAAAGGTTACCCTGTAGATCATTCACAGTATGCTAATTACAAATTAAGGTCCTTCCTGACATTTAAAAAAAAACCAAATATTCCTTGTCACATTCTATTGTCATCCTTGTGACTTCATTTCGGATAACAGAATTTTGGACTTAGAGGATATCTTGAAGGACTTTAAATAAATATAACTCATAGTCGAACTACTGCGCCATCCCAAATTAGAGAGTTGGTATCTTTGAAGGATCCTAACTATACAATTATTCGAATGCAGGCTTAGAATGCTATGTTTTTAAATATCTTTTAGAGGATTCTCCCTTCATCCTCAATCTTTACATGGACAAGTATTCGATAGAGTATCGTCCAGTCAAAATAACCAACATTCTCACCAATTATAGTTTATGATTGGGAGACATGCAACCTGCCGGTAGGATGATGATCGTTTTGGACAAGTCCACCTTAGTCCTTCCACATCTGATTCAAGCACTGAACAATTTTTCCAAGTTTAAATATGAGTTATTAGTAAGTAAAATCCTACATCTCATTCGGAGAATTTGAACCAAAGTCTGAGGTATCTTCGCAATTGATATGCGAAGTCCTTAGAGATTTTTGATACTTTTTTCTCATACAAGTGAATTTATCCTTATTTTTACTTGAGATTGCTTACATTATTAAGCTGACATCTTTGACGATTAGTTCGCGTCAAAGATGTTTGCATCCTTTTTTAACGTTTTAAAAGAAACGGTTTTTTTAAACATCTTTTAAAATTATTCTCAATTTCAAAAATTAATAAATTTTGAGAAAAAAATAATGGACAAATTCAGATAAAAACTATTATTTTCTTTAAATTTTCAAAATTTTTTTTTCATTATTCTGCAATAATTTCCAAAAAAATTTCTATATAAAAAAATTCATAAAATCCGGAAATTATGAGAAAATAATTTTGGAAAGATTATTAACTCCCCTCAATTTACGAAATTTTTTTTAATTTTTTTGATTATTTTCCAACAGTTTTTAATATTTTTTATTTAAATTGTCACTTAAAAATTATTTGTTTTTCCCAACCTTTAATTCCTCTAATTTTCCTAATTTTTTTAATTATACTTCAACGATTTCAATATAAAAAAATTCATAAAATCAGAAAATTATGAGAAAACTTTTTTGGAAAAATTATGAAATTCCCTTAATTTTTGAAATTTTTCTTTAACATATTTTCCAACAGTTTTTAATTTTTTTTTTTCAAATTAAAACAAATTTTAAAATCAACAAAGTTTAAACAAAAATTTTTGTAAAAAGTCAATTAAAAATCACTATTTTTCCGGAACCTTTTTAATAATCCTTTAATTTTTTTAATTATTCTTCAACGATTTCTATATAAAAAAAATTATAAAATGACCAAATTTCGAAGAAAGAATTTCAAATAAATTCAATGAGAAATTATTATTTTTTTGCAATTTTCGAAATTTTCTTTAATTTTTATAATTATTTTACAACAGGTTTTTTTTAAAAAGATTTCATAAAATTACCAAAGTTTGAACAAAAATTTTTAGTCAAAAATTTCAATCAAAAAATATTTTATTCTTTCATTTTAAAATGTTTTTTTAATTTTTTTTTAAATTATCCTGCAACACTTTTAAAAATTTGTACAATTTTCAAAAATTTACCTTAAATTTTCCAAAAAAAAGCTTTTATGTAGGAATTTCTCTAAAGAATATATTTTCGAGAACACATTTTAATAATACGTGGGCTACTATATATATTTCTGGCCTAATAATGAAAATGCGAATATTTATCAACGAAAAAGGTTTTATTGTTTTTCAAAATATTCTCCATCAAGATTTATACACTTTTGCATGCGCTCAAACCAATTTTCGAAGCACTTTTTCCACTCCGATTGAGACACCTCCAAAACATGGTTTTTGAATGCCCACGATTGAATTCGTTGTACCAGTTTTTCACAGTGCTATAGGATGGTGCTTCATAGCCATACAAAGATTTAAGTTCATCGATGCACTCTTGTCGTGATAATCCACGTCGAAAGTTGTGAAAAATGATCGCACGAAAATGTTCACGAGTTAATTCCATTTTTTTGCCAAATTGATTTTTTCAAGTCACTGTAAACAACACAAATGATAGTCGTACGTCAAAACGTTCTGAGTACGTTTATGCTAAAAAATGTCAAACTTTCCAATGGAAATGTCAGATCGCACCTGGCAACACTTAGTGTTGCCTAGGCCAGAAATATATATAGTAGCCTACGTAATCAATCATATTATGAATATTTGAATTTTTTATTATGATATTATCAGAAGTTCACTATTGTTAGGGGGAAAAAATTTATGTTTCTTAATGAGCCCCAGAAATAATAAATTCCGATCAATAAGGATCTTAAGAAAAAAAATTTCTTTTTTCTATAAAATGACTTTGGCTTTTTAGATTTTTATTCTTCTTTTTAACTTTTATTTGTTATATTTTATTATAGTTTCGGATAGTATGAAACAAAAATTCCAGTCTAAATGGACAATACCAGAAGCCCTAAATTTTGGCAAATATACTTCTTTGTGTCAGGTCTAGTCGTATGGTATCCTTATTTCGGAAATATTATCAAGAGGAGATATTCCATATTCGGGAATGCGAAATTGTAAGAATGATATTTTTATAATATTTCATTATATTGCTTGGATCTTGCCATTATGTAAACAATATAACATCGATCAACATACTTCTTGAAGCACTCGGTCCTTTTAAGATGATACTCGATGGATTTTTGCAAATTTCGGGCTATGATTCGGTTATTTCTTGATGGATGTTAAATTTTAAATGTTCTAAAGTTTCAGAATTGTCTACATAAATACCATTTTTGGAGGTCCATTGACATCACTAAATGCGTCCTGCCAACATTTCGAGCAATAAAACTAAAATTTACCGTATCATGTAGCTTGTGGCGACAAAAAAAAAAGTTAAGGCTAAATAAACTGTTTGTTATTGACGGTAACAGTTTGTCCTTTTCCATTTTCAAATAAATACGGTAAAAAGAACACCTAAACACCAAAATGCACTACAGACAGTCACTTTTTGCACATACAACAGCTCCTGTATAGTCACTTGTGGGTTTTCAGAGCCTTTTATGAGACAACTTTAGTTTTTGAGGAATCCATTAACCGAGAAATAAGTCTCAGCGCTTAATACAATAAAAGTTAGTTTGGTGATTTAACGGCCGGTTTATCCTAAATAAATTTTTATAAATTTACCAACTGTCAAAAGTCAGGACTATATTTTCAAAACTATAAAAAGGATAAATCAGAACAGGCTTTAAACATAGACAATCTAAACTAAAAAATTTCTTAACAAATAATATATTCAATTGAACATAATTAATTACATCTTAATTATTATTTCTTAGTTATTCGACGTCTTCCAAACTTTTCAAACAAAAATTCACCAAATCAAAATGAATTAGACCGTTTCTTATGATTTTCTTCTTTTATTATTTTATTATAGAACAAAATATAATTTACACGATGAAAGTATAAAAAATTAATACCATTTAATATTTTAGTTCATTAACAAGTTCACTAAAGACAGCCATACAAATTTGTAAATTGCAATTTTCAGAACATAAATGCACCGTCGTGCCAATGTGTAAATATGAAAGCAGAATCAAATAAAATAAATATTAATGAAGCCGAAAATATAATTAACTTCCTCATGCTAATTAATCATAATTAGTAGTTAGATAATAATAAGACTATAGTTATTATAATTTACCGATGGGAATGCATTACTCGCTGTCTAATGTTGGGGTAAGGGGCAAATGTACGATTCTTGAATAGATCTTGGATTGAGTATGATTTTTGTGAATGTGATGAAATTTGTGCAGTTGTGCAATGAATATTTCTAGTTAAAATTTAGCCCCAACTAATCTGGGGGGACTACGTTCCAGAGACCTGAGACCCATGTACGTGTGATATGTTACCTCTCTGCGGTAAATTAAATCAAAAATTGCTCATCAGCAGAAATAGTAACGGAAGAATTGTGTTTTTGTTTTCTTGTTTTCTGTTTTTATTTTCTGTTTTCAGATTCCAGATAATTAATTACGCTCGTGCTAAGGTTATTGACTCTTCCCATCTAACCAGCCAACCATCTCCGCAACTATTCTGGTTCGAACTGACTTAATTTGAATAGGATTTCATACCGAGAACTGAGAACCATCAAAGTATCTCCATCTGCATACGCTTGTTTATGAGACTAAAAATGGGTAACCGACAATGTTTTAACTTTCGAGCAATTATTTCTGTCATAAAAGTTAGGGTTTCTATCGTAGTTAATTTTTTGCTTCCCCACATCCCAAGCTAATCAACAAGACATTAATAACCTTTAACTATACACCAGTTGAAGCCTATTTTAATTATTTTCACCTAACACCATCTATCATTAAAGTTGTAAAACTATCGAATGTGCTGAAGAATGTGCAACATTTTTGCTGCAAGCTTTCTAGAAAAGGCGCAATTGCTCAATAAAGGTTATCATAAAATAAGGACAACAATCACATCAAAAAATATGTTTTCTTTAAAACGAATGAGATATTTTTTGTTAAATAGTTTTCTTTTGGCTACTGTTACTGTTATAAATTTTTGTTGTTGTTGATATTGAAACAAGTTTCCGCGATACGCATCACTACTAATGTTCTTTCGATTTTTCGCTATAGTTTTTAGTAAAAGATTTTTAATTTTCGGAACCTTTGATTATCTATGAAATATTAAACCATTTTTTATACGATTCAAATTAAGATTATTCAAAATAAGATTATTGTTTTTTTTTGTATAATCGAACAGTTCAATGCCATATTCATGAGACTGCGAACCGTTCAGTTGGAAATTATGCAATTTTCCTAAAACTGTTGAGTGCTTTTTACAATTTTTTTGGAAATGGTAAATTGTGTGTTTTCATAAGACAAAATGTTTGTTTGTTTTTTGTTATTTTTTTTTAAGCTCAACTGAATGTATTTGAAAGTTCCTTTTAACTTAAATCCAATTAATAGGCAAATGTTAATGAGGCTATTCATTGTCTTTTAAGATGTCGTTGAGTGTTTATAGAAAGAATAGTTGCGGAGAGCTTTTTAACAAGAAGTTTATACGGGTGACAGTACACGTGCAAAAGGAACATTTAGGTCATGAGAATAACAATATTAGAATTCTAGATTGTAGAGGTTGGATTCAGAGGGAACTGCAATGTTTCGTCGAACCCCGAAGTTCAAGTCCGTACGTCCAGATTGGCTTCAGTACTTTAATGTAAAGTAGCAAATTGCTATCGATCGTTAGCTTAGGTCTTGCGTATAAGATTCGCGGCAGCAGCTTATACAGGATGCGTTTTATGTTCCAGGTCGAAGACTTCTGGTATTATTTCAGCAATTTCGTTTTGAATATTGTCACAAATCATCGAGATTGTGGTTGGTTTGTTAGTGTACACCTTTTCCTTCAACTGCTCTCATATAAAGAAATCGGAAGGGTTCATTATAGATCACCACTTTTTGACATTATTCGGATAGGAAAAATTTCTCTCAAATTTTCCATGTAATGTGGCACCGTCTTGTTGGAACCGTCTTGTTCAGTAGTCCTAATTGAACCAATTCGGTCAGAAGAAAGTTTTCCACCGTCTTGTTGGAACCTAATTGTAATGCGGCACCGTCTTGTTTAGTAGTCCTAATTGAACCAATTCGGGCAGAAGAAAGTTTTCCAACATGTCCCGATAGTGGTCACCAGTAACTGTTACAGCATTGCCTTCAGCATCCTCAAAGAAATACGGCCCTCAATGCGCACCACATAATCACTCTACGATGATGTAGTGATCTTTGGTGTATCAGTTGATGGTTTTCAGTGCCTCAATAGTGACTATTCTGTTTATTAACAAAGCCGGTTAAGTCAAAGTGTACTTCGTCGCTCATAATGATTTTTTACCAAAAATGGTGGTCGTCTATTCCGAGCTGTAAAACTTGAGCACTCCAGTCTCGTCGCCATTCATGGTCATTTGCCTGCAGCTGTTGCGTCAATTAAATTTTATGCAGATAAAAGAGCAAATCTTTTTTGGGAATTTTTAACAAACATAATGGAGATATTCCCAATTCTTGTGCATGACGTCGATGAGAGGTATCCGGACATTCAGCAACACTCTGACTTACTGCATTTTTCAGGTATACGTTAGCTTAATTGTTGCTCAGTCTTCCCTTTATGTCCCAGTATATGCATATTTTTACAATTATTCATTACACGCTGAATGGTTGTCTTATCTAACGCTGCAAAAAAGTCATGTATTTTTCTTCGCATATTTACAATTAAAGAATTATCTTACAAAAAATATTCTCATAACTTTAACACGTTTTTGCAGCGTTAGATACTTTATAATAAATTTCTATCTACAACTCACTATGACTGTTTGGTCGATTTTGTTTGGCCGCCATTTTAGTTTGAATGACATTTATCTGTTGTCAAATGTCAACAGACCAATATTATTCAAACTAAAATGGAGGCCAACAAAATCGATTTGGGACATAAAAAGCACCCTGTACAATTACGTACTGAATTTATTATTAAAAGTTTATTTTATATCCTTTTACAATAGGATTCTCTTATTTCCTTATAATCATACAGACAATAAGATACATTTGCTAAGAGTGCATGACGAACTACCAATGTTATGTTTTTATTTTTCATAATTTTCTTAGAGGGTTGTGAAATTGGAAAAAAATTAGTTGTTCCAGTCCTAGAGGAATGAGTCTTGTGTAATAATTTGACCATCTATAAAATAAGTGGTGGAACATGCTTGCAGGATTTTTTTAAAATATCGGTAGAGGGACGTCTTCTAAAGACATTGTAGAGATAGCAACCCCTACAACGTGTGCGATTTTTACTTACTAAAACCAACCTTCCTTTCGTTCAAATGTAACTCCCCATGGGACTACGGTTAGGTATTATTTCATGGGGAATTAACTGACAACAAGTATATTATCCTGTTTCAGCTGTAGGCTGTCCTTTTCTCATTCTTTCTTTCCGGCGGAGCTTTTTTATTGTCCGGGAAGTGTATTCAGCTACCGGAGGCTAGTATGCCAGCGATGTTATCATTTGTGTTATGATGCACTTCTGCGCTAAAGCATAGATAGTAGAAGAAAAAATTTTCCCAATTCTCGATTATGGACTGACAATTAGGTTATGTCGCTTCAACTTACACATTAAGGCAATATAGATATGCGGTGACGCACCGATGTCCTCTCAGAAATTGAGCCAAATAGTGGTGCGCTTCTCCATGGCCTCTTTCGTTTTATGAGGCTATGTCAGTATTTCCAGTATTTCAGTGTTGCTGTCATCTCGGCACCATCTAATTTTTTCCTCTCTGGTGACGATGAGCCGATGGCTTTAATTTCTCTTCCGTAATCGACGATATATTCTGACTCTTTATCTGAGAAACGCTCGACTGGCGACTTGCTAGCAATAACATAAACAGCGTTATAGGAGACAGTATGATATTCAGATCACTCCACAATCATTATTTTCTCTTTTTACACAAGAGAAAACGCAATGTTAATTAACAGTTGCGTCCTTTTCTCAGCGAAAAAATAGCACGCCTCTGAGCATGCGTGATATCCTGAACTGCAATGGAAATTTAAGATCATCCTTCCTTCCAAATAATTACTTTTTTTAAATCGTAGCTTTACCAACGTCATTTCCAAATAGCTGTCAATACTGACTATTCCTGATGTGCCTCAAGGTGGTTTTATTGGTCCACTTCTGTCTAATCTTTAGACCTACGACTTTCCAACTAATCTCAAAGCTATAATAGCCAATTATGCAGATAATGCCGCCATTGTTAAAGTTCATCCAAATATCCAAATAAGCTTCCAGTACTTAATAAGCAATTATTCATAATCTACAAAACTAATTGACAAGGTGGGTAGTTAGGGTAAATAAATAAAAGGATTTATCTTACCTTTAGCATATGCCGAAAACCACTCCACCATACAGTCCTTAATGACAATATCATTTGGCCAACTAGTAAAGTATCTCAGCGGCTTTTGATAGATTTTGTCTAAAAAAACGACTTACTTAGAATCCTTAGATGAGATTAATAAAACTTGAACCTAAAAGACGTTATCGACAACCACTTAGACTAATTGATCCTGGATCCAAACCTAAACTAAGGAACAAACTTTTAAGTTGCAATGCAATTTTCAAGCCGATCTGGATATAAGGTATTGAATTTTGGGGTTCTACTAACCGTTCCAATTTCTTTCGAATACAATCTCTTCAATTGAAAATCCTCCAAAAAATCTTTAAAGTCCCATTCTTTATTCGTAACATAGTTCCTTATATAAAAATATTTTCTTTGTTCATGATTTATATTTTACTCGTTATAAAAAGTTGTATTCTCGATGAGTTTGCCACCACAATCCGCTCATGAAAAAAACGCCCTCATTTAAATTTTCCATAATTAATCATCAACGTTTGAACAGAAATTACCTGTGACAGTTTTAGACAGATAATAAAATCAGAACAAAAATTCTCCGTGCTATTTTTAAGCTCTCGAAGCTTCAAAAAAATCCAATCTAGCCCTTCACAACTACAATAGTTCAGTTGTTTTAAGGCATCTAAGATCATCTAAAATATTATTTTATAAACTTAATCTGTGAATAATTTTAAATAGGATGAATATAGAATTTTTTTTTCAATTCTCCACCTAACAATAGATGGCGCTGGTTGTATTACTTTTATTGCTGCGAATACTTTTAATATATCTGCATTTCGGAATATTATGATTTTTTTTAAAGAAAACTATACAATAATTCTTATATAAAAGTTTAGAAAAACATTTAATCCAACCGTCAACAATAGACAGACCTGATCTGTTACTAAGTGATCTTCATTAGGTCCACAATCCTTCTTAACTTATATATAATAATAGAAAAAAATCAATATGAAATATGTGAAAATGATTTCAGATTATTTTTTAAAATCCGATCGCCACCAATAATCGGATTTCATTGTGAATGTCCTTTTAGACCCATCCGCAAATTGAGGAGGTCAAACCTTAAATGCGCTTTTCGTTAACCTTTAATCCAAATTAAAAACTAAATATTATCAATTGTAATTCACTTTAAGCTATAAAAAACAGATTATCTTTTACTAAGAGTTCAAGGATTAGCACCAGGATAATTGTGGTATATCAATTTGTCAAAAATGTAATTAAGAATAATTTTCTTCTGATAAGAATTATTATCAGTTTTGGAATGTAAGAAAAGAACATTTTTTTTTAAATATTTGAGGTCATTTTTTGTTTTGGCAAACATTCTCATACGTTAAAAAGATGAACTATAAAAAGGAAATGCTATATCCTGATCCCAAATTTAGATTATCCTTTTTCAGGTAAGAAAATATTTTTATCCACTTCTGAAAAAAATATCAAATTTCATGGACCATTTAGGTAAGCACCATCATTCAGAGAGTAGTAGGGTGCTATTTGCTTTTATTATACAAATAGGATCTCGTCCTTTATGTATGCAAGTGCGTGTACACTTATATTGACGGTGTCTGAACTTGTAGATTTAAAAACTCAAAAAAAAAAAAATTGCAAATCAATTCGTGATGTATCGAAATCTACAAATCGTTGAGTATTCGTTTGAGCTCAGCACCTGTGATAGGTTCCCACAGGTTGTCTATACCCTACAAAACTGTGTAAATACGAGTAATAACGAAAAAAGGAAAAAGAAAACCAATATCACTTGTGAGGCATAGAAAATTCAGTGGCTCTTTTGACACAATTCCATTATTTAATATCATTCGTTTCGGTTAAGATTCTCTAGGTTTAACCACCTGTCCACGACGAGGTGCTCCGATTATTTTCTTCCTTTTTACTAGAACAGTTGTAAAGCGGCTGTTTTACCTGATTTAGTAAAAAAATTTAATTCACCAACCAAATTCGAAATTGCCGTTTGGTGGGAAAAATATTCTCTTCACAAAAAAGGGTTAGAGTTTGATGGGAACATTCGTAAATTTTATCGTAAATTTAGGGGACAATAATTGTTTTTTTTTTTTTGTTGGGACAAAAAAATAAGATTAAAACTTAGTATAACAGAAAATGATACTTAAAAAAATAAACAATTTATTAAAATAAATGTAAAAATAAAGATTTTTATTGGGACCTTATAGACGATTTCAGACCTTATTGATTTTTTAATCGTAACTGCATTGATAAATATTGATTTTTTGATTGTATTGCATAAAAATGTATAAAATATGTTGAATATTTCTTCAGCTTCAAAAAATTAGTTCAATTGCTGTGTAATTATAACCTCACATATCGGCAATAGGATAATATTTTTAAAACTCATACTAACAAATTATAGTTAATTTATTCGAACTTAAGACTTGTACTAATAATTTACTGAAAATACGAGGTTTGTTCAAAAAGTATCGCGAATTTTGAATTTCCGTGGGTTACGTATATTCGATTTTCGATTTTATGTGGCGTTATGTTGGTACTCATGTCTCTCACTTGTGACGAGAAATTCGGCCATTTTGAATGTTCAGTTAATTTTTGACAGCTGCTTTGCTTGCACGTTTTTTGGCTCATCTTCGATTTTTGCTCAATTTCGACCAAAAACAGCATCGCATTAACATTGCTAAGGACCTGTTGGACTCTGTCCGCGGTGACCCAAATTTGCTCCAGAAAAATGCGCGCCAAGTTCGGTCGAATGTGAAAGTTTTGCTTACAGTTTTCTTGATTGCAGGAGCGTGGTGTACTATGAGTTCTTGCCATAGAGTAGAATGGTTAATAAGGAATACTACCTGTAAGTTATGCGCAAGTTGCGTGAAGCAATCCGCCAAAAACGCCCTGATTTGTGGAAAAACAAAAATTGGCTTCTGCACCATGATAACGTCCCTGATCACGCATCGTTGCTTGTGCGCGGATTTTTGGCCAAAAATAACACACTAATAATGCCGCAGCCACCGTATCCCCCTGATCCGGCCCCCTCTAACTTTTTCTTGTTCCGGAAACAGATTCTTTGATCCATTTTTTGGAATTGGGAAAAATCGAAGACGAGCCAAAACACATGCAAGCAAAGCAGCTGTCAAAAATTAACTGAACATTCAAAATGGCCGAATTTCTCGGCAAAAGTGAGAGACGTGAGTACCAATATAACGGCATAAGAAAATCGAATATACGTAACCCGCGGAAATTCAAAATTCGCGATACATTTTGAACAGACCTCATATGTTAATACTCTTTAACAGACCTCGTATAACTAGGATTGTGTAGCATACTACAGTTTGATAAATTTACTTTTAAAAAATTTTTTAACTACAGTTTAGCAACTGTTCTAAGCCCATTAATTTTTTTTTTTAACCATAACGGATTATCTATTTTATAGTTCGAAAAGTATAGACCTGTCATTTGACAGTTGGTATATCAGCTTAGCTAACATTTATTTAGTTTAAGGCTTGCCCTTTGATATTAGATCAGACTTTGTATGCTGAATTTTCTAAAAAAAAACTTTCTTTAGCAATGAGGATTACATGAACGTCAGCAGCAAAATTTTCGTATGTGGGGCTCTGAAAACCTACAAATGACAGTAGAGATCCCATTGTATCCGCAAATAGTAACTGTATGGTGTGCATCTTGTTCTAAAGGTATCATTAGCCAAAATTTTTTTTGAAAATGAAGAAGGCCATGACCGTTAATTCTGAGCTTGATTTTAGACATTCCTTTCAAAACATTGGGACCTATTTTTATTACATTTGTATCGGTTTTAAGGCCAAGTTTTTTTTTATTCGCTTAGCAGGTGGATCGGTCCGCTACAGCTATCCTACTGCTTATTTTCGTACAGTTTGGTGCGGTGCCATGCTTCGTCCACTAGAAGTGGCGGCCATTATTTTCAGTTCGGTTTGTTGTCTTTGGTCAATACTGGTGCTAATGCACGATTGAGTTTTTCTTCCAAAAGCTGGTTTTTCTGATGGCTAATGGCTTTTTCAGGTGTTTTTTTCCGGGCTTTGTTTTGTTAAGGAAATAATAACGGGATAAGAAAGTGATTTTTAGGAATAAGCTAAAAATCACTCTCTTATCCCGTTATTCTTTCCTTAACAAAGGGAAATGCGGCAGTGAGATTCAAATCCACGACTCCTTGCAAGAAGTAGAAACCATTACCCTCAATTCTCTATTATACCCCATTTTTTTTTGCTCTAAATTTGACGATTTTAATCCGGACCATATATGGTTTCAACAAGACGGCACTACAAGTCCCACAACACGACAAATTTGGACTTTATTGTGCGAAACGTTCCCAGGACGAGTATTTTCGAGTTATGGCAATGTCACAATTGGACTACATAAAATTCGTGCTTACGGAGGCATTTCTCGAAATTTAGTGCATTTAAAAACCATTATCCATCAGTTAACGACCCAATTAAAGCTACAAATGTTCGAAAAAGTCACCTAAAGCCCGCTTTACACGACGCTATTTTTCATACTTCTTTTCATGCTTGCTACCGTACCCGCTGCGATTCTAGAAATTACGTCACTACTTGTTCCGTTAATATTTTCGAAGCAAGATTCCAGAAACAGAAACAGTTCTAATTTTCGTACTATTTTTGCTACTATTTTAATGATAAACAATGAGAAGATTTTAATCTGGACCAAATGTGGTTTAAATAAGACAGTACCACAAGTCCCACAATACGACAAATTTGAACTTTACTGTAATTTCGCATCTAAGATCGTGCGATATGCTTGAACAATTTGTCGTGCTGTGGAACTATTACTCCTAGGAAAAGTAATTTTGAGATATGGTAATGTCAATTAGCCTCTACGATCGTGCGATACGCTTCCATTGGGCTATTCCTTGTAAAACTACATAAAAATCAGACAATTCCTTGTGGGGCTACATACAAATCTTAAAATTTGGTGCATTTAAAAACCATCATCCGTCAAGTAACGACCCAAGTAAAGCTGCAAATCAAATATTCGCAAAAGTCACCTAAAGCGCGCTTCATACGACGCTATTTTTCGTACTTCTTTTCTTGCTTGCTACTGTACCCGCTGCGATTCTAGAAATTACGTCACTGCTTGTTCCGTTACTACTTTCAAAGCAAGATTCCAGAAACAGAATCGGTTCTAATTTTCGTACTATTTTTGCTACTATTTTAACAATAAACAATGAGAGAACATTATCTTTTCACGTTGGTTACTAAACATAGCAGGATGATTTTGTGATGCTCTTCTAAAAAATGACCTCCTTCTTTAAAGTAATTGAATTATTTTTTTGTTTATTGCGCAAAAGAAAAAGTAGAGTCCTTTTTATTTTTCTCATAAAAACAATTAGTCAACTTTGACTTTAAATTATAAATTATAATCCTTCAAATATGCAAAAATTTCAATAACTTTGGATTTTTGTTTTTGTTTTGTATCCAAGGACGAAATTCATATTTATTTACTGATTACTTGAGGAATGTTGGTTTTTAAATGTTCTAAAGTTTAAGGATTATCTATATAAATGAGATATTTTATGTTGTCTTATAAAAAAAAATGCCAATGGTGTCAAATCGCATGATCTCGGAGACCAATTGAAAACACCAAACTTCAAAATTGTACATCCTGGCAATTTTTTGTATAATACTGCTAGATAGGTAATAGTACCATTTTATTAAAATCATATATGGTCCAGATTAAATTCTTCAAGTTTAGGTTAAAATCAAGTCTGTAAACAGACGGCCATAGCGCTCAAAATTGATAGTATCTGTGTACCCTTCTTCAGCCCAAAATGGGAACGGAGACAGTCACTTTTCGCGGAAACAACAGTCATTTATCGATTTTAAAAATCTCATATGAGGTAATTTTTTCTATAAACGCATCCGACCATTGAGAAAAGATCCTCATTTTGACGATCATGATGTGCTCTTAAATTTATTGATTGCCACTTCTCTACAACTGCCAAATGCCGTCAGATAAATGTCATTCAAACTAAATGGCGGCCAAATCGATCTAGAACATAAAAAGTACCCTGTATAATTACAAACTGATTTTATAAGTTCACTTTTTGTCCTTTTACAATAGTTGTCATTTACATTTCTTACTTCCTCACAATCACACAAATGATAAGAGACATTTTGTTAGAGTACATGACAAACTAACAATTTTATGTTTTTGTTTTTCATAATTCTCTTAGAGTTAAGAGATAAAATAGTGGAATTGAAAAAAAAAATTAGTTGTTCCAGTCCTAGAGAAATTAATCTTGTATAATAATTTGACCATCCGAAGATAAAGCAGTGGTAGGACATGCTTCCAGGCTTTTTTTAAAATGTGAGCAGGGAAACATCTTCTAAAGACACTGTAGAGATACTAACCCCTACAGTATGTGCGATTTTTACTCACTAAAACCAACCTCCCTTTCGTTCAAATATGACTCCCCATGGGACAACGGTTAGGTATTATTTCATAGGGAATTGACTGACAATAAGTCCATTATCGTATTTAGGCTGTAGGATATCCTAGTCTCATTATTTCGATATATTCTGATTCTTTTAGCCGACAAACGCTCGACTGAAAACTTGCTAGCAATAACACAATCAGCGTTATAGGAGACAGTATACCATAGTATGCTCTTGACAGTCAAAGTGCGCTTTGACGATATACCACTATCACCTGACGCTTATACGTGTCTGCCACCATAGCTTCTGTCTAAATTCGGGCTGCGTAGAGTATCGTAGAGTTGATAACTGTGGATAGAACCCTGCATCGGCTCTGCATGAATTACGTATGATCTTTGTTAAGGTATTCACAATCCGGATAAATTTCAGGCTAATATTGCGGGATTGTAGAGGTGTTCCTATCACTTACCACTATAACCATCGCACCCAAACATAACAAAAAAAATTGCATGCCATATTTAAATTTTTATACTAGAAATATCGAAGATATAACTTTTTTCAGGAGAAAAGGACATAAATAGAATTTAAAAAAAGAAAGGTCTAAAAATAGGAAAAAATTGTGTGAAATACCATAACAATTTTTTAATAAAAGGTCATCTACTTTGCAATAAAAACACTCCCGATTATGATTTAATTACAGTACAAATTTAAAAAAAAAAAACTTATCACTAGCCATTTTTTACAATCCTGGAAAGTAGCTGTCAATACTGACTATTCTGAAATATGTTTTACTATAGCTTGATGTGCCTCAATGTGGTATTATTGGTCCACTTCTATCTAATATTTCCAACTAATCTCAAAGCTAGAATAGCCACTTATGCAGATAATGCTGCCATTTTTAAAGTCCATCCAAATAACCAAATTAGTTTCCAGTACTTAATAAGCAATTATTCATAATCTACAAGACTGAAGGTCTTAGCTTCTCCACAGTCATTTGTGGATTTTAAAAATCTCATATGTGGCAATTTTTTTTTATAAACGCCTCCAACCAGTGAAAAAAAATCCTCATTTTGACGATCATGATGTGCTCTTAAAGTGCAAACCACTTTTGTAGAAAGTTTTTACAATTTTAATGCATTGTTTGGTAAAAAATTTAAAATAAAAAACTTCAAACTAATTTAATATTATCTTGAATGACACATGACAGGGCTCTACTTTCCGAACTACAAAATGGATAACTCCTTTTTTTATTACAATTAACCTTAAGTATTTATGTCTTTTTGTAAATGTATAATTATGGAATAGTTATTGAATTAATATAATTAAATTTGAATCAAATTCGATCTCTCATCTGTCATCACATAATAATCAAAATTATATAAAAACCATATTTTATCAATTTTATGATTCTAAATAAAATTTATGTTCAAAAATAAAATAATAAAAATGTTTGCTTGTTTACTCAGCATTTATTCAGCAAACAATATTGTAAATAGGAAAACAAATTCATCTAAAAATATTACTATTCATAAAATATTATAATACGAAAGTTAAATAAAAAAATCTATACAAATCTAAAAAAAATATTCAATTTAAATCTCATCAATATTCTATAATATATTTGACACAAGAAAAAATTCTAATTTATTGATATAAAAAAAATGGGCGAATAGTTTTCAAAATATTCTTTTTTTCGATTGCAATATTTTAAAACGGCAAATACTTGATTTACATTAAATTAAAAAAAAATTTTAAAATAAAAATAAGAAGAATATTAAAAATGTTATAGAAAAAAAAAAGAAGGTAAAATATTGAATATTTTCTTTAATGTGCATTATTAGTATTACTAGTTTTGAATAAATTTAAAGTGATTCTTTTTTTTTTTGGTTGAATGAAAGTTGCTAATATTCAGTTTTTATTTTATTTTTTTTTCTTTTCAATTTATTTAATATAAAATGAACAAAAAGAAAAATTTATTCTGTTTACGTAAATAACTCGTACTCGTTAAATCACATAAATTGGAATTTTCTTGTTTGTTCTCACAGAATTCTACGCTTAAATGGCTACAAAATATACGACAATGACCGTGTATTTAATGAAAAAGGCACCACACAAAAATAAAAACATGGCAGCTGTAAAGAGAAAGAAAAGAGAATTGCGAAAAATTATAGTGGAATTGACCAAAAAACGGGCTGGTTCCGAATCGTTCAGTTCGTCCAACTAAACCAGAAACAGTGATTAGTAGCGAGAGCCAGCGGGGAGCGTACGACTACAAACTGAATTTTCCAGTTCTAAGATGATGGGTTTCTTGTTCTGGTCGGATCGGTGGATTGCGTTACTTCGGCAAACGTAGAACATCAAAGTTCCTTGACCTCCGAAAAAATCACCGCTCGTGTCCACACGAAAGCTGAAAAACAAGTTCTACAATCACTCGTTCGCACACCACTGCTCCACTGGCCCCAGAATCACGGGCTTATAACATCAGATTTTTGTTATTAAATCAAAGTTGCCACATTAGCTGTTTACCTAACATCGAAGCTGAATCTGCCAAAAACTCTCCAAAGACTGGACCTTCTACCGCGCGTTTGTCCCTCCCTTCAAATATTCTCTCAATACCCACGAAATTATTCTTGATGATGAATCTGCCCATCTCGACAATCGTCGTTCCAAAAATAAAAAAAACTTTAAATAGACAACACTTGGGACACTATTAAATTATCTGTGAATGACTTGCCATGCATGGAAATGTTGACCAAGAGAGTACCTAACGTCGTGTGTCAACTGACCAACTCTATGGATGTGACGCTGTTGCGTAATTACGGGTAGATGTGTGATAGCCAAAATGCTAACGTGATCTTGAGTATTCTTCGGACACACTTGTAAGGCGAAGTTCTTTCGAACCTACTAACACATATGGACGGGACGAGATGATGGCATTCTTTCGAAACTGTCCCAAACCGTCTAGCCTTTTAAGACCTACCTACCTACATAGTCGTCCATCCATCTATCCATCTGACTACCTACCTACCTGACTACCTACCTGCCTACCTACCTATTTACTAGAACTCACAATACACAAATAACCAGCATATTGTGTGATAAAAGAAAAAATATTTTTTTATTTACCTTAAAAAGGAAATTGCTACGAAACAAATTGTTGGTGTTTCTTCTATTTTTGTACAGGCTACGGAACCTAAACAAAAGAAGACTCATCATTTGAGATGGATTCCGAACTGATTAAGAAGTTATTTTTTTTTTTTTATCATCAAATTGAACTTTAAATGAAAAGGAGGAATATATTATCAACGTAAATTGAGAATATCAGCATTTTTTTTGTTTAATATTTTTCTTCATAAAATTTTGTTACATATTTAAAAAAAAAAAAACAATTTATTTTAACTTTTACTCGTCAATTCAGTCATTTTCAGTCAATTTGTTTGAAAATTTTTAGTTTCATTGCAAATAGGTTATTATGACGCCAAATTACAAAAATAAATCCCAAAAAAAAAAA
The DNA here is from genome assembly GCA_958298945.1 of Atherix ibis. Classification (NCBI taxonomy): domain Eukaryota; kingdom Metazoa; phylum Arthropoda; class Insecta; order Diptera; family Athericidae; genus Atherix; species Atherix ibis. Next base: position 80,184,696 of record OY282607.1, read on the forward strand.
ATTATTAAAAAAGGATCAGAAGTGGAGGAATTTAAATACACAAACACGACCAAAAGAGATGAGTGCCATTTGATGTTCTCTGGAAAGTGAGATAAGTGAAGGGGCTTATCATCAGAACCATTTGTTTTTTTTTTCTTTTAAAAGCTCTTCATCGAATACACTCGAATCTTTCTATATTATATTCGTAAAATAAGGTTGTGTTGGAGTATTTGGAAAGGTAGAAAGTTACTCTGTTGTATAATGGAAAAACTTGATCAACACTTTGCGTATACAATTTTTTTCAGGGAAGTCCTCCTCTTAACTGTAAGTTTTTATTTTATTTTTATTATAATACAAAATTTTCTGTATTTTAACCAAATGCAGCATAAATTAAACGTTTTTATCTTATAGATCAGATTCAAATCCGATTCGCATAATCTTGTGCTATCATCTTAAAAAAATTACTAATAATTAAATAAAAACACACTCTTACAATATTCATATAAGAGAGTAAGTTTATCTAAAGGACGTGCCAGAATGAATGCCGGATATAAATTTTGTGCCAGAATGAATGCCGGTATTTTCAAACAATTTTACTTAGGAATTTGGTAATGCCAACTCTCACGAATCACTAAGTGGTAAAAATGACCTCATCATAGTACCCTTACTATAATTAGAACCTTATGCGCCTGCGAAAAAAAATTAAAAAAATTTATGCAAAATTTTGAACGTTTCTATTAATTTTTATTTTTAAAAATTCGTAATAAAAAGTAATTCTGTCCAAACGAAAACCTTAAAAAAAAACAATTTATTTGACGTAAGTCGAAACTGGTCCGCTTTTATCTTATAGATTAGATTCATTGAAACCCGATGGGAAATTTTCTCATAATTTTCTCCTTTCATCTTCAAAAAATTATAAAAGCACACTCTTACAATATTCATATAAGAGAGTAAGTTTATCTCAAGGATGTGCCAGAATGAATGCCGGATATAAATTTTGTGCCAGAATGAATGCCGGTATTTTCAAACACTTTTACTTAGGAATTTGGTAATGCCAGCTCTCACGAATCACTAAGTGGTAAAAATGACCTTATCAAAGTCCCATTACTATAATTAGAACCTTATGCGCCTGCGAAAAAAAAAATTAAAAAAATCTATGCAAAATCCTGAAAGTTTCTATTAATTTTTATTTTTAAAAATTCGTAATAAACAATAATTCTGTTCAAACAAAAAAAAATTTAACCTTAAAAAAAACAATTTATTTGACGTAAGTCGAAATTGGTCCGCTTTTATCTTATAGATTAGATTCATTGAAACCCGATGGGATATTTTCTCATAATTTTCTCCTATTATCTTCAAAAAATTACTAAAAATTAAAATAAAATCACACTCTTACAATATTCATATAAGACAGTCTGTTTATCTAAAAGATGTGCCAGAATTGAATGCCGAATAAAAATTATGTGCCATTTTATTTTGTTTTGTAATTCGAAGCTCATGTTTTTTTTTTACAAATTAGTCAGTATGGAACACTATACGAAAGAACGATGCAATAAAATGGGACGAAATTTTAATTCTCCATGAAATCATAGACACGCATTAAAAAAATATCCATTTTTAAATAATCTTTTTAAAAAAATAACAAATATGCTTCATAAAACCTTAACAATTTAAGGTATTTTCAAACACTTTTACTTAGGAATTCGATAATGCCAACTCTCAAGAATCACTAAGTGGTAAAAATGATCTCATCATAGTCCCCTTATTATAATTAGAACCTTATGCGCCTGCGCAAATAAATAGAACAAAAATTTATATAAAATACTGAAAGTTTCTATTATATATAATATAATTTTAAAAAGAGAGGGAAAAAAACCATTTATTTGATGTAAATCGAAATTGGTCCGCTTTTATCTTATAGATTAGATTCAAACCCGATGGGATATTTTCTGATAATTTTCTCCTATCATCTTCAAAAAATAACTAAAAATTAAATAAAATCACACTCTTACAATATTCATACAAGACAGTCTGTTTATCTAAAAAATAAGTAATATGCTTCATAAATCTTAACAATTTAAGGTATTTTCAAAGTACTTTTACTTTGGAATTCGATAATGCCAACTCTCACGAATCAATAAGTGGTAAAAATGATCTCATCATAGTCCCCTTATTATAATTAGAACCTTATGCGCCTGCGCAAATAAATAGAATAAAAATTTATATAAAATCCTGAAAGTTTCTATTATTTACAATATAATTTTAAAAAGAGAGGGGAAAAAACCATTTATTTGATGTAAGTCGAAATTGGTCCGCTTTTATCTTATAGATTAGATTCAAACCCGATGGGATATTTTCTGATAATTTTCTCCTATCAGCTTCAAAAAATAACTAAAAATTAAATAAAATTACACTCTTACAATAAGAGAGTAAGTTTATCATATAAGAGAGTAAGTTTATCTAAAAAATAACTAATATGCTTCATAAATCTTAACAATTTAAGGTATTTTCAAAATACTTTTACTTTGGAATTCGATAATGCCAACTCTCACGAATCAATAAGTGGTAAAAATGATCTCATCACAGTCCCTATCCTATAATTTAGAAATTTATGCGCCTGTGCAAATAAATAGAATAAAAATTTATATAAAATCCTGAAGGTTTCTATTAATTTTTATTTTTAAAAAAATTCGTAATAATCATTAATTTTGTCCAAAAAAAAAATTCATTCGCCATTTTGAATACTTTCAAAAATATCCAAAATACTTATTTAAATAATAAAATGTCATATAAGAACTTAAAAACTTTTTTCTTTTGAAAAAATAACTTGTAATAAAATACGAGTATTGATTGAATAGATTTATTCTGCAGAGATAGAACAAGTATTCAAGTAAAAAACGCGCACGTGAATAACAAAAAAAAACAATATGAATAATTGCAGTAACATTTTCGAAGATAGCAGAGTTCACGTAATAAATTTTTCGTTTATTTGAATTTATAAAATTAAAATTTTTTAAATTTTGTATATTTTGATCAACAATATTGCAAATTTTTTTTTTTTTTTGAAATTGTACAATTTAAAAATTCAAAAGTAATGGAAAAAGTAACGCCATTTAAAGTTTTATGAGCTAAAATAAAATCGAAAAAAGTCATCAGAGCTAGAATATTCGGAGTAATTTATTGAGACGTCTTAGCTGCATTCAAAAAGTTATTATGTTGTTTGCATGATAATGAATAGGTCTAAGGAATATATAATGGTGAATTAACGAACCTACATCTTAATTAAATCAGTAGGCTATGGTAATCTCTAGATCCAGAATATTAAAGCTCCAGATCACTGACCCTCAATATGTAGGCTATACTTTGTCTTTAAGTACATATACTAGAGTTATAAGCCACAGATATTTTAATTCAGGTACTAAAGGATTCCATTAGTTGTATGTTAAGGGTATGCTAAATTCAGCATGTGCTGAATTGCGTTGTTTGAGGATTCAGCTCAAAAGAAAATTTCGTTTATGAAATAAGAACTGTCTGTAGGCTATTGATATAAAAGTTAAGGTAATAAATTTTACATCACTTCTTACTACGGCAATAGTGAGGAGGATGTGCTGACAGAATTCAAACAGGTTGTACTTAATTACCTAGTTTGTAGATTCAGCATACACTCATACTAAGTCTGTGGATTTAAGAGAGTCTAGGCTATAATAATTAATGCAATAAAAAAATCTCTATAATCACGATAGCTATAGTGAATGTTTGCTAAATTCAAACAAAGGGTGCTGAATCGCTTAGTTTGAAGATTCATCTGCTCAAGAACATGTTTTGTCTGTAAAATTTGGGAAGAATTTATTGATCTTACTATAGGCTTTAAAATAATAGGTGCTGCCATTATGGTTATGGTATCGAAAAAAACTTTAGTGTGCTGAATTGAAACCGATCATACGAATTATTTAGTTTGTAAATTTAACGTAAAAAGAAATTTTAAGGCTACTTATACCATGGTTAATATAAAAATAGATCTTATATCTTCATAAGGGCTATAATTTAAGTGAGCTGAAATCGAAAATAATATGCTGAATTGCCTAGTTTGTAAATTAAGCTCAAGAAGATATTTAGTCTGTAAACTTGGGGAAGTATTTAGTAACCTTATTATAGTCTTTAGAAGAGAGAAGAAGGTGTGTTGTTATTAGGGTTATGGTCTAGAACAAAAAAATTAGTGTGCTGAATTGAAACCAATTATGCGAATTACTTAGTTTGTAAGGTGAATGCAAAATGACATTTTAAGGCTACTTATACCTTGATTAATGTTTAAAAAAAATTGTATCTTCATAATAGCAATAATTTAAGTGTGCTGAATTCGAAAATAATATGCTGAATTGGCTATTCTGTAGATTCAACTTAAATTCGTATATAATATATGATTTGAAAGGTCTTTATGTTGCAGATATCTTATGTAAGGTACTAATATTTTACATAAGCTGTATACTAAGAATGTGCTGAATACAAACAGAGTATGCTAAATAGCCTACTATATATATTCAGCACAACATATATTTAGGAAAGTATTTACATATCTAACTCAAACCCTTTAAAGATAGGATAAGCGATCCCCGCATTAGAGTGATGGCGTAGTTAATATTAGCAAACAACTGAGTGTGCTGAATTCAATCTGAGCAAGATCAATTAGTAAATATTGTATATATAGGGTTTTCCAAAAAGAGTGATATGATTTCTTTTTAAAAGAAACACACTAATTGTTAAGGAAATTCAAATGGTTTTTATTTAATGTGAATTACAATCGATACAATTAAGTTCTGAATAAAACGTCATTAAAATGGCCTCCACGACTTCTTTTGCAGGAACGAATTCGATGAACCCAATTTTCGAGCACTTTTTCCACTAAATCAAGTCGTACACGTATGTCATGAATAGCACGTTCAATATTGACTTCTAAAGCTTGAAGAGAGTTTGGTTTATTGTTAAAGACAAATGACTTCAAATAACCACACAAGAAATAGTCTAATGGTGTTAAATCACAACTTCTTGGAGGCCATTCAATGTCACAATTTCTTGAAATAATCGAATCTCCAAACTTTTCTCGCAATAATTCGGTTATTGGACGTGCTGTGTGGCACGTAGCCCCGTTTTGTTGAAACCATATGTTGTCAAGATCAACTTCTTCCAATTTCGGTCATAAAAAGTTGGTTATCATCAATCTATACCGCTCTCCATTGACAGTAACGGTGTTACCAGCTTCATTTCGGAAGAACTACGGACCGATGATTCCACCAGACCAAAAACCACACCAAACTGTCAATTTAGGTGAATGTAATGGGTGTTCATGAATAATTTGTGGATTTTCTTCGCACTAGAATCGACAGTTTTGTTTATTTACCGCATCACTCAGATGAAAGTGAGCGCACGAAAAGTTGCAATCGGAGAACGATTATTTTGATAATAAAATTGAATAATTTGTAAACGTTGTTCTTGCGTATATCTCCCCGAGATAAAATTGTAAACATTACTGAATACAATGAAAAAAAATGACATATTACAAATGGCCGAAACGTCACTTAGAAATCATATTACTCTTTTTGGAAAACCCTATATATTAAGTGCATATTTAACATTAGCGTTTAGATTTTGAATGTTTGATTAAGGTAAAACAAAAAACCTCTATCATTATTAGCGAAATGATGTATGTGTGCTGAATTCAAATAGAGTTGGCTGAATTATATCTTTTGTATTTAGAGCGTTTCTGGTGTTGATGAGCTCACTGAAAAATGTAATATGTTCAATTGAAGTGGATCCATAACGTCAACATTAAATAAATTTATACTACAATAAGTATTTTGAAAAATTTTCAATAACTACTCCTAAGTTTTAAATAATTCGATTAATATTAATGTAGGATATTCAAGATATTATATAATAAAAACCGTAATAAAATTTTACATAAATTAAAACATTCTATAAGCTAAAAGAACCTTGAATCTAATAAAAAAAATACTTGGGAAGATATATGCCATCTGATATATTTCATTTACAATAGTATGAAAAATAAGGTATTTATTATGATTTAGTAATCATTTCTACGTAAACACAATGGAATTTCAGAAAAAAATACCAAAAATACTCGAACTAAAGTCAATATTCTCCACTTTAGTCGGAATTCTAAAGAACTGTTCAGGTTTAGTTTTTTTCGGATTTTTTTCTGACTTGTCAAATAAAGAAGATCTTAAATACTATCGAATGGAATATAAAATGTCTTTTGAATTACCAAAATACAAAAACTAATATTGAATCTGGCGATATACAAGTGAGGAGGTGAATATTTTAAAACAACAGAACGACATTTTTTTTGTTAAATATAGCAAAAGGAAAAAAATATATAAAAACAAACACTGAAATTTATATTTTTGTTAAGATTGAAATAAAAGTCAGAATTGTAAACAAATGCAAATTCGTTATGGTAATTTGGTGGAGGTCCGTTAAGCCATTAACGCAAAATAAGAGACCGATTTCTTCAAGATACTTATTTTCTCTTAAATTATGCTTATAATTACAGGGAAATTAATTAATTCAGAACTTGTCAGAAAAAAATATGAAACCTTTCCAAAAAAAATTTTTTATTTTAGCATAGTTTATGCTTTTGCATTATTAATTTACTTTTCTAACTAATAAAAATTCAAAGTAATTTCTTAGCAAATATAAATTGATGGTCGATCTTTATTTATTAATAATAAAAATATTTATTAACAGTTTTATATTTAAATTTAATTCTTTCAGTAATAATGTAAAACGATCGTAATAAAAATTTTTTGTTTGGCTAATCAATAAAGATCATCATCATCTGATGATAATAGATTTTTTAGAAAATTTAGTTCAAAACTTTCTTTATTCAGAAATAATGTTATGATAGTAGAATAAGCATCAATACTTTATGTAAAATTATTTGATAATATTTTGTATTTTTGTAAAATATTGACGCTTGATTTAGCGCCATATTATACGCAATGGTCCCAAGTTCGAATTCAGCTACAGTTATTTTTTTATAATTAAACATTTTAATTCAGCAGTTATTGAAAATTAGAATCTTTTCTTTTTTTGTATTGAAGGTCTCTAGGAAATGATCCTTATCATTTGAGGGATCATTATGCAGCGCCATCAGTATGAGGCCATTGGGTGACGTATTATTATGTGGGTTAGATGAAATTGATCATTTGTTAGTTGGATGGGTCAGTTAGAGGAATGTTAAACTCACTGCAGTAGGATCTGTGGCAAAATTATTTTGCTCCAAAATTTTGACCATAATATTGACGCTACTGCTGTATAAGACACTAGTGTATTCTTCTGAAACTTAGGTTCTGAGCATAAACTATTGTGAACTCTTGTTCGCATTTCAGCAGATATAGATCGAACTCCCAGTTATTGTTTGGTTCAGCAGATATAGACGAACTCCCAGTTATCGCACCATTGATGATGATGATGATGATGTTAGTTTGTATTAGAAAATGAAATTAGAGGACTTCGAAAGGGTATTGAGGGATCTAAAAGTACCACAATGAAGCTTTTTTGTTATTTTTTTTAATTTTTTTTTAGTTTTTTTTAGATATTTACAACTACGACATAGTAATAAGCAAATTTGAGTAATAGTATTAATTAATTAACTTGAAAGGTTGTGGAGAGTAAACATCCAATGAAGTGTGTTTCTGTTAGGCCTCAGTATTTTAGTAAATCACGCGACCAGTGACGCTTAAGTCTTCGATGGGTATTTCTAGGGAAGGAAATGGAGGATAGTTCTTGAACAAGAGGATTATTATGATTGAGGACACGGGAACGGAACTTTTTATGGCGAGATACTTCGACATAAAAAACAAATGGAACTTTGAGATCACGATGAATAACAGTATTGCGAATATAAAAGGGGGCATCGACAATTGTACAGAGTATTTTTGATTGAAGGGACTGGATTGAACGGTAATTAGAAGGCTTAGTAGATCCCCAGAGTTCTAGTCCGTATGTCCATATGGGTTTCAGTAAGGTATTGTATAACAGTACTTTGCTGTCTATAGTAAGTTTGGAACGTTTGTTTAGAAGTCGAAGTAGTTTTAGGTATCGTCTTTTAAGTTCTTGTCTTTTAAGTCTTGTATGTGGGTTCCATGTCAAGCGTTTGTCTAGGTTCAGTCCTAGGTACCGAGCTTCGGTGTATTGTGGTATGGCACTGCTCTTAAGGTATATGGGAGGGCATATCTCACGACGGAGAGTGAAAGTTAACTGGATAGATTTACGTTCATTGACTTTTATTCTCCACCTAGTAAACCAGTTCTGGAGGGTTTGGATTTGGATTTGGAGAGTTTCGGAGGCATGTTGGGGATTTTCGTTGGATGCAAGGCAGGCCGTATCATCGGCGTATGTAGCAAAGAAGATTTTAGGGCAGATTGGTATATCGGATGTGTAAATGTTGTAGAGGATGGGTCCAAGTATCGGTTGGAAAGGAATGATCTTAGAATTAGGAAATAGGTGGAAAGAAGGAACCTCTTGAGTTTCCAGAGTAGCCCCGGGTGCCAAACTCTTTCAAAAGCTTGACTTATATCAAAAACCACACCGGGATAGTACTCTTTTCTTTCTACAGAGGATGCAATGAAATCGACAACTCGATGACACTGCTGGGTAGTGGAGTGTTCGGCGCGGAAACCAAACTGGTGATTAGGAATTAAATTTGAATATTCGCGTAGAGGATGTAAGCGGCGAAGGAGGATTTTTTCAAAGAGAGTACTGGAAGGAGACGTATTGGCCTGTAGGAAGTGTGGCGGTTTATTGTTTTATTTGGCTTAGAGATCATTTTAATGATGGCAAATTTCCAGAGGATTGGGAAATGTGTTGTTCTAAGGATGGAGTTATATATTGTGGTAAGAAACACTATTGCTCTTTTAGGGAGTTGTTGGAGTATATTGGAGGTACAATGTAGCTGAATCTCATTAAACGAGACATTTTTTGTAAACTGACATTTTGTTGGAAGGTAAACGATAGTAAGTTGATAATCACAGGATGCAAAGATAGGGCAGGGATAGTTTCCGAAAAAAAAATTATGTGTGTAACCCAGACCATCCTACCCGAATTTTTAGCAGTCACCGCGCCCAAAATTTTGGTAAGGCTATCAAGTATACTGGTAGGAGTTATTTGTCATTTGGTTAGCAATTGTGGTAAATTAGGAATTGGTGTATGACACAAGATGACGGAAAGTTTACCCCATCAGTTGATCGGATTTAGTACCTTTTAATTTTTATTTGTAAAAAAAAATTTTTATACATATGCGGAAGCTAGCGAAGAGATACTATTCAATTTTTATGCCTAAAAACTATTACTCTACCAAATCATAGAAAACTTTACGTCTAATTTCAGTTGATCTTAAATTTGAAGAAACTATCAGAAAATGCTTGTAATCCAACAGATTTCGAACAAATTTGGGAGAGGTGGACGAAAGGTGTATTAAAAATTGATCACGTGGCTTTCAAAAATACCCGCCATTTTCTTTTTTTCTTTTTTGAAAAATACTTTTATTTTTTTTTTTAAATATGGTATAGTCCACAAGAAATTTACTAAAACATGCATTTTATGACCATAAACGAGGGTGTCCGTTTCCTCCGGGACAGTCCTTATTCTTTAAGTGGACATTATATTGATCGCAATTATTTTCTAAAGTTTAAAGAAATTGATCTGTTTTATCTAATAAATAATTTTACATTATTGGTATTAAAACGCAATTAAAAAAATAATAAAAATTAGACAGTCCTAAAAAATCCCATGTAATAATAATGGCATACTCGTATATACGCGTGAGATTCTTTTAAGTGACAATCACCGCAATGTCACTGTTGTAGTCATAGAAAAAAAGAAATGACAATATTTTTTTTCTCGTCAAAAGACGCTCTGTTAAAAAGCTTTTAAAAAAAAATTGTAAATATTTTGACAGCTATTATAATGCAACCCTAAATTTGAGGTCGCAGACAGTAAATTACTCTAAATACTAATCTGTCGGATGAATAAATAGATTTGTTACATAATTAATTGTGTTTGTGTTAAACTCTCACCTGAAATTCCTCAAATTCCTTTCGTTTCGAGATGAGAAAAAAGCGGCACTCGTCGCTTATGCTTGCATACATTAACACGCACTGCCATAAACGCCCTCAAACACACAGTCTCAACGACCCGCATATACATGCATACACACACTTGTTGAGCTACAAACGTCGCGATCGCTATTCTACTTAACATACAGTTACAAGTGACAGTGCACACTTTCAGTGTCGGCCGCTTTGACTGTGCGTTTTCAGCGCAGATCCGCTATTCGGTTGCTTGGGCGCGCCGGTGTTGGCACAATCACTGTCGCTGCTGTTGTCGTTGCTGTTATTTCCGTTAATGCGGTGTTGTTGGTTGTTGTTGGTTGTTGCTGCTATTTACTTGTGCTTTTGTATTGTGGCGCTGTCGTTTTTAGTATTAACGGTGATGGGGCTTGGGCTGGGGCTGGGGCTGGGCCTGGCGCTGACACTGCTGCTGGTTATTGTGCTTGTGCTTTGTGTTAATTCCAAAGCTATGATGGAGTGGTGGAGTGACTGTAACTTTGGCGATGGCGCAGTGCCAGTGCCGATGTCGAGGTCGGCCGCGTTGTTGCGTCGGCGTTAGTTTTCCGTAGAGCGAACGATACGAGGTCAGTGTTTGCGTTCACGTTTGCAGGCGTCGCTGTCGTTCGTGCAAATGAAAAATTTTCTCGAAACTGAAATGAAAACCGTTAGGACCGATATCGGCCAACAGACAGACTCGATTACATCGTCGATTACAACATGCGGAATCGCGCACATTCATTCAATGCCATATAAAAACCTTGATATTCACTCTTACGTTACTGATACCGTCGTCGAGTATCTAAAAGAAAAAGAAAACATTTTAGCTAAACCAAAATAAATAAATATTCACCTAAATAGACACACATAATCATATCTACCTGAAGAAAAAAAAAAGTAATTTAAATAAAATGAAGCTTTATAAGTACTTGTTCATTTGTTGTTTTATTTTTTTTTTTTGGTCTTTTCAATTTGTTATTATTTGAAAAAAATTATTTTTGTACCAAAAAATAAAAAAATAAAAAATAATTACTTATACTGATATTATTAAGCTATAATTAATAAATAATATTCAAGAAATATTCGAATATGGCAAATACTTTAACGGCAATGTAAGAAGGTCCCAAGTTCAAATTTAATTGACGACCTTTAGGTACTTGTAGACACGACCTTGACTAATGTTGGGGTACGAGCATATTAAATGTCACCAATAAATCAACAAATTATACAATTTTTCAAATATTTCAATTTGAAAATTAACATTGATAATGACGGTCGGATTAATTACTTATATCGCTTGCGTCGAAAACCTCTGTTTATGTCGGTTTTTGATGACAACTGTCATGCGATAGGTGAATTTTGACGACAAACCCATTACCAGCTGTATTTCAAGTTCAACTTGTATTAATTTATTATGCAGCACAAACATAATTAAAAATAAATTGATTTTTTCAATTAAAAAACAGCCTGATTTTTTTTGTCACTCTAATTTCGTCCTTCATTATTTACCTCAGTTATTTAAGAGCGAGAAAATAATACATTAGCTACTAACATTAATGCCAATTAACTAGCAATTTATGAAGTGAAATAAGTTGTTATGCCAATAATATAAACTCTGATGGGTTTTGTAGTTTATGAACATATGTAGTTCTCGGGTGTTAATAAAAAAAATAACCTTTTTACGTTTTACCCTGTAGCATAATCATATTTGTTAGTAGACTTACATACATATGCACATCTCTTTGTAGAGTAGTTACTTTATAATGGCACAGGCAAAATAATATTTACTCTTTATTGAGTAATGCAAAAAATAAAATATTTTAAGAGGAATTTTATCAATCAATCAAACCGCAAATTATCAATTCATGAATCCACAAATTGCTAAAACCAATTTGGACTTACAGATTTCAGCCCAAAACAATATATGTTATCTAAAAGTTTATTCTTTATGAAAAATCTATTGGGATTAAAATGGAGCTTATTTAACTTTAGGATATGGGGTTCTACTAAATGAACCAAATCTTTTCAAATCCAATCCCTTTAATCCAAAAGCGTTTGAAAAATCGCTGATGCTTCATTTATCTTTATCATGAAATAATTGATCATAATTTAAATATTTCCTTTGTTCGTAGTTTAGGCGTTGCTCGTTATAAAAAGTTTCATTCTAGAATATACTTACATAATAATTCTCTTGTTAAAAATTGGCTTCTATTATCTTCTCCATAAATACTCGTCAGCGTTTAAAAAGATCTCTTGGAAAGTTAAAATATTTCGTTATGTAGAGAAGCACCGATGCTTGTTTACTGTCACTTATCCCTCCCATGCAAATAATACCGTTCATTCCAACTAGTAACAAAGTAAGCTACCTAAGACTGTATTTAGATAATCTACTTTAAAAGACTTAAACTTAACAGACATTATCAACAGCTACTTAGACTACTGGACAACAAACAAAAGCTGATACTAAGGATCAAAAGTTTAATTTTTAATGCTTATTTCAAAACCGAACAGGTTGTACGGTACTAAACTTTGGTATTCTAATAAGCGTTCCAATTTCTCTCGAATCTAATACGTTCAAGCAAAAATCCCCCGAAAAATCGTTGATGCTCTTATCTTTGTTCGTCAAAAAGTTATTTATCATGACCTAAATGTTCTGTTTGTTCGTAATTTATGTGTTGCTCGTTATAAAAAGTTTCATTCTCGAATATACTTTTATAATAATCCTCCTGTTAAAAAACTTGCCTCTGTTATCGTCTTTGTAAATACTCATCAGTGTTTAAAAAGAAATTGTCCACAAGATTTCTTAAAAGGTTTAAATATTTTGTTAGATAGAGAAACGTCAATGAGTGTTGACTCTGAATTCCTTCTCTCATGTCATTATAGTGTTGACTCTGAATTGTTTCTCTTGTGTCATATATTTTTTTGTGATGTGTTCAAAAATATCTAATACGTTATTTATGATCATCTGCTGTCAATGGGTTGGTAAGTGAGTTCTCTCATCTTCAAATTTTAATTTCCCTTCATTTTTTAGCAGAAAAATAATCAGTTTTTAGTATTTTGTTAATTCTGGGGAGTTTAGATTTTTTTTTTTAAAACAATCTGCTGAAATACTGTAGTTTGTATTATATTTATATTATAGTCTTATAAAATAATTATATTATAGCTTATTACATAATTAAAATAATTAAGAAAATATCCTCAACGACTAAATGTAATCATTATTTTTTGGTTTATATTTAAGATGTTCAAGATAATAGCCCTTTTCAAGCGCCACGATCAAAAGGCGAATTGCTGACTGGCCGTACATCTTCATCGAATACACAACAGATTTTCATGTAAGCCCTTTTAAAATTAATAACCGTACTCAAAAATGCAATAAATAAAATGCACATAAAAATTTCAACATTTCAAAATTAACCATCGAGATATTCGGCTTACGGAGATCAATCATAGCATGGTCTATTCAAAGTGTAAGTAAGAGTAAAAAATGATTTGTAATTTCTTATCGATTTTCGAAAAATAATTTCCTTACCAATCGTGTTTTTATATAACTTCTCCTTGTGCAATTAATATTTATGACAAAACTCAGTCAGTACATAAAAATCCCTTATCCGATTTAATTTCATTTTGTAAAGTACAGATTCGATTTGGTCGAAATGCATCCCATCATCCACATTGCATAATTTCCCTTCCTCGCGCATCGAACTGGGACTATAAATTTCATATGTTCATACAATATCAAAGCCACCAGAATTAAATCTTGAAAATCATTGACTAGTGAATATGTAACAAGTGTTGGCTGATCAATAATATTACTACTCGGGATATAATAAATTTAAATTCAACGAATACCCCCCCCCCCCTCCCCTCCATTGCTCCAAAGATGATTTACTAACCAGCGGAAAGACAGACAAATGTACAGGTAATCACAACAAGTTGATCAATTTTGTTTATTTTTTATTTTTGCATGCTCAGAAAAAGGTCAACGAGTCTAGAGAGTATGATAGCTCCATAAATGCTGAAGGAGAAAACTTCACCAATAAAGATGGAAATATTAGTGCGGTTATCTTAATGAAAAAGAAAATTCATCATTCAAAATCCTGTGTCTCGTTTACGGGGAGTTCCAGTTTAAACAATTTGTTTGAGTATCACAGTTGAGACAAATAACAGAAACTTCGTAAGATTAGTAAGTAAAGCAGTTAATTATTTCCAGAATATTAACTATGCTCAAAAATAACATTACCAACATGCTAACTACAAATAACTATGTCCCAAATCTAGAAGATATTTTTAGATATAAATCTTTTGCAAGATTAAGAATAAAAGACAACTTGTTAATCCTGAAAATATCGTATAAGATTACGAGTATCTTTATCCTAAAGATATTTACTTTCATCAGTTAACATATAGTTAAGAAAAAATAAGCAGATTTTCTCATGCGCATAGTAGTCCAGAACCAAGGAAGATTTAAGAACAAGTTGTACTTGCTCAAGGAAATTGAATATTTCCTTAACTTCTAATCTTATAACATATAATATAATATGACAGTGTCTAAGGAAATTATAGAAGACCTCTTTAAGATTTTAATCAAAATTAACGGTAGATTCTTCTAAACTTTTGATATCAAGTAAATATGCAAGAACTGGTCTCTTAGCTGCCATTTTTTTTCTTTCATTAGACTATCTTAGTATAGCCACCGAATATATTGAGACCTGTTTAATAGATTCGTTCAAAAATTAAATTTATTTCCTAAAAACTAAAAGATTTATTGAAGTGCCTTCATTAAAAATACAAAATAGCAGCATTTTTGCAACATTGTAAAAAGCGGTTAACTGTGTTTGGCGAAATTATGTAAAAGGTATTTATCCTTAGTATGCGGACCAATTTAAAATAACTAAGAAGAAAAATAGAACTTTTTTTTGAACAGTTTCAGTTTATAAGATAATAATTTGATAATAAAACTTTTACATATCGATCATCTGTTAGAAATGATCAACTCGAATTTGTAGTTCAATCTCCTCTGACTTCCATAAATTATAAAAATAATGAAAATATTGTTTTAAATTCAATTTATGCTTCGGAAATTAAAAATAAATTCAATATACTTAAAATTTGAATTTTTATAAAATTTTTATTTAATTATGCAACCAAAACTTTATTATTTTGCATAAAATAATATTCTTTCCAGATTCGATAATTTTAAGATTTTTTTTTAAGGACTTTTTCATGCATTTTAGGCTACAAATTGACTATTGTTTGACGGATGTTGGTTTCTAAATACTCTATAATCTACAGTTTGAAAAATGTTGGTGTTAATACGATTATTTTTATATAGCTTTAAGAAGAAATAGTTCAACCGCGTCAATTCGTATGATTTTAGAGGAAGGTTAATCACCAGAAAAGTGTTACTGTTATATGCACCTTTTGATAAAATGCATCCATTCTTATATACTTTAATATGTAGAAATAGCATTTCAGTAAGTTACAAAATATGCATAAAAGAAAAAAATCACAAAAGAAAAAATCCGAAGGCGTCAAATCGCACGATCTTCGAGGCTAATTGTCATCACCAAATCTAAAAATTACCCACCATGGAAAAATTTTGCGTAATAAAGCCTTTTAGCACCATCTTGTTGAACTCACATATAAACCGAATTAAAATCTTCAAGTTCTGAAAGAAAAAATTTTATCTTGTGATCATAACGATCAGAATTCAGTTATTTAACAGGGGTCGCCCAATCCAGCGGCAACACACCTGCACTTGTAATGGATTTCGTCAGTACAGCTGACTAGATCCAGACAGTTGTACTCAGCATCTCCTCTTCTAACATTGCTTAAATCTCCTCTTCTAACATTGCTTAAATCGATGAGATCATTTTATACTAATTCCAACATTTTTTATAGTCCCAATTCTGCTTCGAAAGACAAATTTAATCAAAAATTACGTAAAAGCTCTTTTAACATGAAAATAAAGACCAGATTGAGGTCTGATAAAGGAAAAAAAATCAGAAGGAGCTCTGTCATGATATGATAAAAATGCAGATTATGGTGCGCTAACAGTGATGCGGGGCTCAAATTTTTTATGCTGCATCATTGTTAGTGCAACATGATCTGCATTTTTATTATTCAATTGGAACATAGTATAATAATTTACTTTCTTTTAAATATTATTGTACTATATTCCAATCGTAAAGCTACAAATCATAGTTTGTATCTATTGGGATGGATTGTTATTTATAACTTGCGTATTTATAAAGGGTTTTTTCTGTATGTATTTAAAAAAAAAATTGAATTAAATGCAAAAATTTCTAAGAATAAATTTTTTTAAAAAAAGTTTTAAGACCTTAAATATTTCGTCTTTTTTTTTAAATTTAATTTTAATTTTAAAATAGTGAAATTTTACACAATAATTTGAAAATTGCAATAATTTAAATGTAAAAATAATTACATATTTTGGGCAAAAATATTGTCGATGAAATAAAGAAAAACTTTTCCCAGTTTAACAATTATCCTAAAATTTTGAAAGAAATGCTTCCAACGTCCAATGTTTTCTATACTAAAATTAGTTAAATTTTCTGTGTTATTTAGAATTGAATTAAAAGAATTTTTCTATCCGTTATCTTCAGTCAATTTGTCGTTAAGAAATAGGAAATAAATATTTTTTTTTATCAATTTCTAAAATAATTAACATCTTTTCTTCCCACATATTTATACGATTAAGTAAAAGTCTTTTTCTATAAATTTCAAGCATAATTTCTATCCCCAACCCCCCCTAATTCGTCAATAGGGATTAGGAACATTTTTATTTTTAATCAACTTCGATAATAACAGTTAAACTGAAACAAAAAAAAAATGGGCCGTTGAAGAAGAAAGTATTTTTTGCAGACGATTCCGTTGTGATTTGCCTATCTCCATTACCGTTCGAACAACTTACGAGCATGTAATCCAATCCTTAAAATTGGAAGATCAAACAAATCCCAAAGTACGATTGCCCAAACAATATTCACTTAGCACTTTGGGCAGGCGGCAATGACAAAATTTGCTTTATTACTTGAGCGACGAAATGAGGTCAAGGTCAATGGCCAGTTGTCCTCTGTTTGTGTTCCGTCGTTAATGGAATCGCCTGCCAGTCGAAACAAAGCGTCTTTTGCCAATATTTCTTGCATTTCTTACGGTCCGATTGAGCTGAAGTCTGATGATGTCTTGTTAGCTCCATTATTGGCGGTAGGATTACAGGTTTTTCCAAGCATCGCTTCGCCACATCACCACAAAGCAAACGAACCATCCTCACATTCGGCGCGCTGTCATACACTGCCGTGCAGACCAAGATCCAGTTTTATTGGAAAATTGAAAGCAAGTTTTTTAATAACGGTACAAAGGTTGGAAGACAGTCATTTGTATGGAAATTATTTAAAATCACACACATGTGCACGCACGAAAGCACACCGCTTTCACGTACGTGTTTCAAAATCCAAGTGTGCTCGTTAATGACGTGCGAGTGTACGCGCATCATCATCAGTAAGTCGTGAGTACATTTCGAGTCCAACTTCTCGCTCACCGTACGAGCATTTCTACACACACTCGTACGGGCAAATTGCATACGGGTGAGTGCACATGATCCTACACAGGCATGAATCGCAATGACGACACGTCATTGTTAAATAATTTCTCAGAAGCCATTAGCACGAGAAGAAACTCTCAAGAGAAATTTAACAAAATTATGCAATTTTTTTCAAAACAGACACAATTGCTGTTAACACATTTAGATGCATCATGACACGATGGGTTTTTGGGTAAAAGTGACCAAGTGAAAGAGCCTAACTTTAACCAAAAAAAAATTATGCCTCAGAATTTTTGAAGATTGAGAAAATTTTATAAGTTCTGTTATGAGAGTAAACATTTCGGAATAAATGCATATGATACAAGTCGTTTGGCAAAAAAAAAAATGGCGTACGTACGATACATCCAACATAAACAAATTAGGACCTTATCGGACTCAGCTAAAAGAAGGATATGAAAGGAAAGCGAATAAAGAAGCTGCTTTTTACTAGTATTTTATCAATAAAACTTTGAATTTCTTTCAATCAGGCGAGACTTTTTTTTATAAAAACAAAATGGCGCTAAGGTAGTTTAACACAAATAAGGTCAATTTTTTTTATTTATTTTATATAACATTTGAGAATCGTAAACTTTAGTAACTCAGGCTGTTTGGTGGCAACTGAAGGGAACCTCGGCTATGTCTCTAGCTGGCTTCGAACTCGGGACCGCTGCGTACTAGAAGCTAAATTAGGACCCTATTAGATTTTTTTAATGAGTTTGTTGATACGACAATTTAGCGACTGGGAAAAGGAATTGTTGGGGCCAAGATCTCAACAATAGAAGGAGTTCTATTTTACGAAAGAAATACTGGGTTAAGCAGATTTAATTTTAATTAAAAGGGGGCACTGCGAGTTCAACGCAACAGGAACGGGTTAAAGGAAGTTTGCTGCCTTAGAAGTTGGCTTGCCCAGAATTTCGCAATACTTGTTCAGTAGACTGGCGTGGAAAAAAAATTGTCCAACCTTGATCCAGTTTGCTTATCTATGATTGAATTATCATTTTTTTTAGTAAATGGGGCAGATTGTTGAATTCAGTGAGTACAGGACTGTCGCCAATCTATGAGGCCACTCATTACCCAGGATGCCAATATGACCGGGAACATAATGCAACTCTACATTTCTGTTGTTTAACAAATAGAGACCAATGTCATTCGGCACCAGATTATTTGATGATTCCCAACTAGCTTTTGAGGCTGAAAAACTGTCAGTAAAGACGTATATATCGTTGTTGCTTGGAAGATCAAGCCTTTGAGAAATTTTTTTGCTCTGTACCACCCTTGGCAAATGATTTAAGATTTAAATACGGAAATAAAAGTACATCTTTAATTTTGAATAAAATTTTAGAAGAAATTTTAATTTAGTTTTTATTAAAATTCCACTTTTTATTTTAGGAATGAAAAAAAATCTCAAAATTCGTTGTTAATAATATGGATTTATATAATTTAAAAAAAAATAATAATAATAAACAATTCTACTCTATAAAATATATAATATTATTTTGAGAAATTATATAATATTATATAAAAAAAATTATTGTGCAAATACGGATGATAAAACCACGAAAAATCATAGTTATTTGTCACAACTTTCTAAATTCCTATTCACCACATCAGTTGACTCACTATTAAGATTTGTCAACAACTTTTTTTTTCTACGAAAAATTGAAAATTCTTTATTGTAAAAATATAAAAATTGGATTTTTTCCGTTTTTGAATCGCCTACGAGTGGTTTTGCTCACAACTTCACCCAGAGAATTATGGTAAAAGGATCAAATTTAGGTCAATAAGTCCAGAGAAGATATAATTAACATTTATTAATTCCAGAGAAGCCCTCCTAATTAACATCGATTAGAAGTAATTCGACTGAAATCAGTATGTATCTTGTACAGTTTGGGATCAAAGATACTACACTGCGGTATACCGCTTGTAATGGGAATATTTCGGTGTTTTTTTTTATTATATAAACTTAATTATTTCTGCATGTAAATCATAATATTGAATAAGATAAATTTTAATCAATTACAATTAGATTCAGGATAATGAGATATTTGCAACTTTTTTTTATATGCAAGCCAAAAAATTAAAGAATTACAAAAATTAGAGCATACGAGGTCTGTTCAAAAAGTATCGGGAATTTTGTGTTTTTTGTAAAATTATTTATTTTTTCATGAATTTTTTTTTATCCCCTTCAAAGTAATCCCAACCAGAAAAAGTCACAGGGGGCCAGATCTGGGGAATACGGTGGCTACCGCATTATTAGTGTGTTGTTTTTGGCCAAAAATGACAAAAACCAATTTTTGTTCTTTCACAAATCGGGGCATTTTTGGCGGATTGCTTTATGCAACTTGCGCATAACTTGCAGGTAATATTCCTTATTGACCATTCTACCATGTGTCAAGAACTGATGATGCACCACGCTCATGCAATCGAAGAAAACTGTAAGCAAAACCTTCACATTCTACTGAAGTTGGCACGCTTTTTTCGGTCTTGGCTCGTGCGGCAGCTTCCATTGGGATGATTGTGCTTTGGTTTCCACGTCATAAGCATAAACCCACGATTCGTCACCAGTTATGACCCTCTGGAGCAAATTTGTGTCCTCGCGGACAGAGTCCAACAGCTCCTGAGCAATGTTAATGCTATGCTGTTTTTGGTCGAAAATAACGCCCCTACTCACGAATTTTTGGCCAAAAACAACACACTAATAATTCCGCAGCCACCGTATTCCCCAGATCTGGCCCCTGTGACTTTTTCTTGTTCCCGAAACAGATTCTTTGATCCATTTTTGGAATGGGCAAAAATCGAAGACGAGCCAAAACACGTGCAAGAAAAGCAACTATCAAAAATTAACTGAACATTCAAAATGGCCGAACTTGTCAGCATAAGTGAGAGACATGAGTACCAACATAACGTCACAAAGAAACGAAAATCGAATATACGTAACCCGCGGAAATTTAAAATTTTGAATGAACAGACCTCGTATACTATTAACGAATCTAAAACAATCTAAGGGCAGTAGTGGATAAAATTAGAAAACAAAACCATCTTTTTAAAGTATTTGTTCTATAAAAACAACTTCAAAAATGATAGTCAAACTTGACAAAACTCGCCAGTCATCTCTTCCGGATGGTATCATTTTCTCATTTTCTCATTTTCTGTACGTTAATCCAGAAAGCAAATGTGTTTATTTTTTTTTCTTAATAAAAGTATAATTTTTATTTTGAGTAAAATTCTGTTTGTCATTTGTTCAATTTTCAATATAATCGTATAATTACGATAGAAAAAAAAAATAAAGAACAAAATCCATTAAACATTTTAGCAATAATTCATTCTTTTTCCTGTTCTTTAAGTGCTAGTGATAAAAGTTTTCTTACGATTATTTTAGTAAGATTCCTGACTTTGTCGTGGATTAAATTTTCATGTTGGATAAACGAATAAAAGAAGAAGAAGAAGAAGAAGAAGAAGAAGAAATAGATTTAGATAATGCCCCATCATCATTGTTTTTCTTTGCTCCCCATTGTTGTAGACAATATTTTTTCTCCTATTTCGAATTTATGATAGCTTGCGTACGTGTATGGAAGTATGGCAGCTGATGGAACAAACCACTTACATATTCCATGAGAACATTTCCAGAATAGATTAGGCCCTCATAAATAAATACAATACGGGCGTACACACAATATATACAGCTTTTGTTAATAATACTTTTCTTTAATTGTACAAGTTGATTTACAAATACTTTCGTATTTAATGTAATCAAAAAGAAAAACTAATAATAATAATAATAAGAGGAAGAGAAAAAGAAAAATAAGAAAAAGAAATAGAAGTTATAGAAATACTTAATGAACGGGCGACACAATACACCTGTACGATTGATGACAAGCCTTAACCTTAAGCTTCTTCTTCTCCCGTTTCGTTTGTTATGCCCTTCATGATCTCCATTTGGGGGCCTCTTCTTCAAAGTTGTTCTGTGTGACAATAACATTGAATTAGTGACGACCACCGCTGCTGTCCGAATCACCAAATCGTAACCATGCTGTGGCGATCCATGGCTAAGTTATTAAAAATTCCACCTTCTTCGAATGGGGAGCTAACTGTATTCAAATGAAACCAAAATCAAATTCTGTACGCAGACCGATGATAGAGGGACGACACAGAAACACGTTCACAGAAGAAGACAGCAACAGGGATCCAAGATATCGAACAGAACTCGGTCACCGAAGAATCTGGGCGTTAACCTGTGGGAGAGTACGAGTACGTGAATTTCTGCTACGCTTATTGTGCGCTGGGCTATAAGACGTACAATTCGAAGCCCACCACCACCACCACCACCTTATTATAATTCTACCTTTGCTACATACACACCGTTTTCCATACATGCGTGGATGGTTAACAAATAAAAATGCTCCGCAGAACATTATCGAGTGTTTTGTTGCCGCCAATCTTCAAAAACGATCAACAAGAAAGCCATGCTTCTGCAAATAATTTCAATTTTGTTTAGCACTTTTTATCTTCTTTTTAACTTGCACTTGCTATCATCATCTTTATTGGAAAAGTATTGTTGACTGGCCCCAAAAATCCATATTTTTACAATCAAAACAAAACCCCAACCAATCATCCTCCGAGTTCTGATATTTTTACTCTTACTCGTACTGGAATTACTGTGGTGCATGCTGGTTTGGAGGTGTATATTCGTACACACGCATCCATCCATACGACAAATTCTCCAATATTTCCTATTATAGGAATTAGTACCCGTACTGGGTGGGGGTTGAAGGGGGTCGGTTTGAAAGAAATAAAAACTCCCAAGTTTCATCGGTGAAATGCGCAATTGTACGCAGAATTTCACCAAAAAAAATATGAAAACTTCGAAATTCCGTTATTTTTGCAATAGTATTCATCGCAAACGTGTGCGAACATAACGTATGAGAAGGGACGGACGGACGTTATCGTACTCCTCACCCATGCGATCTGATCTGGACTAGTTAAAATTTAAATCAAATCAAATCACAAGTCAAGTGGGTGCTAGAATGACGACAATATGTCAAATTAGGAATTCCGAGAATATTCCAGAACGAGTCGGAGTTGTTTGCTTCGTATTGAAATGTTTCCATCAACATTTTCTATCAATCGTCGCCATAACGACAACACTCCCCTTCTCCCCACCCCACCCCGGAATATTTTTTTTAATTATATTTTTGTATTTTTATTTTCAAATAAACTATTTTAAAAGTAGAATTTCATTAAAGAACTTAGTTTGAGTTGTAGGTGGATTATCATTATTTTCTTTTTTGATACAATTTTAGAAAAAAACTGTTTGAAATTTTCTGTGGCACAGGAATTCAAGAATAAAGCTCACTCCTTTAAAAGTTTCCTAAGTTACGGAAACCGTCCTTTATAGTATCCGTGTTTAAAAACATGGATGGCCTAAAAAGTGAGGTTATAAAAAACAGACCAAGAGCAAAATTTTCCAGTATTCCTTAAATATTCCGAGTCCTCTATCTATTCGCAGCTAACCAACACGGTTTTATCCCTTTCAGATCGACGAAACCCAACCTATTTCCAATTCATTTCGGAAATATTTTATTAAATTTTTCTAGTTGTTTAATTTGATCTTCATCAACGGTTCGATAATTGGGAGGTCGGCTTAGGCCTGCTGAATTAAAGAACTCATGACGTTCCAGCTTTGCGCTGCGGTCTTCCAGTTTGTTAGTGTCGGCATGTTTTTGGAGTCCTGGCTAACACTGTTGCCACACCAAAGCCTGGGCCTACCTCATTTTCCTGGACCATAAATGGAGTCACTGTAAAATTTCCGGGCCGGATCGTTCTCATCCATACGGATTAAGTGCAATCTATCGTAACGTCCCTGAATCTCTTTTTTAAATAGACTGCGTAAGTCTACATCAAGGGGCATTAGAGCTCTAGCTGGTATTCCTCAAGGTAGCCATCTTGGCCTGTTGCTTGTTGATAACATAGTCAATTCGAGAGGATTTAAGCATCTTATACAATTGGTGTACTTCTAATGATCTGGTATTAAACATAGATAAATGTGAAGCTATGCTATTTTCTAAAGACCTCAATTCTCGCACTTTTACCAATAAAAATTTGTTCACTGATGGGAATGAAATCAGACGAGATCTTGAAACTATTCCCTGGCGAATTAAATTTCTTCCAAAAGTAGTGCAGTTTTTGGCATTGTAAAGCGTTAGTCAAGGGAATTTCTCCTTAGACCAATTCTAAAATATCTACAAATATTTTCATTGATTGGATCGTCTAAAACGTTCGCTGAAACTGCCTCTACAATAGACAAAAGACACAGGTCTTCATTTATCCAAGTTTTAAATACAAAAACTGACTGTGAGGCCCTTGCAAATATGGTCTCAAATACAACCTGAAAAGAGTGCCTCAGATTCAGGCAGAAAAAATGATTCTAGCAGGAAATCCTGTCAAGTTCAGGTATGAAAAATGAGCTTTCCTCGAAATCCTTTCGCGATGTTGCCAAAAGTGTTTTGAAATTGACAATCCATTAAATAAGAGAAATATTATAAACTGAGAACTTTTAGAGAATAGAAAATAGCGGAGCAAGATCAAAAATAAGAATTTAAAAGGCGAAATTTTCATCAGTACCTGTCCATATTTGAATGCAATAAAATTTAAATATTTCTATTGAAAGGAGTCCGCTAAAAAAGCCACTTGTCGCTGGCAATCTGCCATATTTTAAGCGGATTTAGCACCATATTACAATGCTAGAAGGATCATGGAATGGTATAAGTCTAATAACGTAATTGTAATATGTAAAAATTGCCCCTAATTTACAAAAAAAAAAAACACAATTAACGCTGGTAAAAATCAATTGATTTCAAAAATAATGTTCAAAAGTACGAGGTCTGTTCAAAAAGTATCGCGAATTTTGAATTTCCGCGGGTTACGTATATTCGATATTCAATTTTTTGTGGCGTTATGTTGGTACTCATATCTCTCACTTATGCTGACAAGCTCGGGCATTTTTAATGTTCAGTTAATTTTTGACAGCTGCTTTGCTTGCAAGTGTTTTGGAACGTCTTCGATTTTTGCCCATTCCAAAAAATGGATCAAAGAATCTGTATCAAATTTTGTTTGAAAAACAAAATTAATTGTGCGGACGCATTCCGAATGTTGACTATGGCATATGGTGAAGCAACCTTGGACCGAAGCAACGTTTATCGGTGGTACAAAATGTGCTCAGGGGGCCGAGAAGATGTGAACGACGAAAGGCGTGCCGGACGCCCGAGCGCACGTCAACAACAGACGAAAACATTGATGAAGTGAAGAAAATAGTATTGAAATATTGATGAAGTGAAGAAAATAGTCAAAAAGGAATATTACCTGCAAGCTATGTGCAAGTTGCGCGAAGCAATCCGCCAGAAACGCCCGGATTTGTGGAAGAACAAAAATTGCCTTTTGCCATTTTTGGCCAAAAACAACACACTAATAATGCCGCAGCCACCGTATTCCTCAGATCTGGCCTCCTGTGCCTTTTTCTTGTTCCCGAAACTGAAGAGCCCCATGAAAGTACGACGATTGAGGAGATAAAGACGACATCGAAGGAGGAGCTGAACAAGATCACAAAAAATGATTTTTTGAAGTGCTTCAAGGATTGGAAAAAACGTTGGCACAAGTGTATAATATCTGGTGGGGATTACCTTGAAGGAAATAAAATAGATATTCATAAAAAAATAAATAATTTTTGAAAAAAAAAAAATCGCGATACTTTTTGAACAGACCTTTATGATAGACTTCAATTAATTAGGCATTGAAAAAAATTCAGCTATTTTTTTTATCTAAATATGTAAATATGCATAAAAACATAAATGTAACTTTCGTCAACTTAACTTTCACTTCAATAAAAATTTGAAAAAAAAAAAAAAACGTTTTTCTTCCTATTTCCGCCATGTTTTATTTGGTAACCAATCGTTCTTATTGATCAAATATGGCAACAGTTTGTAAAAATTGATTTTTGCGATGCTAAAAAACTACGATTTTGCAGAAAAAACTATAATTTTCCAGTTATTATTATCGCAAAATGTCCAATTTTTTTTCTTCACCTTGACACCAACTACATCTACCGAGAAAAAAATGAATTTGCACAAGTTTTAAAAGTTTCCAAAAATTGCAGCTAGGAACCAAAAAATTTCAGTTTTAAAAGTGAACATTTTAAGATGTTGTTGTTGGTGATGAAAACAATTTTGTTATTGAATCATGCCCCAATCTTCCCCAATCTGGCCAAATCTGGCCAAATCTGCTTTATATTAAATAAGGATTTGTGGTCAATTTCTTAATTTCAGTTACTTTAACACTCAATATGCATAACCGCCAGCTTGTTACGTTAATAATTCAACAACAAAAAATAGTATAATTTGGATTGTGAAATTATTAACTTAATAAGAAAAATATACCCAACTAAGTATTGCAAATAAATTACAGGGTGCTCTGGCCATATCAAGATAGAACAGCGCAGATGATTGTTAACAGTTCATTGCGCCTATTTTGCCAAAGTTAGAATCATCGGGTGACGACTGCTTGTAATATTGATTGGGTTTTAAATAATTTTTAGATAATTTTAATTATAAAATAATTTTTGTCTTCAGTACAAGCAGTTTCTTTTCAATATTTGAGTTTTGTTTTCGTTTGAGAAGTTTTTTTTCTCGCTCAACTCGAATACTAACAAGCTCATTTCTTAATGGATGAAAACACTTTTGAAAGTAACTGTATCCGAAGCTAATGTGAACACACTTAAAGCTAAAATCTTAAGGCTAGAATTAAATGCTAATAGGTTTTTTTTCATATTGAATAAATTTCATCGCTGTGGTCTGTACATACCCTCGCAGATAATTAGGAAAGAATCTTCGTTTTTGCTAGAATGCCATTTTTGTTCGCATAGCCAAGCAATTATAGCGAATAGCACGTAAGATACTCACTCGTAGTTTGATTGCCGCATGAATAGTCACGGGCGGCAGGTAAACTTGTAATTACGCTCGAATTAGATAATCTGCGAACCTTCCAAAAACGAAAAGGAAACTTTTTGGGCGAAAAGAAAAAGAAACCATTTATGGATGGCTCAGCTCCGGTTCATGCCAAATTGGTTTTCGTTTCTATCGCGAAATGAAATCATTCCGGTGTGAGATGTGATGGCTTAGGCCCCAACTGGGGGTCAATGGAATTCGCTAGCGAACTTAATCAGAATAACCTTGGGAGGAAAACGCAATAACCGCACAGCGTTGAGACAAAAAACGGTGATTTGTGCTTTTTTCGTCAATATTTTTTCTATGCTTTTCGTCGCTTTTTTTTCTTTTTCTTTTTCTTTAAATCTCTTTGCTGTGTTGGTGTATAAATGCCGGGATTTTTTTTCCGAATCACAGCTTTTGCTTCAAAAATCTTTGCCCGTTTTTTACCCGTCATTGAACTTCTTCTCATAAAAGCTATGGTATCATCGTTTCCATCCCCCATTCCACTTATTCATCAATACCTCTACTGACGTGGATTTTTTTTTTATTATTTAAAGCGCTCATTCTTTTCATGTTCTTAGCTTTCATTAGAAGATTTTTTTTCATTTTTAATTATTATTTCCTTTTCTTATTATAATAAAGAAGCTCACGAAAACATTCGAAAGCTTGGCATCTACGAAGAAAATTTCATCAAGAAATATTTTTTGAAATATTTTTGCAGTTTTACTACTATTTTTTTGGGGTAGGGGTGACGTAGCGGGGGGGGGGGGTATTTGTTGAGAAATGTGGTTTATTATGTGCTCAATACTATCGTAATTTAGTTGGTTCTAATCTGAATTTTGTTTTCTATTATTTTTATCCAATAAGAAATTTTAAAAGTTTCATCGGTTATTCGGAACTCATTAGGATGTATACTAACGCCATCTACATTGCTTTGTTTTGCGTCTATAAATAATTTGTTGATGGTCCCTTAAATTTATTTACAACAAAAGTTTCGATTAGGAGCAAAATACGAAATGTGGCAGTACTAGAAGGCTTCAACTGAAATCGCCTTCAGCTACCCTGTTACACTTCCTTGAACCATTATAGACAGTACCAAGATGACGTTTCTTGGTTCCTTCAACTAAGTTACATGGTCTGTGATTAGAGGAAAATAGAGGATCTAAAAAAGTTCAGAAAAATTGCTTTTTTCTACAAAAACTCGTTGACCCTTTTTCTGAGCTTTTCAATTACTTCCTTATAAAAACCTTACTTGATAGTTTGTACTAGAGCACTCATTCCACATTTACAGAAAA
This sequence comes from Atherix ibis, assembly GCA_958298945.1. Lineage (NCBI taxonomy): Eukaryota > Metazoa > Arthropoda > Insecta > Diptera > Athericidae > Atherix > Atherix ibis. The sequence continues at coordinate 80,212,672 of OY282607.1, forward strand.
TGTCGTTGTTGAAGACCTTTCTGACTGAGATTTGTCTTCCACTTCTTCTCGGTTTCTCACAAATATTTTATACTTCCAAACAATTTGTACACTTGATAAATCACACAGGCTGTTATCAGGAGGGTAGGGGGCTGGGAAACGGTCTAATCGACGGTCTTAACTCATAAGATTTTTTTTGTTTTACATTTTCATCAGTTTTCGCTTTTAAAGGCCTTATTCAGCAAAGTTCGTTTTCTAATGCTTGTCGGACTTCCAAAAATATATTATGTCACCGAAAACTTTGTGCTCTTACCCCATAGGCTTAGTGCAACTTTTCATAATTCACAAATTCGTGGATTCATTAAACTCAACATCGTTGCTCCAAATTTCACTGTTCCATTTTTCGTAACTCATTACAAAAAAAATTCTATAGTAACGCGTACGTCTAAGATTGAAACTTATACTGTACGTCTACAAAGGACTAACGTACAAATTTTGTGTAAATAAGAAGTTGTCAATTTTATCATACCTTATAAGATAAAGAATTGAAAGTAACAAAATAATTTTTGTAGACATATTTTGGGTATTCCCTTTGGCTATGAACTTTTTAACACGTAATATAAAAGCAATTTTCTTTATTTCTATACTTGTAAGTGTGTTAATATCTTAAGATACAGATTTTGAACAACAACAACAAACTCCATAGATTATACAAAAAAAAGCTCAAACAATATCAGCAACTATATTCAAAATATGTTTTTCCAATCTGGCTAGTGTACACATAAACAGAACCTGAAAATTAGCTAAACCGTCCGTCATGGCAAATCAATGATAAATTTTTTTTGGGTTCCCATTTATCTATCTTTGATCTCGTGATCAGAATGGAAGAATTCTTGTTAAAAAAAATGCTCATACTCACACTCGAGCAGGTACCCAGTCGGTTTTGTTTGGATTTACTTTTATCCATCACACCTTCCGGCACTCATGGTCTAATAAACGAATACCGTTTTCATTATCACTCAGTGTTGAAAAATTTGTTTGTTGACAATTTTCAAATTTCGGTCAAACTGATGTTTGGCTTAACGAAAACACACTTTGGCTTTTTTCCTTGTTAATTTACATCCCAACTTCTTTCGTTTCCCCCGCCCGATACGATGGAGTATGGGCGCTGCCGCATCCGAGTACTCATGCTTCTTATTCATAAATGTTTTTAATGGCATTTTGCATACATAGTTAGCCATTGATGATGCCATCAAATGTAAATAAGAAATTATAATGGAATGCCAAAAAAAATTCCCTTTTTCTCTGTATTAAGGTTAAGGCAGCGGTATTTCGTTTCACTCTCATCGGTAAGAGTACATCGAAAATTTTAGCCCAAATTATTTAGAACCGGGGATAAAAAAAAACCAACGCATTTAAAAAATTGATTTTTTTAATAGTTTTTTTTATTATATTCTGAAGTGATAGTTGCCAATTTCCGAATTACGATTAACTTTTTTTTGGTTGAGTTGTGGTAATGATTAACAATTTTTTTTTATAGATTTACAAAAATTTCTGATCTGTCTGAAGCCACACGAACATTTTTGGTTGCATTTTTAACTACTAACTGCAATTATTGTTGCAATTTGATTATTTTTAATAAGAAAACAATGCAACTGCAATAATAATTGTCAGTTTTTTTAATATTTTCTATTAACAATCTTTTAAAAAAATTATAAATCAAATTGCAGTTAGTCGTTAAACCCAATAGTCCTTCCAAACTTCTAAGAGGAATAATTTATTTAATTTTTGAATGTCGTTTTTAGTTACATTTATACTGAAATTAAATTTATACCACAAAGACTAGTCCAGCTTTCTCACTTAAAAGCTCCCCGGACATGTCACTACTTGGCTTTGAACACAAAATTTCTGCGTACTATTTCGGAGCTCTAAAAATAATTTTTTTTAAGATTAATTTATAAATTCTAATATATTGTAGAATAATTCTGTTAAAAAAATATTGTCAACTCATTAAATTTGTTTATAAAAATAAGGCTTTATATATAAATAAAGGTTTACAAAAAATCTATATCAAAAATAAAAACTTCCAAAAGCTAATTTATTCGATGTCAAATATTTAAAAAAAATGAAATTTCTAGTAAATTGTCTTTACCCATTTTTGCTTAATATTTTGAAAGGCATTACAAAATAAGCAATAACAAAAGAAAAATTAAAAAATAACAATTTTTTATAGAAAAATATTTTTAACCCATTTGAAAAAAAAAATCTTTCCTGATAATACTTCGAATACGAGGGTTATATGATTAATAGTTAGCCTTGACAATAAAACAACAAATTTGTTTGTAAAATTTATTTTACTTTTAAAAAAAATCTCTTTTTAGATCGATACACTTAGTTCAACGTTTTTTTAATCTTTTATATCCTATCCAAAATACACGATTTATTCAACTCTTTAAAATATGCGTTTGTTTCAGCAATCACCTCATCATTAGGTCGAATATTTTTCTGCCGAGCTATTTTTTCTTATTTGGAATCAGGAAATAATCGGTGGTGGTTAAATCTGGCGAATATAGTAGATGTGGACGCAATTTGTAGCCTAGTTCATGGAATTTTGCTATGGCAATGACACAAGTGTGCACGAGTGCATTGCCTTCATTCGAGGGAGAATTTGCCTCTCTGCCAATTGCAGACGTCTTGTCTTAAGTTTATTATTGAACTGGTATGGTTTTTTCCTTTTCAAAGATAGTCGTTTGCTTTCTTTGGGGCGTCTATTATTTGAATAAACTTTCGTTTCTGTATTGAAGTTGTTACATGAATATGTTTTTGCTCAAGTGTCAGCTAACGTGGCAGCCATTTCACCGACTGCTTTCTTATACTCAAATTTTCATGTAAGATGTAGTCAACACAGTCTTTTAATATGTTTACCATATCAGCTATCTTATACAATTTCATTTGATGGTCTTTTAAAACAATATCATAAATTTTACTAATTGTTTCCTCGGTGGTAATCTAAATTTGATGTTCTGTATACTCAGATTCGATTGTACTCCGACAAAAATAACAATATTCGGTAAAACATTTCTGTATCATTCCATACGATAGTGAGAAATCCCCATTATACTTTGTAAGCTGGAATTTCCTTTTTAGTTATGCTTTTTATCCCCAAAAAATAGTGTTTTATTAACACACGAAATTCATTTTATTCCATATTTATAAAAAAAAAACACAAACCTTCTCTTCTTCTTTCAATGGCTGTCAAAACTAATCCAATGAATAGATGTTAATAAAAATTTTGAAGAGCATCTTTTTAAGTATACCGACTAATAAAAAACTATTATTTTACTAATATCAGCTACATCTTTGCATTAGCCAATGACTTATCATATTGCCCTCGCAAAAAAACAATTTCCTTTTCATTAAAGCACTAAAAACTCTTGATACAAAATGATCATCGAATCAAAACAATTCAAGTGTAAAATCCTTTAGAAGCTTAAAAATCATATAAGATGGAATTTATTATTTTTAACTTTTAAATTCCTTTCATTAAATTATTCTTTTTTTTATTTTTTTGGTGGTATATAGCGTAGAATGATAGAGAAAATGGTTTTGTATTTGCGGTTTTTATATAATAGTTGACTAGACAAGCTGGCAATAGATACATGCCTATCTATGTCTACTTATGCAGATATAAATTATTACACACGAATTCTGTACGGACTCTAGTCGAAGCCTAAGAGATATCCCGAATCGGAGAACATAGTAAATCGTAAGAACAGAAATTTCACTTAGGGAAACACTTCGTGCATCAATTTTTAACGGTTTCTTGTAATCCAGACAAGAACCTGAAGCGAAACGTTAAAAAAACAAACAAAAAAACCCTACCAACACAACAAGGCAAATATGTACTACGGTTTGTTAATAAATCTATCGACAAGATAGTAGAAGAGGGTGAGAGGATGGGGATGGGTGTATCGAAACAAAAGAAGAATCTTGTCCAATACAATCACTAAAAATATCGCTGAAAGTTACTCGGTCAGATAGTCAGAACTATTGACTACTATTCGCAACGTTCTAGGCTTCGTTTAGAATTCGTTCAAAATGAAAACTAACAGACCTCCCCAGTTTACCCCACTGACTTACACAAGACAGCACATAGCACAGCGCACAACAGAAACTGGTTAAACGCTAATTCTTGTTTTAAGATTGTATTCGTGTATTAACGTTTTCCCATCTAAAGCACGGAATAGAAGAAGCTTCCGTCACAGGAAAACGAACCGGAATGAGGTTTTTGCGATGGAGCCGTAATTGGTGGATTCCTGCTGAGGTGTTATTACCTCCTCTGATAGTGTGAGTGATTCTATTGGTCTCCATAAAATTCACGACTGTACTGTGCTGTGAGAACAAATACCAGCTTGAATTCTTTTTGTTACAATAAATGTTATGTCATATTGTTGCCGGTTTCTGTTCGATGGTAAAACGACAATAGCCCTCTTCCTCCATCCGATTCGCATTTAAGATAGAAAATCTTCAAGCAAAAAGGAAGTTAAGAAGAAATTATTCTTATTGCAAAAGGTAAAAAATTCCTTCTATTCATCTTAGTTGTATTGGGCATACTGACATTAATCCGAGAGCAGAGCTGAATACAGTCGCATACGAGCACGTACACGTACGAGTAGTAAAAATGTCGGATTCGTTGTTATGCGCTGTTAGTTCTTCAAAGTTCTTTGGCTTGTTCCACTGATATTCCATCGCCTTAACATCACTATTTGTGGTGTACAGAAAATACCACTGTTGACGTTCTGCAAAATATTCACAATAGAATCAGCAGCAATATTGTTTTACGTTTCCATCAACCGATTCTCCCCTATCTTCCCTTGTACTCATAAATAAGGCAATATTATCCGATTCTTATCAGGGATGCTTAGAGGAGAAAAAAAACCTTCTATTCAAAATTCGGTTAGTAAAAGTGTAAAATATATAAAAAATGGTTTTATTTTCTTCATAATTAATTCAACTGTTCTTTGCAGACAGTCCAATAAACCATGAAATTTTCTGAAAAAAAAAATCTCTTACGAACACAAAAAGGTATGGTTTTGATTTGTGCAGTAGAATTTTTATTTCATCATTACAAAAGAACGGCCCCATTGGGGTACCATTGCCATGGCTACCACCGGCATCAGCGCCATTGTCATTGCCAATCTTATAGCTTTTACGATTGGCATTGCCATTGTCATTGCCGTTGATTGAACGTTAATATTCTACCGAATTCCAACAGTTCCTTCGCCAACTGCAATATTTCAATCAAAGCCAATCACCACCATCACCACTACCACTACTACTTCTTCCAGTACTACTACCACTACTCTACTGCTACCACCACCAGCCTATCATTCGATTATTACTCGAGCCAAAGTCGAAGTGATTTCATCAACGCCAATCGCCAATACCACATTCACTAGTCTCCGATCGGATATGTTTCGTAATAGTTGGCTTTGCTGAGCTTAAGTCTAGCGAATAATGTCGTACAATTACCTGGACAGTCTTGCGCAAAAAGCTGAGAAATCCAATACGGAAAATCCACCACTATCATGCGCTCTGGCAGAGGGCATGCAGATTTGCAGACAAGGCTAAGGCCATAGCAGATTACGATGAGCGTCGCGATTTCTTTGCAAAAGCATTCTTCTGGTTGGTTGTGTGCGACCCATGTATATCTAGTCGTACCATCTACCCGTCTATCCGTCTAGCTACCTATCCATTTACTTACCTAGCTATCTTTACCTGACTACATATCTGCTGGCGTGCCTATCTACCTTCCTACCACTGAGCATTCTGCGCGGCTTCTCGTCAAACTAGCATGCGGTGGTTTTCATGTGGGCCCGTTGGCTTACAAACAAGTATTCGCGATGGCAATGACCTTAGAGAGTGCGGTTCTATTCTGCGCACGGAATTGCGTCCCTCTCTCACCCGCGGTGGGATTTCTTTTGCCTTAATACACGGATGCGAAGACGATTTGGATTGTTGCTGACTTCAAGAATTATTTCATTTGCTTTTGATTTATTTTAATTTCATTTCGTTTTCCTCGCTTCTCACCGAGATTGTGGTCTCAACAGGGTGCAACATTTTCAAAACAGAGTATTTGCCATTTACCTCCTCTTCTATCTCCTCAGCGATATTTCTTATCCCATTCTCTTCGTCCTCCTTTCATTTTGTTTACATCTTCTTTCTCTTGACTTTAGGTCCATTGCCTACGAGTACATTTTTGTGAAGACTTTTCTTTCGTTATATTCTTCTCATTTCAATTTCGTTTTTGTATTTTTAAAATCAGCAACTCACAACAAACACAACCCACCTCTACCCCCCCCCATCCCCCTACCAACTCAAAAAGAATTCTTTCCAAAAAATCACTTTACCCGTTTCTGATACTCACTGTTATTTTGTTGTTGCCGTTGTTGTTGTTTTCTTCTAAATTCCAGAACCTTTCTTTTTCCATTTCATTTTGCGCATTAGTAGACATTTTGTATTTATCGAAAGGTGTATGCGCGACTGCCATTTTGATTCGATTTCAAATCTTCGACGATATCCAGATGCACACTCTTTCACGATTGAATGTCTTCGTATGCAAGTATGTGTCAAAGTGAAAGGAACTTTTAGTGGAATCCTTAATTATTTGAGAGCAAATAAAAAAGTGGCGAAAATCCAAGATAACCAAAGGTGAATAAAACTTTTTACGAATTTTATATTCACCTCTCGACCGAATCAAATCAATTCACTTTTGGAATGATAACAACGTTAGCAACGAATTCTAAATAGCATGGTTGCGGGTGGGGGGGGGGGGGGTGGTTCGTAGGGTTGTGAAACAACAAATAAATAAAAATAATTTTACATAACATAACGGTTATTATACTGTTTGTAAAATTATGCAAAATTACATATTCTCTTTCATATTACAAAAATTCTAAAGGTAAGAACAGTAAAATAAGAAAAAACCAAACAATCGAAAATCGACAAAAAAAATCCTCCATAAAAAGTTCTCTAATTTTATAGATCTCCGAATTTTTTTATTTAAACAGATTTTAAAGCACACTTCAACAAAAAGAAAACAATCTTTTATTTATCAAATAAAATACATATTATATAAAAAGTATAATTCGGTATTATTGAAAATGGACATTCCAGTTTAAATTGCGAACGAACTAGATCCTTAAGGATTCCTTCTTGTCTCCTGGCGATAGTTGAAAAAAAAACTATTTTTTTTATTTCTATGAAATCTTTCTCTTTAAATAATAGTGAATTTAGTTTATTTTAAATTATTAAACTTATAAGAATTATTTTTTTCTATAGTAAAACCAAATTTGAAATATGGAAAGAAAAAATTCAAAATGGCGGATTTTGCTCCTGTTGTAAGTTCCGATGAATCAGATAGTTTTGCAATCTAAAATTAAGCCAATAATGTATAAAATTAGAAATTAAATTTATTAAAAATTATTTACTTATCTAAAATCCCACATATTTTTTAACTGTTTTTTGACAAGTACAATTTTTTTTTTGTTAAAATAGATTCGATTTCAGATTTCTGAAACTGTGACGGTTTTCGATTTCGAATATTTAATGTTTAGAGGCCATCTGAATATTGGGGACTGCTTTTTATCACGAGTACTAATAAATTAAACGGATTAAAATCGTATTAGAATTTTTTTTGGAAATAAAAAACGCAATATTAATGAGAATTTTATGACATTCTGTAGAGCCCTTAATTAATGGTTGATTTTCTTTTCAGGATCTTGATTTCAAAGTAAAAATCTATTAAAAATATAATAAGAAAATCTTTTTTCTTTCTATATTTTGAATTTACAAAGAATACTGACCTCTCTTTTTTTGGAGATGCACATCGTATAATAAAAAAATTTTATGCTTTCTGACCTCCGCTTTTAATATCATCCCATTTTTTTTACTATAATTTCTTTCTCTTTCTTTGATCTTTTTCTCCCAAATAATCTTGCATCTTCACCCTTACCAGTCTAGCCACTTACAGGCATCCCCAAGTAATGGTGAACATTTCGCCTTGGAGGTTCTTCTACACGTCTCATTTACAGACGCCCCAAACTAAACTTCTTCCCAAGTAATCATTTATCATCTCCCCTACGGAACTTATCACTTACAAGCGCCCTCAACTAAATTGCTATCTTCTCGCTAAGGGGATTGTTTACCTACAGGAGTTCCCAAATAATAACGTATATTTGCCATTAACGAACTCGCCACTTACAGGTGTCCTTTGGTGGTAATTTTGCATCTCTTTCCTTATGAAACTGGCACTAATAATCTTGTATCTTTCCCTTGGCAGTTATCCTTTAAGTATCCCTAAATAATTTTGTTTATTTTCCCTGAGGACCTCGTTATTTACGGTCGTCCTAAGTAATCTTGTTTCTTTTTCCTGATGAAACTGGCACTCACGGGTGTCCCAAAGTATTCTTGTACTTTTTCTCTTGACAGCTATTCTTTAAGTATCCCTAAATAATTTGGTATATTTTTCCTGAGGACCTCGTTATTAACGGCTATCATTACGTAATCTTGCCTCTTTTTCCTGACGAAACTGTCCACTTAAAAGTGTCCCAAAGTAATCTTGTACCTTTTCTCTCGGCATCTATCCTTTGAGTATCTCTAAGTAATTTTGTATATTTTTCCTGAAGACCTCGTCATTAATCTTCTATCTTTTTTCTGACGAAACTAGCTACTTACAAATGTCCCAAAGTAATCCTTATTTTTTCCCTTCGAAATTCGCTCCTTTCTGTGTAATTTTTTCCATTTTCCTTGTGGAACTTACCACTTAACAAATGTCCCCGAGTGAAGTTTTATATTCTTCCTTAGAGAACTCACCAATAACGGTCATCCCCAAGTAATTTTGCAAATGTCCCCGAGTGAAGTTTTATATTCTTCCTTAGAAAACTCACCAATAACGGTCGTCCCCAAGTAATCTTTTCTCTTTTCCCTTAAGCGACTTTGCACTCAAGTGTGTCCCAAAATAATCTTTATTTTTTCAATTCGGAACTCGCTCCTTTCGCGTAATTTTTTACATTTTTCCTGAGGAACTTACCACTTACAAGTGTCCCCGAGCGATCTTGTATCTTTTTCCTTAAAGAACTTTCCAATAACGGCTATCCCCAAGAAAGCTTGTATCTTTTTCATTAAGCGACTTCACACTTAAGAGTGTCCGAAAGAAATCCTTATTATTTTTACTTGTTAGATCGCCCTTTACAAGTGTTCCTAAGTAATTTTTTATATTTTCGTTGGGACTGGCCACTTACAAGTGTCTCCGCGTAATCATTTACCGTCTCCTTCAGAGAAATCGCCAGTAACGGTCGGCACCAAGTTATACTGTATATTTTCCCTTAGAAAACTGGCAACTAATGAATGTCCACAATAAAGTTCCTTTCTAATGTAGGTGTGAGTTCATCATGTGACGTAATCAAAGAATTACCCCCCCCCCCCCCGTCCCTCGCTCTAGCGGGCAAATACTCCGCTGTAAATGTGTGTTTTGGGTAAATTTTCCTATAATTACGTAACAAGGTCTAAAATTTTTCATTGAGATAAAGAAAACTATCTAAAATGAAAATTGCGATCCATTTTCACTCTTATCATTTTAATAAAAACGATCCATCATTATTAAGAACAAGGACTTTTGAAAAGACCAGATTTCTCTACATTTGCAAGATGACATAAACTCTCTTTTACTGAACCAAAAGTTCAAAAGTTCAGTTTAAGAAAATTTTCTTTCTTTAATTTTTTTTTAATTATCACAGAAATTTTGAAAAAAAAACTTTTATTTTATTATTATTTTCTTAATTATCATAATTATTATTTATTAATAATAAAATTTGTTACCATATTTTTATGCAAGTAATTAAAACTCAATAAAATCTTTCATAAATGATGAAAATATCATTTTTCTTATATATAAAAAAATCCGATAATAAATCAATAAAGAAATATAGTTGCAAATATATAAGAACAAAATTATAGTTTTTTTGTATTGATTTGGGTTTTTTATTTATCTTCGATAAAAGTTAGTGACTATAGTAACGGTTCGGTTAGAGATAAAATTTTGTTTATTAATCATTAATTTATGGACGATTTAGCAGAACCGTTTTAGTATTTAGTAGATTTCTGTTCTTATGGAAATTGATTGGATTCGAAAGGTAAAAAATTAATAAAAATAATATAATTAATTGTCTCTTCAAGAATCATTAGCTTAACGAATATTTTTATGTTTATAACCCATTTTTCATTATGCATGCACAAATTTGGGGATTTTTTCGATATTTGGAATAAAATATTTTAAAAAAATGTTATTAATAGTAATTATAATAGTTATTATTATTATTATTGTAATAGCAATGCATATAAATATTCAATTAAGACATTTTCATGAAAAAGTTCCTCCATTTTTGATGAGGTGTGCCGTTTCCATGTGCAGACGCCATTTTGAAATGTTCGCACGTGTATCAGGGATGAGGAGCTGATCATCTTCGCTTAGAAAATCAGTCAGAATCGATTGTGAAATTGTTTCTTTTATCATTTGATGACAACATTCTATTTGTTTGCTCTGTGCTTTTATCAACAACAACAAAAAAAAACCATGAATATTTAAATGATATTGTATTGGAATTCGATTGTTTTTTAATATAATATTTAGAAAATTGACTTTTGCCATTAACTTAACTCTGTTGGACTGTTTTTCTTTTTGCTACGTGGTATTTATTAACGAGAACCGTTACGTCTTTTAAGATGGTAAAATATTGTATCTAAAGGATATATTAAATTTTGATAATCTTCTATCTTCTGATAATATTTGTCATGTTTTTTTTTTTGTCAGCTAATTTGGAATGATTACAGTTCTATAGATGAATTTAAAATTTGATCAATTTATGGCGAAAGAATACGTAAAAACTTATGCTAATTTCGATTGAAGATCGTTTCGGATTGTTTTTATTATAAAAGTAGAATGATTTTTTTTCTGCATTGCAGAAATCTTAGAGGAAAAATATTCTAAATTTAAATTTAAAAAGAATTTTTCTAAATAACAGAATTCTATAATACATATTTATATGCATACGCATATTTATGGAAAATTCCGAAAGCTTTGAGATCTTATTTTTACTAACACATTTTCGATAAGATTTTAAGAATATTAATAAGATTAACAAGTCTAATTTTATTCCTAAGAAATGAAACCTTTTAGTTCTCGAAAGTTTTTTTTTTATTGCTATTCAAAAGTGATGAATTTATTAAAATTCATCACTTTTCATACAAGCGGTTAATATTGTATAATATCTATCAAGGTAAATATTTAATGAATTTATTGATAGAAAAGGAATAAAATTATAAAAATAACAGTGATCTTATTATAAATATTTGTAAGAAAAAATTTTAATTGCAATTCAAAATGATATTTATTGAAATTTTTACATAATTCAACATTTTAACAAATAAATAATTATCCTTGTGACTGACAAGAACTCAACCGACTTTAATGACAAATAAATCCAGAAATAACTAACTATGACAGCGAACAATTTAAGCAATATACCCAGTCAATCACTATAAATAAAGTTTTCTGGACAAAAAAAACGACACATTCCCTAAGTAGAAGCGACGAAACATGAGTAAAAACTGCCAAACCAAGAGACGATGCTTTTGCCAATCATTTAACTTAAACTTTTAAACTATACAATAGCATACAAGAGAATAAAACTCAACCACACCGTCCAAAGTTAAAAACTTCATTCAATGGCTACGCAACAAAAAATCCCCGAGCTATGATCTTATAACTTCCAAAATATTAAAGCAACTATCTGAAAGTGCAATCTTCGTACTCACATATACATATAACAGCATTCGCCGTACATCATATTTTCCTCAACTTGGAATCAAGTAAACTTCCTTCCTTGTATAGATCCATAAGCCTACTACCAACTCTTGCTGAAATAGTGAAAAAATTGATTTTAAAATAGCCTTTATCCTTCGAAAGCGAAAATGTAATCTGCCATCACCAATTTGGCTTTCAATTGCTTGAGAAGAAAGAATATTGCCCAGCACATATTAGGCATTCTGGGCTTCTCTGGATGCTTAAGAGAATCATTCCTAGCACATACTTCCTTCTAATCAAGTCCTACCTCTCGAAGCGGAATTTCAAGGTAGCTGAGAATGTCGAACACACTGACATATCGCCCATCCGAGCAGATGTTTCTCAAAGAAATATCCTAGATCCCTTATTATATTGTACGAGGTCTGTTCAAAAAGTACAATTTTGAATTTCCGCGGGTTACGTATATTCGATTTTCGATTTCTTGTGGCGTTATGTTGGTACTCATGTCTCTCACTTATGCCGAAAAGTTCGGCCATTTTGAATGTTCAGTTAATTTTTGACAGCTGCTTTGCTTGCACGTGTTCTGGCTCGTCTTCGATTTTTGCCCATTCCAAAAAATGGATCAACAAATCTGTATCAAATTTTGTGTGAAAAATAAAATTAATTGCGCGGACACATTTCGAATGTTAACTGTGGCATATAGTGAAGCTACCTCTTCTCAGAGGGCCGTGAAGATATGAACGACGGAAAGGTCGAATGTGAAGGATTTGCTTACAGTTTACTTTCAGGACCGTGGTTCTTGCCACAGGGTAGAACATCATGAGTTCTTGCCACAGTAGGAATGGTCAATAAGGAATATTACCTGCAAGTTATGTGCAAGTTGCGTGAAGCAATTCGCCAGAAACGGCCGGATTTGTGGAACAACAAAAATTGGCTTTTGCACCATGATAACGCCCCTGCTCACGCATCGTTGCTTCTGCGCTAATTTTTGGCCAAAAAGCATCACACTAATAATGCCTCAGCTACCGTATTCTCCGGATCTGGCCCCCTGTGACTTTTTCTTGTTCCCGAAACTGAAGAACCAAGTGAAAGGACGACGCCACGCTACGATTGAGGAGATAAAGACAGCATTGAAGGAAGGGCTGAACAAGATCACAAAAAATGATTTTTTGAAGTGCTTCGAGGATTGGAAAAAACGTTGGCACAAGTGTATAATATCTGGTGGGGATTACTTTGAAGTGGACAAAATAGATGTTCATGAATAAATAAATAATTTTTTTTAAAACACAAAATTCGGGATATATTTTGAACAGACCTCGTACAACACTAACTCTCATTATATCCAACCATCAAGAAAAACCTAATATTCCTGTTGGCGAAAAATATTCTCCACCCTTTCCTTATGGATGATCCTTTCATTATTAATACCAAATTTTCCACTAACACTCCATATTATGATGTTAAGTTAAATAAATCGAACTGAGCAGCTTCAGGAAAAATAAAACGGACCCGCTTCCACACAGGAAACTTTTGCTACAAGATCTTAATGAGATGGAAAATACCATGCTTTTTTTACGTATGCGACCTTAATCCAGCGCGTGTGAGACCGTTTCTGTGAGGCGGTATACGGTATTTTTCCTCTCAGGATCCTATTATGTCGAAGGTTAGGCCAGTAGAGTTATCATTGATATAACAATCACATTTAATTCTTATCAGAGAAAAATGTGTAAAAACATTATTATTTACACATATTTGCTCTCTGCAATTAATGCTATTATTAATGGAATAAAGTGCAATCCCATCCAGAACCACATTCGGTGGTAGACTTGCTTTACGGCCATAACTGATATGTCTCAGTTACTCAACAAATAGCAAACGTAGAGAGGGGGGGGGGAGCCACAGTTGTAACCTGGCTTTCCAGTAACACGTTCCCAAAAAATGGAATCACACTTTTCGGCCCATACATTCGTAAATCAATTCGAAGTTCTGGGAAAGAAAACTGCTCAGGATTAGAATTGGTCATACTGTATTACACAGAACTTCCTATTTAACAATCTTCAATCCCCCGCTGCCAAAACAGCGGAGTTCCACTTACAATTTTACTATCCTCAGTGATTACCGCCTTACCTTTGATTTATTCTCTGACCCTTCCGCTTTATTCCCAAACCCCCTAAATCACCCAGGTTTTATTAACAAAATATAAACTAAACTCTCATTTCTATCGACCTAACTGTTCTATTCTATAAATTTGTTTTGCTAAACAATAATTAAATTTTGCTATTCCGTCCAAGTATGACATATTAATATCTGACGAGCTTCCACGTCACCATATGACCTTCAAAATCGTAGCACTGAAGCAGTGACTTCTGACCTATGTTCATGGGGTACCTACTACAAACAATAAAAACCTAATATTAACACATGCTGATGATATTACCATCTTAGCTCATCACGAAAACCCCTTACATGGCATCCACTACCCTACGAACCTATTACTACCACCTTCAAAAATGGTTCAAAAAGTGGAAAGTAAAATTGAACGAACAAAAATGCTACTTTCACTCTTTGCCAAAAGCCTACCTCCTTCAATAACCATGAACGGCAGCACTATTCCACCAAAAATCGAGATATGTTATCTAGGATCCAATGTCGACAATAAAGCTTAAGAAAAGGAATTTAAAGCAGAAAAGGTACTTTTTATGTTCCAGATCGATTTTATTTGGCCGCCATTTTAGTTTGGATGACATTTGTCTGTTGGCCTTTCACAGTTGTAAAGAGTGACAGTCGATAACAATTTATTATAAATCATCTACCGCCGCAACAAACGTATTGAAATTATTAAAATATTTTTTTAAAGTAATTGTTCTTCAACTGTGAATACGCGGAGGAAATTAGGTGACTTTTTTGGTATTAATAAGTAGATTGAAAATATGCATGCAGTGGGAGATAAAGCGAAGACTGAACGATAATTAAGCCAAAGTACACCTAAAAATATTAATGCAGTGAGTCAGAGTGTTGCTGAATGTCCGGGTACCTCTCATCGACGTCATGCACAAGAATTGGGAATATCTCCATCATGTTTCTTCAAAATTCGCAAAAAAATTTACTTTCCTACCCTTATAAAATTAAATTAACACAACAGCTGCAGGCAAGTGACCATGAACGGTGGCGAGACTAAAGTGCTCGAGTTTTACAGCTCGGCATTATGAGCGACGAAGCACACTTCGACTTGGCTGGCTTTGTTAATAAACAAAATAGCCTCTATTGGGGCACTGAAAACCCTCAACTGATAAACCAAAGATCACTACACCATCGTATAGTAACTATATAGTGCGGCATTTGCACTGGCGGCATCATTGGGTCATATTGCTTTAAGGATGCTGGAAGCATTTCTGTAAGAGTTACTGGTGACCGCTATCGGGACATGTTGGAAAACTTTCTTCTGCCCGAATTGGATCAGTTAGGCCTATAGAACATATGGCTCCAACAAGACGGGGCCAGATTACACACAACACATGGCAAAGGTTTTCCAAAAAATCCCGTAAGTACGCTCGTTTTGACCCTCGTACACGTACGCCAACAATAATGTTTATTTATGGTTGTTTAATTTAAACAGCCTATTTTTAACTACTAAAAACTCACTTAATTTAATATAAAAATTAACACGTCTTCATATAAGATTTGAATAAATTTAAGAGAAATTAATTAAAGCCACTCAGACCTCATTGATCAAACGTAGAATTTTTGTCGAAACAGCGGATACAGTACTAGACAAAATCATCAATTCATCAAAGATCACAAAGGAAGTATCTATGATAAAAATCGATATTAATAAATTATTTCTAGTATCATTAAGAGATAAATTCAAATTGTCTTAATAGAAAATTAGATTTTTAGTAAAAGATGAATAATGATGGCGACAAGAAAATGCAGTCTTCAAAAAAATACAATTTCTCAAAAAATACAACTTTCGTCACTACTATTCAATTCGTTCAGTTTACAATTTTTCTGTTTTTTTTTTTAATGAAATTCTTTTTAGAAAAGCTGAATTAATTGGAAAGAATGCTCATATCCATATGAATGGGATTCTTGAAAAGCTGTACATTATTTTCAGTTTTTTAATCAAAAATAACTGGAATCGAAAAAAAAGAGAATATCAAAATAACAACTTTAAGAACGTTCATTGAAAAGATATGCTTTTATTGCTGGTGTTTACATGAAATAAATTGAAGAAAAAAAACCGAATCTTTTCGACCTTTTGTGAGAGTATGTCTTGTTCTTTTGTAAATTGCTGCATTTAAGATTTTGTCACTCACTTGGAAAATGGAATAATCGACTTCGTAATAGATCTCGTGGCTTTCTTGAAATATTCTAGATTGTTTATTATACAAACAAGACAAATGTTGTTTACGAAATCTTTTTCTGAAACTTTTACGAATACGACAATACGAACATTCGTATCTATTCAAATTCATTTCAATATCGAAACTTTCATATTTTGAATCTTACGATTATTGATCCATGTTGGATATATGCTGTCAGTTTGTTTTTATAATTCATTCGATTGTAAGCAAAGAAATCAAAAAAGGACTTTCTCCTTTTTTCAAGGATTATGGAAAAACCTTATGATAACATTATTATTATTGAAAAACTGTTTTCTCAAAAAAGGACCAAACATATTTTTATAGATAATTATAAATATTGTTACGTTGAAATAATAAACAAACACTTTATTAAAAATATAAATCAGTTTTATAATAACGAAGAATATAACAAGCAAACAGTGAGTTTGAAGTATTCAGTTGGGTTGTTGGACTGTGGCTACAAATTTTCGGTATGGTAGACTCGAGGAGGTGAGCGGTCATAGAGCTCGTAGGAGGTGAGCGGATATAGTGCTCGGAGGAGGTGACCGGACTAAGTGCTCAGAGGAGGTGAGATGACTAAGTGCTCAGAGGACGTGAGGGGTTATAGAGCTCAGAGTAAATGATCGAATATAATGCTCAGCAAAGGTGAATGGGTATAATGATCGATGAAGATGAGCGGATATAGTGCTCGGAGCAAGTGTGAGCGGATATAGTGCTCGGAAGAGTTGAGTGGATACAGTGCTCAGAGGAGGTCACTGGGTGTAGAGCCTGGGCCAAGTGTGAGCAGGTGACGGAGTATAGTGCTCAGAGGAGATGAGCGGATATAGTGCCGGAGTAAGTGTGAGCGGATATAGTTCTGGAAGGAGAAGAGCGGATATAGTGCTCGGCAGAGGTGATGGACTATAGTGGTCGGAGGAGGAGGCGGATGTAGTTCTGGGAGCAAGTGTGAGCGGATATTATGCTCGGAAGAGTTGAGGGGATACAGTGCTCAGAGGAGGTCACTGGGTGTAGTGCCTGGGCCAAGTGTGAGCGTATATTGTGCTCGGTAGAGGTGACTGGGTATAGTGCTCGGGACAGGTGGCCGTATATAGTACCCGGAGAAAGTGTGAGCGGATATAAGACTCGGAGGAGTTGAGTGGATATAGTGCTCAGAGGAAGTGACTGGCTGTAGTGCCCGGAACAAGCGTGAACGGATATAGTTGCCGAAGGAGGCGAGCGGATATAGTACTCGCAAGAGATGAGCGGATATAGTGCTCGAGGAGGTGGGAGGATATTGTATTTGGAAGAGGTGAGCGGATATAATCCTAGGTGGAGGTGAGCAGATAAAGTGCTGGCAGGAGATGAGCGGATAAAGAGCTCGTATGAGATGATCGGATATAATGCTCAGCAGAGGTGACTAGGAATAGTGCTCGGAGGAAGTGAGCGGATATTGTGCTCGGAGGAGTTGACTGGGTGTAGTACCTGGACCAACTATGCTCGGCGGAGGTAGTGCTCGGCATAGGTAATTCTACCGAGCACAGTTAGTCCAGGTAACACAATAGTGCTCGGCAGAGGTAACTAGGTATAGTGCTCAAGGAATTTTAGAAAAAAGTGCAAATAAAGTGGATCTGATTGAGACTCTATTGATAAACCAAAAAAGTCTTTCACTCTATCCCTCGATTCTGGACCCCACGATTAAAAAAATATATTTTTAAAAAACTTTTTGCAAGTCTGTTGAACAGGTGCAAAAAACCTCGTCAAAATCTTATACCACTTTCACTTGAGGGTTCGTAAAAAAAATTAAAACCCTTTTTGCGTATATGTCAAGGTCTGAAATAATCAGCAATTTTTGAAAAATCTACAAAATTAATTTTTTCGCAACTTTTCCGAGCATACAATTTTACATAAAGTTTTGGCAAATATAACAAAAAAACAATTGTGCAAAAGCGTCAATTTTGAGTTATATGGCCGGAAAAAACCGATTTTTTCCATTTGATCTTAACGAATTTAATCTTGACCATATATTGTTTTAATAAAACAAAGTAATAAGCCACTTAATATAACAAAATTTGGAATTATTGTACATGGGCTCAATGTCAATTTGCCTTCAAGACCGTCCAATCTGACGCAGTTGAATTTTATCTTGTAAAACTATCCAACAAAAAAAAGTGTTTACGCAGAGTACTTTTAAATTTTAGAATTTTTAAAAACCAAAATCTGTCATATAATAACCATAATTAAAACCCAAAATATGCACGAAAAAGTCATCAAAAGAATCGAGCTTCCAAGAAGTTTCATGATGGCCATTTGAATAATGTTATACAATATTTAATACAAATTGCACCTGAATTTACGCTTTAAATCTCAAATCGGATAACCCTTTTTTAATATAATAGTTTCAAAAAATTTCTATGTAAAAATATTCAATCTTATATAATAATTTGAATTTTTATCCTTTATAAGTGTACAAAAGTTCCACTCAAACATATTCTATAGAGCAGAATTCTTTTAAAACTATTTTTATTTTTTTTAATAGCGTTTTTCTAGTTTTGATTGGTGTTAGTAAAAAAGTGTATCGATAATATTAAATGACAATGCAGTTATGCAAATATATGTTCCTAAAGGTATGTGCAAATTCATCAAGTAATTACTGTCACAAAAATCAAAAAAAAAAAAAAAACTAAAATCAAAAATATATTATCTTAAATGCTAAACAGATTCGCACCTAAGAACGAACGTCAAGATAGTTGATCGAACTAATCGCAAATGACCTTCGGATGCTCTAACGCTAAACGACGTTATCATCGAACTATTGTAGATGCTAGTCTAAGCAAAGCTGATCCTAATCTGTGATATTTCGTCTAATTTTAAAAGTGAATTTTTTCAAACAATCCACCAAGTTAGATTAATGAAATAGCCGAGAAAATAGAAAATATTCGGTGAATAATGAATCAGCTCTTCGCACGTCGTACTCATTTCCGTACATTAAATTCACTAGTCCAACATTAGTTTCGATCAAGGCCAAAATGAATTGCGATCAATCACCTCGCTAGCTGGTCGTTTATATGCGCACACCACCACCACCGGTGCCGCCACTTGTTAGCACCATAACGCGCTTACCTGTTGGCTCAGCTAATTTGGTACCTCCTCATGCACTGAGCACAGCTATTTGCTCAAAATACAGATACTCGTTACTCGTTACCCGTTGTTACCTGTACAGTCAGTCGCCATAAATAGAAAATTGATTCAATGAAAAATAAGTACTCACAATATGAGAACTATCAAAATGGCTCTGCGATCGGTCATACTGAGTGGTGGCTGCACAGCTAATTTGCAAAAGGTGACGATTTTTAATCGTTTAATTATATTTCTTTCTCTTGGCACAACGAGAACAGTAAGAATAATAATAATAGTAATAGTCCTGATAATAATTATGTTAATAAGAAAAGATGTTATTGACTTCTTAAAAGAAGAGCATTTTTGCTTCCATGTGAGCAAGGGCGTGTGCCCATACACGTGACTCAAACTCGATTGGAAAACGGTTTCCTTTCGAAGGGGTTGCAAGGGTAATTAGTCGATGGAACTTTGATATTAATTTAACCCAACCTAGGATATTATAAATAAATAAATTATGACAACAAAAAGTAATAAAAATATTTTTAATTTAACGTTTTAACCAAATACAATAATTTCTTATGCATATTCTTTGGACAAATTTTTTTAAACATTTTACAAAATATTTTATAGTAAAAAAAAATGTACAAAAAATTAAAAAAAATATACTAACACTCTCTCACCTAATTAAATCATGACGAATTAATCTTAATTGACTTTTGATTATTAGAAAAAAATTGTTATTCTGAATGGTAAAAAAACGAAAGTTATAATTTTTTTGTTCTTTTTTTTGCTTATGATTAAATAATTCAAATAAAGTGGATAGGGGGGATATCATTTGTATTTTAATATACAATAGAATAAAAAGCGGCCCTAAATTTTGCATTTAAGTATATTAACAAACTTATACATTTCTAAACAATAAAACTACGTTTAGATAACCGCCCAAATTAACCCTTTTAATTACAAAGAAAAATTAAAACATTTAAGACAAAAAATAAATTTTGATTATTAGGGTTTTATTTTTATTAGCAAATTCGAATTATCGAAGAAATCTGTTCGCACAGAAGCTCATATTTTAATTTTCTAGAACATTTACATTATAGTCAATATTTATAAATTTAATTAATAGTTCAATAAAAGGTTTTACAATTTTCAGTTATTGCTCATTAAATGTTGAACCTATAAAGGACTATTCAACTTGTGCTTTACAAAAGTAAAATTAATTAAGATACATTTTAAAATCATAACTTTTATTTTCTAATGGGTTTTTCAATAGCAACTTGACACTTTTGACTATTTTCAAAATGAAAATACTCAAAAGTGTCAAGTTGCTATTGAAAAACCCGATATATTGTTTAGATTTTGCCATTGAGCATAAAAAACGGTCAATGGTGTCCAAAACGCATGCTTTTGGTGGTCAATTGACATCACCAAATCTCGAAATTATGCGTTCTGGTGAACTTTTTGTGCAAAAGGCCGAAACTTTTTTTGTTTTGGCTTTATTGAATGAAAAGTTCCCCAGGACACGTAATTATGGCGTGCTGGGGAACTTTTCATAATTATGGCGTCCTGGGGATGATACCACATATAGTCCAGATATAAATTATCAAGGGCCGACTGCAAAAAAGTGGGTTATCATATGGCCATAGCGCTTAGAATTGACGCTCAGGGTTTTTGCCTCTTCATTTTCAGATATATACGCGCTAATACACCCCAGACAGTATCATTTCGCAGCTTTTCTATAGTCACTTGTGGATTTTCAGAGCCCTATATATGTCAATTGTGCTTATTGACATACCCACCAACCAAGAAATGAGCCCCATCGCTGAAGAAAATTTTGTTCAAATAATAAGCTCCAAAGCGTGTTATTCCAGCACCCAATCAGCGTAGCATTCTACAAATACTCCACGATCTATAATATAAAATGACAAATCTTGGACGACGTATATGTTTGACAGCTGTCAAATTCCAGATCATCTGTCGTATTTTTTCCGTTTTCTTTTCCAATTATAATAATTAGGTTAATTATCAAGCTTTTTATTAGATTAGGATACTTTCAGTGTATTTGTGAAAAATTTCTTATTATAAGTATTCGATTATTCCTTAAGCCTTATTAGCCTCACCCGTCAGATACTTGCCTATGACAATTTTAAGACTATAATAAGAGCATTTCTGGCTGAAAATGAGATCAAAACCAAATATTAAGTTGTCAAAAAAATCATGTCGGATTTTTTCAATAGATGTCGCTGTTCTGTTTTTTTTGGTCACAGAAGCTTAGAATTTTTGTATCATTTAAAATTTTAAAGCTTTAGGCGTTTTTGTTCAGTTTGATCAAAAATAAATGAAATTGAATATGGAATATCATTTTTTGTTATATTTTTCTTTTTATTTCCGCAAAATGGAAAAATCCTTGGCAAAATTTCAGTTAATTGTGTAAAGTTTATTTTTCAATAACGTGAAAGGAAAATGATTTTGGTGCAGGTTCGAATAAGTTATTTGCTTGAGAAAACGCGTGTTCTTAGTTATTTGGGATAACGAAAGTACATTTTACTTTGCACTACCGCCAAGTAATCCAATCATAAATTCAAAAGTGTACAGTCACCAGCTATAGAAGTTGGCCTAATAGTTCACACGAATGCACTTAGAACTCGCTAATCGCAGAGCATTGGTATTCCACCATACCAATGCGAGACCACGCATCAGTTTTCCCACATTCTATCTGAAAGCTTGAAGTTGACGCACCCAACATATTCACTAGATCTTGCGTCCTCAGATTACCATATTCTTCATCATCTTCAATGCCGTTATAACAACCGGGAGTCCGGTCTAGGTCTGCTAAATCAAATAACAGTAGACGTCCTGGCTTCGCGCCGTGATACTTCAGTTCGACACTCCTAGCATATTTTTGGTATGCTGACTGATACAGTCGCTCTAACGAAGGCAACTGTAGTTGTTCCTGGCTTACGATACGAATTAAGCTTACAGCTCATCGCAGTCTATTGAGCTTAATTTTATCCACAACGGGGTGTTTACGGTAACGCTCCAGGATCTTTGGGAGAAAAAAATTCTTTGAAGGATCCTCCTTTTGTACGCACACAAGAGTTCGCAATGGTTTTTTTTGGGAACCCAAATTTCCAAAACACACATGAGGACTGGCTTGTACATTAGTAGCGTCGATGTTAAGGTCATAAATTTTGAGCAAAATAATTTAAACTGACTCAAGTAGGCTATCTTGGCCGCCAGTAGCCGTGCGCGAATTTATTTCTCCATGTTGTTGTCGGTTGGCCCCAAATAGGAAAAGCGATCTTTTTTTTCCCTTGGCCCCAAATAGGTAAAGCGATCTTTTTTCTTCCACATCTATGCAAAACACCTTGTATAGAAAATCATTCCATTCAGATGAGGCTATAGAAGACCATCTTGCAGAAACTTGTGCCGATTAGGGCACAGCTTCCTATGAAGGTGGAGTTGTGAAGCTCTCAGAAAAATTCCAGAAGGTCATCATTATAAGTGGATAATATATACGAAAAATTAACGATTTTATTTTAAATACTGTCCCTAAAACAATTAATTGTGCTGTCATATACTCATTCTGAGGTCCTAAAGTTTTTCTTTAATCTAAAAATGTGGATACAGAAAAAAGGTATATTTACGCTGGGTGGGATTTCTTAGATCTAAACTAAAATACGCATTTTATCAGTCCTTATATATATTTTTTTAAAGGAAAATATTTCACCAACAAACTAGAATAATATTTCCTTAGTCCAGAAAATTAAAGTTCAAGCATTTAAGTGACAATATACAATCCTCTTTTGACAGGTTCATAAAAACAATAGAGACCAAGCATTAATCGAAAATATTGTGTAATTAAGGACCTTAGAAAAGTGTAAATTGGACGGACAGACAGCTTACATGATAGGATATTTTATCAAAGTTACCTTAGCCTCCAAATGGCTGTGCCGTCAAAATAAATATCCCTTTCAGGATAACTGTGTCTTTGCTTGAGGGTATGTTTTTGAGAAATGCCAGTAAAAAAAAATTGCAGAGAGCTAAGTGACAGATCTGTAAGGAGGATGATTAATAAGTGCAACGCATTATTGTTCCAAGAATTCAATTGCTCGGCCGGCACCATTTTTAATAATTTTTCTCAATTTTCACAGTTTTTTAATCATGAACAAAGTTTTTTTTTGGCAAAGTTAAGCCAACCATTTTTTTGAAGTTTTCAATTCCCCTTTACGAAATATTTATTAAATTTATTTTATATTTATTTACTTGAGCATTATTTTGAGCTGGTCTTTTAAATTGTTTTAATTTAAATCAAATTTATCCTAAAGAAGGAAGAAATTTTCCAACTAATCATCAATCAGTTTACGTACTGCATTTATTTCTTTCCAGTGACAACAGTGTCAGGACGATCTAAATAAATTTTTTCATTCAAGATGACATTAGGTACACACTCATAAATTGCAGATTATTTGTAAACAGTTCTTGTAGGTGGGACGTTTTCGTGAAAATCCACCCTAAGGAATTAGGACTTAAAAAAATCAAGGGTCATATCCGGATACTTGGCCCTTAATACCAAACTTAAGATATTAATGGTAATAAATACAGGATCAACTTTCCTGTTGATAAAGATAATAGGTTTGCCCAATTGTTGGAATTATTTGTCTTTTAAGTGGCGCTTTAAATACATGAATTTACAACTATTATTGCAGTATTATTTGCAAATGCAGTTATTAATATATCATCATTTTCTGTGATGTCTCTAATACAAAATAAATAAAAGAGATGGCCTAAAACTCTCCCTTGAGGTATCCCTGTTTTTATATCTTTTATGTCAGAATGTTCACTGTCATACCTGACGCTAAACTATCCCACTGATATATGCAATTTGTACACAAGCTCTTCGTAATTCTGTTTTTATGATAATCCTTCAATATCAAGCAATTTTTCGATTAAAATTTATTTTAATTCGAATACCGTTAATTATAATTGATTTGAAAATACTTGATTTAATTAGCTCAGAAAATACAGATGATCATAGATTAGATGTGGATATATTTGGAATAAAATCGTCTTTGGTCACTTCACTAGTTAATATTCTTCCAGAGCACTTAAAAATGCACAAAAGAAGTTTCTTCACAAATGGCTATTTTTCTAGGACCCTAACTGCAGTTTGTCTATGTCAATGAACTTGAAAATTGTCAACTGTGCAATTTTCCTATGTAAATTATCATATAATTATCGGAACCTTTCCTTATTTTCCTTAATATAATTCTGTAATAGGGATTGACACATCCACATACATCCATAAGTTTCTTCAATAGTATAAAAATAAATGAAGAAATATTTAAAATAGTATAATTTGTGATGAGAAAAGAAAAATTCTGAACAATCAAGTATCTTTAATAAGAAATAAAGTTCATTTTATTCAAACAAGTGCTGTGGATGCCGTTATTTTAGTAAAAACTTGATGCAATACTACTTGCCAAAGGCAGTCAACGATTATCATAATTCCTCATTAGTGCAACTATCGGACCATATTTCAGAAAATTGTTCACATTTAAGGCGGCGGCCCATTGAAGCAGTGCTCATATTGCATAATGTCTTATCAACTAGTCAAAAGATAACGGCAGCGGGTTTTTTTCTCTCTCTACGATTGCATACAACTTCCCTTTGGAATGCAGTCACTTTCCCTAATATAAACCGATTGATGATTATTGCATCCGTTTTTTCTTCTTCTGAAAATGATTCTTCATTCCGCTCTCAATAGATTCAAACTTGTTCTGCTCATCGATTGATTAGAAATTGAATTTTTCATTGCACCTGACGCGCATACTATAGTAATAAACTGCATAGAAGAAGAGTCAAACTGCATTAACAAAACACACAACCTGTAGAAATCAAAATCTTATTCGTGCATAAAAGCAGAGATTGATTGGTTCGCAATATGCACTTCGGGCAAACTTGTTTCTATGTAAAACCGATGCTCACTTTTTATCAGAATCGTATAGCAAACCAATTTTTACAAGTATTCGTTTTTTTTCTTATTTTTTTTTTTGGTTAGAATAAAATAAAATATTTGCAAATATTTATGTAAGGTTATGGTCATCAAACGATCTTACGATTATATGAGATTAAGTTTATTAAGAGAGCAATTCTGGTTGCTAATGAATTTATAACGGAAAAATTATAAAAAATAATGTACCTTTTGTCCTTTTGGGTATGACAGGGATCACTTTATTTGCGGACTCTATGTATTGTGTAGGTTCAAGTGGCATGTTGTATACTTGGTATATGGTATAAAAAATATTTTTCTGTTATTTAACGTGGTATACGTTTTAATTGTTATTGTAAGATGGAAATCATCGAAAGGCA
Organism: Atherix ibis; assembly: GCA_958298945.1. NCBI lineage: Eukaryota > Metazoa > Arthropoda > Insecta > Diptera > Athericidae > Atherix > Atherix ibis. The sequence continues at coordinate 80,238,349 of OY282607.1, forward strand.
AAGTGACTTTAAGCTACTAAAACCACTTTACTTGGTCACATTTCTATATCTCCCCACGGAACCGTCCTCAGGTATTACTTCGTAGGGCAGGGATTAATTGAAATCAGAACTCTGCTAAATTACCCTTAGCGTCTTTTTTCCTGCTCATCCAGACGTAATCTTTCCAGGACTGTTGTAGCAGAGACATTGAAAGCCTTCCAAGTCGTCCTCGAGTCCAATATCAGGGCCATAACAGTCTCTGGCGCAGGGACCCGTAACGAGTCCGCCCCTCACTTATTACTTCGTGGGGCAGGGATTAATTGAAATTAGGAATCTGCTAAATTACCCTTGCCGTCTTTTTTCCTGCTCATCCAGACGTAGTCCAGGACTGTTGTCGCAAAGACATCGAAAGCCTTCCAAGTCGTCCTCGAGTCCAACATCAGGGCCATGGCAGTCTCTGGCGTCAGGGACCCGTTAGGAATCCAACCCTCAGTTATTACTTCGTGGGGCAGGGATTAATTGTAATCGAAACTCTGTTGGATTACCCTTACCGTCTTTTATCCCGCTCATCCAGATGTGGTCTTTCTAGGAATGTTATCGCGAAGACATCGAAAGCCTCCCAAGACATCCTCGAGTGCAATATCAGGGCCACGACAGTTTCTTTTTCCCGTTCTTCAACGTGTAGTTCTCCAGGACTATTGTCGGAAAGATATCGAAAACCTTCCAAGCCATCTTTGAGTCCAACATCAGGGTCATGACAGTCTTTGGCGTCAGGGACTCGCTACCACCTTTCTGTGTCCATTTTTTTCGCTGGGAATGGAGTGCAGTAAAATAACACGTATTCCGCGAATTCCACTATCCCGTCACAAAAAGGCGTCATATGACTATAATCTAATTTAAAATGGGTAAGCCCGAAAACATTCATGTCCCATCAAAAATGACCATGTGGCCGATGGATCCAACGCTGCGATGAGATGATGAGTCCATGTGGCCGACCTAATCACTGCGTTACTCCGATCTCTCCAGTAGTATAGGCTCTAGCGCTCATCCGCCAGAAATTTGAACGGTAATATTCCGACTACAGCTCGTATAAACGAAGCATACCTACCGTAAGACATAATATCCGGATTTGCCTATGAACATAGAAATCGGGAGGCGCTCAATCAGAGCAATAGTTCTGCTAGTTTAGCTTTTTGTCAATTCAGCCAATAAAGTTCAGATACACCTTAATCTTCTTACCCAGCTTTGAAAATCCAACTTTCACTTATCATCCAGCTTTAAGAACCCTGCTTTCATTGGCAATTGTTTCAATCACATTGTATATTCGAAAGTCCCTCAGGTTAGTTTCAACTTTATAGTAAGCTATTTCCAGCCAACTTTCCCATAACCCTCTTCCAACGCATTGACCTAAAGTCATATCCTTTATGACAAGTTCTTGCCTCGTAACGTGAAGCCATTAAGCAATACATCCGTTAATGCCATATGAACTGTGAGAGGTCTCATCCAACTCCACCGTTTATCTTCTTGAGGCTAGCGTACCATATTTGTGTGCTTCCATCTGGTCTTCTTGAAGTAACTGATTACTGACTGTAAACTTAGAACTGTATCCATCAACCAGTAATAAGATAGTTACTGAAACTCTTGGTAGCAAACTGTAAGCCGCAGTGATAATACTCACGATCACAACTGATATCCCTCACCGAAAACTGTACCAGCGGTTTGCGTATCAAATACAGCCTCCACGTTTAAACCAAAAGCACCTCACTTTAGCCAGGTACGGTGTGACCAACCACCGTGAGGTACCCGAACGCCGTGGTATCACTATTTCTTTAAAGAATACATAGTAAGTACTTCCAGGCTCATAGAGCTACAATAAGGAATATTCAGTTCAGTCACTGCTAGGGCAGCTCGAGTCACGGGTTATCTTTACCCGAAGGCATTTTTGGTATTGATCAAAGTTTAATTTTTCTCCCACTAGTACCCACTTGCAAGAGGGCATGATTATAATAGAAGGGAATGTTGAATTTACTCGTATAACATTCTACAAAGAAGTTAAAAACTTTGACAGGCAACCATTTTGAATAAAATTAGTTCTGACAATTTGCAAGTATATTTGGCATTCGTAAAGTGTAGACGTGTCAATAAAATATCTCAATAATGTAATATTATTACAGCTCAAAAATAGCTCAACTTTGACTTGCAAAATAAATCGCTATGTCATTCCAATAGTTACACATGGTCGTATAGACCATGTTACACATGGTCGCATACTTAGACTTGGCTAACTTTTTTAATAAACAGAATAGCCGCTATTGGGGCACTGAAAACTCTCAACTGATACACCAAAGACCATTACACCCTCGTAGAGTAACTGTATGGTACGACATTTGGGCTGCCAAAATTATTGGGCCATATTTTTCTTTGAGGCTGCTGGAGGTAATGCTGCAACAATTACTGGTGACCGGTATCAGGACATGTTGGAAAACTTTTTCTGTCAGAATTGGATCAATTAGGCCTAGAGAACATGTGGTTCCAACAAAACGGTGCCACATCACACACAGGTCGTGCTACAATGCAAATTTTGAGAAAAAAATTTCCTGACCAAATAATGTAAAAAAAAATGATGGTATCGACTGGTCCCCACGATCCCCTGATTTGAATCCTCCAGATAATTGGATCATCTCTCCATCCTATTAAGGAATATTAAATCGCAAAACCTCGCAGACCATGTCAATAAATCTATTGTATCTCTGCCACTATAAAATATACAATTATCTTTCATATTATATGGCACGATCTTAGTAAAAATAGATGACAGTCGGACCTATTCCTTCCGAGTCATCTGGCCAGATAAAATTCCGAATCACTCTTTAGAGTTATGGCAGCATAAGCATCATTCTCGAAGGAATAAGGATCAATTAAGTCCCCAGTCCATTTTTTGCGGAATGCCTCAACTCTCATGAATCTCTTGAAGATTTTCAATTGACTAAATCCAATCATTTTGCTTATTGACGAAGCTATATATTATGTCAACTGACATATTAGTCGAAGCTTGTGTCAAAAATGAAAACCAAAATGGCGGCAATCAGCTATTACAGATGCCTTGTTTCCTTGACAGCTGATTTTGATTATTCAAATAAAATTAACTTTTCGTGGCTTGGTAAGATCAAATAGAGAATTACTAAATTATGTAAATAAACATCAAATTTAACTCCTTTGCAAGTGACCAAACACTTCTATCTACACATCACCTCATTTTCGTTCGGGTTGCTTTAAAATTCCATTTGTTAATCAGAAAAATATCAAAAACAAGTCAAATTCTTTTCAAATTCTTATAGTATTCGGTTGCTATTATATAAATTTAACAATAAACAATTAAAAGTTTACGGTATTTCTGGTACAAGTTTGTATTGAGTGTCTTCTCTCTATTTATAACTAGAAATAGACTAAGAATAGGCTGGCATTGTAGCCAACAGTAGTCAAGCTCATGACCATGTGAACTGATCATTCAGAATTTAATTAAAAGTGATTCTCATTGAGCCCTACAGTCATTATTATAATTTTTGCATATTTTTATCCATCATATTATGAGCGACAATCCAATGCGGTGGGAGATCTCATTAGTACCCAGTTCCAACAGTCTTCGAGCTATGTTGACTTTTACTGTTCTGAGCTGGTACAATAACAATAACGAGAGAAGACACAATAACCCAACAGAATGGAGATAATTTCCGAATAGCAAACAGAATTTTCTACATTTTCTCACACAGTTTTTCTACCAACACCAACTTTTAGTAAGATTTATGCCAATACCATAGTCTGAGAAGTTATTCTTTTATATAAATACCCGGACTGTTTTTCATTCCAACTGCTATTTTTTCCTAGTTCTAGTAAAAGACAAAAAAAAACGCTAATGACTCCAAATTACTAAGGGAACGAATCTATTCTACTTTTATACGCAGTGTGATTGACATTTTTTTTTTCAAAAGCACAAGATGATTTTTGTTCATGTGAAAAAAAATATTCTAAATCTTATACACAATAAATTTGCGTATTTACTCTGAGAAACTAAGAACATCTTTAGTCATTTTATCATTCATTTTTGATTTTGATTTCTTTACTAAATGCTATCGTTAATAAGAAAAATAACTTTAATGCTAACTTATTAAGCTTCCAGCGCTAATGTGTCAGTACGGTCGGATTTTTAAGTAGAACTGAAGCATTAATTTTATGGTATAAAAAATCAGTTGTATTTTAATATATAGTAACTAATTTTAGAAGTATTTGCTTTTCTGCGCAAAAAACGTCTCTGCGAGTAGATAGTTTTTAAAACCCCGAAAAGTGAGTTCTATAAACAGCGCAATAAATATTAGTCAGACGGTGTTATATCGAATGAGTATGATAAGTGAGCAAAATGCCTGCTCCAAGCTGCAGTAGCTTTTGGTGAGTCTGTAATGAGATGTTTGATTGATCGTTATTGTGGTGAAAAATTACACCCTTTGATATTGCCGATTCTGGACCAATTATAGGGTCCGATTGGCAAATGGTAACTATTCTAATTTATGTGGTCTGATTTTCTCGAAGAGGCGCGAAGCTCATAATAAAAATGATAATCGAATTCCACCACACATAATATCACTTTCTTTGATCAAAGATCAGTTTTTACAGTCGCTAACTTTGCTTACCAAAAAATCTCTTCTATTTGACATTATGGTATACTGTTTATTTCGCATCATCAGTTACTATTTGTTTCGGAAATGAAAACTACTCTAGTAAATTTATTCCGCTTAGATCATGGGGTACGAAAACCTTACAACAATTAACATAGCCAAGGCTATTAAAATACCTGACAACTATTGTTTAACTTTTTTTCGAGGGACTTAAAAGTTTTTAATTTTAAACAAAGCTCCAATTTGGTTACTGTCTATCTTGGAAGGTCTACCTGCAAGCTGATCATCTTCAAGGATCGTATTGCGGGGCTAAAACTGTTATATATGAATAAAAATACATACTAATAGTGAAGATGAGAAGCAAACAACTATATTAAACATGGTTCGACCGATCTTCATTTTCATGGAAATAGAGAGCGAAAACTCCTTTAGCCATAACACCTCACCAAACAGTGCATTTTTGGGGATTCAATAAAAAGATTTATTCGACATTGAAGAGAATCTTCAATTCGTCCGGTTACGAATGAAGAGGTTCAGGATCTTAGTCCACGACAGCGGTGTGTACTGGTCCTGAAGAGAATGTATCCAATTTGGCAACGTCGATGGGATGGGAATGTGAATGGCAGATGGGCGCACATGTTCATTTCGGACGTGTGCTTTTTGTCTACGTCTGGATTTGAATTTGGTCGGTTCCTTTGGTATTTACTCAAGGCACATGGCAGTATGAATGGGTTCCTGTACGTGCGTGGACTGGCTGGGGAGGCTAGATGCTCTTGTTGGGCGGCGGAGAAGATTGCCAAGCACCTTCTCATCAAGGGTGGCCTGTACGGGGATTTGCGTGACCTAGGTGCATGTGAAATTGTAGTGAATGGTGATAGTGTGGATGTGAGTGGTGTGTTAGTTATGAGAGAGCGATATGAATGTTTTAAAAGACTTGGCGTGGCAGTTTTCGAGAGGAGAGCGAGAACGGTGCGTGAATGAGTGTGTAAATGGCACGCAAAGTGGCTTCGACCAGGTGAAAGACCAAGGTCGATTCCGGTTATACTTTCGGGTCTTGGCGAACCCGCGTACCTGAGCTGGCCAGAAAGCGATGTCTAGAGATTGACAAGATTTCTTACCATAGATCAATAAGCAAAGTACAAACCGAAGTACTCTTAAAACAAAAATTGGTACTATGGGAATCGGGGTGCCCCTTGGTGTTTAAATACACTATGCCCGATAATGGTAAGGCGCCTTAGGTCTACGGATCGCTCGTGACAGATACTGGTAATTTTCTCGGGCGGTGTCACAGCTTGTGGCAGTAGAGGTTCAGATAGGCCTCGCCACTAACAGTTGGAGTAATCAGCTTGTAACTGGTTACTGACATATAAACTGCCAGTCATGATGGTGCGTTGATTGAGCGAAACTCAATACTTATGGTCGTAGGCAACTCATGCTTTTATGTTTAATGACAGATAAGTTACGTTAAATAACATAACACTAATGATGCAGATGTAATCCGAGAGATTCTCAGTACCCTAAAATCTGCAGTTTTATTTGTTGCTAAATCCGTTCACATGAAACTAGGCCTCGTCACTTATTATCAAGTTATTCAAAAAGTTGTTATTATATCTGACTAGGTACTGAAATCAAATTGCGTACTGTGTATGCTAATAGGTATCTTGGGGTTCTAACTCCCGGACCATTCGGATCTTATATTTAAAAAATTTAAATTCAGTTTCACAATGTTTTGAAACAATGTTCTGGCTATGCCTGGTTGATCAGAGCGATGACGGGTAGAGGCAGAATAATTGACATACCTGTCGTTAAACTTAAAACCACGGGTCGCCTACGACCATAGAGATTGAGATTCAGCCAATCAAAGCGCAAAATAGACCTGTCCTGTTATGGATTTAAGAAGCCCACCTGACTAGATTTAGATGGTTGAACCCAGCACGCACAAATATATTTTCATCTCTATTTCTTCTTTGACTTCCTGCTTAGATTACCTCATAAAAGGAACACTTCATATTCGAACTACAAACAGTTCTATCGACGGCAAATAGCCTCAGAATGCCATATTTGCCCTATCAACATTATACCTTCCTTCGTATTTCATTCATGAAGCAGTCAAACAATCCATCTAAACCATTTGTCAATTCCAATGATGACCGACCTTAACCTATAGACCGCTTCTTTTATTTTCACACTTTTGTGCTTCCATATGGTCCCGCCCCTGAATCAGCTACATCCATAACAGTCACTAACCAATTAGTTCTGCTATCCGTGGTTACTTAAAGTACCAGGGATCCTGATATCCCTTAGCTCCAATTCTAAGACTCTATCCAAAGGCACCTCATTTCTCCCATCAGGCACAGTTGGTTTTAATACCGTGGGGCACCTAATTCCAGTGGCACTAGTTCTGTTTAAATAGTACCTGGTCGGTTTTGTTTAGAGATCTATACTTTTAAATTTCTTGGCACTGCTAGGCTGGCTCAAGTACCGCGGGTTCGGCAAGACCCATAGGCCACTTATGCTAGTGATCATAGTTTAATCGTCCTCCGAAAAGACATTCTTGCGGGGAACGGGTAAAGGCAGATGGATCCTCAGAAGTCTCTATGTATTTAGTAGTGATATATCGCGTCGTAAGACAAAATAACACCGGTCGCCCACGACCATTGGGATTGAGATACGATACGCTCAATCAGCGCAACCATAACTGAAGTACTAACCAATTAACTGAATTGTTTAGCAGTAAGTAATCATTTATAAGCTGATTACCCCAACTGCTTGTGGCGAGGCCTATCTTAAACCTCTGATGTCATAAGCAGTGACATCGCCCGAGATAAGTGCAAAGTATTGCTACTTTTGCCAGTTATCTCCCTTCCGCGATCCGTAGATCGTACCCGCGATATGGGTGTCAACCACAGCCACCACGTGAATGCCTAAGCAACCTCTCCAATAACCGAGCACTGAACTAATTCATTCACTCCGCAGAACAACAGGTTCGACTCCACTTGCATTAGCATATAGACAAATATTATGCTTTCAAAATGCAGCTTCAACGCCAAGACCTGAAAGATCTGTTTCATGTTTGAACTTCGTTCTGTCGGGCAACTCGGTTCCCGTGGTACCTTCTTTTTTTATTAGAGTACTTCAGGTCTGTACCCCGCTCAGTGAGCAGTGGGCAGCAATCTTATAACCTGCTGACCTTTTAACACTCTCTATTTCTTCAGTACTCATCCACCATCTTTCCATCATTTTGTGCATATATAAATATATGCACCCCTTCATTTTGTTCATGCACCACCATTATGTGATATATATAGTATATTAATACCATAAAATATCACTTTCGGTCACATATTTACTGTAGCCCCCTTCCAGCATTGCTGTCTTCAGGATGATAAATAAACCTTTATATACCATCCCTGCGCGGGGGCGGAAGATGGATCCTCAAGGATATTCTACCTTAAAGCTCCCACCACTATATCACCACTATATCAGTGCGCTCAGTGAGCTTAGGACCTCTTCGCGAAAGGTCGCCGACTGATCCATTTCTTTTAAAGCGGGCGATTATGTTCCAAATCATAGTTTCGCTAGCAGATATCTTCCAAATCATAGTTTCGCTAGCAGAATATCCATTAATGGTAAAAATGGTTATGAGTAGAACTTCTTCCGTTTTTCCTTGTTCAGTGGAAAGATTAATTAAACAGGAAAATCTATTTCGAAAAAAATCGACAAAAAATAATCCTTATAAAGTTTGATAAAATATTATAAATTATAAAAAAAAAAAACTTTAAGGAACTCCACAGTACAGAGTAATAGTAATATTGTTGGTAGTATTTTTTTTTTGCAATTATACTGCAAAGCTGTTTTCATTTTTTTGGCGTATTATTAAAAAAATCATTAGTAAAGATCACCTTAGGTAACAGACAGTTAAGGTAGTCCTTCTGATCCGTGTTATAACTAAGAGTTGAAAGCTGTTAATCCTTAATTTTCTAAATAATGCTAATGCATTTATTTCTCAGTAATAGTCCGCATCTTTAAGAATTGAATACATATTCCTTACCGTACACTTTTTTAAATACACAACCACAAATAAGTATCAGCAAAAATAGTCAATCTTTAATAGGCGCCCAACAACGGATACGACATCCAATTTGTGGTCGATGAGATTTTTTTTGCTGCTTACCCAAATCATTATTATTACTCAGCTGAACTAGAATAAAATTAATATTTTTTAGTTTCGATTTTGAAGAAAAAAATACTAATTGAAAATTTTCGGTTTTTTTTTCTGGTAGTGTCTAAAAACAGAATAGAATATGAAATTATGGCAAGTTAGAGGAAATTTTTTTGATATTCTTGCATGCTTCAAAAAAAACCCCACCTTAAAAATGAAATTAATAATTGTCATCAATGGAAAGTAGCAATTCCAAAAAAGCTCTAAGGTTTCATCAAAACTCATGACAAAACCGAGAAAAATCCAATTAAAAAAAATAACATACAATTCTTAAAATAGTAAAAAAAAATTGGTTAAGTCTTAGCGTATTAGAAATAAACAATTTCGAATTATGAAAAAGTTCGAAAATTTTAGGATAAGAACACGTGTTCATGTATGAGTAAATTAGGAAAATAATAGCACAAACAATAATTACGATCTTCTAAAGCACGAAAAAAATTAAATAATAAAAATAGAAAATATGTAATAATCATTCTGGTAACTATAGACGTAATTGTACTCTGAGCAGTTGAGCCGAACGCAATCAGTTAACAATCTGCGCGGGCAGCCAAGCGATCAAGACGACAAGAAACCGAGAAGCTAACAAGCAAAAAATGTCTGCAAATAGCAAATCTTCGCCAACTCCTACCCCCCTCCCCTTTCCCCATAGGAATTAAATAACAAAATAGCGAATTGTTGCCCACACCACCATTGTCGTGAATCAAATCCTCAAGTAACCGACCAAAGCTTCCAACAAACTTATTCGTACTTGTACCGCATTAGAAGTCGCCATAAACTTGAACTTCAAAATCTAACCTCAAACTAAAAACTAATATTAAGTATTTCATACTTAAAAATCTCTATGGCTCTGCTCATGAGCTGGTCTCCATTCGTGCCCATATAAACGCAGTTATATTTTTGCGGTTAAGCTAGTTCCACTTCGATTGTCGAGACTCAGACTCATATGCAGACTCAGTCGTTTGGCAGAAGGAGGCGTTTGGGTGGATGGTTGTTGGTGATAATAAAGTCAGCAAAAAAAATGTCGATGTGCACTTGAGACTCTATTTTTTATGGAGTTTATGTAATCACGAAATTACCTTGGATTAAAATCAAGTTCAACAACATCGTTTCTAAATTGAATACAGTGTAGTGGCTTCTAATCCCCATTCATGCTGGCAGTTTTACGATGCAATTTGTCGAAAAGAAAACACCACAAAAGGCAGGCAATACTCGAACCAATATGCAATTAATTTGGGATTTATTTATTTTAGCTTTCTTTTGGTTAATAGAAATACAATAAAAAGTTAGTGCTTCTAAAAATTGTGATAATGCTTCCGTCTTAAGAAACTTTAGCCGTTGAGGAAAATTTGACTTTTGAAAAACTCAGGATTTTGAGAAATTAAGAGAAACTTCGGTGCAGAGGAACTTTGGCATTGAGAAATTAAGGTATTAAGAAACTTGAATCCATTGTCAGGAATTATTGAACAATTTTGGTTGTGGTTAAATAATAAGATGGATGATTGGGTCTTGCAACATTTCGAACCTCAGAAGGAATTTAAAGGACAATGACTTAAATAATAGAATGGACAATTAGTTCTTAGAAAACTTGGATTTTAAGAAACTTCGATCCCTATGAGCTTGGGTCTTGAGAAACTTGAGTCTGGAGAACCTCGGTATTAACAAACTTAGAGCTCAAGCCACTTTTGTCCATATTGGGTTTAGTGCCAGTCCTAGCTATAGCTAAGAGGACAATCCTCTGACTATAATGATGGCAGATTAGGTATTGAGGAACTTGGGTCCCTAAAAGTTAGGATCCCTATTCGGAATTGCTGCACGCTCTTGGACTAATTATACAAAGAATGGACGATTGATTCAAATATGGCGATTGATTTTTATAAAACTTCGGACTTGAGCAATTTGGACTTATTGCACCAATTAAAAAACTTGGTTTTGAGGAGCTTTTGTTTACGAAGCTTTAAGTATTAAGGGTCTTGGTTATTGATATACTGGAACCTAGAGAATTTTAGGCTTTCTTAGATACTACTGCACACTCTTATCTAAACGAATCATTCAAATGGCAGAATGGACGATTGATTCTTGGAAAAATTTATTCTTGAGAAACTAGGCTCCTGACGGGCTTGGGACCCTATCGAGTATGGCGATTGATTCTTATAAACCTTAGGACTTGAGAAATTTGGACTTATTGCACCAATTATAAAACTTGGTTTTGAGATGCTTTTGTCTACGAAGCTTTAAATTTTATGGACTTGGTTCTTGACATACTTGAATCTAGAAAATTTTTGGCTTTCTTAAATACTACTGCACACTCTCGTCTAAGAAACCTATCCAAATAACAAAATGGACGAAACGGGGCTCCTGACGGGCTTGGGACCTTATTAAGTATGTCGATTGATTCTTAAAAAACTTAGGACTTGAGAAATTTGGACTGATTGCGCCAAGTAAGAAACTTGGTTTTGAGATGTTTTTATCTATGAAGCTTTAAATATTAGGGACTTGGTTCTTGACATACTTAACTAAGACCTTAGCTTTGCCGTGGTATTTTTGTAGTCAGCTATTTGGGTATATTTGAAGATTGGCAAAGGGGTGTTCTCACACCCATCATAACAAAAAAGAAAGCTACAGGTGGAGACATCGAGGATATTAACTTCTGAATGGGAAGACAAGAAAGAAAGAGAGAGAGAAAAAATGAAAGAACAAAATAAATACCAATTAAAATTTAAAAAAATTACTACCTGGTGGGAAAGGAACAGGAATTGGGGAAACGTATACAAATTCTGAGGAGAAAAAAATTAAATTGAAATAAATAAAGGAAAAAAAAATAATCAATAAAAAAAACCGAAAAAAGGAATAAAAAATTGTAGCGCTGACCGACGACTGAAGTAGGAGAGAACTATATGTTGAGGCTCTACCTGGTCATGCCCCAAACCATATATGACAATCCGAAGATGATCTCTAAAAAGCCCCAGAGTGGAACCGGGTACCTGTGGTTAGGATGAATCCTAAATAAAAAGAGTGAATTAAATCCAATTTATTATAAATTTATTATTATTAATTTCTTACTTGTTTTTTGTTGTTGTTGTTGAGTACATTATCAAACGTTTCTTACTATATTAAAAAAATTAAAATTAAATCATTTAATTATTCAAAAAAAGAAAAAAAAATAGTTTTAAATTTAAAAAAAAAAAATCTTTTTTATATATGATTTTGTATAGTAATGAAGTAGTTTATTTGAAATTTTCCTTTTAATTATTTCAAAAAGGTATGATTTTATAAGAAAAAAATGCGAAGAAGTTTATGTTCTTCAAATTTACGAGTATTTTTGACGCACGGTATTCTTGCCGCAGCACGTACATATTTGAGCGCATTACGTTACGGACCACGACCGTGCGTGCTACGGTTTCGACGAGTGTACAAGCAGACGTCGCTGTTCAGCGCGCACGTTTTCCTTACCGTACGGCTCACCCGTAGTCGATTTTTCTGAATCTTCGGAAATTATTTAATTGATTTTAGGAATTTTTAATTATGCATTTTTGCAATTTAATTTAATTACTGTAGATAAAAATATAATTTGTTTTAAAAAAAGTAATTTTTTTTGTTTTTTTCTTCTAAATTTCCCTAAGTGATTTAGTAAATAATTTATAAACTTTTGTAAATAATCATGCTTGTTTGTATGGATGCATATATGTATTCCGATAATTCAATATGAATAATTTTAATGCTAGTTCGGTACGGTAACTTAATTTCAAATGACTTGCACGGCTCTAAAAAAAAATGGCGTATTAGCTCACGTGCCGTCAAAGTTAGTAAAAATTCCGATTGTGAATTGTTTTGCCGAAAAAAGAAGGTCGCCCAACAATTTGGCCAAGCTTTGACTTAATATAAACACGTTTCGGAGAGTATTTGCATAAATATAGAGACTGCCAAGAACCATTCCAGTATGTATGCGTATTGTATGTACGAGCATGTACGAACTGATATATCACGGAGTATGTGAACTTAAAAATTCATATAATGTAAGTGACATGTTTGTGTATCCACTTCCTTTGTCTATGCTGATTTTTGATTATTTTAATTGTTTTCTATTCTTTGCTGTAATGCGTAACAATGGTATTGTGGTGTTTCCGATGTCAACGACTATCAATTATGACACCGGAAGGATGCAAATTTTGATTATAGAAAAGTTAAAATGGCCGCATACAAAAATACTAAACATTAATGGTGGCCATACTGTACAAATTAAGTTGGTTTTTGTTTTGTTTTATTTTTATTTATAAATTGATTTTTTTTTTTTGATTTATTTTGGCACATTTAATTTTAACAAAACAATTAGTAAGCATGAAACTATATTGTTGGAAATTTCTTTATAATAAGTTATATTGGTCGCCAATGTATCTACAATAGTTGGAATGAAGCTTTAGCTCTTATTAAGAAATTTTTGTAGGATGGGCTTTTAGACAAAACGTCTAAATTTAATTAAAAGAAAATTATTCAAAAGCTCTTCTTCTAAGCAGAAAAAAATTTATTTTAATTAAAACGGAAATTTCTTATAGTGTAGAATTTTTATAAATAATTTTTATTGTAGTTTTTATTTTATAAAATATTATTAATAATAAAGGATTATCAATTTTGTAATTTATACAGTTCTTAAATATGTATATCCTCTACATTTTTTTATTTAGTTTAAAGTATGCCATTGAAGTGGATTTTTGCACCGAAATTTTCTTCAGCGATGAGTCTCATTTCTCGCTTGATGGACTCTAAAAAAATCTCCAAGTGACTATGGAGACACTATTGTATTCGCAATAATAATAACCCATTTTTTTGGCTTGAATTTGAATATTTAAATGTGAAGTATAGGTGGTTTTAACCAGACGGTACTACAAGCTACACAAGATAACAAATTTTGGATTTATTGCACGAAAAATTTCCAAGATGCGCAATTTTAAGATTTGGTGATGTCAACTGGTCTCCGATATTATTAAACTTAACGTTGTTAGACTATTTCTTGTAAGACTATGCAAAACATTTCGTTTGTACAGATAATTTTTAAATTTTGGAGCTATAAAAAATTACCTACATCCATCAAATAATGGCAAAATTATAGCTTAAAATGTTCCCGAAAAAATCAAAAGGATCGAGTTCTGTAAAACGTTTTATGTCAGCAATTTAAATATTTTTATAATCTAAACATACAAAAAAAAAAAAAATTTATTATTAAAATCTGTATTTTAAATGAGTTTTATTTAACTTAATTTTCCAAAGCACATTATTTAATTGTGGACTTTAATGAGAATTTCTTTTTTAAAGATTTTTATAAGAAAATAGTTGTTGGCATGATGTTTTTTTAGAAAAATTGTACGCTATTTTCATAAAAGACACTGTCAAATCCGCAAAATATGAGACTTTAAGGACACGATAAACAATACAAACTTTTGCGTATATATTACGGAGCATCGAGTATTTTTAAGTAGAGTCCCAGACTTCTAGTCTATAAGTCCATTTTGGTTTAGGTAAGAAGTCGAAGCAGTTGTCAATATCGTCTGGTTAGTTTTAGGCTTTTAAGTTTTGTGTGTAGATTTGATATGAAGCGTTTGTTCAAACAAAGAAATTTAACTATTTTGCGATATATCATAGCCATTGATATATGGTTCGGGAGCCCATAGTGTAACATATAGCGTAGAGTAAAATTTATGTGAATACAATCTTAAATAGAAGCTTGACTTATATTTAAAAATACTTTAAATTTTGGTTCCCTTTTGGATTCAACTCAAAAATATACTAACAGTAAAATATAACCCTTCAATAACCCAAATTCCCCCCTTTTCCCACCAACCGCTTTGACAGAAATACAAGTACATTAAAATCACATTAATCGACAAATTTCATAATTCATCAAAGGAACAAAAATGACGAAAGAATATAAAGCTAGTTTGTTGGAAGATATGAGGTCTAAAAGGACCAAAAAGATTGAGGGCTTTCCATAACAACGTTTCCCGATTATTTATGAAGTTCATTTGCGGCAAGCTACTATTAAGTTTTATAGTATGGTTAATGTACCAAGTAATATGAACTTTGCAGAAAGGATACTCTTTTTTTTCTGAGATCTACATAGTCCAGAGTAATATAAAATTGATTTAGTTGATTTTTATCTACTTTTAAAGCAAAAATAAAATCCATTTTAAGATAATTAAAAAAAATGTCCTATGGTTTTTAGGAAAATTTAAAACTATTTATGATTAATTTAAAAATATTTTATACGAGCGTATATTATGGAAAAATATCACATCAAGTCTTTATTTTTACCCCTTTAGCCGATATCGCAAACTATCTGACCCAGCCATCCCCCTTTGTGTAATACAGAACAAGGACACAAAATGCCCTTGAGTTTTTCTTATTTTCTTCAGGTAAATCGAAAAATTTTCTTATTGATTTTGATATTTTATGCTTTTATAAGCATCGAATTATTTAGCCTTTTTTAACTAAATTTCAAAAGCCGGTGCTTTAAAAGGAATCCTTTTTTTCCAGGTATCGACATAATAGTAGACCTATAAGGAAGTATAAAAATGCAAATGACCGCAGTTACGAATATAAGATAATCATTGCTGAAGTTTAACGTATCGTTTGCAGTGAATTCATGGGTGAAAATTTTCTTCTCAATCTATGATTTAGAGTAATTTACAAGTATTTCATATACTCAAGCCCATTCACTTACTGCATTATTAAATTACACTCGTGTGCACATTAATTTTCAGGTATCCCCTCCCCACATATGTGTTTTATGTGCATTTAAGTTTGCCTCGATGATTTTCTACCCTTTTTTTTTTTGAAACAATTCGGCATTAGCTGTATGCTGTCTTATAATTCCGTTAGTTGAAATTTTAGTTCTAATTCTAATAACAAGCCTACTACTTACTGATTTTGCAGCTATACTATTCGGTTCGATGATGAAATTAATTAGAACAATTGCGTGCAAACATCATCATTTTAGTCTGTTGTTTTCCCCTTTTAATTTTTAATGCTTCGGTAAAGTTTATATCGAGCTTATTATCTTTTTGAGGGCAATGGACCCATAATAAAAATAAATTAAAAATCTAGCATTTAATATTAAACAAAATTAAGTGTGATAATTAAAATTTTTGTAATAAATGTAAAAAAGGCAGTAGATTACAATTAGTTTGGTTGCTGAGGACTTAAACATTTCGATTGGCTCGTGCCATTCGATTGGTAAAAATCGAATGGCACGAGCCAATCGAAATGTTTAAGTCCTCAGCAACTTCTCTAACGGTGATTCGACGATTGGCCAATATTATTTTCTTCACTTCATCAATGTTTTCGTCTGTTGTTATCGTGCTCGGGCGTCCAGGACACTTTTCGTCGTTCACATCTTCTCGACCCTCTGAGAACATTTTGTACCACCGATAAACGTTGCTTCGGTCCAAGGTAGCTTCATCATATACCATATTCGGAATGCGTCCGCGCAATTAATTTTGTTTTTCACACAAAATTTGATACAGATTCTTTGATCCATTTTTTGGAATGGGCAAAAATCTAAGACGAGCCAAAATACGTGCAAGCAAAGCAGCTGTCAAAAATTAACTGAACATTCAAAATGCCCGTACTTATCGGTATAAGTGAGATTAATGAGTACCAATATAACACCACAAAAAAATCGAAAATCGAATATACGTAACCCACGAAACATACGAGGTCTGTTCAAAAAGTTATATACCTCGTGTAGATTCAAATGACTGAATCCAATAATGACTCAAGGAAAGGGAATAAAGTAAACGGGGAATATATCAACAACTCTTAGTGCAGATAGCTCTGACGATCTATAAGATCTTCTTATTAAAGTAAATTCATCAAGCTATCAGTACGGTTTAAATATTAATTAGTGGAAAAAGTTTTTGGCATTTTTGAGTAAAATAGAGACGTTTAAATCAGTGTATTAAAGACAGTTTATTCAAAATAAATATTCTCTATTATTATCGATAAGGTTTCGCCATTTTTCGGACAGAGCCATGATTCTATCAGTATATAGGACTTTTGTGGTTTCTAGTTGAAAAACTGAATCAAGTAAATTCACAGGTCGTTGTTGAAGTTAGTTTGGTTTAATTAAAAGAGTTCTGCAGAATCAAAACAAGTAGTAGTCTGCGGGTGCTATGTCTGGGCTACATGGTGGATACATCAAAACTTCCTAGGTAAGCTCTCTTAATTTTTGGCGAGTGATCAAAGATGTGTGTGGTCGAGCGTTATCGTGTTGGAAGACAACACCGTTCCTATTGATAAATTCTGGCT
Source organism: Atherix ibis (assembly GCA_958298945.1). Lineage (NCBI taxonomy): Eukaryota > Metazoa > Arthropoda > Insecta > Diptera > Athericidae > Atherix > Atherix ibis. Next base: position 80,255,518 of record OY282607.1, read on the forward strand.
GTTTTCTCTCAATCGCTTGGCGTTATCTCCTGAGTTGCTCATAGTACATAGTCGAAATTGTTTATGATCGTTCATCTCTCATTTTCCATAATCTTTTTCGAATGATATTATCATATTTTACCCATTTCTTATAATCAGCTAGGATTCGCTCTAGAAATGGCTCGATTTTATTGCGCTTTAGCAGCGTATCGCATATCTTGTTTTTCATACTTCATTAAAGAGGCACTCAAACATCGAATTTCTGTTTAAACCCAGCCTTTCACAAATGATTTAAAACGTTTTGATGATGAATAAACTATGTACATAAGTGGTAATATGCCGGTCTTGTTCAATTTTTTCAACAATTTCAACACTTTTTTCAGTAATTGGCTGATCAGAATGGGGCTCACATTTGACATAGAAATTTTCAGAACAAAAGAAAGTGAACAATTAGCGTGCTCCCCATTTTGATACAGCATCTACACCATAAATACCACAAATTTATTCCTACAAACTCGCTATATTTTACAATATTACATCGACAATGGCGGCAACGTCTTGCAAGCTTGCAATACGTTGCCGCCATTGTCGATGTAATATTGTAAAATATAGCGAGTTTTTACTTTATTATGATAAATTTGATATTATTTCCCTAAACGTACTTCTACATGCGACTAGTGGTTACTGAGTTACTGTACGTGTATATGCTTTTAACTCCAAAATCGGCGACGAAAATATAGCTATTTAAACGGTTCATGGACATCACACAAGGAAATTTGCACTTTGAATGGCAAAGTGAACCCTCTTCAGATCAAAACAAATACTTTGCAGCGGTGATAGGAACCGAAAATTCTGTATCTCATCTTAAATATTAAATTTGGTTTATACTGCTATATGGCTCTGAAGCATGGGCACTGAAGATCTCTATAAAGAAAAAAAAAAGAAGCTTTCATAAAATCCTGAAAGGTCCTTGGGTAGACAAGGTAACTAATATGAAAATTCTAAGACACGTTGAGAAAAACTGAGAATTACTTGCAACCATGAAACAACGAAAGATAATGAGAATATCAAATATGAGCTATAACAACTAATAACTTAAGGCAAAATAGGCAATAGAAGAGATATAGGTGGAAAACAAGCTGAGTATCATAAGGCTGAGGATCATAAAAGTGAAGTGCTTCGAGGATTAGAAAAAACGTTGGCACAAGTGTATAATATCTGGTGGGGATTACTTTAAAGGGGACAAAATAGATATTCATGAATAAATAAATAATTTTTGAAAAAACAAAATTCGCGACACTCTTTGAACAGACCTTGTATAAACATCGAAATTTTTAGAACGAAATCAAGTGAACCATTTCCGCGCTCCTGATTTTGATACAGAATCTTTACCATAAACATCACAATTTTTTCATAAAAAACAGACCTCGTATAAACTTCGAAATTTTTAGAACGAAATCAAGTGAACCATTTCCGCGCTCCTGCGATACGTTGTCACCTTTGTCAAAGTAGTATTGTAAAATATAGCAAATTTTCTCTTTATTCTGGTCCCATATTTCTCTTTATAAGTATCACCTATCAAACATGCCTCTAATATTGTAACAATACAACTAATTGTTACTGAGTTATTTGCTTTTAACACCATCTGTCATAAAACGCCACGAACTTTTTCGTTATTAGCTTTTAACTGCATTTATTGGAAAACATCACAAATTGTAAGAATTTTTAAGCAAATCTGATAGTGGAGAGCTTTTGACTTGTATAATATTTAATTTAAATTATATTAAAAATTTTCTTATATTTAATTTAAAACGAGAGTATAGTCTCTCACGAACAACAATGCCCGAAAACCCTTGATTTAAGCTGTTAAAAGCTTTTTGATAAATTCCCATTCAATAAGTAAAAAGATCTTCTATCACATCTTTTCGGCATTATCACATCTTAATATAGTTTAAATCAAATTAATTTTAAAACAAATCATTACTAAATAATAAAATACTTAATTTCTTTTTGTTTTTAGAAATTTGCAAGTTTTCTCGCTTAAGTCTTTTGTATTTAAAATCATCAAAAAAAAAAATCTTTAGTTTTAAGTCATGCGAATTATATAGAAAATATTCGTATAAGATGGAATTTTCGGTGATTTATTCCCAAGTTGAGGTAATATCAAAGTGATTCTCTTAAACGGTTTGCATTTAAGTTGCTATAATTTCAGGGAAACTCATTCATACAAATTTCTTTTATACGTTCAATAAGGTTGGTTGTTTTTTTGTGTGAAAGAGCAGGAAGAGTATTATTTTTTTCATATTAAAAGATTTTTTAAAAATACAAAATTTCGGTACTTACTGTTTGAATTAATCTTTTATGAATGAAATTTGTACACTTTGAAAATTATTGACAAAAATTTATTTACCTATTACCGTTTTTCACCAAACTACGAGTATGATGAGCGAGCATTAAAATCTTGCCAGAGTACAACAACAGCTACGTTTTGTAATATGATAAATATAATTAAACTCTAAAATGGAATAAATGAATGGAATAAATGGAATACTCTTATTATCACTATTGAAAATTGTTGAATTATCCATTTCGGCATTATTACATTATGTTCAGTGTTGTTTTATCGAGAGCTGGGAATGGATCGTAAGCTTCCCAAGCTGTTGTATGTACGATATATTGGAGATAGTTCTCAAATAGAGTTCATTCAACCATATAGAGTAGTAGTACATCGACCGAAGCTAAATAAGAACCTTGCGATAATAACAATACCTGTACTATACAAGAAATACGAACATAATCGCAATATTATACTAAATATAAAACAGAAAACTTACTAATCAACTTTTATTCGACTAGTGAGACCGGAAGACTTAATCTTTTATTTTAAGCGAATTACTTTTTTGACAAAAAGTCTTATAATGACAAAATTCACTTCTCGAATATGAATAAACTATTAAACAAAAACGTTTTCGCAAATCAAAAGATCGTTTTTCTAAGATGATCTGATTTTTTAAATATCAAATCGGTTCTAGTTTTTAGTCATTTCAATAAAAAGAACAGTTAAATTTAGTCTATCGACGTTTTATAATTTTTTTTTTAGAAACTATAAAGCGTTCTTAGAAATAGAATAAGATATTCTCATATATTAGGACATGATCTAAAGAGATGGGAAAATCTATAGAATTCTTAGGGTCTTACGGAAGATAAGATCTGTTTTGTTTTAAAACTAACATTTTTTTTTGAATAAAAAATCTAAAAATACGAGTAAGTATTATCATCTAAATTTATTTCAATACTACTAAAGTATGAGTATCAAGATATAGTTTAGTGAGCTCGAAATATTCCTTTAAGCATTTCTGTTTATCCTTTTTATATAAAAACATTTTTAATACAAATTCACTTAGGCCTTTAGTTTAAGACTAGATCAGAGTGAGGAGAGTTGATTTTTTTTTTTTGCAACTACCATAGATCAGACCGCCAATTAAAAGTTCGCCTTCTTAAAATTTCAAAACTAGACAACATAGTTTCAAAACTTAAGCCGAGCTGACATATAATAGGCTTGGCACCTTCCTTCACTTTAAATTATTGTAGATATTAGGTCAAAATGGGGGAATGAGATTTCTCTTTAAAATTTCAGGTGAAAAATTAGAATAAAGTTTTCAGCATATCAGAGGCTTGGCACGTTTCTTCACCTTCAATTTGAGACTAGACCAGTGTGGCGAAACGATGGAGTTACAAAGATAACCAAAAATGAAAGATCTTAGCTTATCTACAATTTAAAGAAATTTTTTTAATGAAAATAAACAACTACTAAGACTACTATACCAATAATTCAATTTAATACTTTATGACAATTTAAATATATGTTCAACATTTCTACAGCCAATATGGACTTACACAATAATGTTGCAGGCTTTGAATATATACTCCAAAGGCTATCAAACCAAATAAGTAGCGCGAATTTCCAGGTGCTTGAAATTAAATACAAGCAGTCGCATCGAAATAGTTTATATTCAAAAGGAATATTTATTTTAGATTTGAACAGTTACATATTGTTATTTAACGTGACTACTCTGTCATTAAACATAAAACCACGAGTCGCCTACGACTATAGGGATTGAATTACGCTCAATCAACGTACCACCATTATTGGCAGTTTACAGTCAGTAAGCAGTTACAAGCTGATTACTCCAACTGTTAGTGACAAGGTCTATCTAAACCTCTACCGTCACAAGCAGTGACACCGCCCGGGATAATTACCAGTATCTCCCACCAGCGATCCGTAGATCGTACCCGCGATATGGGTATTAACCACAGCCACTACGTTGCTGCCTAAGGCGCCTCACCACTGTCGGGCACAGTCTGTTTTAACACCATGGGACACCCCGATTCCCGTGGTACCAATTTCTGTTTTAAGTGTATTTCGGTTTGTACTCATTTTGTAAATTCCTAGGCACCACTAAGCCAGCTCAGGTACGCGGGTTTGCGACGACCCGAAAGTACAACCGGAATCAACCTTGGTCTTTCACTCGGTTGTAGCCACCCTGCGTGTCATTCACACAATCATTCAAGCACCATTCTCTCTCTCCTCTCAAATAGTGCCACGGCAAATTTGTTAAGGCATTCATACCTCTCTCTCACACCCGACACACCACTCACACCCACACCCTTATCATTCACCACGATTCCACATGCACCTAGGTCGCACAAATCCCCGTACAGGCCACACTCAATGAGAAGGTGCTTGGCGCTCTCCTCGGCCGCCCCACAAGGGCTTTTAGCCTCCGCAGCTAAAGCACGCCTGTGCAGAAACCCATTCATACTGCCGTGTCCCATGAGTAAATACCCAAGATACAGCCCAAATTCAAATCCATACGCAGATGCAAAGCACACGTCCGAAATGAACATGTGCGTCCATCTGCCATTCACACTCTCATCCCATTGACATTGCCAAAATTCATACATTCTGTTCAGGACCAGTACACGACGCTATAAGGAAAGCCCCCATCGGATTAGTACACAGGATAACGAATGAAATTTTTCAGGATAACGGAGGATAAGCAGTTCACAAACGGTAACATTGGCAATTTTTTGAAGGATTTGTGGTTGTAGCGTTTGGAGTCGATGGAAATTTCAATGCTTTATCGATCTACACAATTCGAGTCTTTACAGACTTACGTCCATATTGATTCAGTAACGTGTTCTATAGTTATAATTTATGCTTTATAAACAGTTTTGGACCTGCTGCCTAGGAGTTATTATAATTGTTTGTATCGCCCGTTAAGATTACCACTTCCTGAGCACATTTTTCTTCATCCACCCTTATTCTCCACTTTTTGAAGCAGACACCTAAGGAGTTGATGTGGATGTGGGAAGACTTTTATGCCGGGTATGGATGCGTCATATGTTAAGGTTATGACATTATTGTAGCAAAAAATATCATGGGTATAAATGTTATTAGGGATTCGAACTAGCATACTATCCTAAGGGACACTAGTAGAGAAAGGATAAATGTCAGAATATTCAATATTTTCAGTTACCTGCAAATACGTGTATCGGACTGAGAGATAGAATTTTAGGATGTGGAAATAACCAGAAGCTAAGATTCGCTGCAGCTTCCAAGGCAATCCAGGATATCTTACACAGTCGAAAGGAAATGACCAGCTAGTTGCAACTGCTGCATAATGGAATGCTGAATTCGAAATTCAAACTGATGCTGAGCAATCACACCCTTAGTTTCAATAATAAAATAAAAACATTTTAGGGTTAATTTGTGAAAAATGTTTGATAGATTAGAAAAGTTTTTGGCATTCTTGCGTGATTATAGAATACTTCCAAAACCATCAGGAGCATACCATCAGGATAAAATTTTTTTTGGTGTATTTTTATTAATTTTTAAAATCAATTTTTAACATAAAATTTAAGCTTTCATTATTACCAATCTAACTTTTACGAGTAAAGATTTTTTTTTTGTTTTATGAAAATAAAAATAACTGGTTATATTTGGGCTACACATATATTCAATAAAGGCAAAACCCAAAGATTATGGTTCATAAAGTTAGACTATGCACGGTGCAGTAAGTTCTTAGAAAAACTATCCCCAATTTGGAGAATTTTTCGTTGGCATTTTTATGGTTATAGAAAAAGATTCACCAAAAATTTCCAAATATTGCATAATCAATTTTTTATTTTAAATATCAACAAAAAATACCTTTTAGAACAAAGTAAAATTAATACTATTTATAAAAAGAAAGCACACACACAAAACAAGAAGCAGAAGAAGAAAAAAAAACGGATTATCGTTGTTAATATGATTAAATTTTCAATTCAAAGAAAGCAAATTTTTCCATATTTAAATGTCATTCGGACGAGCATAATTTTTTATTTTTTGGGGTTTTTCACTATTCATAAGCACTTTTGAGACTAACTGTACCCTTCCTTTTGAATATGAAAATATTTTCTTAACAAAAAAAAACTAATTGCATAATTTTTTTTGAAAAATTCTTCTTAAAAAAGCATTTTTTTTTGCTTTGGTTTGTTTTGTTTCATTTATTTTATTTTTAAGTTTCTTTTTTTACTTGAGATATTATTTAAACGTCAAACGGAATCCAGAGGTTATTGACATATTGTCAAGATTGTTTTTATAGTCAATATACAATTTTATTTTGATCTCGAATCTTTCGAGACAAAAAGACTATTTCAATAGATACAAAATCAAAATAAAATATGGGAACGGGTAAAATTTAATGCAACAAACGAAAATTACTTAAAAATATTCAAGATAAAATTATTTCAAAAAAGAAATGCTCAATAAATACAAGTACGTGAGAGGATTTATTCAATTTTCATGAGACAATATGGAATTTCATGAATAGGCCGGACATCTTAATAATTTGTTCATTAATAAAATGATAGAAAGAAAGAAAAACGACAATTTCGATAGGACATAAGAAGTAACAACAAATAATTTTTTCGGATAGTACATGAAAATGTGAATTTTTCAAGTTCATGTACTTTAAGTTCAAAATTTACTGTAAATATGGCGCTATCATTTTATAAGAGCATATTTCAATGGATTTTCTTTATTATTCAAAATATTGAGAGAAAAAATAAATAAAATAAAATAAAATAAAACGGAAATGTGTCCATTGGAATTGATTTACTTCTGGTATTGGTTTTTCATATAATCGTCGTAAATAAGCAATTCTTAAATTCTTCTTCTTATTTTAAGCAATAAAGCAACAGTTACGATTTCATGAAAAATTGTACTCCACTGATCAAAGTTTATTTATTTCCGATTCTGAAGTGTACACATTTTTGTTTTGTTTTTTTTTTTTTTATTATTATTTCATACTCTACACTCTCACATATCTGCATAGAAGACGATATACTGTTCTCTAATAGAAACAAATAATTTTATTGATTTGATTAAGAGTATTTTTCAATATTTTTCTAACAAATATCAAAGTCACTTAAAGCTCGTTTGAATAATAAGATTTTCATGAATTTGTACAACAACAAAAAATATTGTATAAAACAGTAGTTAATTTATAATTTTACAGTTACGGACGAACTTATTTTTACACTTTTAAATTTTTTGGTTTTATTCAATTTTCTAGTATTAAAAGTTATTTTATTTTATTATATTATGAACACTTTGCTCGTATGTTCACCCCAAAAAAATTTACCGTAATTATAGTAACAAAAAAGCCAACATTTTTATTATTTTTTTTTAATTTCATATAAACAATTTTTTGTATATTAATTTAAAAAAAAAAATATTTAATACAAAAAAGATAAAAACAAATTTTACTATACTTCTATTATACAACCCTGGTGACTTATAAAACTTAATTGAGATTTTTCTCTTTTACTTCAACGCTTATAATAATAGTTCTCATTATAATTAGAATAGTTATAATTATAGTTAGAAGAACGTTTAGAGAAAAGCCGACTGTGTGCTTTGGTAGCAAAAAAACTAATTATGACCCCGAGAGAAAAGTAGACGACGCTCTCTAGTGATGTAAAATTCAGAAAAACCCTTGGAGGAAAAACCAGAGAGATATTTATTAGTGAATAATCCTTAGGGGAACGTCGACAGAGTTCTCTGGTAGTAAAAATTTGGTAAAAAAAACCCTTGGAAAGAAGCCGACAAAGCCATAAAATTGTGAAAAATTTAAGTAAGTCTTGGATAACAGTCGGCAAAATACTGTAGTAATAAAAATCTCGGAAGAAACCTTTGAAAGTAGACATCAGAAGTAAAGCGAAAAACTTAGATTAATCCTTAGAGAAAAGCTAACAGGGGCGTCTAGTAGTGAACAGCTTAGAAGAACGCTCAGTAAAAAGCTGACAGAGCCCCTTTGTAACGGAAAACTCTAAATAACTTTAGAGAAAAACCGACAAAATCCTCTAATATTAAAAATTTCAGAAGATACTCTGAAGAATAGTTGACAGAGTCCTTTAGTAGTGAAATCTTGAGAGAATCCTTAGAGAAAAGCTGACAGGAGCCTCTAGTAGTGAACAGTTTAGAAGAACCCTCAGTAAATAGCTGATAGAGCTCCTTTGTAACGGAAAACTCTAAATAACTCTAGATAAAAACGGACAAAACCCTCTCATATTAAAAATTTTAGAAGATTCCTTGAAGAATAGTTGATAAAGTCCTTTAGTAGAGAAAAAAGGAGAACAATCCTTAATGAAAAGCCTGCATGGGCGTCAAGTAGTAATGCTAAGTCAAAAGCTGATAGAGCACCTTTGTAATGGAAACCATAGAATAGCCCTGGGAGAGAATCTCCTTACAGTAGTTATATATTATTTAACGTGATTTATCTATCATTAAACATAAAACCACGAGTCGCCTACGACCATAGGGATTGGGTTACGCTCAATCAACGCACCACCATTACTGGCAGTTTATATGTCAGTAACCAGCTGATTATCCAACTGTTAGTGGCGAGGCCTATCTGAACCTCTACTGTCATAATCAGTTACAGTGCCCGAGATAGTTACCAGTATTTCCCACCAACGATATGGGTATTAACCACAGCCACTACGTTGCTGCCTAAGGCGCTTCACCATTATCGGGCACAGTATGTTTTAACACTATGGGGCACCCCGATTCCCGTAGTACCAATTTTTCTTTTAAGAATACTTCGCTTTGTACTCCGCTCATTGAGCCACGGTAAGGAATAGAACCTTACAGTATTAAAAATCCTTTAAAAAGAGTCTACAGAGCCCTCTAGTAAGAAAACCGAGAAAAAACCTAAGACCATAGCCGTCAGAGGTCTCTAGTAGTAAAAAGCTTGGAAGAATCTTTAGAGAAACACTGACAAAGCCCTTTTGTACCGCAAAATACAGTTTAACCTTTAAAGAAATGCCTACAGAGCCCTCTAGTATCAACAAATTTAAAAGAACTTCTAGAAAAAAATAACTTCAGTTATTTTTAGTACCAAAAAAATTAAGAAAAACTCTCAGTTTGATTCCAACTAATTTTTCTGGCTTAAAACTTTTACTATGGACATGTCACATTAGTAATTATTGGAATAATATCCTCCACGACCATAGCGTCAAGTTCCTCTAATAATAATTGGACAAAAAAATGTCCCCCACGACTGCACCATAACGTTCAAAACTAGCTACTTCGAACAGAATTTTTTTTTACAAAGCCTCAGCTTTATTTATATTTTGTAGTCCCATTTAAGAATACTTTTTGTAGAAGAAATTTTCATTAGAGATTTTTTTGGCAAGTAATTCTAGTAATTAGAATTACTTGCCAAAAAAATCCTTAATCCTCAAAACTTATTTAATTTATTCTTCAGGTTTTTATGAACTAATGAATTTTTTAAGCACAGATATACCTTTCGATGACCTTCTTGCAGTCGTCAAAAAATATTTTTATATTAGCTGATTGTTATTTGAAATATAAATCGTGACCTGCATTTTAAAAAGATACAAAAACTTCTATCCAAATAGTACACTTCTATCCAAATATAGAAAATAATATTTAATGAATTTCCGAAATAATAATAAGAATCACTGAAAGATAATTAAAAAAAAAAGATATATTCTAGCATATCTAATAAAAACTAAATCCTGAATAAAAAAAGTATTATTTATAAAAAGGACATTCTAATCTTATGACAGTAAGTATGCTTGTGTATATTTTTACATATTTTAATCATAAATAAAATAAATGGTAATTTTGTTAAGTAAAAATTACATTTGTTTGTGGTATAATCTTGAAATTTACATGCTGATAAAAAAAATTACTTTGGCTAACTTCCTTTTTCAACGGCTGAAAGGAACCACGGTTGCATATATGCGATAATTTTAAAGGTGATTTTATTGTCCATTGACGATAATCACAATTTTTTTGTGAAAAAATCATCTCTTATCACTGATTTCGAATTTGCGGAATCGGTTGATATTGTTGAATACCCGTTTCGTGGTGGTTGTTATGAGAATTTTAATTTGGAAAAAATTTACCCTCTTTTTGAGAAATGGTTATAGGAAAAAAATTTTACACTTTATTAAAATATCAACTCTTATAATTGTAAGTATTGTTCCTCCACTACTTTGTACCTGAATTGGAGAAGTTAGCTTAGATGTGTGGGGATGATGGTCATTGAACCTGCCGACTACTGACTTCACTCAAATCCGAGATACACACTCAAACGGAAAAATACACGTTCGCATATACGCGATGCTGATTTGCTATTTTCTGATCATTTCGAAATCTAACATAAACTAACGATCAGTTTAGCTATTATTAATTCGAAAATTCATTTCTTAAAAGCAAAAACTGCTTCCTACTCTGACCTGTTCGGTTCTAATCGGTTCATCACTGTTATTTTTAGATAGAATCAAGTTTACTCTAATCTTGCTAGTTTATTCGCAGTTCCATTGCCTAATACTAATAGTATAGAAAACTATTTTGTTTTTTATAGCACAAATAATATAAATAAACTATTTCAATATTATCCGATTTGTTTATAAAATATTTATTCAAAAATTGAGTTTCCACTTATTTACCAAACATATTAACATAATTTAGCTGATATCCGTTTAATAGATAATTTTCCCAATACAGTTCATTCAAAAGTAATTTCTATCATATATTTTTATACAATATAGCAGCACCTTTTAATCTATTTCCATACAAAAGAAATAATCACCTCTTTTTAGATATTGTAGTATCAAAAGGAGGTGATTATTCCTCATTTTAGATGGTATCAGTATTTTAGAAATTAAGTATTTTTTTAATATTAAATTTATATATATAAAATGTAAAAATTATTTGTGCTCAGAACTGAGCTATCCTCGATTGACATAGTAAAACGAGTAACAAGGTCTGCGTTCTGATACCGAACAGTCGGATCTAATTTCGATCGGTTGAACTTCCGTTTCTGATTTTTTTTCCTTTTTAGATTTACAAAGATCAACTTTAAAAAAAAGTCATATTCAAAATATATTTAAGTCGATTTTTTCTTGATGGAAATTTAATAAAAAAAACACTTTTCAAAGCAAAATGAATTCCAAGCAGGTGTTTTTCGTGACATTTCGATTGCTTTCGACTTTGTATAGTACCCTATACCTTAGGTGCTTGGTTCAAAAAGTTGAGAATAAGGGTTAATAAGGAAAAATGTGCTCATGAAGTAGTAATCTTAACGGACAATACAAACAATTACAACAACTCCTAGGCAGTAGTTCCAAAAACTATGAAACACGCTATTGTACCAATATGAACTTACAGACTTGAATTTTGTAGATCGACCAAGTATTGAAATTCCCATCGAATCCAAACGCTATAACCCCAAATTCTCATTAATTGTTCATGAACTGACTATCCTCTGTTATCCTAAAAAATTCCATTCGCTATCCTGTCATCCTAATCCGATGGGGGCTTTCCTCCACATATCTTTATAGCTTTGTATCTTACCTAAAATATCTGCTTATTATAAATTGTTTTCATATTTTTTTTAAATTAAAAGATTTCATTTTAATTTTCGCAATTTTTCTATATATTAGTCCACATTGGTTCAGTAACATATAAAAACATGCCACTGAACCAATATGGACTTACAGACACGAATTTTGTAGATCAACCAACCAAGCATTGAAATTCCCATTGAATCCAAACTCTATAACCCCAAATACTTTGAATTTTCAATGTTATTCGTTCTTGAACTGAGTATCCTCCATTATCCTGAAAAACTGTATTTGCTATCCTGTTATCCTAATATAATGGGGGCTTTCCTCTACATATCCTTATGGCGTTATATCTTGGCTAAAATATCCGCTTATTACAAATTTTGTGCGGTTGTAGATATTATTTAAATTTAAAAACAGAAGAAAAAAATCTCATTGAGAAGTGATTGGTAATTGATGCTTTCACTGAACTCGTGAAATTTTTCAAAAATCTTAAATCCTACTCACCTCTTCCCTTACTAATGTCACCTAAATATATTAAAATTTGTTCTCTTATTTATTTAACAAATTACTATCAATTTAGTAAGAATTTTCATATCAAACAACTAATTTCGTTAGCTTATCTTTTAAAAATGATAAGTCACGTGACTTCTGTAATATCGATTGATTTAACCGAATTTTTATTCGGTTTAAATTATAATAATGAAAATATATTAATAATTATAGTATCGTTTTATACAAATTTTTTCCTTTTGGTATTTTTTTCCTAAAACTTCGGTGTGTTTTCTTACTAAAATTTAGTATTTACTTTTAAAAAAATATTAAAAAAAAAACTGTAAAAATAAGTCACCAAAACTTCCGTGTACACTACCAAGCCTCCTTCCATTAATGGATTTTTACTTCATTAGATTCAGTTATGCAGATTCTCTCCTCATCCAATTTCCAAACGCACTAGACTAATTCTTAAGATTCCATTTTTAATTTCCGCTATTTTTCTATTAGAACGTATTGAAATTTTTTTTTCTTAATTCTCAATCGTACGGAAACGTACAATACAGGAAATATTTTTACGAAGATTCCATAATTACGTTGACTCTGTGATGTGCCTTGGATGGAGAAGAGGCTATGCAATAATTGTTTTTGCCATATTGATAACCGTAAGTTGATAGTCAATCAGGTTAAATATTCTTCCTTAATTTGCCAGTAATCACATTTTTGAATTTGTGTTTTTTTTCTTCAAAAATTTGTTCTTCCAACGATTTCTTATCATTCATCATCAAATTACCAATCAGTAGTTTACCTAAACGTAATTATTTTCCAATTAAATTCTCCTCTTCTAGTGGAAAATATATTTTTTTCCCTTAAAAACTGCAATTAAAAAATTCAGAAAAAACCAAAATATTCAAATTTATCGTAAAAATATTTTTCTTTTCGGTATATTTTTTTTTAGATATTTTTTTAACATAAGCCTTTCTATAAAAACAAAAAAAAAAAAATAATAATAATAAAGATGAGAAAATTACATAATTTTATGAAAAATTTTTCAATAACCTTGCAAATATTTTTATGAAGATTTTTCTTCCTTTATAAAAAATATTTTTTTATTGAAAGTTTACCCATCGACAGGGATAGGGTTAAGTAAGAATTGTTGCCGTAATATTTTCCTACTTAAAACTTATTATTTTCATGTGTAATTTTATGATTCTAAACATAAAATTTTTTTTTAAAAAAATACCATTCTTGGTGAAATCGACAATAAATTCTCAACACTATGGGAGGCTGTGTTGTAAATGCCAAATTCGCATAAAATGGCAAATGGCAAGAAAACAAATTTGTAGGCGAGTTGCCAATAAATTATAATAAAACCATAAAATTCGCACAAACAGTGCTGTATTATTATTATTATCATATTATAAAAAAAAGGATTTTATGGTTAAAGTAGAGAGAGTGCCGCCGGTATTGATAATTATCCGGCACGGTAATTTCGGATGGAACGTAACGTCGTGTTTGAAGGTTTACGTTGACAGCAAGGACACATTCTGTTAGTTGGCCCGACTAAATTACAGCTTCTATAGTAAAGGATTCAGACTGCTCATCAAGGATATAAAAATATTGGCACGAAAGGTGGAACTTTTTTACAGAAATGTGGGAGTAACGAAAGTTATAAAAATATCTTTTGAAGAGTACCGAAAAAATTTGCGTCTATTCCTGTAAAATTAATGTAAATTTTTATTTTCACTGGTAGGGTTAAATAAAAGGAGTTCTTATTTTCTTTTCTTAGTATCCATTCTTTTGAAATTAAAGATTACAAATTTTACAATATTTCATAAAATGTATTCTTTTACCAAAAAAAAAAAAACAAACAAAATTTTTCTAATCGAAAATTACCTATTTCCCTACAACACAGTTAATATTTGGAAAAATATAAATTTAAAAAAGAATACTATGTGTTCATTAGTAAAACTATTAAAAATTAATTAATATAATTTTTATTCATAAAATATTCAAAAATTAGGTCTCGCGTCGTGTCTTTTCGTAATACATAAAAACACTTAACATTTGGTATCTTGAAATTTCTTAAGATTTCGTTCAAAATAATTAGCCCAATAAAACTAGAACCAACCCTATTTTCTGTTCTTTTAAATACCAATTTATTTTTATGGTTTATTGGAGAAATTTTAGGGGTGGATACAGGAATAAGATTTAAGTACCTGATTTACTCATATCGATGAGCAACTAATTAAAATGTTGCTTACAGATTTAATTCATTAAAATAATCCATACCAGAGATTTGTTCTGGGATTTGAAAAAATCTAAACAATTCCTAGTCAATAAAACTTTGCAGCTCACGTACCAAGTTTACTTTATTGAATAACATTAACATTTTACATAAAACTAGCCTAAACCCTTAAAGCTACTCTTATAAACTAAACACATGTTTTTGTACAATTATTCTTAAAACTAAATTCTATCTTTGAATCCGGCAACTCCAGCATTCGATGTGTCCACTTTATTCCCTTCGGTCCTTCCGATCTCATGTAATGTAATTGCTAACCTCGATGTTTCCCTTTGGCTTCTTCTTGTAGATCTGAAGACAATGCTCCAGAGCTTCTTCTATGTCCTCCAATAGAAGTAACGGTAACAGGTACTTGGAGTTTCTCAGGATTAGGAGTAATTTGTTTTCCCTGTTTTGATGATGTGCTACCGATTTCATCCATTTATGCATTATTCCCATTTACAATACTATAAATGGGGAAACGCCTGCATCCCGATATAACCTATTGTTTGATGTAAACTTTTCTTTTCTGTCTAGATCTGCCGAGTCCCATGGATTTTCATAAGATCTTTCTTTCCATCCTATGCATTTCCGTTGCTACTGTTGAGGAAAAAGATTATCAGATGGGGAAGTATGATCTTATAAATTACTTATAAATAATGAGTTTGACGTCCTTACGTAGTATTTCTAAACGATACATTCTCAAAAGCCTACAATATATGCCGTTGGCTTTTTTAATTTTATCCCTGATAAACGAGTTGATTTTGAGGTTCTTGTTCAGATTTACCAGGTGTATACGCTTAAATCCGCTATTTTTTAGTCAAAAACACATGTTTTTTTTTTATAGAAAGCAAAAACAAATTTATTCAAAGTACTTGCCCTCGCTAGCTATTCATTTTTCCCATCTCTCGGGCAATTTATGGATACCACGCCAAAAAATGCCTTCTCTTTCGAGGCAAACCACTCATCAAGTCATTTTCGGACGTCATCGTAAGAATCGAAGTGCTAGTGCTGCTCAGCGAGCGCGTGTCCCATCAACAAAAATAGGTGGTAGTCGGAAGGGGCCAGGTCTGGTGAATAGACGGGGTGGAGTAGCACCTCCCAGTTGAGTGTCTCCAAGTATTTTCGGACCATTTTTGACGTGTGCGATGGTGCGTTGTCGTGTCATTTTAGACATATTTTATTATATTATTTCCGAAAAGGCAAGAACGCATCGCAGGTACACAAGAAGTTATGTGCCGTACGTGTATATGGGAATGAAGCCTTGAAAGAAAGGCAGTGTCAAAATTCGTTTGCTAAATTTCGTTCGGTGATTTTTCACTCTTCATCAAGTTGATCATCAAGTTGATGAAACCCATATCAAGGCCATTATCGGTTCAGATCGTCATAGCACAATATATGAGATTGCAGAGAAGCTCAATGAATCGCATACATTCATTTGACGCAATGCATTAGCATTTGCAATTCGCTTCTGAAACGCAACAAAACGGATCCATTTCTGAAACGACTGATAACTGGCGACGAAAAGTGGATAGTTTACAACGTAAATCGGAAACGATCATGGGTGATGCGAGATGAACCATCTCAGACGACATGAAAAGCTGAGATGCACCGAAAGAAGATTATGCTGTCAGTTTGGTGGGATTTAAAAAGGAATTCTGTACTTTGAACTTTTACCAAGAAACCAAACGATTAATGAGCAATGCAGTTCAAGAAAAGCGGGCAGAACTGGCAAATCGTAAAGGTGTTGCTTTCCAGCATGACAATGCAAAGCCGCACACATCTCTAGTCACTCGCCAAAAATTATTCGAATTAGGTTGGGATGTATTGTCACATCCACCATATAGTCCTGACCCAGCGCCTTCAGATTAGCATTTATTTTGTTCCATGCAGAACTCCTTAAATGATAAAATTTTTAATGACGCTGATGATGTAAAATCACATTTAATTCAGTTTTTTTTTTGGCTAGCAAAAGTAATAAGTTTAACGAACACGGAATTATTACCCTGTCTGAAAGATGGCAAAGGGTCATCGACAAAAACGGACAATATCTAATTGAATAAAGTTATATTTTTAAGTAAAAATTTTTGAACTTTTCTTCTTATTTAAAATAAATTCAAATTTCAATAAAATTGTTATTTTTAATATAAGTAAAACATTGACAAAACATGGGACGTCTTTATTCTTTTTGGGTTTTTTTTTAGATGAATTTTTCGTAAATTTCGGGCTGTAAATACGTGATGGATATTGATTTCTAAAAGCCTAATAGCTTCAATATTATCTGCGTAAGCATAATTTTCTGCGTACTTTGACAAGAAAAAGTTCACTAACAAAGGATCTTGGAGGCTAATTGACGTCACCCACCCACTTTCAACCTGGACTATATGTACAAGTTTGATTAAAAAAAGACCTTCATAAGACCGTAGCGCTCAGAATTTATAGGTCATTTCCAAAGAAATATTACCCAATGACTAGAGATACGTGAAAATCGCACTTTGCGATAAATACGAAATAGATGCGAGAAAAAAAACATAATAGATGCTAATTAATGTGAAAATCATAAAATGTAAAAATATATGCTTCAGATTTTGATATTTATATTCTATTATCACACGATAGAAGTCATGGTTAAAGTCTGCAAAATATTTAGATAATTATTTTGATGGTTTAATAAAAAAAAAAATTCAAATATCAGAACCGAAAAGTGTTTACAAAAATGCATTTATTGAGATCTACAAGTCCGACCCTATATTGTTAAGAGCTCAAACAGAATTTGTGGGTGAAAACTGTATTAAAATAATTAATCTAATAAGTAAATTGAAAGAATGTTCCTATCCTTTTGCTCACTTACTATGGAAGGAATGAAGCGAGGACTTGAAAACAATATCAATGGGATTTTCCCTACTGGAACGAAAGAACTGCTATTTTCGGCTGATGAAACTAAAATTATTCCTTTTTTTTGGGCATTAAAAAAATTGATTAATTAGAAGAATATCGACATTTTTTTATGCAACTATTCATCGTAATAATACTGCTATTATTATTGGTGTCCTGTGAGCAATTTAGTGTCCTATGAACAGTGTGGACGCTGAAAATTTTTTTGGCAAATATAATTTAATTATAACTGATCGTCGCACCATTTTAATTTCATGCTTTTATGTAATTTTTATGCTTTTTTGTTCCGGGTTAAATGCAATACACTGCCTTAGAGGGCATTCGTTTTCTTAATGCGTATAATAAACCATTCTAAACAGTATTAAAGGTGAATTTTATATCGTAATTATGCTTAATAAAAATATATGCTAAATAGATGCTAATATTAGTTATTTTTGTATTGCTACAAAAATGCTAAAATCAAAAATCAAAATGCTAAAATTAAGAAAAATAGTTGCTAATTTCACGTGTCTTTACCAATGACCCAGGTAAGACAAAAATGGAATCCAGGCAGTTATTCTTCGCAAATACAATGGTTTCTTCGCAGTTACTTGTGATTTTTCAGAGCCGCACATATGGTAATTTTGCTTATTGATGTGTCCAAAGAGCGAGAAATGATTCTACGTATAAGTCACAAATTTTGTAGAAAATTTTTAAAATTTTAACGCATTTCTAATGTTTACACGATTCATAATATAAAATGACATACTCTAATCTAATTAAATATTATATTAAATTACATATATATTGGGGATAAAAGTTAAATGACAGAACTGTACTTTTTTAACTACGAACTGGATAACCCTTTATTTATACTCATATCCAAAAATTAATAATTTAATTAGATTACAATAGAATTTAAAAAAAAAATCTTAAATCTATAAGCTTTAGACTTACGGTTATTAATTTTATTTGAACATACGAGCTGTGTTCAAAAAGTATCGCGAATTTTGAATTTCCTTTTTAATAGAAAAGATGAAAAGGACTGACAAAAGTTCAGATAAATGCCATTTTTTTATATAAATAGCCGAAGAATATACGAGTACCTCATAGACTGGGTCGAAGCTATGCCTGACTGATTTCTCTGCTCATATTTTCGGATAGAAACTTCAATACAATTATTCTTATTATTTTGTATAAGATTTCAAAAACCAAATAAAAACTGTACACAAGCAGAAAAACAACATTCTAGTCCCGACTAAAAATCGGTACAACTTAATTTTTAACGCTCTTACCATGTTGAGCTCTTCGTCTGGTTAGCGAGTACCTTGCAAATTTAACCTAACATATTGTCTCGTGTGAAGTAAGCCTTAGTCACGGTTAGAATTTCATTCGTGATATGTGATGGTAGGCCAACCGTGGAATTCCAAGTGCACATCTAATCATGAATCTTGTCTGAGAAGAAGATTCTAGTACTTCTGCTTCAAATCATTTACTATCACAACACATTTACATGAAGAAAAAAAAACAATAAAAATTGAATATACTTTAACAGGAATAGTAATGCATATTTGGATGCATTTTCTACAAGTTTACTTTAAGAGTTTTAAGATAATATTCGAATTATTTATTCAGTAAATACAGGTTTATCCAATTTGTGCTTTAGATAGTAAAGTTAAATGAACAAGCGAGAAATTAACATCACCGCTAAGCAGAAAATATAATAATTCATAAGAAAAAATAGCAAATTTTAAACTAAACAAATTCTTTTCTGGATAGTATTTTTTTTTTAAAACTATCAAAATGACAGTTTTTGAACTACAAAATCGATAACCGGATAAAATGAATCGTTTTAACATCCTGACCGACCACAAGCAGAAATAATTTCTACTATTATACTATTGACTACAAAGAAGAAGAAAAACAAGATCACCATTTCTCCAATAGAAAGTTGATGATTTTTTTTTATAAACTAAAAAAACTTTTAGAACATTTGCTCTTTTATAAAAATTTTTAAAATAATCTCAAGTAGATTTTAAGAAACCCTAACATAAAATTACTACAAATTTTCTATGGTGATACTATTTACAGACACTCGTAATTGTTACAAATTCAATTAGTTTGGATACCTCACTACAAATTCAATAAGTTTGGATACCTTAAGGATTGTATTCTTAAAGCTGGAACCTATTTTATATTTAATTCGCTAATATTTTACCAATAATCTTCTGTTTTCTTTACTGGTACTTTCACTGAATAACTTCCGCCTTATAGTACTTTAAGATAAATTGTAGCGTGCTAGAAAGTAAATAGATAGTGTCATAGAATCTGAGAATAGTTCGATCAAAATTTATTATATTATTATCTCCAAGCAGTAGAAAGATCGTAAGTCAGCTAGGATCTTTAATACATCACTAATAGAGATGGAGGGAGGGGAAAAGATAGTATTTGAAAAGGGAGGAAAAAAAGATTGTTGAAAATTTATCCTTTTAAAAAGTTGTTAACGTTGTGCTGTTACTGCGAACATTTCGTTTCAGAAAACTTGTCTGCATTCCAAGTGGAGCTGCATAAAATATGTTAAGACAGTTGATAAGGGAAATTATTGTCCACAAACAACCAGAACACACATATGAGTTTTACAGTGTTATAACATGGCAGGATTGAAGACGTGTTGAAGAAAAATATTTTCGTCTTATTACACGGAGAATGTTCAAAATATGTAAATAATTTTGAAATGTTGAATTTTAGGGCGAATTATCTTGGTTGAATGTTCTCACGTGCATTCTTTGAAAAAAAATTCTTTTTCAATTCCGATTTGAATGGCGATCACGAATGGATCATGACCGCCAGCAGCAGCCAACCCCACACTACCACCGATACCAATTCCAACACTAGTTCGGCAAGCGAACTACTGCTCGGGAATCAGTAATGGTAATGAAGTGAAGCTCAGATTTGGACTGAGCGAATTCTCAAAAAGCGACAACCGACAAGCCACTCCAAAAGCGATCGAGTAAGAAGAACAAAAACGGAAAAAGTACCATATTACCGAAGCCTTAGGCCAATTAGAAAAACAATCTCATCGGAGGGGTGTGTAAGCTGGCACATAGCTAGGAAAGCATACCTGTAAACCTCCGCAAGCATATACGAACATATAAGTGTGCAGGCACGAATATGCATGAATCCATTAGCTTTCCATACCTGAACGTACACACACGTACGAGTAAAATCTACCGATCGACTGAACTGAGGCGAAAGAGACAGCAAAACGCTGAAAGCGAAACAATCTGACCGTCATTGCTTTGTTGAGACGACCAGAGCGGAACGTCTAGGCGAACAGGTACACGAAAACGATGACCAATGATCCTCGTGCACACACAGCCTCAGAGCTAGCTGTAAATAGTGTCTGTAAACAAAACACAATAAACGAGAGTGTTTCCAGTTAACACAAAAATAGGAAACGTTATACAAAACGTCATCATCGTCGTCGTTGTCGCGGTTTTATTGTACCGCGGAGTTCTGGTATGAGCACCGCGGCAAGACCGTAAATGACCAAAGCCTTGTTAAAAGAGTGATTTCGTTCGCAAAGAGGAGAAAGACGCAAAGCAAAGTGGAATTGAGCTGTTGCCGTTTCAGCTCTGAGAGTAGTTTAGTCGTTTGCGCTACTGACTGACCGGATAAGTGGTGCGCATAGTGGTTGCTAGTTGGTTATTCGTCGGCTACATGCTTTTGCGATTGAATACTGTGCGCTTGGCATGGAACCAGCAGGCTTCCCCAACACGTCCAAAACACCGCAATACGAGATTGTGTACCGTCGGTTTTCGATTCCACAGGTATTCAATTCATGTACGTAGGTAGATACCTGGCTAGATAGAACAGAGCAACTCTACATGAGCAACTGTGCGCAGAGCCCAATTCACAAACACAACGATTCTCTACTCTCTTCACAGTTTTGGATACAGTATACAGAACAATCGGCTGGTCGATCGCCCGTTTGATCGCGGCTGCGGCGGCTACTATCTTTCCGCCGACAGTTTGTTCTGCTTTCGGTTAGTTCGTTCTACGAGCGATCCGTTCTTGTATGGTCTGCGCCGCTCTGATCTACAATACGATCGATCAGACTGTCTCTTATTCATTCGTACGTACAGACTCGGACGTATAATCAGAATTTGGTGATGTTACTTTTTTCTTGTTTGCCATACCTGTACGTAATGACAAAAAAAGCAAAATACCAAAAAAAAAATTATACAGGTTTACGGTGTGGTATTCGTACACTATAGTGTGTGCACGGTTTGCGGAGTTCCAGCATGTAGGTAGGTAAATAGGTAGCCGTAAGCAATACTGACACTGAACTGGCTCCAGATACACAAGAGTACAGTAAGAGACTATCTACCATAGAAGATACACGCGTTCCGTTCAGCTTAAACATATGGCATATTATTAAATTAAAAGTTTTTAATTTTATAAATCGATATTTTCTTAATGGTCGTGTTTTTGTCGATTTTCGATCAGTTCATAAATTTAATTAAAAAATAAAGTATTGTAAAAATAATTTAAAATTAATAATAATAAGAAAAAATACATTATTATTTAAAGAATATTTAACCGAAAAGTAGTATAATCGTTATTCTTTTCTTAGATTTTTTTTTGGGATTTGCTTCCCTTAACGTTAGTTAAGTGATTTCGCTATTATGTTCATAATTAAGTGTTGATCAAAAATTAAATTAAAAAAAAAAGAAGAAATGTTATAATTGAAATAATAGTCATTGAGAAGAAACAAACAGTAAAATTTCGGTATAATTTCGAGTTCATTGATACATCATTAATTTTAGTTCAAGTGCAAGTTCGTTGCTGGTGCAACAAAATTATCCAAAAATTTTTTTTGAAAAACAAAACAAAACAAAACACCTGACGACCGATCTAAAAATTTGGATGTGTCAATTTCTGGATTTAATCAATTCGCATCGATTATTTTCGTAAAATATGTTCGGAAACATTTTTAAATATTTTTTAAAATTCAAAAGAAAGAATGGTGAATAGATTTATATGAAATACGCTATTGCCAAATAAAAAATGAACGCAGGTATTACGCGTATACACGCGCAAGTGTCAAAAAATCCTATGCTACTTACTTATCCTAGTGGATAGTGTTATGATTTGTTAAAATCGAAATTCTGTTACGTTTTTAATTATTATTAAAAAAAAAAATAATAATAATAATAAATTGTGATTTTTATCAATACAGAACATGTGATATTGGATAAAATTTTTATTTTACATGAAACTTAATAATTGTGAATACAAATTCATATAAAAAAAAAAGAGAAAAAGTAAATTTTGTGTTCAGTTATAAATTGAGAAAAAATATATATATACAAGTATCTATATAATATACACAATATATACTAAAAAGTGATATTAAATTTTGTGACCAACCCCAAAAAAGGATTAATTTCACTTTGACAGCGGCTATTGGTAGCTGCTGCGGATATTATTAAATAGAACAGCGTTAAAATGCCGAAAATCTTTTTAATCAAAAATCGCCTACACCAACAGCAATTACGCTTGTTGGAGGCACAAAATCTTCTAAATAAGGATGAGGATAGACTAGGAACACTTAGTCCTCCAAATGAGCCACTATCGTTGGTCTCACGCAAACGACATGATCGTGATGATCATCGACAAGGTTTGTTATAATTTTTTTTAGTTTTTATTTATTTCAATTTAAATACATTAAATCATTTCCACAAATAGTTTTGTTTATCTATAAAATTGTTCTTTGAAATAGCTAAAAAAAATTAAGATTACCAGATTTCTTAGATCCACACCTATAAAATTAGATACTTTTTTTCATATCTTATCTAAAAATTAGATTTGATTAGGTATTTTAAAAATGTTTTCTTTAGAATTGCAATTTAAAATTCTTAAAGCGAATTGGAAATTCTTTTGTAAGGATATTTTTTATACTGCTAGTGGATATTTCTTTAATTACTGTAACACCGGATCAATTTTATTTCCGGAAACATTTTTTTGAAAAATCAGCAAAAACTAACTAACTAAAAGTTTTGTTTAAATTATATCTAAAAAAAAACACTCTCAATTAAGAGCTGTTTTTTTGTCAATATGGCGAATAAGATTTTATAATATATCTAGTTTAGCTATTGGAAAATCAAAATATCACATTTCATGAATAGATAGTAGTTACATAGACCAGATAAGTAAAACAGTATATATTTTATTAAAAACTATATAATATACTTGTATAGATAATGATGTTAAATAAGAGATTCTTTTTAAATGAGAGATTAATAGAACCCAGTTTTATGTTGTTTTTTACATGAGAAACTATAATATTTTTATAAAAAAATATTATCTTGCACTTTAAAAATTATTGTTTAATTTTTTTTTTTTTTTTAATAATATTTATTTTATAAAAATTCCTATAAAAAGAAGAATTTAAGCAACTATGTATATAGTTAAAAATAGTTCTATAATTAAGGTTTTTTTTCTCCTATAATTAATAAAAAATTATTTATAATAAAAAATTAACAAATAAAAAACCAAATATATTCAAATAATTTCTAATAAATTTCTTAAACAAATATTCTAGATTTTCCTTAAAGAATAAATTCAAAACAAATAAAATATGTCGAAAATTTTTATTTATTTTGAGAGTCTTATTTAAAAATACATAAAATTTGATGGAAAAGAATTTTTGCCCCTAAAAATCTATATTTAAGAACAAAACGTAATTTTTCTACAGTGCGTGCAAAAATCACCTAACTTTTCAGTAAAATTAAATTTCAGTTTCTAAATATTTTCTAATAAATTTTATATTAATAATATTGGACAAATTTATGATAATTAAAAATAAAATTACAAATTTAAGATTCAAAGATTGTTTGGAATAAAAAAAAAATCCCATCAATTATCAGGTTTCTCGCCCTTAGTTCGAAGGTATTGAAGTTTTTCGTTTAGATTTGAAATCTCTTCAAACTCTTCTTAAAAAAGTTTGTAATGATTAAATTACACACAAAAAAAGCTCTGATTGGGGGAAAAAGCTTCGCTGTAAACAGCAAGAACTTTTTTTTTATTGTAAATTCTATAGTTCTGATTACTAAAAACAAAAGAATGGGGAAAAAACGAAAAACAAAAAAAAAATTAAATAAATAATATTAATACTTTGAATATATATACAAAAAAGTAGTTAATTACCATTTTACTGTATTGAGAATTGAAAAATTTTCGAGGGGAAAAAATGAAAATCTGAATAAAAATTACAATAAAGTTCTCAGGTTGCGTAAACTAAGCGCTCTGCGCTACATATTTAAACGCGCAAACATGACTGAAAATAAAAACAAAAACAAAAACAAAACCACAAATAGAACGATATAATATTCTCGCACACGCATATAATATGTTCGTATTCTTCTTTCGATGGGTATACACGTACACATACTTTGGCTGTAGCATTTGCATGCAAAGCTGGTTGGCCCAACTCTACATGCATACTATATGCTTCAAGCGAATGAGCGCGGGGCTATGTGTAGGTGAGATGAGCGAGCGAATGACTAATGCGTGTTGAACCTGTCCAGGTAGACTTATTTATTTATCATCAGAACGATTGTACAGTTACACATTCCTCATCTTTCTTTCTGTCTTTCTTTCTTTCGTCAATTTTCGTGTTTGGTTTTTAGTTGTTGTTTTTGTTTTTGTTTTATTTTTATTTTTATTTTTGTTTTTGTTTCATTCAATCATATTTCACTTTGTTGCTATTTTATTTATTTATATTGTTGAAATAATATGCAAAGCTTTATTTACCTATTCATACCAACACCAGTGCAAGTGTCGTTTTGTCACTTTATAAGCACATACCGCTGGGCTCTAAATAAATAATGCTACAAGTCAACCCTGACCTAAAAGTCTATCGCAATACGATACAGATACCGATGCCGATTTTCGATTGTTGATTGTTGATTATCGGATTACCGATGCCGTTTTAATATTGACGCTAATGCTAGGACGTCGTTGTCACCGTCTCAGCAAATTCGAAGAAAAAAAGTTCGCATACTAAATTGACAACAGTTTTTTGACGGCGAGTATGTGAAGAATTTTTAGCTCTCAGCGTGATCAGACGATGAGCGATGATACTGAGCGGATCTCATGCTAACTTGATCGTACATGTACACTCAGGCGAGGAACAATCCATTCTATAAGTAAACAAACATTGGTACAATGTCGGGTAGATTTTTGACAGGCCGGTGATTATTTATTTTTTATATTCAAAATGATTGTCAAACGATTATTAAAAAAACGAGAAAAACTTATTTAAGAGAAAATTTGGTATTGATACAAAAATAAAAAAATACTTTAATTTATTACAGAACTAATTTCACAAAAAAATTTAGATAAATAAAAACTTCTCGTAATCCTTTGAATATATACTTTTTTTTAAATCATATTATTTATGACTAAACATACCTTTTATGAATTTTTTTAGAATTGTTCTTAGTCGATTAGTAATGAAAAATATTAAAATTGAAAAAAATTTGCGAAATCAGTGCAATTTTCTAAGAATAATTATAGAATTTTCAACAGTTATAGAATTTGACATAAAATTACCTGATTCCCTTTTTATAATGAAAAACAATATTTTTTTTCATTATTAAATACTCATTTTTGTAACCTAATATGATTTTTATTATATCCTAGAACTAATTAAATGGATAATTGATCTTATCACCTATACACGTATACGAGGTCTGTTCAAAAAGTATCACGAATTTTGAATTTCCCGGGTTACGTATATTCGATTTTCGATTTTTTGTGGCGTTATGTTGGTACTCATGTCTCTCACTTATGCCGACAAGTTCGGCCATTTTGAATGTTCAGTTAATTTTTGACAGCTGCTTTGCTTGCACGTGTTTTGGCTCGTCTTCGATTTTTGCCCATCCCAAAAAATGGATCAAAGAATTTGTTTCGGTAACAAGAAAAAGTCACAGGGGGCCAGATCTGGGGAATACGGTGGCTGCGGCATTATCGAATATACGTAACCCGCGGAAATTCAAAATTCGCGATACTTTTTGAACAGAGTTCGTATGGCTATGATCTGTCTATAAATCCCTTTTGGTATAATTTTCTGAATATAACTTAACATAAGTGGGTGCTAAAAAATAATTCAACTATTGAAAATTGGATTCGTTATAAAAATAAAATGTTGTAATGATTTCACACTAACGGATTTTTTTCATTATTTTCGCTAATAAATATGTAACCACGCTTAGATTTTCTAAGAAGGATCTTCCTCAATCGTATATTTATTAACATATTCCGGTCCGCAACGGTTCAGCAGTAAATTTCCTATGAAGTCCGTGAGAATTTTTGCAAAAAAACAGAGTTTACTGTAATAAAATACAAAAAGAGATACATTATAATAGAAATAATATAAACCATTAAATAGCTTAAACTTGCTACCGATTGGAGGGGCGGGGGGAGGGGAATGGGTAATTGTCTTGACCAGGAAACATAGGTGAAAAATCGGTGTATCCTAATGAAATTTTGTGTACGAACCGGATTTTCGGAATACAAATTCGAAATATAATTTTTTCGAACTAAAATTCATGGTATTCCTTATGTTGTAATCTTTTTTTTCTAATTATACGAATGTTTTGTTGGTTTTCCCTGTAACTTCTGTTACTTCAATAACTGAGTAGTCCAATAATAACCGACTCAATATTAGAAAGAAAACCGTTAAAAAAATACGACAAAATCCTGAAGAAACCGTGACAATTCATATATGATGTGATCGTACTCTTGGGCATTGGGCAATGGATAATTAAAAATTGTAGAAATACAGAATAAAATATTTATAAATGTACAAAGAATAATGTTTTTTTTTCAAATAAAACAAATAGTTTCTACTGCCATCTCTTGGTAGATATGTAAATTCACATCACGTTCGTACGACATTTTTTCAAACTAAAGATACGCCATTTTTAACGGCCTCCGAGATTTTTCATAGGTCTCAGATCTCAAACAGAATGGTTAAAGATTCTTCGAATATCCCTACTCCGAACACAGCTAAAAGTTTCCAGTGATTTTTTTATAACGAACTAAATATCTGAAAAATACATGATGACTGGTAAAACTAAATATTACAAAAGTAGTAGTTTCGATTTTACGTTGATAAGTTTTCGACGGAGCTATTTAGAGTAACACAGAAAAAAATAATCTAGAATAAAGTTTATCCACTTTCTTAATGCTTTTGCAATTGTCCAATATACTCCATTCCATTAAATTATTAATATTGACTTAATTTAGATGTTATGCATGTTGAGTTTCCGTTTAAATTATTTGTTTTAGTTCGACTAAAATGTTCCAATCCACAGTAACTATCCGTTACTGTGGATTGGAACATTTCCGCTTATTTTAATGTCAGTGCTTATATCCTGTAGGGGGCTTATTACAATTGGATTTCATGTAAGGACATGTAATTTTCATTAATAAATCATATTCGAGAATTTGTGAATTAGGACTAAATACCTAATTTAGTTTTAAGACCACGACAATTCTGAATAAAGTCACTTTAGAACACTGAAATTCTTCTTGATGGCATCCATGCGCAAATGGGAAAGTGGTATTTTATTTTAAGTAAGTTCCCATGGCATTATTCACTTTGAAATCGAAAACCATTTTCTAGTTATGAGAATTTGTAATTAGTGAAATCAGTTCAATTTCCAGTTGTTATTGATACAAATTAGAGGCCATTTCTGGTTTTTAACTTTTCTTACGATTTTTTTCAGTTTGTTTAAAACCTACATATTCCAGGTCATATATCTACCATCATTGGGAATTAATATACTTTTATTAAATATGATTAATTGTAAAGTCAATCGTAGAATTTATTAATCAGTTACTGTGTTTGTGTTTTTATTATTTTTCTTCTGGTGGTAGTCCTGATGTTTTAATAAATTTTTTGTCACCCTCTGCTCCGTTTCGATCATTTATCGTCATTACCATCGCACCTGTTTTTATTTCAAGGTGGATCCAACTAACTCGCAATTCACGGTCAGCCTTACTATTTGTACAGCTAAGCGGCATTACAAAAATCTTGAGCAGGTTTCCAACTGTTGATCATCGCACACCGGAGCACACATGGATGGACGGTCACCTATACTCACCATATAGGGAACTGTTCATGCGCAACTTCACACACTGCACATTCCATCAAGTTCTCATGCTCAATGCGCTCACTGTATGAGTAATCCGTACTCTATTCGTACACAGTTACGTGCGGTTGTATCGAAGTTCGAATGGATGGATGGACGGATGGTTACACATGGTTTATTGTTTTATTTTCTTTATTATTATGTCGAAGATGTAATTCAATTAAATGCGAATGCTCTGTGTCTGTGCTATTATGTTTGCGTTTCAACGGTTCCTACCCCTTTCAGTGTCTTTCATAGCGCTTGATTATCAAATGTTATTGAGTGCCGAACATGAAAATCGTCTCTCACTAACACGCATACAAATGTTGGCTATTTGTTGCTCCCACTTGTTGATCCGTATAGCATACCGATGACCGCACACACGCAACAACAAATCTTATGTAAGAATCGAGTGTTGAAGCTTGCATGCCATCAGCCACAAACACAACCTAAAATATGACAGGTAATAGCAAGCCACGAACAATCGTGATCACCCTACCAGTTCGGGGATTTGTTCAGAATACATAATTAGCTATATTTCCTCTGTTCTATTAATACACAAGTACACAAATTATACCCATGCGCTTATGCTTATGCACACACAAAAATAGTTAGTGCATAAGTATTACAAACTAACAAAAATTTTCTTAACTTTTGGGTGGTAAGGCGGCGCTGATTATTTCTATATTTTACTGTAGTTTTTTTTTATTAGCAATAAATATGAACGTATAATATAGTGTTGTTGTTTTTTTTTGGAGAATAAAAAAAACTGTTTCATGAATCGATTGGTATCACCACCTCCTCCTAATCTCAATCCTACCTGCGACTGGTTGAATTATGATGTATATGTACACACATGCATGCATGCATACCTGTTTAAGAGAGTTTCGTTGAACAAAAGAAAAAAACTAATCCATACCGGCATTTGTAGAAGTTCATGGGGAGACAAAATTAAAAAATAAATCAACAAACAAGAAAAAAACCGAGAAGTTAGAAAACAAGCAAACAAAAATTCTCGACTTAAGAAAATAATATTTATATATATATATATAGTTATGTATGTATAATGGTATGTGCGCATAGTTTCGCAACTAAAGAGTCTACAATAAAAGAAAAGAAAAATACACGAAAGAAGAGATGGAAAAAAACAAATTGTCCATCACGAACGGTCTTCTTGCTCTGGCATACAGAAATCACAATTGAATCAAAAAACCGGTTTGGACGTTTTCAAGTTCGCTAAATAAACGTTAACTCATACCAGTTTATTTTTTTCCTCTATTTTTAAATTCATACGCATGCGCATATGTATTTATTCAACAAAAAAATCCGCTTCAACTCAATGTATATGTGGACTAGTGCGCTTTAATCCGGCCTGTCTTATTCGTTACAAACTTACAAAAAAAAAAAGTTGAAACAATTTTGATAAAAAAAAAACTGAAACGCAAGACTAAAGACTTCTTTAAGATGGTGTTTGTAGTTGCTATACTTGTTGAGTACCATGACCTATGGCCATTTGACACTGGCTCAAATTATCAAGGAAATAATATTCTCGATGTAAAAAATATGGAAAGCGATTTACAAAATTAATCAAAAGTGAAGCAAGATTTCAATAATATAACAACAACAAAAAAGCATCGACAAAATAATTAAATGGTAAAAAGGAAAATAGGAAAATTATTTAGAAGTAAACTTTACCAAGTTAATATTGGTTATTAAAATTTAAATATATTGTGTAAAGATTTGTGGTAATGTTTGCTGGTATGGGTGAGTACGTATACCCCCCCCCCCCCCCCCCCCAGGTGAACTGAAACAGTTCTTAACCAAATTCTTCCTAAACTCTAAGACAGAACTTGGATTAGAACACCTTTTAAAAAAAAGACAGAAATTTGAAAATTATAGCTGTTAATTTGTTTTATTGGAAAATTCAAATTTTTTGTAATAATTTTAATTTTTTTTTCTAAATTTTGGGTAATAATGGAAATGTTTGGTAAGTAAATTTCAAGAAACATCTAATCAATAAAAAAAGAAGAAACAACCGAAAAACTGTGAAAGTATTTTTTCGATAAAATTTTTTATGCCCCATTATTTGTTCATAAAAATGTTTGAACTAACGTTGGTAGGACTAGTTCTGCCCCCATCGTGACACGTTAGATTGTTAGTACTCGTAGCCCTCTACTGATATAAATTAGCATACTTTGCATGATGTGTTATTCATTTGTTCGGAAATTTTATTATTAATTTGAATGACATTTTTCTTAACTTTTATAAGACTTTTTGGATATTTTATGTCCAGAAAATATGATTCTCAAAACGAACAAGCTTTATTCGCTGTAGAATGAGTAAAAATATTACCTAACATTTATATTTATCCGCCAATATGAAAGCTGGACCGTGGTTGCTTTATGGAATGTTGTCATATTTAAATTTGGCGGTTTTTTTTTAACATAATTAAATTTAAAAAGGAACACCTGTTCTTTTTAAAAAAAAAAACCAAAAAGTTGTTTTGAAGTAAATATAAGATTTGTTTTTTGGGGGTTTATTCAATTCCTGGGAGTTATTTTAGCAAATATTTTAATAAATTGTCAAAATTTAACATTCTACCAAGGTGAATAACCGCAAGAAAAATACGATATCTGGGAATTAATTTTTTTATTAAATAAATTTAACAGAATAAGCTTACAATAGTGGTGAGATTATTGATAAAATCTTTTTACTTTAAAAATAAGTGTTGATTATGGTTGCAAGGGCCGAACTAAATAAAATTACTAATTTGCTAAGACACACAAGGGTGTGTGTGCATTTTTGTCCACTTTTTGTACTTAGAATGCCGGGCGTGATTAAGTAGTTACTATACACCGATTTATTCTATTATCAACTATATGCGAACAAAAAACCTTTCCAACCTCACCCCGGCACTGGTTCAGAACACACACCCCTATGGACTGCCATATTTGAATCTCCTTTTATTGGTACGATTTGTATGGTCTCAATAGTATCACCTTTTAGTAAAAACACATGAAATCCCATATTATTTTTATCAGTATTGAATTTAGTAGTAGTGGTTTTATTTTTGTTGATCAAATTGCACAATTTATGGTACCGTTAAAGTATCCGTTAAGTAATTTTTTTTTCTAAATCATTTCAAATTGCAAATAAGTTATTAAATTTTTAATTAATTTTGTTATTAGTTTATATCTTATCTGAACACAGTATGAACGAACCTTCCATTAATTCAAATCTAACCAAAATTCAAAGTCTATCAAAATTAATAAAAAATAAATATATTATTTTTTATTACTTATTGTTATTACAAATAACTTGTTTTAAATTCTTTATAAATAAATAAATCTATTCAAATTTACATACTTACATACATTGATTGTTATTTAATTTAAAATGAATTTTATTCAAACAACTTTTTTTTCCGGATTGTTCAACTTTTTTGACTAACGGTTTTCGTTATCAAAATCGGGGGATTGTTTTCGACTGGTTTGAAATAACCATCAATGCTGATTATTTAATGGCTTTATTCGATAATTAACGAATTATGAACTCTGCAAATTTTCAATAAAATTATTTCCATCTAAAAAGACTCGATTTCGCATTGTTTTTGGGCTGAAGTGGTGGAATACCATATAATAAAAAATTTTATGACTATACACATACATCATATAATGCTATGCATTTGAAATTTAAAAAAAAATTAATAAATTCGAAATAAATAAAAAAAAAATATTTGTTTTATTGAAGAAAAAAAAATGAAAGACATCCACTAAAAATGAAGATTATCCATCACATTTGCAAATCAATGACCTGCACGTATGTTCGCATAAAGTTAAGCAATGGCGTGCAAACGCATTCTTATGTATTTACTGAAAATAATGCAAAAATCGTTTTTTTTTTTGCTAAATCAAGAGAAAAGCTTGTCAAAAAATTGAACAATTAAAGGAAAATTTAATACCTGTCAACAAATGGTCTATCGTCAATGCGCCTGAGTCTTTATCTTAGAAAAAAAATCCTAGTGAAGGGTTTAAATTTCCCATAAGAGTTTATTTTTTACACAACTTAGTTGCATGATGGAATTTCAGATTATTAGATCTTTATATTAGAAGATCTTTGAATTAGCGGATATTCAGGCGAGAGAGAATTTTGTATACAAGAGAATTTTTAGATTAAAGGACTTTCAGATACGAGGATTTTTAAATTAGGGAATTTTTTTTTTGATTGAGCAAATTTTTAGCCTAAAGTGATATTTAAATTTAGATTTTTAGATATTTTTAATTATTGCAGTAAATATTATAAAAAATATATAATAAAATTATTGCAATAGATCTTAGCAGATTGATCAAATTTGAAAACCCTGTTTTGTAGACCATAGCACAAAACTCACATAGTAGCTAATTTTAAACCGATCTTTTTATGCCAATGGAAATTTGGTTAGAATTTAATCATCTATCGCTGAAAATGAACCGAAAAATATTTGTTTTTGTATTTTCTGGAAATAACATGTGAAAAAAAGAAGTGCAAGAAGCGACATTGAAAAAGAAAGAATTCATCAGTTTTTCTCTCTCCGAAAATTATTTTAAATAAGGATTTTTCTATTAATATACATGTTAGCTTTTAAAATGTTGGGATTCTTTGGGCGCCAGTTGTCTTCATAAAGTTATTATATGTGATATAACCTAATCGAATTATTATAATAGAATTTTGAATAAAAACAACTTTATTTTTATGAAAAACATTTTTCATATTATTTTTAAATGCAATTCCCTCAAAAGCCTTTCCACAATGAATAAGAAAATAATTCAATTTTTAGAAGAATGCGATTTTTTGTATTGTGATTATTTATAAAACTACCATATTTACCAATATTGCTGTAAAATATAAAAATTCTTGTTAAAATTGTTCTCATATATTAGGATTGTTAATGTAACAAATCATATTAAAATAGAGTCTCCTTCTCTCTTTATTTCGTTTGCATAGACAAATAGAATAGCACACAATTAGTTACTCTTTTTTATGGTCTATCGCTTATGGCTTTTCAATATTGATTGTACATCTCTTTCAGTCTTTTATTATTTCTGATGTGATATTTTTATAGAAGAATAACAAAATAAAAGAGATTCAATATTTCGTACGCTATCACAAATAAAAGTACATGTTAGACAAAGTTGTGGTATTCATTTTGTTTTATTTTAAATTTGTTTAATATCCAATGTAAATTTGTTAAATTTTAATAAAAGAATAAAAAACAAAACGAAGAAAAAATATTTGTTTTTGTTGTTGTTTTAACTTGGTTGGTAACAGAATTGAAGGGTGTTTAGGCTATAATTGATAAGATAGAGATCTGTCAGTAATAGTGCAGTGACGCGATCGAACGGTGCATGCTTAAGCCTGATGGCAATAATAAACGAATTTCGCAACTGGAAACGTCCCAAAGTGTTTACGTTTATTTAAATTCTTTGATGATAAACATTCAACTTTATATTATTTTTAAAAGTAATCTTGTATTTTTTTTTTGGGGGGGTTTTCTACCCTATTTAATAGTATTTTAAAAAATATGTTTAATATAAAAAAATTCAGTATTATTAATTCAGGAAAATGTATTTTTTTTTCTTTTCTCTATATAGTACGTGATATATTTTCGGATGATCTTTCGCCAACATCATCACAAATTGGTTGCAATAAACAAACACCATATAATAATAGTTTAGTAGAGGGTAGTTCGTCGTTATTGGATAAGGAAAAGGAAAAAAACTTACAAACTGATCGAATTGGTGAATTAGTTGAAGAGGCAGAAAATCGGGAAGAGCAACCGAAACAGGACGACGACGATCAACAAGACGAACCACAAACGCGACGTTTCATTTCGTCAATATTGGGTGGAAAAATTCCATACGGTAGTAGGGGGCACGTTTTAACGCAAGCTGAAAGAAAAGAATACCCAACACCGTCATTGGATAAGCCAGATTTAAACCGAAACGGTAAACTGGAGGAAAACGGAGAGAAAAAATTGATAGTCGATGAAAAAGAATTAATACCAGAAGATAAGCCGCTCAGTTTGATAACATCCTCTTCGCCAATACCAAATAGAAAGCCGAGTTCACCACCTCGACCGGGTCCGGCTGTACGCTGTTCAGTTATTCAGAGAACACCCAAACCACAGAAAGAGACAAATCGATGTATTAGCAGTGGCTGCAGGAGTATTTATGAGAAGGAGACCGATCCAAAATCGAATTTAAAATTTCCAGTACCATTTCGATTGCAGCAACATTTAGAACCAGAACAGGATCAGCCAATAGATTATCACGTACCGAAACGAAAGGGTGAATCGGACGAGGAAGGTAATGCCGAAAAAGAGAAAAAGTGGCGCGAAGCGAAACGCAAAAATACAGTGATCTCTATTTTATCAGGTCGTAGTGTGATCTCAATGCGAAGCATTCCACGATCTAGTTTGGAAAAATTGACTGGAATATTATCAGCGGCCGCTGGTCACGGAAGGTCATCTAATAATAACGGTTCACAGGCTGGAGCGAATCAGAGCAGTGGCGCAAGTAATTGTGGCTCTGGTATTAATTTTAGTATGAACGGACAGGTTAACAGTGGTGGCGGAGCTGGTGTTGGTGGTGGTAGCGGAGCCGGTGGCGGTATGGGCGGACGAGATGGTCGATCAAATTATGGGCCAAATAGTCCACCAACTGGTTCGTTGCCACCATTTTATGAAAGTCTGAAAGGTGGCAATGGTATGAATTCGTTCAATGCCAATGGCACTTATATGTCCCAAAATGGCGGATACCTAATAAGCACAAATCTGAATGGCTTAGAATGTGGCACAACTCAGGAACTAACTAACATTGAAAGTTACTCGGAGGGACAGGGTAATGGAAGTGGCAATAATACAAATAATCATAAACATTTTTCAATACTTAATAATGCTGCATATGGGATAGTTTTAAAAGATGAACAGGACCTGGAATATGATACCAAAATCGATGTGTCCGGCCTTGGCCAGAATCTACTGCAGAGCGGCTATTCTGGTTATGATGTCAATGATTCGATGATGGTTGATATAGCATCGGGAGGAGTCGTCGATCCACTTCAGTTTACGGCAACCTTAACATTCTCATCGCCGGCCGATAGTGCATTACTCGACACATTAACTGACGCCGTAGATTTAAGTTCATTTCTTCAACGACTGCCAAACGATGATCATCCTAGTCCGGGTAATGATCTGGAACTATCCTCCACACCGTCGCTGACGCCAGACTCAATAACAATAACGCCAGTCGAGACAAATTGCTTGGACACATTCTCCGATAATCTTATGATGAACAATGCCCGAAATAATTGCTACGACAGCCGTTTCAGCAGTATTTCACAAGGGAAATTGTATCATGAATCACCGCCAAGCTATCAGCAATCAACCAGAGATTTACATATGCTGCAGCATCATCAACAACAAAATCAACAACACCACCACCAACATCAACATCATCAGCAGCAGCATCAGCACCAGCAACACCAACAACAGCAACATCAACAGCAACAGCAACACCATCATCAGCAACAGCAATCACATCACAATCACCATCATCAGCACCATCATCAGCAACAGCATCACAATCATCACAGTTCAGCTCACGATCCACACAACAGCATGAACCATTCAATAGGCAGCTTTCATGGCAGCGACATCGATTCGCACAACAGCAATTTATCACTACCCTCACCAAACGGAACCTCTCACAATATGTCTTCGTCAACATCCTCGGTTACAGCTCTCGATGCACCAGATACAAAGCCTATCATCCAGAGTGTAAGTCCACTAAGGAATTTCACAACAACTACACCGCCTCTAATTCAAGAGCCCAAATTACTGACGCAAAGGGTGAGCATTCAAATTTTTTTACGTTTGATGTCCTATGAGGTTTAAAATATTGACCAAATTGTCAAAAAAAGTGATCGTAACATAAATTATTTAAAAAAAAAAACCAATTCTTCGCGATCATCCATCGATTACAACGCGATAGTGTGTGTTTTTGTTGCCTAAAGTCTATACGAATTTTAATGGCGGCAGCGGAAGTACTTTTATTTTGAAAGTGAGACCCTTTTTTTTTCTTTTTATTTTTATGTGCAGATCCGTTCTTATCCTTTAATGAAAACAAAAAATTACGATAATAAGTTAGTTTTGAAAATAAGTTTAGCTTCAAGTGTAGTAGTTTTTTTTTTAATTGGGTGATGTGCTCGCAGATAAATATTGAATTTAAGGGGTTTTCGAGAGAATTATCGTAATTTTGAAGTGATTGTATCGATAGGGCTGCTAAAAGAAAACTTTCGAGTGAAGGTTGAAACTACAAAATAGATTAAAGCACCATTAGAACTTGAGAATTATTACTCAAAGCTTACTTTTAGATAATTTTTTATCCATTTTTTACGGAGTTCCTCAGTTTTCGGACTTATCGTATTAAACTCTGACTTCCCAAAAGTATTTTTCAAATTAATAATACATAAATGAGGTGAGCTTTTCCTCATCCTTATTGTCCTCTTTCATAGATGCTATTCACAGGATCAGAAGATCTCTGGCTTATTATGTTCTCTAAACAAGTCTAATAGTCAGAATTAAGAATATTAATACCTGTACACAAAGTAGGGACTTAAAAATTAGCTTTAAAAGTGTTGATCGTGCACTCAGTGATTTTTTAGCTTTCAAAATAAGAGCTTCCAAAGCATACGAACGTTCGTATTAAAATTTTAACTACCGTAATGCTTAGACGATATTAATCGGAGAACATTTTGTATTTGGTCAATAAAAAAACCTCAGACAAATCAAAACAGAAAAAATTTTCATGCGTACTTTTTTTAAACGATTTTTATTTTTTAACTACTGACAGAAACATTGACAAAATTATTTTTAGTTTGACAGTTTTTTTTTCTTGGACGAATTAATAATTTTTTTTTATTCGTTTTTTTTTTATAGTTGGGATTACCTGCGGAAGTGCAATTAGAATTCGTAAATGGTGGTCATGGTATTAAGAATCCATTGGCTATCGAAAATACACACGGTCACCGATTAAGAGAAGAAGAAAAGAAGAATGTTGTTGTGGCGGAAGATGAGTCCAACAAATATGTCTGCCGTGTATGCTCGAAATCGTTCACACTGCAGCGTCTCCTAAATCGGCACATGAAGTGTCACTCTGACATAAAGCGGTACTTGTGCACGTTCTGTGGCAAAGGCTTCAATGACACATTCGATCTGAAGCGACACACACGAACGCATACAGGCGTCCGTCCCTACAAGTGCAATTTATGCGAAAAATCGTTCACGCAACGGTGCTCCCTCGAATCGCATTGCCTCAAAGTGCACGGCGTCCAACATCAGTATGCGTATAAAGAGCGTAGAACAAAGGTAAAACAATCACATGATTTCGCAAATGAATCTGACCAAACCCTAATCGTAATATTATCGTATTTTTTTTAGATGTACGTCTGTGAGGAATGCGGACACACAACCAGCGAACCAGAAGTCCATTACCTACACCTCAAGGATAACCATCCATATTCGCCAGCGCTTCTTAAGTTCTACGACAAGAGGCATTTCAAGTTCACCAATTCACAGTTCGCTAACAATTTGCTGGGCCAACTGCCAATGCCTGTTCACAATTGAAACTGCCAAATTTTGATCATATCGAGCAAATATTTAGCAACCACCAGATACTCATTGTACCTATAATACTATTTTTAATTTTATTATTATTATTATTATCATTATTATTATTATTTTTTTTTTGTATTTTTCAATAATTATTAGAATTTCATGAATAATTTTAAATCGATTTGCTGTGCGCTACTTTTGCTGGTGGAACAACTTCGAAACTTTCCCATACATCACATTCATACATTTTACTTATTTAACTTTTTTTTAAATATAACATTATCCACACGTTAGGGAATTTAAACAATGAATTGAATTATTTATTTTATTAATAATTGTATCCTTTTAGTAGAGGCTTAGATTATAATACGTGTAGTCGCGTAAAGAACTTTAATTTTTTACTTTTATAAAAATTATATCGAAATTGTTTTCAAATGTTTACAAATACTTAAACAGTTATTTTTATTAATGATAGAGAAAGAGAAATTTAAGTTAAAAAAGGAATTTTAGCATGGTTTGGACACGTTCGAGGTCCAATCTGGTGCAGTGCTTTATTTTTTCCTTGAGTAAATTGAATAATTCAAAACATTTTTTTTCTCAAAAGTGTTAAAAACAAAAAAAAATATATACTCTTTAAAAAAAGGGGTATAATTATGCATATACGATAAAATTTGAAAGAAGTGGAAATCCCTTAAAAAACGAAGGATCTTTTTTTTAGTAGTTTTATTTATTTTTATCATTGTTATTATTTTCATTTATATTTAGTAAATCTTTTTCGATATCTTCTTTTATCGAAACAAATCTAATCAATAATAGTAGAATTCTCTTAGAAGAAGAAAAATATCAATTTGTGAATAGATAAAATTGGCGCAAGGAGTAAGGGAAAATAGGTAGGGTTTTGGGAAGGGAGACTGGGTCTGTTTGAAGATGGAAGAACAAGAGTTCAATGAATTTCTTAAGTTTTTTTTTTTTTTTTTGAATTCCTTCTTCGAACGTTTTTCTTTAAAAAAAAATAAAGAAAACATGAAAAAGAAACTCTTCGAACTTGGAAGAAAATTAAATGTTGAAAGAAAAATAAAAATAAATGAAACAAAATATCGGGTTTTTTGTGCAATGTCGGTGAAGGAACTTAATATTACTATTAATATTATTATAATTATTATTATTATTATTACTATTATTATTATTATTATTATTTATATTGATAATATTTATTTACTATAATTATAATTACTATAAAATTACATTAATAAAAGTTATAGAGAAAAAATGAAAATAAAATAAAAATTTATGACTAGTAAAGAACAAAATTTAAAATAAAATAACTTTTAAAAAAGAACAAATAAAAATCAAATTGAAATGAATTAATAATAATTTATATTATTACTTTATTATTATAATATTATTTATATAATTATATAAAAAAAGGAAAAATTATTTATATAAAGAAAATCGAGTAAAAAAAAGGAGAACAAATTTTAAAGTAGAGGAAATTTAAAAGAAAAAAACTATGAATGAATTTAGTTAATTTTTTCCTTGTTCTTTATTACAATTTTTATTTCGATTTATCCCCTTTTCCCCCTCAATAGAATATAAGCCAAAATTATGAATAATAATTTTTAAAAAAGCAAACAAAAACAAATAATGTAATAAGAATAAATTACAAGTATTGAAATTGTTTACATATTAGAAATATCTGTGTAATACGATATATTTATTATAAAAACAAAGAAAATTAAAATACAAAAAGAAAAGACATTAAAAGAAAAAGAAACTGAATTTCAAGCAATAATATTCGATTGTTTTATTTTATATGTAATGTTGTTTTATTTACTGTCGTTGATGGAGGGAAGGATAATAAACATTTGGTTTCGAGCTTAAAGATGAATTATCAATAATTGCTCTAAATTGATAAATAATATGACAACACGGTCTATATAGATTTGTAAGGCCACGATTTCTTAGTTCGTTTGGATCTGTCATGATAAAATGCCCTTAGAAAAGTTTTTTCATTCGTGTTTGTTAAAAATTTTTATTTATTCAAGATAATCTACATTTAGATCAATGCACCTTACCGAAGGTTTTCTCAACGTTTTTATCCCTTCCACATGATAATTTTTTGTTTTGAGTACTTAAAATATCTATTCACCAAAGTGTGTGAATTCCTTACCATTGCCCTGATAAGAGGTAATTTTTTTCCTTTATTTCGAATGTTCTTCGATTTCTACGAAATGATGATAAATCTGTGCCCCATCCACCGTGTACAACTCGTTTGAGATCGATAAGCACTCCTTCAAGGTTGTAGTCAATCGTTAGCAAACGAGGCATCCATCTTGCGGATTTATTTAAAAATATAATATCCGCTCTGAAAAAAATACTTCATTAACCTTAGAGTTTTTAAATCGTTTCAATTATTCACCTATGCTTTCCTACCTTTTGACACAGTATCCAATGCTAAAGGTCTAAGTTTAAATTGGGGCACAACAAAAAATATGATTTTCTCCAAAATAAAGCTTGACAACATCAGCTCGTATAAAATAAATCTTAGATAATGTTAACAAGTTTATTTGGGGTCTATAATTGATACCAAATTTAAATCAGTGCGTAAATATGGTAAAGATTTATGCTCGTTAATGGAGCCTTATTGAACTTCAGCAAAATATTTTGGTCTAAAACACTTATATTGTCGAATTTAATATGTGGCTCCAAAGCATGAGCTATGGCGGACAATGATCTTGGTGACTCTGCTAAAAAAGTCCTTCTTCGACAGACAGGAATTAGATATATCATCTGACGGGAAGCTGATGTTGTCACAAAAAGAATAAAGGAGAGTTCATTAAAAGAATCTTCTCCAGAAACCTAATTTGCAAGCATCCAAGGCTAAATAATGCGCCTTAGCTGGAAGGCCTACATCACAATAGGCAAAAGTTCCAGAGTATTCCAGTAAGTTCAATTCAGGAATTTTCGAGAAGCACACCAGAGTAGTATAAATAAGAGTGCTGCGTCATATGTGTAGCATTCTTTTTGGTTGATAATTTCAGTATGATCTTTTAGTCTATCCATCAAATCTACGTAAGATCGTAGCAATATATAAATAACGAATTAAGGAATTACTAATTACAATAGTAACGAGTAATTTTTTAAGTGTTTGGTTTTTAAATTTCCAAAAAATACAGAAAAAGTGGTGAAATCGATAAATCAATGCTTGCCATTTACTTTTTAAAGATTATTTCATGTAAATGTTGGTCACGACTACGTTTTAAGTGATCCATGCGAGAGGTCCAATTTTGAATCACTTTTTCGAGTATCTTGGCTGTTATCTCGCTAATAAAACGTGTAAAGTTGTGTTCGAAGGATGAAAGTAACGCTGGTCTATCGGCATAGACGAGCGACTTCACGTAGCGTCATGAAAAATAATCTAGAGTCGTCAAATCGCACGATCTTGGCGGCCAACTCACTACTGGTCCGAAACGTGAGATAAATTGCTCACTGAACTCATCTCTCAATATGTCCATTGTTTTACGCGTTCTATGGCATGTAGCGCTGTTTTGTTGAATTCACATGTCGATCATATGCAGTTTGTGCATTTTGAGCATAAAAAAGCTTGAAATCATCGAACCATAACGGGCACCGTTGACGGTAACGTTGCAGCCAGCGTCATCTTTAAAGAAATACGGACCAATGATTCCACCAAACAGTGCATTTTTCTGGGTGCAATAGCAGTTCTTCTTTTACCTGTGGTTGTTCGTCAGACGAAGTGCGACAATTTTGCTTATTCATATACCCATTCAACCAGAAATGAGCTTCGTCGCTGAACGCA
This sequence comes from Atherix ibis, assembly GCA_958298945.1. NCBI lineage: Eukaryota > Metazoa > Arthropoda > Insecta > Diptera > Athericidae > Atherix > Atherix ibis. The sequence goes on from OY282607.1 coordinate 80,297,748, forward strand.
ATTTTTTGGTAACAAAACGGATTTTCCTCAAGATGTTCTAGGGCCCAATCACCGAAAATTTGACGCTTTAGCAGGTAGTTCGGATTTAGTTCTTACACGAGCTGTATTTTATCTACTTTCAGCCCAAGATCCTTGCGTAAAATCTTTCACATAGTAGAGTAACACAACCCCAATTCTTGTGAACGGGGATGAATGGACAAATCGCTACGCACACGAGTTGGTAGTTTGATGTCCAATGGCGTAAATTATGTCACTATGATTTGAATTGCTTGTTCAGTAGACCGATTATGATGACCATAAAATGGCCGATTGCGCGAAAAACATTTTTTTTTCAATAATTTATAAGCGTTGTTCGGGTATAAGTCTTTCCATGTTGAAATGCCAATGTTAACTGAGCACTTTTGCCTTTGACATACGCTTGCGTGATCTGTCAAAAGTAAATGCATGAAAAACCAAAGAGCAAAAAAAATCACCTGGTATTATTAATTGTTAATAATTAATTGGTATGTATGCATAATTAATATCCGTACATATAAACATATGCCATAAATTTAAAGAACCTGTTCCCTTGTTCTAATCAAGAAATGCACTTGTTAAAACACGTTGAGTTGTTTGAGCAAATCCCTGAACTTAAACAGAAATCATTGCAAAAATTGCAGATAAAGAATATAAAAATCGATCATAGGTCCGTATTTTCGGTTGAAAGAAATAGAAACATAACATATTGTAATAGGAGCGAAGGCCTAACCAGGCATTGCGATTATAAGAAATCTATTATGGTATTCTGTTCATATTCTTGCATTGGTTTTGATTCCGTCGATTGAATAAAATTAACTCTATAATATACGCTTCTCTATAATCTAAAAATTTAAATCAAATTTGAAATAAAGATTTTTAGAAAGTAATACAAGAAAATTGTTTTGGATGAAAAGCAAAATCTAATTATAAGAGACTGTATACGAAGTTCATGTGCCATAATTTAATTGTTATGGAAATACAGGGTGCTTTTTATGTTCCAGGTCGAAGTTTTTTTTAATAACTCTTAAATGGACTACAATTTTATAATATATATTTTATTGACTGATTTAGCATGGTCTTTAATATTATGTATGGAATATGATGACTGGTAAATGTCTGCCTATGGCCGCGCCGCAAAAGCGAGTTCTTTTAAGCACATTTTTCATAACATTTTCGCAGACTTCTGCTGTTATTTCAGCAATTTCGTTTCGAATGTTGTCCTTGAGCATCGAGGTAGGGTTTAAATCAGGGAATCGTGAGGGCCAGTCGATATCACCACTTTTTGACATTATTGAGGATTTCTCTCAAAATTTGCATCTTAACACGAGCTGTGGGTGATGTACCACCATCTTGTTGGAACCACATGTTCTGTAGGCCTAATTGAACCTATTCGGGAAGAGGAAAGTTTTCCAAAATGTCCCGATAGTGATCACCAGTAACTGTCACAGCTATGCCTCCAGCATACTCAAAGAATTATGGCCCAATTACGCCGCCGGCGCAAATGCCGCACCATACAGGTATTCTACGAGGGTGTAGTGGTCTTTGGTGTATCAGTTGAGAGTTTTTAGTGCCCCAATAGCGGCTATTCTGTTTATTAACAAAGCCAGCCAAGTCGAAGTGTGCTTTGTCGCTCATAATTTTTTGCCAAAAATGGTGGTCGTCTATACCGAGCTGTAAAACTCGAGCACTCCAGTCGCGGCGCCATTCATGGTCATTTGCTTGCAGCTGTTATATCAATTGAATTTTATGCAAGTACAAAAGCAAATCCTTTTGGAGAATTTTTAACAAACATGATGGATACGTTGGCTTAATTGCTACCCAGTTTTTGCTTTATCTCTCAATATATGCATATTTTCAAAATTATTCATTACACGCTGTATGGTTGACTTGGTCGGCATATCATTAACACCAGAAAAGTCAGGTACTTTTCTTTGCGTATTAACAATTGATCAATTATTTAAATAAAATGTTTTAATAATTTCAACACGTCGTTGAGGTGTTAAATGCTGCATAATAAATTGTTATTGACTGCCATTGTCTACGACTGTCAAATGCCAACAGACAAATATCATCGAAACCAAAATGGCGGCCAAACAATATCGACGTGCCACATAAAAATCACCCTGTATATGCTATAATTCAGTTTATAATCCGCAATACGGGATTTTAGCATTTATTCCAAATAACAAACTAACTGCCGGTAAAGAATAAAAAAAAGTATCGAAGGACGAGACGAAATTGAAATTAGTATTACCAAAAACAACGAAATTAACGCATGACAGGATTAACGATGCTGCAATTGAGGCATATCGTTTAAAAATTGTTACTTTAATGTGTTGAATTCAGATGCTACTTTGCAATCTTTGTGATAAACTAAGCTGTTTAACTGGCATACCAAAAGGGCTTTGCGGTATCATTAAGACTAAATGCCAATACAGGAATTATCTCTCATGTAGTTCTGTGACTTTTCACAAATTTAAATACTAAAAATAACTATGAAGCCGAAGTATATATCAATAAGGTCTATATATTATCTGTACTATAATCCTTTCTATCTGAGCATTTTTATCATATGGAAAAGTGAAGTTTTCTCAATATTTACTGGAGTTCCACAAGAAAGTATTTTTGGCTCTCTTCTGGAACTCCAGTTCTAGAAGAAAGTATCATTTGAAGAATACTTACACGTGATATCGGCATTTCGCGCAATATGAGTTATTGTAACATATGCAGATGGTAGAAAAAAATATATGAATTTTAACTAATCTGCGGACAAAGATTATCGAAAGTCCTCTGCTAAAATTTCAGATTTATGCGCTCTCCTTCGCAACTCTCTTACCATGATAGCTCAATAACGTTGCATAGAAATTAGTATAATTATTATTAATTTTTTAAACTTGAATTTATAGTACAAGTAGAATACTCGTAGTAGCCGGTCTATAATAAATAGGTTAGTGCAAATAAACATTTTCATTTGATTATCATTTTAACTAATTTATTTTCTTGATTTCATTAATAATTTTTTATTGTTTTGTTTTTGTTTTCTTTATTAATATGAATACAATATTGATTGATTTTAACAGTATTAAAATTAAAGCTTTCGAAATGTTATTGAATTGACAACAAAGTTTTATTTTTTATTTTTATTTATTATCTAAATAATGCTATTAAAATTACATAAATATTAGGCTAGTATGTGCAAATAAGTAGTAAGGCCAAATATTAATAATAAACAATCACATTTTAATTGTAAAATGAAATAAATACCAATTAATTCTATAATATTTTTATAATAATAAGTTTTATTATACGGAAATAAATCAAAAAATTTGAATTTATATTAATTGTTAATTTATTTAAGATAATAATTGAGACATTGTAGGTGAAAAATAAAATTTGCCCTAAGAAATAGTGAGAACGGAATTTTTTGTGCAATTCTCTAATGAATTTGGCAATCGGTTTGGTAGTTTTGAACACTTCTACGTATATGTAAGTTAACTAAGTAAAATATTAAATGGCATTTATTGTTGGACTTACAGAAATTATTAAAAACGTAAAGCAAATTGGTGTGGCTATATTAGCTAAAAGATGGTCAGACTAATCATTTAATATGGTATGACAGTATTGAGCGTGAATACACGACGTGCTTCAATCAACGAATGCTTAATGGTGTCTTATTACAGAACCACTAAAATAGCCACAACACGATGATATGCGACGTCACGTCGTCAGCAACTCCCGACATCTCATTTAGCCAAGGAGATTGCATAGCTCTCCCAACGTCGAGTACTTCTTCCATTTCATTTATTTTTAAATATTCTTTTCTTCGATGCTAATTAATTTTTTTTTATATATTTTTTGTGGATATGTGCTTGACTCCGAGTGTTTGTACCTTTGAATTTTTGAAAAAGATTAATTGAAAAAAGGCTCCGTAACACACCAAATTCTTAAAATGGCCTAAAAAAACGTGCCCAACGAATTTCGCACATTTAGAGCAATATTAGGAAAATTTTCACAATTCGACTCATCAAATGCGACCTGTAACAAAAATCGATTGGAAAAAAAAAATTTCAAAAAGAAGAGGAATGCAGTCATCAAAACGATTTGTTTTTCTTCCTTTGGATTTTTTTTTTTAAAGCTAGTGCATAAAACCGATTGCCAATAAGTTGCGATTGATAAGCGATTGTCTAATATGGAACCACCCAACTACTGGCAGTTTTCTCTATTCCTCTACATTCTACTAAAGTTATCAAATATCCTGGCAAGATCTTATATTGTCTTTATTGTTGTAATTTTGAATAGTTTCCACAAGAAATAAAAAAATTATCCCTTGTGAGCATTTAAACAGGAATACCAGTACGATCTTTAATTTTTCCCATTACGTTCACATGAACCTTGCCGTAGGCGGGTTTCTTTCCATCTGTTGACGAACAGGAAACCGGTGATGAATTCTTCGAATCTCTCAGCGAGGAATGATAATTTGTGCTGTTGTCCTGCGCTGAATCGATTTGTTCTAACGCACCGTCTGCTTTACTTGAAGGCATTATGTAACTACTTGTTATTTTTTCAACCTAACAATAATATTTAAAAAAAGTCGATTTTAAAATAATTTCCCAGCACAATAACAACCTAAGGCAAATTACTTCATCGTCAATTGCTTTGAATTGCCAACTCCAGTTGGCTCGATATAAAAATGGTCTGTGATCAAATCGATTGTCATCGGGGCTGTATGACTCTGCATGCACGGATGGCGTTAACACAGTCATTTTATGCCTATTTATTGCATAGCAACGGAAAAAATGTTTTACTTTATCGGCAACCTTCCATTAAATCCAAAAAAAAAAACAATTTCATTTTAATATTTTCGTAAAGCTATTTCAGCAAAGAATTTACCTCTCTTGGACTTAAATCGTCCTTCCAAGTCGCAATCAATTTACAAAACATACTGTAAGGTCCACAATGCGCCTGCTTTCTAAGCCTTCCAAACTGACTCAATTCAGCATACGACATTCCCATGTCCTGTTCGTCCGTTTGCGTTATCCGTCCTTCTTCTAATGGTTCCAATTCTGCAGTGGGAGGTGCATTTAAAATTTCACCAAGTACGGGCAATTTGAACCTTTACCGATAAGTAAATTCACAAGATAATGTATAAGAAAAAAGGTAAATCAAATTAAATTTAAATACAAAGCAGATTTATGTTTAATGTACCTCTCTTTGGCGTAGAGTAGAAAATTTTTCAAGTCCATTTTCGAAATACCACCAATCGGATTGATGTCGGCACTGGAACAGTCGTATTTAGTCATATAACCGCGCAACGATTCGTCCACGTTAGCCGATCCCAAAACAAGCAGACCACCAGGACGATTTCGAACCCACAGCATTAGCTGCGCAAACAAGTACGCTAGCACCATTCGAATGCGCGCTTGAATATTTTGCAAAGCCAAATTCTGACGAGCACAACCGCCTTGAGTTCGAAATTTTGGAATCATGCCAGTCACTGCGTGGAAAATACCCAATAGTGAACTCACAACTGGATCAATATTTATTTCAAGATGATAACTAATTAAGAGAAAAGTCACATTCAATTCGGTTTTTTCCATGATAACAATTTGCGATACAAACCTTCCTAGTTGCGCTGCTAACATCGACGCACATCTTCGCGTTTCGTTGCTTGAATTTACGCTTCCCATGAAACAGGTCACGAGTAGCCGATTGCATAAGGCCGATGGATTGTCGGGAGTGTAGTCAGGGTCGCTGAGAATCTTTCGTACATCGTGCAGAACTTGAGCATCGCCGCTCTGTATTGCTTCAAAAACCAAATGGCACATGGAATGTACAAGAGTCGCCGAGCTACTCGAATCAACACCTCCACTAAGTGGCAAGAAAAATCCCCCCTGACCAGATCGTCTCAAATAATCCCACAACCAACAAGCGGTCCCGATTGCTATCTCCTCCTGCGGTGAATGTTGCGTCCACTGGATCGGGCCATTTGCCACTTTGAAGATATCATTGTGCGTTGACATCTCAAAATCGCAGCTAATCCGCGGATATGTTGCTGCAGATGCACCCATATTACAGCGTGATCTTAAAGCCACTCTATATGAACGGATATCCTCAAGATCAATAGTTCCAACAATAACTTCCTACAGAATCAAATGGAAAATATTCAATTTTTTTAATTCTAATACAAATTCCTCATAAAAATTACCACATCCTGTAAGGAAAACTGCTTTCCTCTACAGATGATTTCGCCATTGAGCGCCATTGCCGAACATCCATTAAATAATACCCGTTGACCATCACAACCTCGCAAATTGCTGAACAAATAGGCACCACCAGCTTTGTAACTTGCGTTTCGAATCAAATCTGCCGTTATGTATGCTTTACGCAATTCCATATAACTTCCTGATCCGTTTACTATTATTTCAACACCCGACAATGACATGTCAATGTGAGTGCTAGAAAAAAGTACAAAAATTAATATCATAAAAATTTCAGTTATTCGAATTTGTAGAAAATTTGGCAAAGTTTGGTGGAAATGGAAGCGAAGGTTGTGATTTCTAGCGAAGAAGTGGCAACAGTAGCACAGCGATTAAAAACCATTTATCTGCCGGGGCTAGAATACTAACCCCTGACACACAGACGTTCATGGCATAGTTTGACGTTTAGGTTTTTGTGTTCTGGCGTACAAGAAAATGAACGATTTTTTATCAGTGAATTTGAGCTATTTATTGGATATACGAGGTCTGTATAAAAAGTATCGCGAATTTTGAATTTCCGCGGGTTACTTATATTCGATTTTCGATTTTTGGTGGCGTTATGTTGGTAGTCATGTCTCTCATTTATGCCGATAGGTTCGGCCATTTTGAATGTTCAGTTAATTTTTGACAGCTGCTTTGCTTGCTCGTGTTTTGGCTCGTCTTCGATTTTTGCCCATTCCAAAAAATTGATCAAAGAATCTGTTTCGGGAACAAGAAAATGTCACAGGGGGCCAGATCTGGGAATACGATGGCTGCGGCATTATTAGTGTGTTGTTTTTGGCTAAAAATTCGCGCACAAGCAACGATGCGTGAGTAGGGGCGTTATCATGGTGCAAAAGCCAATTTTTGTTCTTCCACAAATCCGGGCGTTTCTGGCGGATTGCTTTGCGCAACTTGCTCATAACTTGCAGGTAATATTCCTTATTGACCGTTCTACCCTGTGCCAAGAACTCATGATGCACCTCCGACCCTGCAATCGAAGAAAACTGTAAGCAAAACCTTCACATTCAACCGAACTTGACCCGCTTTTTTCGGTCTTGGCTCGTGCGGCAGCTTCCATTGGGATGATTTAGCTTTGGTTTCCATGTCATAACCATATTCGTCAACATATATGGCCCTCTGGAGCAAATTTAGGTCGTCGCGGACAGAGTCCAACAGCTCCTTAGCACTGTTAATGCGATGCTGGTTTTGGTCAAAAATGGGCAAAAATCGAAGACGAGCCAAAATACGTGCAAGCAAAGCAGCTGTCAAAAATTAACTGAACATTTAAAATGGCCGAACTTGTCGGAATAAGTAAGAGACATGAGTACCAACATCACGCCACAAAAAATTGAAAATCGTATATACGTAACCCGCGGAAATTCAAAATTCGCAGCTGTCTTTTTGAATAGACCTCGTAAATAGGCTGGAAACTCAAAATAATATTTTGAAATTATGAGCAATTAAAAGCCGTAGAAAATATACATTCCATATTTCACGTTAATAAATCGCATTATAACCTAAAAACAAAACGTCATAAATTTATATTTTTAGCTGCCTACTTTCGAGTGCACTAATACTAGGGGAATATGACGCTGAAGTCAGTAAAATATTAAGCTGGTGGATAGAGAAGTAGGGATACCAGTTTGGTGTATAGGAAAACCACAAAAAAAATCTTGGCTTAAATATTGGGAACGTTCATCGTATACTAGCTTTTTCAGGATATATTATGGATACTAAGATGTGTGTCCATAACATAAGCTAGGCTTTAATATTCGCTTACAACTCCCCATCAAGAAAAAAATCCATCTTCTATAAGTACCTTCTAACATTCCACAACTCCTCACATATTTCAAATCCGATGCAGGTATCACGTGTGGCGATTACAGCATCACCAATAGGAACTGTCGTTTGTCCAGTATGCACCGCTATCATTCTGGGTAGAAAAAATTCTTCAGTTTTTAAAGTCTGCAATATAAATTAACATATACTCTATAAATAATTTTAGGGAAACGATTTGCTTCATCATACTTTTGTCCATGCTGAAAACCACCTAGTCTCTCTGTAGCAACCGTTATCGCACAGAATCATTTTCGGTCTGATGAGGAGGATTTTTTTATTTAAGAACACAACTCGGCAATTATAGGCGACATTTCTGTGCATTATCGGCATTCCAACATCAATAAGCATATTTTGACTAAATGCAAAATTTTCTTAAAGCTGGCTTAACAAAACAAACAAAAAACAATAATGAAAATACCTGATTGGCGACAGAATTATTTCGAGAAGAACTTCCCAGCTGTGTAGATATGTATCAGGTTCGTGAAAATGGTCCTCGCAGCTGTATCCACTGAAATGTTCAAAAAAAAAAATCATTTTTATTCCCTCATCAAATTCGTCAAATTTATCAATGGTAAAAGTAATTTTTAATCAGACTTAAACTTTTTGAGTAAGAAATATTGCTGTTTTGTCAATCATTCACCCAAAAGTCTTACTTGTTAACTAATCGAGTGTAATATAGCATTTGTCATCATTTGGTTTTGATAATAACAAGAACTGAAACTGTCCGATTTATTAACTTACCAAACTTCAAGTTCGGGACCAGTCCTGTAGCTAGCGCCTAATTCTTTAGCTTCTAAAATCGATTGCATTATCCTTGCCATATTCCCTTCGAAGTCCAACGCCCACTGATTCAGTGTCGTAACAGCTACCGTAACTTTTCGACCCATCTTTGCCAGTATTTTAGCCGCACTTGGATAACTTGATTTCCGGGATAACTCGCCTTTATGCACCTCTTGTCCCTACCTCCTGAAATGAAGACAAACTAATAAAATTAGCCAATCACATAAACAAATCCCGTTGCCATGTTGGCAATTGTCAGTAAACGTTTCCCTGGCAATCAACGTTTCCCAAAATTCCACAAATATTAATTTATCCAAAAAAAATCTAATTAAATTTTAATTTTCAAATTAGAAACAATGAAAAATATCTGATTTTCAGAAATTCGCTGTTTCGTAAAAGAGTGAGTGTATACAAAAATAGATAACCCGAATAGCCGGCATTTTTTGTTGAATCGCAATCAACTCATTAATTTGTTTTTAGCAGAAAGATGTTATAAAAAAAGTTCAATAATAAAAAAAAAAGTGGAAACATTTAAGTAAGTCCACGCCATAAAAGCATATGAAATCTGAGAAGTCCTAAAATTAGTTAACATTTAAAAATCATTGGAAAAATGTTTCAAAAATTAATTCAATTATTTATTCGCTTCCATTTAAATAACTTTTGATCATACGAGTATTTATACGTCTAAAATTCATATTAAATTAATTCAGTTTTCTGGAAATTTATTATTAGTAGCTGAACATTTATGGAGGTCTAAAATGGACGCTGGTCACTTGGAAGTTTTCGAAAAATCCTTTTTCATGCTCATTTTGTTTTCATAGTAAATTCTTAAACGTGTTGGGGACAACGCAGGCTTTATGGGGACAACTTTAGGGACACTCGCCGTCAATTTTATTACCTGGATTCGAACTTAAGACCGCTAAATCAGGACACTAAAAGACTTTTTTAAAAGTAAAATTAAAAAAAAAAACAATTCACAAAATATAATAAAAAGAACGACAGTGATTAAGTATAAATTTTTTTTTAAATGTCGAGAATATAAGATCAGGCCAAAGAGCTTACAAAATGGGAGGGACACTTTTATCGAACCAAAACAAAGTTTCTATCATTATTAAGAGCTGTCATTAACTGCCATTATTGAGAGCCATTTGGCAACACTGCATAATGGTGGCGTATAGCATTTTTGGAGAGCCGAAAAGTAATTAAAATACTTCTCAAAAGGCTCAGAAAAGGGTTCTTGACACTGGCATTATCGAGAGCCACTTGGCAACATTGTATACTTACCCCTCGTCTTTCACACCTTACATAGCTTGTACGTTCGTCCCTCCCAGATGTGCATTAGAAATTCTAACATTGCTTGCGTTTTTGTGTAAGGTTTGGTGAATCCGCGAGTTTGATTATGAAAAGTTGCAACGAGCCTATGGTGGCGTAAATCATTATTTGTAGCGCCGAAAAGTAATGGAAGATGAACCTCGCCCAAAAGGTTCTTAACACTGGCATTATCGAGAGCCATTTGGCAACACTATAGAGTTTTCATTTAACATTGAAAAACTTCTCAAAAGTCTCAGAAAAGGGTTCTTTGTGTCAAATCGGACGGACATCTTCATCAACAAGGACAGGATTCCAGAATCTACCTAGCCTTCCTATTCACCTGATTATACTCCGTGTGACTTTTTTTGGTCTCCAAAATTAAAAAAACACTTGTAATGACGTCATTTTTGTATACTCAATAAAGTCCAAAAGCGTGCAATAGAGAAGCTGAAGGGGATTCCAGTTAAAACCATCCACCATTTCTACGAAGGATGGAAACAATGTCTCCGCCAATGTACGAGGTCTGTTCAAAAAGTATCGCGAGTTTTGAATTTCAAAAAATTTTGATTTTTTGTAGCGTTATGTTGGTATTTATGTCTCTCACTTATGCCGACAAGTTCGGCCATTTTGAATGTTCAGTTAATTTTTGACAGCTGCTTTGCTTGCACGTGTTTTGGCTCGTCTTCGATTTTTGCCCATTTTCGACCAAAAACAACATCGCATTAATATTGCTAAGGAGCTGTTGGACTCTGTCCGCGATGACCCAAATTTACTCCAGAGGGTCATAACTGGTGACGAATCCAAGGTTTATGGTTATGACGTGGTTTTGCTTACAGTTTTCTTCGATTGCAGGGTCGTGGTGCATCATGAGTTTTTGCCACAGGGTAAAACGGTCAATAAGGAATATTACCTGCAAGTTATGCGCAAGTTGCGCGAAGCAATCCGCCAGAAACGCCCGGATTTATGGAAGAACTAAAATTGGCTTTTGCACCATGATAATGCCCCTGCTCACGCATCGTTGCTTGTGCGCGAATTTTTGGCCAAAAACAATACACTAATAATGCCGCAGCCACCGTATTCCCTAAATCTGGCCCCCTGTGACTTTTTCTTGTTCCCGAAACTGAAGAGCCCCATGAAAGGACGACGCTACGCTACGATTGAGGAGATAAAGACGGCATCGAAAGAGGAACTGAACAAGATCTCAAATAATGATTTTTTGAAGTGCTTCGAGGATTGGAAAAAACGTTGGCACAAGTGTATAATATCTGGTGGGGATTACTTTGAAGGGGACAAAATAGAAATTCATGAATAAATAAATAATTTAAAAAAAAAAAAAAATTCGCGATACTTTTTGAATGGACCTCGCAAAGTGGAATTTGGTAAATTTATCTTCTCCCTATTCGCTCCATTTCGCGAAACTTTATGAGAAGATTAAAATGACGTTTGATAGAGCCACGTGACTCTTCTAAATCGCAATTACAATTAGTGAGTATATGGAATTGGCATAGTATAAGTCGGGAAATGTAAATTACCGTAACTGAGAATGAAAGATTGTAAGTTAAATACAATCAGTCAGTGGAGTTTGATAAGCGAACAACAGACTAGACGATATGACGATCCCATTGCTCACATTTTCTATTAATAATTTCACATATTCCAACTCTATTAACTCACTAAATAATGCAAAGGTAAAAATCGAAATTCGATTAACAGATAAAAATAACAAGAGAAAAAACAAATTTTTCATATATGACACATAAAATTCAAACTTAACAGTTGTTCGACAACGATAATACCAATGCGAGTCATTTTATATTTGAGTATTAATCGATTACTAAGACACTAGGCGCGCGTTATACGATATTTTAATATTATAATTATCATTGTTATTCACATTAATATGATGACTGAACGTTATCAAGTGTAATTCTAATACTTCCAATTTGCTTTTATTTATAACTACGTGACTCTCAGTGCGTATTAATAGCTTATTATTCTTAGATTTTTATTGTTTTGCTGTTTAAAATTTTCAAATAATACATTTTATTTATAGAAAATAATACAAGACATACGAACAAATTTTTAGTAAAAATTGGTAATATCGTATGAAATATGATCGCGTTAATTATCACACTAGCTACCACATCATGATTTGTTTATTTATGTGACTTGTTTAAAAATATAATTGATAAAGTGGACCATCAATAAGCTGTCAATATTCTTAATAAGATCTATCACTTATTTCGAAAGAATTATTTTCGATTAGCAAAGCAAAGATCAATGATGTAATTTCAAACTTATGTCACACGATATCAAAATATTTTTAAACATTTTTCAAGACTTTTGTAAACACAGTCGATCAAATTTTTATTGGCATTGAATTTAAAAGACAAAACATAAATAGAAATTTTCTTCATTTTTTTTATTTACACATATTCACTATTTGTTTTTTTTTGTTGTGTTGTTTTATAGCTGTCAAACATATATACCATCCAATATGGAGTGTTTAGCCACTGAAAAACTGGTTAACTTGTAAAAAAATTCTACAAAAGTGGTAATTCTGTCGTGGCTATTTTTCGAACTGAATTTCCTTCATCAATAAAGCTTATTTCTCGCTCGGTGCATACGTTAATAAAAAAAAAATGCATATCGCACACCAGATGCATTTTGGTCTGAAGGTGTCATTGGCTCTTATTTCTTTGAAACTTAAGAACCTGAACTTTAATATTTTATGTGGTTTTAAGAAGACTAAGCCATAAGCCACACAATATGTAAATTATGGCTTTATTGCGTGAAAAGTTCTTTGGACGCGCAATTTCGAGATTTGGTGCTGTAAATTGCCCTGCAAGATCGTGCTATTTGACGCCATTAAAGTTTTTCTTGTAGAGCGCGTTTACGCAAGCAATCCTTAAATTTCAGAGCATTTAAAAAACAACATCCGTCAAGTAATAGTAATAGCCCAATTTCAGGTAGAAAGTTGCATTAAAAATCATTCAAATTATTTCGAAAGGCAAGAAGTCTCGTGGAAGTAATTTGAATGATGTTTTATTCCATGCATAATGACTAAAAGATCTAATTTTATCGAATTCTAAATTTTAAGTATATTTGATTTAACTCTATTCTGTTTAGCTACTCTCATAAAGTGTGGGATCGGCATAATGGTAGGATCCTTGTTATATTTAGGCCCATTGATCGACGAGGTAATGGCTCTATGTTGTTTAGAAAATAAAGGGTTTTTTATTAAAATGTGTTGATACATTTATTTATGAGTCATTTTTGTTTCGACTGCAACATTGTAAGTTTCTCCGGTACTGACTGCTTCCCTTGTTGGTGTATCTTGCATCTACTTTTCGTAATAGAAGGCAACATTTATTTTTTTCCAATATTTTGATAATAAATGCAATTGTATTTAAGGTTTATTATTTATTTTGTATATATCAAACTTTTGGAGAGTTTTAAAACACGTCATTCTCCATGAAATGGTAGCAAACCGAAATGTTGGCATATTTTTGTTTACATCTAGATAGTAATCGCGAACTGAAAGTTTAAGTGCGGTTTTATTAAATTTAAAACAGTTTACGAACAAATAAGTATAAATTAATACATTTTCGTGAAAGATTATTTTGCAAGTGTGTGCGTTCTTACGAATGTATTCTCGAAAAAAATTTTATAGAATTTTTGTGTATAGGTCTATCCAGTTCTTCTATAATCTAATTTCTAAATATGCCCATTAACTAACACTTATGTCAATTACTCTCGTCAAAAAAAAAATCAAAATGGCTGCAATCAGCTGTCAAAGGCATAAATTAAAGAACGACTGGATAGGTCCTTTCGTCATATTTCCCTATTTATACACGTAATTTAATTTTTTCATATTTACAGTTGGTGTAGAATTTTCAGAGTAGATATCAATCTCACTGACATCTAGTTTTCGTAATGGAAATTTTCTGACTATTCAAAGGAGAAATATAATTTAAGCATAACAATCGTCCATATTTACATTTTCTATAATCTTTTTATATTAAATTGAATCGTAGTTGAATTTGTTATTTATTTTGTAAATATTAGTCAAATTTTTGCGCGTCAATTTGAAGTGGTAGCATAATGAACATTCTGCATATTTACACTTTGTTTACATTTTTAATTTTGACAGATACCAGAATCAATTTTATTTTTTTGCGAGTGATTTTTGTAAATTAGTAGGCCGGATTTGTTTGTAGCGGCCTATCAGGTTGTTCTATAATGTAAATCCCAAATACTTGTTGACACTTTTTGCAAAAACTCGCGCCAAAACAAAAAAATATGGCTGCAATCAACTGTCAAAGATACCTGGTTCCACTTGGAGAAACACGTTTCATAATCGGGTGCCAATTTTAACTAAACTATTTCCAATAACGTTTTTGAACTTTAGTAGCCATTTTTGAAATGTCAAATACGTAATTATCTATCTATTGTTTAAATAATAAAAATCCTTATAAGTACAAATATTTTCAAATTTCCGACAGATGTCAAACATATATGCAATCTTAAGTGGCATTTGTTTAGTTTACGGTTTTCATTTTTTATTTTTTAATCGAACAAATCATAGCAACAACGTTATTTTCTGTTTTTTTTTAATTTTTGTATATCCAAAAATTGTTTTTTTTCTTTCAAAACGTGTGTCAATAAATAAATTGCATTTTACAAAATTTTTACATCTATTAAAAATGTTTGGTAAGCTCTGGAACGGTAAGTTTTTTTGATTCTATCAAAAGCAGCTGTTATATTTATTATAAAAACAAAACGAATTTTATAAAAAGTTGATAAATTTTTAAATAGAAAAATTACCACTTTACTTATTATTATCGTATACAAATTTCAATAGTTAATCAATATTCGTTTTTTTTTTAAATTTAATTTGAAAATTAAAAATATTACAGTTTTTACGAAAACACCCAAAAATTATCTAAAATCATTTCTCAATATTTCGCCTGAAAAAATCTTGGATGTTAAAATGGTACCAAATTTTCTTTTCTCAAAATTTGCTCCATAAAAAATTCTTGGTGTGCTACAACGTAATTTATTAACTCCTAACCGTATACGAAGTTTGCTCAAAAACATTTTTGGTTCTTTGTTAAAGAATAATAAAATCGTTAAAATGATTTTTATATACGATTTGTGGTATATAAGTTATGATATTAGCATGATCGAGAGAGTGATTCGGCAATACTGCGATTTTAGTTAGTCCCTTCTAGAGTTACAGTACAAGTTTCAACCTCATCTGGTAACTACGCAACCCTATAGATCGTAATTAGGGGAGTTGTGTTTTCGAAGTGCATTGCAAAAAATTGAATAACAAAATTTCGGGTAACAATGTCCCATTAAATGTCCTTTACTTCGTAAATCCGCCAGTTTGACATGTCCCATAAACTTTGTGAATCCGACAGTTTGACATTCGAAAATTGGCAATGAGCCTATTTGGAATATTCCTTATCAAAACCGCAAATTTTTCGGTGGCATATAGTATTTTTTAAGGAGCATTGGAAGACGAACTTCGGTCAGGGAGGCCTTGAACATCAAGTGAGGGCCTCTTGTGAGATCAGACTACTGATTAACAATGAAGCTGATAGTATAGTTGAAAGACAATGCAGACACTTGGACACTCCAGCCTATCACACGGTAATCTGTGGAAAAAATGGATTCATGTGGCTCCCCTATTCAGCTGATCTCAGTTTGTGAGACTTTTTTTCTCTTCATGGTTAAAAGGAGCCCATAAATGGACATCATCTTGATACTGCCGATAGAGCACTCAAAGGAGTGTAACCAAAGGGACAATTTTAAAGGAGATATTTTTAATATATATAAATAATAAAAAAAAATCGAATACTGCTACGATTATTATATTGTAAGTAAATTTAGAGTTTTAATATGTGCTCGTATATCATAAATTTCATGAATTTAATTATATTTAGGAAATTTGATGTTAATAACATTGCTATTAGTATAGAATTTCGTTAATTCTGGTTTTTTTTTAAAAAAAAAACATCTGAAAAGGCTATAAACAACAGCGGACTATAATTAACTTTGAGAAAAGTAAACACATTCTTGGATCCATTACAGTGTGTGTTTTTTTTGTTTGGTTAAGAACATGAAAATCTCAACTATCCAAAAATAATCGCTGACATGAACGTAATTAAAAATAAATAATAATTTAAGATTGACTTTAATATTCTCCAAGTTCATGTGTAGCACTTTTATCTTTTGCACAGAATAAATTTCGGGGTCTTATGAAAGCTTTTCGTTTTTTTTAAGGCATATATGCGTCCTAAAGAGAGTCTATAAACAGCAAACTTTCGTTATGGGTAATTACCCATAATCAATTTATTTGTTTTTTTTTTTTTTTTGAAAATACAGAAAATCAATTCCCAACAGATTGTGAAAATACAGAAAATCAATTCCCCTCTTTCTTCGGGTTGATATCTGTTCTTGTTCTATATTTTTCGATCTTTAAACTTGAAGGCTAAAAATACGGTTGAATGTCAGATGGTTTTTCCAAGAATTTTCATATTTCGGTGACATTTTTATTTTTGAAATTAGTTTTTTTTTTGGCTTCCTACTCGACAATTTACTCTTATTTATCTATTTACTCGCGCGTACTTACTTGAATATATTTTCTATGTACACAAACAACGGATACAAATTTAATAAAAATTGGTATAAAAATATAAATTTTCTAAAAAATAGTAGAGAAGAAACAAAAAATAAATAAACAATCCCCGAAATTGTTATTAATAAGAAAAAATAAAATACAAATAAAAAAAAATGTCTATTTTGAATTAATTTTACAATTTGACTGTAACTACGAGTATTTGCAAAAGCCAAGATTTTAGACCGAATCGATTAGATTGCCAATGAAATATTATAATTCGAAGAGGAAATCTTTTTTAATGAAATTCACAGAGCTCGAAATGTCGAAATACAAAATAAAATCCATTCTCATCAAAAATGTGTACTACCGCATACAAAAAAAATGACGTCATTTGATCGATTTGACCGCAAAATTATTATTTCTCATCATTTTACTTTCTCATGTATAAATTTAAGATTATTATTACAAGTACTAAAAGTGAAATCAAAAACAGAATTGTATGTGAAACTATTAAAAATATTCATTAGGAAGTCCAGATTAGAAAATATTCCGTTTCGCAAATAGATTGCCAAGAAAATAATTGTCGTCGCTCTTGGCAATTTATGTTAATATCAAAAAATTTGCGATCTCAAAAAATATTAACAAAAAAAAAATCTTATATTTTTTAATAGCGAATATATATTTTGTATTTATATTTATAAAGATAGAATGCGCGCACCTGTCATCTGTACAAGTATTTTTATAAAAAAAAAAATTTTTTTTTTTTGGTTTAATGTTGTTTTCGTTCAAAAAGTAAACAATCAGAATTAAAATAATACAAGTAGTTTTGTGTATTTGTTCTGCAAGTATTTTAGAAAAATAAAGATAATCAAAACTACTGATGATCAAGCTGATCAGATAAAATTGATCTCTACATTTTTCTCATAATTGGCGTTATTTTTAAACAAAAACCCCCCGCCCTTAGTATCCTTATTGATAATAGTCATTTAAATGGGTTCTGATTTATTTGAAATTGTTTCTAAAATAGGTCACTTCAGATAACATTTGTGCTGACCATTTTGTCGTTTTGCTATTTTCCGACTATTTCACTACCTAGAGTCAAACTTGAGATAATAAAAAATTTTCCCACACCTGTTAACACTTGGCAGATAGTTGATTTTTTTTGAAAGAAAATGTCTTATGCGATCTCATTGGATTTCGGATCTTTTGAACTAATCAACTAATAACATATGCGCTAATCATTCAATTTTAAGAATATAAAAAAAATACACCGTAAAAAAGAAGCTTAAACATTTGCAGTGCTGAACATTAATTAAAAGATAAAAGATAAAAGAAATAAATAAATTATCCATTAAAAACAAAATTAAAAATTATAAACAATTATTCAATTTATGCTTCCGAAAGTAAAGTTAAAATTAAGGCATAGTTAAAATTCGGGCTTTGGTAAAAGTTGTATTTGATTATATATTGGGTTGTCCGGAAAGTAAGTTCTTTTTTTTTTTATAAAAATAAAAGGCAATTTTCTTATAGTAAATTAATATTTTATTCAATTAAATATTGTCCAGTCGGATCCAATACCCTTTTGCTATCTTTCTGGCAGTAGCATGATTCCACGCCCTATTTTAATCCACCAAATTTTTGCCTTAATTTTTTGAACTCTAGGCAAAAAATTATTTTACTTACTTTATGTTTTACTCTATTGGGTTGGTGCAAAAGTTATGCCCGTTTTTTATGATCCTAGGTAAATCAATTTTTTCTTCAGAAATGATGAATAGTACCTTTTTTTAAATGATTGCATTATATAAAGGATGCTTTCCCTCTACTTTCTATTCAGTTTTGGCCTGGCCAGAGTACAGTGAAGAGCCCTTGTATTTTTTCAAAATGTCGGTCGAGAAAGTGCATTTACGTCATTATTTACTTTATGAATTCCGTAAAGACAATACCACGAGTGTGGCAACCAAAAACATTTGCGAGGTGTATGGAGCAGATGTCATCAAAGTTCGGCAGGCACAAAGATGGTTTACAAAATTCCGATCTGTGGATTTTTCACTAATTGATCAACCACGTACCGGGTGGCCATTGAAGTCTGATGAGGACAAGTTAAAAGTCATAATTGACACCAATCCACGTCTTACCACCAGGGAGATCGCATCGATGATGGGAGTCAACCATACAACCGTATTAAGGCATTTGAAGCGTATGGTGATGGTTTCGCGTTACGACGTTTGGATACCTCATCAATTGTAGGCTGCCAATTTATTGGATCGGGTTTCAACGTGCGTTGCTTTGAGTGCGAGACAAAAACATGAACCTTTTTTGCATCGTTTGGTAACGGGAGATGAGAAATGGGTCGTGTACAACAACGTGACAAGAAATAGACATTGGGCTATACCTGGACAAGCCCCATTAACAACTTCGAAAGCCGAAATCCATCAAAAAAAGTTATGCTTTGTGTTTGGTGGGATTGTAAGGGTATTGTGTATTTTGAACTCTTGGAATGCAATCAGAAAATTACAGCAGAACGATATTGTCAGCAATTATTCAAATTGAACATCGTCCTTCAAAAGGATAGACCAGAATTGGTAAACAGAATAGGGGAAGTATTTCATCACGACAACGCGCGACCACATGTGGCTATGATGACCCAAGACAAGCTGAATTGGGATGTTATCAAGCATCCACCGTATTCTCCAGATCTTGCTCCTTCCGATTTTCATTTATTCCGATCACTGCAAAATTTTTTAAATGACAAAAAATTTGATACAATAGAGCAGGTAAAAACAACCCTTACTACATATTTCGCATCAAAATCCAAGGAATTTTACACTAATGGTATTAATAAGTTGATAGAAAGATGGGAGGAGGTTATAAGAACGGATGGAAATTATATAATTGATTAAATAAATAATACAAATTAAATAAAAAATGTTTAATTGTATATGTAAAAAAACGTTATTACTTTTGCACCAACCCAATACCTTCAAAAAACATTCATGTTTCGATAATATTTCCAAAGTAAACAAATTTATTTCAAAAATAAGTTGTCAATTCGCGGAACGCACCAAAACTGTTTTATTAATAAATAATATTTAGGGCGAAGGTTATTATTATTAAATTTTTAACTCAATAATTTTATTAGATGCATCATCACATCCATAAAAGTACACTGTTGATGGGGCGTGCACATCCACCGCGGCATCGTTGGTCTCTATTTCTTGCTGAAGAAATACCAATGATCAACTACTAATTCTTTATAAACATGAATGATATAAGCCTGGAGGATATGTACCATAGTATTAGCAGCATGATGCTACTGACTATATATCTCCCAAAACCATCTATTTATTGAACTCACGATTTGCCATCAACGTGATTTCACACAATTACCCAGACAATTTGCCTCCCAAATCATGCGATTTACCACTACTTGATTTTTTGCTTTCGGGATATGTAATATCTTATAAAGCAGAACCAATTTATGCCTTATTAATCGAGATTAATCCCGTTTACATCGAAAAAGCAGTCAAAAAATGGTCCAAGCGGAGGAGTCTCGTTGAGGTGGCCAAATATCCGAAATTATTTTTAAACACTAATGGCAAGAAATATTTCTAAATTTATATCTTTTTTAAAAACACCATATATTGATTGGCTATGTAGTTTTATTTTGAATGTTATTCAAGGATATAAAATAAATATTAGCTGGACTAATATAACTGGACTACCATCCAAGTGGTTGTGGATTGGAATCCCGCTGAGGTGTGATACTACTCTAATTCCCAAAAAAAAAACACTTTTCGTCCTGTTATCACCTACCAAAGCTATTAACTATCAGAAATACGGAAATGTCAATACCAGCTTTCGGAAAGAAAAAACCAATCGTGGGTAAACACCTGTATTGGTCTAAATAGACATAACGTCAGACCCTATCCTACATGAAACTGCACAAAAATAAGCAGTAAAAGAGCTGCAGCGTACCGATCATCTGCTAAACAAAGACAAAAAACATTATTTTAAAACCGAAAAAAATTTACGAGTAATTATAATATTAATATTTTATTCGATAAAATATTGTCCAGTCTAATCCAATACCCTTTTGCCATCTTTCTGGCAGTAGCATGATTTCACGCTTATAAAATTTTTGTTCTTTGCTGGTAAAAAACAGATCCAAGTGATTTTTGACCTCCTTATTTGAATTATATGTTTTACCGTCTAAAAATTTTTGTAGAGACTGGAACAAATGATAATCGGAAGGTGCTAGGTCTGGAAAGTATGGTGGTTATGTCAGTATGTCCCATACAAGCTCTAAAAGCTTTTGCCGAGTGGTGAAACTTCCAATATGTGGTTTCGCATTATCCTTTTGGAACACTATACATTTCCTATTGACCAATTCTGGCCTTTTTTCTTTAAGTGAATCATTCAATTTGTCCAACTGATGACAGTACACTTCAGAATTGATAGTTGTGTTGCTCGGTAGAAGCTCAAAATAAACGATTCCTTTAAAATCCTACCAAACAGATAGCATAACCTTTTTTTGATGAATATTGGTTTTCGAAGTGCTTTGAGCCGGTTCATCTTCTCTATTCCAGGATCTTTTCCGCTTAACATTGTTGTAGACAACCCATTTCTCGTTCCCAGTGATGATAAGCTTAAAAAATTAATCATTTTCTTGGCGTTTGAGAAGCAAATCACAAACGTCAATGCGACGGCACCAATTTTTTTCCGTCAGAAGATGAGGAACCCACATGTCGAGCTTTGAGATTAAACCTAGCCGTTTCAAATGATCATGAAAGGTAGTATTCGATAAATTTAATCTGTCAGCAATCTCACGAGTTGTTATTCGCCGGTTTGCATCAATTAATGCCTTCATTGTGTCTTCATCAACTTCAACTGGCCTTACAGAACGTGGTGCATCTTCGAGATCAAAATTGCTGTCAAAATTTTGCAAACCAGTTTTGGCACTGGCGCTCACTTAACTCATCATTTCCATACACATTAGATAATTTTTTTCTTGCTTGAACAGCATTTTTAAATTTTCTATAGTAAAAAAGTAAAATATGCAGAAAATGCTATTTTTCGCTTTCCATATTTACCAAAAACTATTGTGCAAGCCTTGCTAACATATGTCAGCTGTCAAAATACATATTTTTGATTATTCGACTTAAGTGTGAAGTTGGTTGTGAAAAAAAAACAATTAAGTCCTCTGTTGGGAATAAACGAAATTACTTTCCGAACAACCCAATATATTACGTACGCATGGAATATTTTATCGTTCAAATAGATAGCATAATTAAGATAATTTTTGATGACTTAATTGCTCATAAGGAATATCGATTTTGAAATACTCTAAAATGTGAGACTTGTCTGTGTAAACATGATTTTTCACGTAGCCCCTTCGGAAAAATCTTAACCAACGTATTTTGGGAAATTTTCGTGACAATTTGTTATATTATGTGGGTTGTGGCTCCGTTTTCCTAAAACCACATACAAGTTCACAATAAAATCTTCAAAATATTTTAGTTATCATACGGTTATAGTGCTCAGAATTGATGGTGAATGGGCTCTCCTTGTTCATGTCCAACGAAATACGAGTCAATGACACCTTCAGACTGAAATGCACACTAGGCAGTTACTTTCACCGGATACAATGGCTCTAATCGATTTGTGACGATCCATCCATATGAACCTATTCTGCTTATTAACGTACGAGGTCTGTTCAAAACGTATCGCGAATTTTGAATTTCCGCAGGTTACGTATATTCGATTTTCGATTTTCTTGTGCCGTTATATTGGTACTCATGTCTCTCACTTATGCCGAAAAGTTCGGGCATTTTAAATATTCAGTAAATTTTTGACAGCTGCCTTGCTTGCACGTGTTTTGGCTCGTCTTCGATTTTTGCCCATTCCAAAAAAAGGATCAACGAATCGGTTTCGGGAACAAGAAAAACTCACAGGGGCCAAATCTGGGGAATACGGTGGCTGCGGTATTATTAGTGTATTGTTTTTGGCCAAAAATTCGCGCACAAGCAACGATGCGTGAGTAGGGGCGTTATCATGGTGCAAAAGCCAATTTTTGTTCTTCCACAAATCCGGGAGTTTCTGGCGGATTGCTTCGCGTAACTTTGCGCATAAGTTGCAGGTAATATTCCTTATTGACCGCTATGACCCTCTGGAGCAAATTTGGGTCATTGCGGACAGAGTCCAACAGCTCCTTAGCAATGTTAATGCGATGCTGTCTTTGGTCGAAAATGGGCAAAAATCGAAGACGAGCCAAAACACAGGCATGACACGTTTAACAGCTGTCAAGTGACAGGGATGAACCACAAGGTGGATAACTCTTTATGTATATCAATATTTAATCGATGTTGCCTAACCAGTCACTGTTCCTATAATAAAATGCTTCAAATTTCTGCTCTTATCAAACAGCACGCCATCTATTGAATAATAAAGTAATTTGATTAGAAACAATATAAAATCCAAGGAGTCGATATCAACTAGAACGATTATAACTTTTTACCGTATCAAATTAATATGGACAACAAAATTCTTTCAAAAAAATGTCCATCCTTGCGTTATTAAATAAAGTCGCCAATTTTTAAAAAATTGAAAGTTATTTTAAATCTAAACTTATCTATACAGAAGGATTAAGACTTGCCATAGTATTAATCAAATAATAAAAATAATTATTCTAGTTGTACAACTTTTTTCTTTAAAAAAAATTCAAATTTAACTGAAAATATTGTATACGTTTTCCAAAATATAAATAAAAAAACTTATTTTTTTATTAAAAAAAGTTTTGGCAATATTTTAGAATTCTTTTTTGTAATTTTTAGTAATACAAACTAGCGAAAATTTGTTGAATAGTCAAATAAATAAACTTACACCATTTTATATTATCGCAACAAGAAATAATTAACACCAACTGAAGTATTCCATATTAAAAACAGATTTCGTTATAATAACATACTATTATTTTCTTAGTGTGCGTTATTTTTATCACGTTCAAAATATGTGCTAGTAATTATCAAAACAAAAAAAGGTTGATTTAAAAAAAAAAATTAAAAAAAATAATAATCAATACCCTACCTTACAAGGTAATATAATGGATTAAGTCCGCACAAATATGATAAAATAAATAGTGTCCTTTTCAATATGACTGAATTATTTGGAATTAAATTACAACCGAAGAAAAATTCTACACAATCAATACATAGCAACTAAGAAAATATGAATGGTTAGTTAGTTTAGTTATTCAATGGTAACTATAGTTATTTACTAAATTATCCAAACTTTACTGCTCTGGCAGTTGGACTGAATTTCAACATTAAGGATGTGCGTGTACTGGTGGTACTTTTAGTTGTAGTCTGTCTGTGTCGGTATTACGAACGTTTTTAGTACTGGGCCATCATATATAAAATCATGTAGAAATAATAGATAATTTTAAGTTAAATCACTATTAAATATTATCATTAAGTTAAATGAGTATTAAGTACACAATATTTATTAAATCGAATAAATAAAATGCATAAAAATAGGATACATAATCGACGATATGGTGCTATAAAAAAAAGCTGTTTCGAAAATATATAATAAAAATTATTATTGGCCATTTATAATAAGGTTTATTAGTAGTTGTTAGTATGTGTTTTTTTTTTTGGAAATAATTATACATTGACTTTTTTTTCACATCAATAATTCAGAAGAATTTCTATAAAAAAAAAGTATCCGTCATAAATTAGAAGTGAAATTATTTGAAAAGTTAAACCGATAAAAGATAATGATTTTTTGGTTATGGAGGAAAAAATCAATTTGTTTTGTGAAGTTAAAAATGATGACTTGTATTATTTATTGTTGACTAATCGTATATTGGAAATAAAAATGTTCTGAATAATGTTACAATTATGGCCAATGTTGAAAAGCACAATAGTTCGATACAATTATCCGCTGGGGAGCAGATGCAATATTTGCAAGCGCAATTATTTCCAGTTTGTACAGTGACAACAGCTCAAGGTAATTTCGAAAAATAACATATGTTAACAAAAATTTCTTAAAATTTTTTGTAGAGATTTGATAAAATATCAATTTTACCTCTGAAAAAGTCCAGACCACCTAAATTATCCAGATCAGCTTAATTGTTTTTATTTTTTTTGAACAAAATTGCATTAAAAATTATATATTTTCGAACATTTGATTATACGCGTTAGTCGACAGATATTTAGAGTGATGACATTTTATTATTGTATGCATATTTCTAACTATACCCCCCCCCCCCCCCCCAAAACGTCTATAATGTGAATGTTATAGAGTCAAAAGTTCATTATTAGTCGGTTTCCATGTTAAATTGAAAATTATTTCAATAGTTTTCGTTGTATTCGTTGAACAAGCGCATGACATTTGGAATAAATTGAATTATGATTGACATACAGTCTATAGAAGCGTTCAATTAATATTTTACGTGTACATGCAATAATCTGGGGTGGGGGTGTGTGAACAAGTTCAGGTCTGTTAGTAACATTGAGAATTTTCGTACAGACAAATAATGTTTTAATAAATATTTAAAGGCTTTTTTACATTTCAAGGAGTACCCAAGGAACTTACAAATATTTAGGAAAAAAAATACATTTATAATTTGAATTTTCGAAAATCGTCTATTTCATTTCTTACAATATCATCAAAACACAAAACACGATCTTAATTTTTTTTTTATATTCAAAAAATCGTCCTTTTAATTTCCAATATTTTTTTTTGGAACATTTTGGATTTTTTTTTTCGAAAATCTTTTTTTTCCCAATATTATTACTTCTTAATGAGTAGAGATTTACGAATTTTCGAAAACACCATTTTTAACTTTTTTCTTTTATTTTCTCAATATTTTCAAAATTTTGATTTTATCTCCAGAAATCGGAAGCGTAAAATTATTTTTATTAAAAGGAGAAGAATTTACGATTTTTCGAAAATCTCCTTTTTCCAGTATCATTAAGATCCTCTCATAGTTTTTTTTCTCTATATTTACAGTTCCTTTTTATAATTCCAATATTTTGGAATAATAAAATATGGCTTAAAATATTTTTATTATTCCAAATAATGGAATTATTCTCGTAAATCATTAGCGTAAAATTATTTTTATCAACAAGAGTGGTTTTACTAATTTTCGAATATCCCCATTTTTATATATTCACAGTTCTTTATAATTATTTCAATATTTAAGAAAGTTATTTTTATCTCACACATCATTAAAGTGAAATTATTTTTAGCAAGAGTAAATTTTGAATTTTCGAAAATCTCTTTTTTCTAATATCATCAAAACTTTCTATTAATTTTTTACTATACTTAAAGTTTTTTTCAGCATTTCAAAATTTTTAAAATTTCTTTTTTATCTCATAAATCATTAAAATAAATTAATTCCTAATAAAAAAGTAGATCTAGGAATTTTCGAGAATCCTCTTTTTTCCACTGTTATCAAAATTCTCTTCATTTTCTAAAAGTTGTCGTTTTGTTTTTCCAATATATTTTTAGCAATAAGAGCGGATTTCCGAAATTTTCGAAAATTCCGTTATACATTTATATTTTATCTATTCGATCTTCCAAAAACTCTTTCAGCATATTTTCGAAATTTCGCATTTTTTTCATCTTTTGGATATTCCAAAAATTGTATGTTCAGTTTTTTGAGATCACAAATTTGTTTTAATATTTCGGGAAAATTCTTATTTTTTCGATACTTTAAAATATGTCTTTAACTTTTTCTTTATACTTTCTTTGGTATTTTAAAAAAAAATTGATTTTCCTATATTTCTGATATGCCAAAAACCGGTTCGTATTTTTTGATATTCCAAATAAATATCCTTTCCAAATTTTTTTCAGTATTTCAAAAATAATATTTTTAGTTCTTTTGATATTACAAAAAGAATTTCGATATTATTATTTTTTTCATCTTATATATTTTGATATACCAATTAATTGTTTCAATATTTTAATTATACGAGGTCTGTTCAAAAAGAATTTTGAATTTCCGCGGGTTACGTATATTCGATTTTTGATTTTTTTGTGGCATTATGTTGGTACTCCTGTCTCTCACTTATGCCGACAAGTTCGGCCATTTTGAATGTTCAGTTAATTATTGGCAGATGCTTTGCTTGCATGTGTTTTGACTCGTCTTCGATTTTTGCCCATTCCAAAAAATGGATCAAAGAATCTGTTTCGGGAACAAGAAAATGTCACAGGGGGGCAGATCTGGGGAATACGGTGGCTGCGGTATTATTAGTGTGTTGTTTTTGGCCAAAAATTCGCGCACAAGCAACGATGTGTGAGTAGGGGCGTTATCATGGTGCAAAAGCCAATTTTTGTTCTTCCACAAATCCGGGAGTTTCTGGCGGATTGCTTCGCGTAACTTGCGCATAAGTTGCAGGTAATATTCCTTATTGGCCGCTCTACCCTATGGCAAGAACTCATGATTCACCACGCCCCTGCAATCGAAAAAAACTGTAAGCAAAACCTTCACATTCGACCGAATTTGGTGCGCTTTTTTCGGTCTTGGCTCGTGCGGTAACTTCCATTGGGATGATTGAGCTTTGGTTTCCACGTCATAACCATAAACCCATGATTCGTCACCAGTTATGACCCTCTGGAGTAAATTTGGGTCGTCGCGGACAGAGTCCAACAGCTCCTTAGCAATGTTAATGCGATGCTATTTTTGGTCGAAAATGGGCAAAAATCGAAGACGAGCCAAAACACGTGCAAACAAAGCAGCTGTCAAAAATTAACTGAACATTCAAAGTGGTCGAACTTGTCGGCATAAGTGAGAGACATGAGTACCAACATAACGCCACAAAAAATCGAAAATGGAATATACGTAAACTGCGGAAATTCAAAATTCGCGATACTTTTTGAACAGACCTAATATTTTAAAAACTTCATTTTATTTCTTTTCCAGATTTTCGAAAATCTTTTTATAATTTCGATATGCCAAATGTTCCTTTTAATTTTTTCTATATTGAGTGAATTTCTTAATTAATTTTTTTGACGAATATTCGAAAACCCTTTATTTTTTCTTTAGAACAAAAATTCTAGTTTTTTTCGAAATTTCGAAAATCCTTATTTTTGTTTTGGCAATATTTCCAAAAATCTTCATTTTATTTATTCAGTATTCGAAAAAAACCATTTTTAAGGATTTAAAATTATTCAAAAATTAATTCTGCTATATTTTTAAATCAGCTGTACTTTTTCTCGATATTCCCAAAAAAAAATCCGCCTCTTTTTTTCGATAGTCCGAAAAAAAAATTCTAATTTTTAAAATACTCCAAAATTTTATACATTTTAAGAATCTTGATCTAAGTTAAATAATATGAAATATTATTTTTCCTTCCAAAGCCTGAAGCTAATAACCAGGAAAAACCAAACAACCACAGACATCTAAGATTAGATATTTAGGAATTAATACATTTTGTGGGTAAAATCAAAATCCATTTTTAATTTTAAAAATAATCGATTTTCATAATCAAATATAATAAAACTTTAATATTATTATTATCTAAATATGTGAAGTTTGTCAACATTCGAAAATCTTAAAAAAATTCTACTTATACATTGCTGCACATCTATTGTAAATGTGAAAATTCCTATTCCTTAGAATTATGATACACATTTGCGTGTTTCCATTCAGTTGAACGAAACTTCCGATAAATCCACCTTCTTTTCTTTGAAATTAGTTATGGCTTTAGTATAAGGAGCAAAAGTTAAAAGCTTACATTCTAGACTATTTTAATAGTATTTCTGTATAGGCAATTTAGGGGTTAAATTTTACACGTAAATGATTTACTTAATTACTTTTGCATATTTTATATTTACTTGAATATTCGCATGACTAAAGGTACTGAGCAAGTTTAATGCCCTAAACGATTATTTTCTGTAATAATTCTTGGTTTTTGTGCTGTAAGGAAATGTACAATATTGCATTATAGATTAAAAAACTCACACATTTAGCTAATCCTTCTTCATTTAATATTGTGCTTTGAGGCGAATAGGAAAAAATCTATTATATCAACGTTTAGATATGTTCATACTAGTACATAGATATATATATACATACAAATGTCAATAAATACGGTATCGATAGTGCATATATCCAATTATTGATCGGTTTGATTTTTACTATTGAAACGGTAGCTAGTATTTATACTAAATCATTGTGATTATCTAAATAATGTTCTTTACCCCTGCATGAACGTACAAAAAAGAGAAATAAATAAATTAATAAATCTAAAAGCAGGAAAACATTGTGGAGCAGCTAAACTAAACTAAATCTTTGCACACGCGCTCCCCATCCAGGCTAAGAGAGCGTTCTATTTCGTTTGCACTTGCATACGCATATATTAGCAACGCTACAACCTCACAATTGAATTCAAACAGCGTCCACAGTACTCGTAGTGGTGGCATTGGTGTAAAAGTTCGTTCGGCTGACAGATTGTGGTGTTGTCGTCGGCGTTTTCGTTGTCGCTGATCTTAACGTTGGCATCTATCTCCATCCCGTCTGCGCTAAACAGTGCGTAGGCTTATTAATAGCATAGGCCTTATAGTGTAGCGTTTGCGAGAAGTGTGGAACGCATTTGTATTGGCACTTCCAGATTATATGCACACTTGCCCAAACATATTTTATACAAAAGCGATTGTACTAAAATTAGTATTTTATTAATGAGAAAATTTACCTCAATGACTAACTGACTGAACTGATTGTGAGTAAAAAACACAGTTAGACACGCGAACGAAGCTTTTCGAACATAAAAAAATCCGAATAGGAAAACTTGATAGAGAAAAGCTTTTTCAGTCATCTGAGTGGATCGTGCGGTTCGGTTGAGTTAATTTACAAATTTCGAAAGAACAAAGATATCCATCCCCAATCGTACACAACAATATAATCATTTGGAATTGTTGTTTATCTATCGATAATTTCAATTATCATATTTTGGTAGGTAAAGGGGATAATTTTAGTTTTTTTTTTTTTTTTTAAATAATTCTTTTCTGTTCTTCGTAAGGGATTGAAAGTGGGCTGAATTGGTGATTTGAAAATGTTTATTTTAAGTTTTTAAAAAGTAGCTTTTCCTTTTGCTCTCTTCATATAAACAGGAAAATTACATGCAATTTGTTTATATTCAGAATATTCGAAATTAGCTGTGCATTGACAAATATCAGTACATGAAATACTATTACTAAATGGATACTATAACTATTAAGTTGTAATATCGTGAATTGATAAGAATTTACAATTAAAAATAATTTTTTCAGTGTAAAAACGGTTACTTTAGTTACTGTGAAGCGTCTCTACAATAGGAAGTAATTTCGAAAATAATTACTAATGATTTTTAATATTTTTTTTTACTGAGATAAATTTGGAGATAATATTGAAAATATTTTTAATAAAAATTCGAAAATTTCGATTATTTGTTGAATTTTTATTGGATTAATTTTGAAAGTTTTTGATTTATGCTAAAAATTGTACACAACTTTCTATTTTAATAATATTTATATTTTTGTTAATTTGAACAACTATTTCCAATTCAGCAAGTAAGTATCCGCTTATAACAAAAAAAAACGTTCTTTAGTTTAAAATTTCGACCATTTTTGATATTCTGTCCGTTATTGTCGAAATTATTATTGTGAACTGACAGTTAATGTCTCTTCCAAACAAATCATATACAAATATTCTGTACTTTATTGTCCATTATTTATGATTTAATTAACTTAAAATTTATTGAAAAATTAAATTTAATATGTAGTTTTGTATTATTGACTTTTTGGTTGACATTATACAATAAATTCGAGTGTGTAGTTGTTAATTTACATTAAAAACTAGTGCGAGTTTTTTTTTTTAAATGAACATTCAAACGATAATTGAAAGTGAACAAAATTAATTCTTCCAGGTTTTCTTGGGAGCTTTTTGTCGAAAAATTTGAAAACAAATCAATTAGAAGTGAAAACTGATGAGAAAACACTGCGATCGATTGCTCGACTAAAAGAACCAAGAGATTTGTTCGCATTGCCTAAGGAGAGAGATCATGACTGTCCACAGCAGGCCGCCCGATGGCCTTCCGAATGTCAGGTAGGTTCATTTCTATTATGTTAGAAATTAGTTTTATTTTTGGAGCTTGGCCAAATTTCACTTTGATTATAATACATATTTCTCAATGGTCATGTTTTAATTGGAATTTGTTTGCATTTGTGCGATAAAAGAGAATTTTTATATACTCTTCATTTTTGATGAGGAAGCAGCATATTCTTTTTGGTTTTTTTTTTACTCGTACAAAAAAGTACTTGGATCACAATCATGATAATTAATTGTAAAGCATCGTATATGTTTTCATATTTAAAAAAATATTTTCTATTACTATACTACTTTCCCTAATCACTGTACATCTTCCACTTCCACTAACATGTGAAGAAACCAGTGCGTTATTTTTCTAAAAATAATAACGAAACAAAAACAAATGAGATCATAGAAATTTATTTGTCAAAAATATTTCTCATGCCTATGACAATTGTGTTCGATCCCAAATTAGTTGTTACCATTTTGTTAACACTAGACAGTCTGATTTTTTCTTTTCAAAAAAGGCCAAACATTTTCTTTAATGAGTTCTTCTCGTAATGACATAAGTCATTAGGGAAAATAAACTTCACAATAGCTCGTCCAGTTTGGATATATTTTTTAAAAAATGTGGGATTTATTTCAAGGTAAATGCTATGTTATCATATTTGGCTATAGGTAAATACTATGTAATCATATTATAAAAGAGTAATATTTTTATTAATTAGAAGAAACTGGATTAAACACGGCCAATAAGTGTTATAGGAAAAACTTCACAGATCCTTGCACTCGTGTCTGTTTTGATATTGTTATAATAAGGTGGGAACTATCAGCCATTTACTTTACTTTGTCACATTTCTAGATCAGACATTACTTACTTCGTGGGGCAGCGATTTATTGAAAAAACTACTCTGCTGGATTACCCCTACCGTCTTCGTTTCCGTTCAATCAAAACGCAGTCTTTTTAAGACTATTGTTGCGAAGACATCGATAGCCGTCCAAGCCATCCTCGAGTCCAACGTCAGAGCTACGATGTACTCCGGCGTCAGGGACCCGCCACTACCTTTCTGTGGCCCCTTTCTTTTCGCTTGGAATGGGGTGCTGTTAAATAACACGTGTTATGCGAATCCCTCAAGAAGGGCTAATTTGACTACAATACCATTTAAAGCGCGAAAACATTAATGTCCTATCAAAAAAGACCATGTGGCCGATCTAACCACAGATCCACTGCTGGGATGAGACGATGAGTCCACCTGGAATCGTCACCAGTATCCCAAAGATTTCGCCACTGCCGCATGGTTTCCTTCCTTTTCTCCGTCATTGTGTTATTGGGACTTCTCCGGTCGTACAGTCTCTGTCGCTCATCTGCCATAATTTCGATTGCTTCCCTCAATGCGCTCCTACGGTAGACTGAGACAACTCCACATATGTAGGTTGCTCTAACCAGCCTATCCGCCCGAATCGGTGCAGTTTACAGCAGGATGGACCTGACCTTCGGTCGCCAACAGGCTACTACTATGCCTGAGTCTACCAAGTTTTGCATTAGGCGCGCTAGTGTCATCATTGTCTCCGCTGCTTTCACATCCACGTATAATAGGTGTTCCTAAAATAGCAGCCTCGCGTCAATCATCACTCCTAGGTACTTTGGCGATGGTCCCGACGTCACCTTACGTTCGCCAATCCCAACAGTAGTGCTCTCTCTGCACTTTCTGCCATTATGACCACTACCAATTGTGAGTGGCTGTGTGAAGACAATAAAATTATTATTCCAATAATGTTGCCACCTCCACTTGGACTCGTTTCTTTCCTCCGTACGAGCTTCGGATCGCACCCAAGCGTCACACCGGCCTCTCCGGCGGTACAGCGTCTGCCGCTCATCTACCAGTATTGCGATCGGTACCATTCCGGCCACAACACAAATAGCCTCATATGACACCGTTTTGAATGCGCAGCCCACCCTCAATGCACTCGTACGGTAGACTGAGACAACTCTACGTATGAAGCATAAATCAGGATTGACTCGACCACGGACGCCAACAGGGTCCTCTTACTCTGCATTGGTCCCTCAAGGTTCGGTAATAAGCATGAAAGTGCCATCAGTTCACCGACTGCCTTCTCGCCCACGTATAAAAGGTGTTAATGAAACAGCAGCCTCGTATCAATCATCACCCCCCAGGTACTTTAGTAATGGTTTCGAGATTACCCCATGTTCGCTAATCTTAACGGTAATGCTCTCTCTGCACATTCTGGCCATGATCTGCACTGCAAATTAATTGTACAAATTTAAAAAAAGGGAAACAATTTGGAAAGAAAAATGAAAAAAGAATTAAAAAAACTAAATAAAAACCAGAGAAATCCACAATTAGAAACCTACACTGAGAAATAAAGGAGAAACATAAAACATGGTGGAATCTACCAGCGACTACTAATATGGGAGAGAGCTAGATGGTATGTTCTTCCTGGGCATTTCCCAAAACCTATCAGGACACCCACACCCCTCCTAGTCCACCACCCATCAATATCTTTGATATTTCTATAAAAATTGTAATAATATCAATATAGATTATTGATATTTAGTTGTACTATTCCACTAGCAGGTAGTGGCCTGCTAATAAAAGACACCTTTCCCCCTTTTAAAGGATTGCCTTTTTATGAATCTTGAAATCAACCCCCTCATGATACATGGGACGAATTACGAGTTTATTTCTTCTAACTCTTTTTAATGTTGTCCCTAACAAACTGGCTAATCATAATCCACCGCTTTATATCATTTTTTGTTATATAATAGATAAATATAAAATCAATCGATTAATTTTAACAAATTTTAAATTTACTTTTTCAATTTTAAACACATTTTAAAAGGTACTCGATGAACGGGTCTATCACATAGCATACGTTCCGACTCTACCTGAGCCATACTATCAACCGACTGGCCATGAATTAAGACCCCGTCCTGTTGGAGAAGAAAATGGAGTTGTTGTTTATAACTATAATCCAGTCAGTGCCGTAAATTATGTAAGTATTTTAAACTGATTTATTCGAATATACGCACATTTAAATAATTTAAAAAAAATTTTAACCTAAAATAAATTATAATTGTTAGCATGCACAACCTTTATTTTTCCTTAAAAATTAATAAACTACAATAATTTAACGGCCAGAGAGATTTTTTTTGATGAAGTTACTAAACTTTATTAAGGTCTCCCTTCGATATATTATTAGGCCTTCCTGCCAATTAAAAAATCCATGCCGTCATATTAAAAAAAAAAACTCCACCAATCATGTAATCCCTCTTCCCGCCTATTGCTAATATTACTAGGGGTGTTCAATAAATACTGAGTTTGGTTAAATTCAACTATTTATTATACATTATGACCCAGAAATCAGAGCTGGCGACCGAACAAGTTCAAGATCACCCATTAATTGGAAAATTTTGGGACTTGGGGCTTCTACGCTGCTAAAATTCATCGATTACGAGATGAAAAAAGACGATGAAAGTTATAGCACCAGTCGATCCATTACTCATCTCTAAAATTTAACAAGTTCATCATCTACACACACGCAGGGCTCGGTATTGGGGACTCTGCTGTGGAATGTGATGTGTGATGGTATTTTTAAGCTTTATATCCCAGACATGGAGTTGCTTAAGATGAAGTGGCAAAATACTTCAATTCAACATTGGCAGGAAGTACAAAAGAGAGCATGTAACTTTACAGAATCTTCACACATACACTCACACAATCAATTTGCAGAGAGGATCATGGGCAGAAAGTGAAGAGAGCGCATTACCGTTGGGATTGGCGAACATAAGGTTACCTCAGAACTATTACTAAAGTACCTGGGGGTGATGATTGACGCGAGGCTGCTATTTCAGGAACATCTTTTATACGTGGGTATGAAGGCAGCGGAAACAATGATGACACTGGCGCACCATTTGCAAAACTTGGGTTACCAGACAAAGTAGTACTATGTTGGCGACCAAAGGTCAAGTCCATCCTGCTGTATGGTGCACCGATTGAGGCGGATGGGATAATTAGAGCAACCTACATACGTGGAGTTGTCTCAGTCTGGCGGATGAGCAACAGAGACTGTACCCCCGGAGAAGTCGCAGTAACGCGATGCGATACTGTTCTCGATGGCAGATGAGCTCACCGTATCATCTGGAAAGAAAGAAATCCAGGGGGCTGTGACAAAATATTTAGGACACGACTCTCGATGACAGATGAACTCACCGTATCATCTCAGTGATGAATCCTTGAATATATCGAAAACATGCTGAGGTTGCTTCCTGTCTATCCCAATTGTTGACTTGACACATATGCCTTCTGGCTAACCACTGCCCCTTTAAATTTGACAGCAACCCAATGTGCCCTTCTTGTGACGGAGTAGTGGAGAGCGCAGAGTACGTGTTCGTTTACTGCACCCGGTTCCAAGCAACCAAAAAAAACACAAAATTTGAAGCAATGCTCCCACTAATGTAGCAAATTTGACACAACCCACTAACGTCTGCAGCAAATTTGGCGGTTCAGGACTTTTTCAAAAAGTGATCGAAACTCCTATAGCCCAGCCCTTCACATTGATAGTAAGCAATTTTTCGAACAAAGAAAAATAGGAAAATTAATCAACGGATGTTTAAAGTGCGAAGAGATTAATGAAGACTATATAGACAACATAATTTCTCCTATGATGTGGTGCCATCTAATAGATTTCCGAATAGTTAAAAAGAGTACTCAACTTCGAATACAATTTGGAACACGGCTGGTGGTCTATCGACAAAAGGCCTTTGATATTGGCTTTGAATTTGGAATTCAGTCCCAACATGACTTTAGAATGATGACAAGCAAAAAGTAAATATCATAAATGAAATCCGTTTAGTTCCATACCAAGAATTTATTGAACACCCTTCATATAAACGGGTACAATAGCATACAAAACTAACTATTCAAAAGCATACATCACAATATCCACTAGATTATTTTGTTAAAACAATTCCATCAATAAACAGTTCAAATCTTCAACACATATTTTTTTTTGTTGGAACCTTCTCTTAAAATAACATAATTCCAAGACCCCACAAGGGTATTCTCTTGTTAAATATCCCACGGAATAGTAAATTGGAATTAAAAAATCGCAATTGATCATATAACATTTCCATTCTTTAATCTAATAAACATTTTAGACTAATAGACCCTTATAAGGAAGCATACTCGTTACAACATAGCTCTCCGTTCAACTTGTCCTGTGTCGAAAGAAAAAAATAAATTTATCTACCAAAAAAAAAAGATCGCCTCCAAAAACTAACTTATTTTCCTCAACATTTTACTAACTCCAATTACTGGCATATAAAATGAATTTTTTCTTAGTGTAACTAAATGCCAAACTCTACAAAAACAAGTCCCCTGCCATTATTAATACAAGTGTATTTATAAAACTACTATTGTAAATTTCTTTAGAAAATCAAAGAAAAAATTAAAAGCAAAACAACAGAATCAGATGATAGTGATTCTGATTGTTCATCAGGAGGAAGCCGAAGTTCGACGCCCATTGATAGAGCTGATACTCCTGATAAAGCTTGTAAACGTTTCTCAAGAATGCTTCGTCGCTCATCGAGCAAATCCAATGACGATGATTTCAATGAAGAGGATTTCACTCCAGACAAAACCTTCAAGGGCATACCATTAAAAAAAGAGAAACTTAAAATTATCCAATTCCCAAAAGCACAAAAACTTATTTTTAATGATGAATATTGTAGCGATAACGATCACCAAAATTATGATTTGGAAATAATCAATTCATCAATTCTGCCAATAAACAAAAATCTAAATTCTGCACAGTTTAGTCGGTCTAGTGTCGGTGGATCTAAGTTCTTAATGAACGTTCAATCCTGCTGCCTCAACCCGGATGACAACAATTGTAAAGACTTGGAATTCGAATCTCGATTTGAATCCGGAAATCTGGCTAAGGCTGTGAAAATAACTGCTACATATTATGAGCTATATTTGCGACCAGACCTATATACTAATCGTCATAGACAATGGTTCTATTTTAGAGTAACTAATACAAGAAAAAATGTCATTTATAGGTAAATTGTCAGAGCGTCCTATTTTAATGTTTATGATTTAACAAAATCTCTCCAATATCGTATCCTTACTGCTGTAGGTTTTCTATTGTTAACTTAGTCAAATCGGATAGTTTATATAATGAAGGTATGCGACCATTAATGTACTCCACAATCAACGCTAACACCTTCACAGAAGGCTGGAAACGATGCGGCGATAATATTTGCTATTATAAAAATGACGATGAGTAAGTTTTTTTTTGCTGCATACTGAATTAAAAAAAAATTTTATTTTCTATTAAATTTATTAGAATTTCCAGTGATGAGGATGAAGAGAATGGATCGTATACACTCTCGTTTAATATCCAGTTCCCAAATGACGAGGACACTGTTTACTTTGCGCATAGTTATCCTTACACTTATAGTGATTTACAGGTAATAATTTTCGAAGGTTTTGTTTTCTCAAAATTGAGAAATATATTTAAATATCTATTACGACCCATATTCGTGTGACTGTTTTCAACTGGTATTACCGTTGTCGATCGGGTGCTACGTTCGTTATATACGGCGATAATATAGTGCCCTTACTAACATATGCAGCTTTGGACCTAAAGTTTCTGAAGAAAGTCCAGAGATTAGCTCAGAACGGCACCTACAGCGGCTCTTGAGATCATGCTATATCTTATATCGGTTCAGACACGTAAAGAACGTTAAGGAAATTGAGCACATTCCTGAAATAGCGAACTTTCAGACAGCAGGTCTGGAATTACATATTAAGTATATATCTAAAACTTCTAGCAGCGCTGATTAGGAACGCAGGACGGTCCAAAAGGACTCGGCCGTAGAAATATACACAGACAGGTCGAGGAAGGGGAACATTACCGGAGCAGGGGTATCTTTGAATATAAACATGTCCCTGCGACTCCTAGACCAGTGTATCTGGATATTCGTGAGGCCGCAGTTTGGTTATAGAAGAATGCAATATCTGACATTGATACTATAATTTTCACCGATAATCTGGTAGCGTTTAAGTCGCTGTGGAATCACCATCTGTAAAAGATCGAGGTCTGTGAAGCACTTCTGCAGATGTCTGAATGACATTGCCAACCAGTGCAATATTAATGTACGGTAAGTTCCCGGGCATAGTAACATTCCAGGAAACGGTAAAACAGATACGTTAGCCAGGAATAATACCAGGCTTGATTTCCCCACTGTTACAGAGGATGCCTATGAATAAAGCTGCCAAACGAGAGGTAGAGCAATCTTAACTTGTGTCACATCTCTAGAATGATCTGGTCTTTGCTAGATCAGAAGAGAACTGATCCTTTTAAGGACGGGTATAGAGATACGCTAGATAACTAGGTATTCCCGTAAACGACTTTTGTCGTAGCTGTAAAGATAAGAAGAAACGGTTTTTCACCTTTTCCGTTCATGCCCAGCCTTCACATCCCTCGGAAGGAGGATGATTTGAGTGATATTGCGTGTGAATCACTCGCCTCCAATTGATCCACAGAGTGACAAGAGCCTTTATGATCAATTGGTATGACAACGGACGAAACTCTGGTCTAAATGTGTCCGACTGAAACAGCGGATAGCCACTCTAACATAACCTAACCTTAGGTTAGGTTAAAATGCCTAACAAAATGGAGCATTGTTAATTTTTTAGGTTAGAGTGGCTATCCGCCACTTGCAGGGTTTAGCTTTGAAGAAAATTTGAATGCTAAATGGTACCCCAAAGGTAGAGCGGGCCCTGAAGGACCATATTAATTTCAGTAGCGTGTTGTATAGTAAAAATTTACTTTTTATTGATAGTTTTCACCTACTGTCTAGCAGTCGTCATATCGTTAAGTTTACTCATTTTTATTTTCGTGTGATGCAGGCTCACTTTTTGTGGAATATTACTGCCATTTAAATCAGAAGTCTGTTCTTGGCGGAGTGTAAAGGTAACATGAGCACATTTTTGCTCAATCGCCTTTACTCTCCATTTTTTGAACCAGATTTATAAGGAAAGATTTTTATGCTGAGTAAGGATGGTTGTATCGTCCGCATATGTTATGATTAGGATATTATTATGGCAAGGATGATCATAGGTATGAATTTTATAAAGCATTGGACACCGGAGCTAATCGGATAAATGTCAAAATATTTTATATCTTTAACCACCAGAAAATATTCGTCTGAGAGATAGGACTTGAAGATGTGGATTTAACCAGAAGATAAGACTCGCCGCAGCTCTCCAAGCAATCTAGGGTGCCATACACAGGCAAAAGCGTGCGGAATGTAAAGAAATACGCCTGGGCAGCATTCCTTTCGCTCTAGCGTAGTCCACTATGCCATGACACTGCTGTATAGTGGAATACTCGGTACGAAATCCAAACTGCTGCTGAGGAAGCACACCCTCGTTTCAACAATAAATTTGGATGCAAGCTTATAGACCCGTAAGAAGTAGGAAGATTTTTGGGTTTTTGTTGAGTTTTGCGATAATTTTGATGACGGAGAACTTCCAAAGTGAATTAAATAATGATGTTCGGAGGATACTATTCGAAATATTAGTTATAAGGGCGAGGGTTTTGTGGATATTTTATTAAGTATTTCCGAAGTTATCAGTTCATATCCTGGCGCGTTTTAGTTTGATAGGTGTTGTATTGTGGATTTAACTTCGGAGGTGGACTTATAACTCTGTGCTGATATTTTTCTGTATTGTTTTGTTGTCATGTTGATTGGCTTGCATGGTTTCGTAAGGTTTAAAAGTGTTTGCTTAATGTTGTCCAAAGTTGTAGGCTATCTGTTTTTGCTCGGGTTGCGTCGGTGTTGCGTCGGTGTCAAAATTTGTCCCAATTACCTTTCCCATTTATAAGTCTGGGAGGGAAGGATTTTAAATCGGAGAGAAATCTGATGTAAGGATAATAGAACAATGATCGGAATTCAGATCAAAAAGTGTATTCATCGTAGGATTAACAGAATTAACAAGTGTGTCGATGAAACAGTCCGAAATACCAGAAGTTTTTTATCATCTCATTAAATTTATATTTTTTTGGAAATGTTCTACAATAGTATTTGCAAACGTAATTTCCATTGACTTCTTAAAGGTGGATTCTCTACATTCAATTGTATCTATAATATTTATTTTTGGTTTTTTTAAAAATACAGGATTATTTGATGGAAATTCAGCGTCATCCAGTCAAATCAAAATTTTGTAAGCTGAGACTACTCTGTAGATCGTTAGCTGGTAACAATATCTACTATTTGACTGTGACAGCACCGACTGTAGATGAAGATTCCAATAAGGTGAAAATTATTAATATTTCAAGATTTCATGACACAAACTAAGAGAAAGATTTGCAAAAAAAAAAAAAACAATTATTTTTGTTTAACTTTTGACATTTCTGATAAAAATAAATAAAGTATATATATGAAACTTTTATAGAAAAAACGAGCTGTTATTGTATCTGCTCGAGTACATCCTGGTGAAACACCTTCATCGTGGATGATGAAAGGATTATTGGACTTTATAACCGGCGAATCGCTTGTTGCCAAAAGACTCCGTCATAAATTTATATTCAAACTGATACCAATGCTAAATCCAGATGGCGTTATCGTTGGTAATACGAGAAGCTCTTTGACTGGAAAAGATTTAAATCGCCAATATAGAACTGTTATAAGGGAGGCATACCCTTCCATATGGTATACCAAAGCAATGATCAAAAGGTCAGTTATCATTATTTTCATAAGTCGGTATTTTTTTTTTTTTTTAAATATATGGCTACCCAAATGTGTTTGATTACATATAAATTGGAATTTAAATAAAACGTATGCACTCTAAATTTTAACATTTAAAAAAAATGCTTCGAAAACATTGATTTAGAAAAAAGAACCGAAAAATTGTTTCGAACGTTTCTAGTTTTTGACATTGGCTAAGAGATGGCGCTCTATAGTTGTTACAAATTATGTGACAGTTAATTTTCTGACATTGTTTAAGTTAAATATGAGTTTCTTAGTCCCACCCATTAGACACTTCCATTTATTAATAAGAAAATGTAGTAAAATTTCGCAAATATTTTTATTATAGACTGATTGAAGATTGCGGCATTGCTATGTACTGTGATATGCACGCACACTCGCGAAAGCACAACGTTTTTATTTACGGATGTGAGAATAAACGATCACCAGATAAAAAACTATCTGAACAGGTGTATCCATTAATGCTCCATAAAAACGTGGCCGACAAAGTACGTTCGTTTGGAATTGTTGAGAGTCGAATTTAATCAATTTTAATCAATTTTCTCTATATATAGTTTTCTTTTGAAAGCTGCAAATTTCGTGTTCAACGAAACAAGGAAGGCACTGGCCGAATTGTTATGTGGATGCTTGGAATAACAAATAGTTATACTATGGAAGCATCTTTTGGTGGTTCCACAATGGGATCAAGAAATGCAACACACTTTTCAACAGCAGTAAATTAATTGCAAATAAAACGAATTTCAAACAAATTTTTATATATGATATATTTTCCTTCCTTACCATAAAGGATTACGAGCACATGGGCAGGGCCTTCTGTGACACTCTACTGGACTTCTACGATGATAATCCAGTTAAAGTAAAAAAACGTGAAAGCATTTTTAAACGGCTTAAACGAATTAGGAGGCAGGAACGTCGTCAGAAAAAGGCGGCCAAACTGAAGAAAATAGCAAAGGAAGTTAGCCTTTTAAACGAGACCACTGTTTTGAGTAGTGAAAAAATACCATAACATCAGCTACGTCTATTTTAGAAGAAAAATCATGCTTTTCTATAAATAGTGCACCAATTGTACTATAGAAATATATGTTCACGACGCATATGTATATAGGCGTAGTTTTACTGCTCAAAAAAAAAACGAAAATAAAAACAAGGGTTTCGCGACTATTTGTATAAATTTTTATTGTCGCGTTAAATTTGTCAAGAACATATCCAAAAATTTCAGATAATAAGACTGAAATTTTGAACGTTTTTTTAAAGCAAAAAAGAAATTAATCGAATTTGTAAAATTTGTAAACGCTGTAATTATTCGTGGATTTAATTTCGTATCAATGAAAATTTCTTTGTTATTTTCTTCAGAAGCTTTATGTGCACATAATGTATATGTAAACAAGCTTTTATAGCAAATGTTTAAAATTATTTTTGTTTTTAATAGTATTTTAATTTTTATACACATGTATACACAATATTTATACTTTTATGAGCGCGTACAACAGAAATGCAATAAAACACATTTGATTTTTGTAAAAATATTTTTAATCTTGATTGATAGAAGGGCGCCGCCTAAAGGGATGGAAATCATACATAACACTAATGAAAATTTATACATATATATGTATATACACTACACCACATACAATAGATGAATTTGGATGCATTTTTTCATCAATTTGATGCGAATAAACATAAAAAATATACCGCAGGTTAGATTATGGAAGAATAGAGTATGAAAAAATCTATCCAAAAGGGCACAATTTGTTTTTTTTAATAACACCAACTTATGACGAAAACTTCATAATAGCGACGGAAATTGGAATTGACAAAGAAAAACCCTTAACGCCATTTACATATTGCAACAAAATTGTGAACACTATTGAATCACGTGACTCTGATTGATATTACGGTTGTCGAACGACTGGCAATTAATTGAAAAGTGTATTTTGAGTATGAAAAAATCTATCCAAAAGCGTAGAATTTGTATTTCTTTAATAACACCAACTTATGACGAAAATTTCATAATAGCGACTGAAATTGGAATTGACAAAGAAAAACCCTTAACGCCATTTACATATTGCAACAAAATTGTGAACACTATTGAATCACGTGACTCTGATTGATATTACGGTTGTCGAACGACTGGCAATTAATTGAAAAGTGTATTTTGAGTATGAAAAAATCTATCCAAAAGCGCAGAATTTATTTGTTTTTTAATAACACCTATTATACCGGGAACTTTATAATAGCGACGGAAATTGGAATTGATAAAGAAAAACTCGTAACGCCATTTAAATATTGCAACAAAATTGAGAACATTATTGAATCACGTGACTCTGATTGATATTACGCTTTTCGAACAACTGACAAATAATTGAAAATTGTATTTTGACTTTTCCCTAACGTTTAATAAGTTCTCGATGTCCATGTGTCTTCTCTGCTTATCCTCTACTATTGGTTGAGCAATTGTATAACGACGCACCTATCCACTCCAAATGTGCGACAATTTACTACTGCAATACGGAATGACGCATCTGACCAAGGTCAACACGAATGATTACAATAAGTTTTTCTTCGATAGTTTGTAATATAGATTTTAAAAAAAAAGTTCAGTGAGAAATGTGTCAACCGACACCAATCGTCAAAGTTTTACTTCCTTATCGTCACAGTATTTTTAATTTAATACAGTATTTTCACATTTATTAGAGCTTGTGTAATTGTAATAAAATTGCAGTAATAAAAGTTTTCGTAATCAACAAAAGGATTTTCTAAAACAAATTTCTAACAATTAATTTGTACAAACTAGAACTTAAAAATAAACCAAAAGACGTAAATTGGTGCTAATGGCCATGTTATTGACTTTATTGGAAAGATGATTAATCGATTAAATATAAATAGCCGCGGCTGGTTCGAATACAGTGGAATGTGCTGAAGGTCCAATTTTAGACCACTTTTTCGAGCTGCTGAGGCAGTTGGTTTCCCAGT
Source organism: Atherix ibis (assembly GCA_958298945.1). NCBI lineage: Eukaryota > Metazoa > Arthropoda > Insecta > Diptera > Athericidae > Atherix > Atherix ibis. Next base: position 80,341,406 of record OY282607.1, read on the forward strand.
CGTTCATCGTCTCCGGTTTATCGGCGTAGACTAGCGACTTCACATATTCCCACACCAAAAAAAAGGTGTTAAATCACACGATCTTGACTGCGAATTGCTTTCAATTTTTCATCGTCTATTAAGCGAAATTATGCACTCATCGATAACCATGAATCTATAGTGCTCTCTGGATCTATAGTGCATTTTTATGAGGATATTTTGCTCATCCATAAATGAGCTTTATCGCTGGATAAAATTTTTTTGGTGACAATTAAACGTGAACCACGATTTTCGAAATAAATTTGCCCAAATTGCCACCATTGTTCTGGCGTAAGTCTATTTAATGGTGAAATGACAAATCAAACTGAGCACAAATCAGCTGTCAGCTGTCAAATTGGCTGTCGCTATAAGAAGTGTTGTCAATTCGAAAACCAAACCTTCAAAAAAAAAAACACCCTTTCAATAATTATGTAAGGAAGAATTTAAAAAATGGCCGAAATGCATGAATCGAAAATAAATGATTTGCCTTTAATTTAACTCCGAAATAGTTTTGCGAACTTGTATTTCGATAAAATTTTGACAACTGTGCAACTTGAATTTTTTGATTGACTTTTAACCGATCGAGTAATGTTACTTATGGAAAAATTAATAAATTTCACACATATTAAGTACTTTCATTATGTAAATTTACAACTTGGATATTGCCCAGGTAAGCTAACTTTAATTCAAGCTAATACAAATCATCTGCCATCGTGGATTATTATTAACTGAATAAAATGGTCATTTCTGAGTGTCACGATAGCTAAGACTATCTGTCGACGATTACGCCGTTAGACGGCATAGAGGTCCGTGGTACGCTGGCGAACTAGACGTCAATCTTGCTGATGTCGGTACACCAATGTATGCAGTTCCGAAATTAATTCTAATTACGTTGTAATACTGTTGTTGGTAAGATTTACAGCAACCCCAATTTCCCCTAGCATAGATATTTTTGCCAAAAAAAAACCCTGCAATAATAATACACCCTGTAAACGTCATCAAGTTTACTGATGATTACTTAAATAGATAGTTTATAACACTAACACAAATAAACTACATGAACAAAATATTTTTTTAGAGTATTTATTGTTTTTTAGTTTATTTTTATTGCCACAAGACATTTGACAACTACTCTAACGTTGATACTTTCTGATTTTACTGCACCTCCTAGCGCTTTATTTATACACTATATTATTACTATTAATTGTAAGGGGTTATCCATTTCGTGGTTCGGAGGAAAGTACCTCGCTGTCATTTGGGAGATATAATAAAGAAATATGTTATCCAATGTGGCATTTGTATAGGTTCGCATTTTACATTATGGATCCAACGTGCGACCATGGAGTTCGCAGAAAATACACCAATTGTATGCTAGAAGAACAGGCAATGAGGTTCATTTCTCGCTCGCCGGATACATCAATAAGCGAAATTGCCTTATATGAGGCTTCAAAAATCCACAAGTGAGTTATCCGCGAAAAATAACTGGCTCGTATGCATTTTGATTTGAAGGTATCATTGACTAGTATTTTTCGAAAATAAAGATTTTTTTTCGAAAAATACTAGTCAATGATACCTTCAAATGTTACCGTCAATTATGAGCGCTATGACCATATGATGAGCGACTTTTTTTTCTTGGTAAAGTCAATTGGTACCCAAGATCGTGCGATTTGACGCCATTGGATGTTTTCCTGCAAGTGCTAAAAAAAGTGCATCTAAAAACCCACGCCCGTCAAGTAATTGTCGAACTACAACCTGAAAAGATGGAAAAGCTCATCAAAAGTCACCTCATGCATAATGGTGCAAAAATGGAAAAGGACGTCTTGTGGCAGCCATTAGAATAATATTATATTCCATGCATAATGGCAAGTTCCAGGCAATATAATAAAACTTTACTCTCCGAAACGCGCATTGGATAACTTTATATTATATTTATTACTGTAGAATAAAATATGTATTATTTATTGCTGAATATTTTTATATATTATTGTATAAAAAAATATTACGTAGTATTGTATAGCATTTCGTTCATTTATTAAGAATTCATATTTACAAACTACACATACAATGTCTGTTCAAAAAGTATCGCGAATTTTGAATTTACCGCGAGTTACGTATGTTCGATTTTCAATTTTTTGTGGCGTTCTGTTGGTACTAATGTCTCTCACTTGTGCCGACAAGTTCGGTCATTTTGAATGTTCAGTTAATTTTTGACAGCTGCTTTGCTTGCACGTGTTTTAGCTCGTCTTCGATTTTTGCAAATTTTCGACCAATAACCATCGCATTAACATTGCTAATGAGCTGTTGGACTCTGTCCGCGATTACCCAAATTTTCTTCAAAGGGTCATAACTGGTGACGAATCATGGGGTTATGGTTATGACGTGGTAACCAAAGCTCAATCATCCCAATGGAAGCTGCCGCACAAGCCAAGACCGAAAAAAGCGCACCAAGTTCGGTCGAATGTGAAGGTTTTGCTTACAGTTTTCTTCAATTGCAAGGGCGTAGTGCATCATGAGTTCTTGCCACATGGTAGAACGGTCAAAAAGGAATATTACCTGTAACTTATACGCAAGTTCCGCAAAACAATCCGCCAGAAACGCCCGGATTTGTGGAAGAACAAAAATTGGCTTTTGCACCATGATAACGCCCCTACTCACGCATCGTTGCTTGTGCACGAATTTTTGGCCAAAAACAACACACTAATAATACCGCAGCCACCGTATTCCCCAGATCTGGCCCCCTGTGACTTTTTCTTGTTCCCGAAACAGATTCTTTGATCCATTGTTTGAAATGGGAAAAAATCGAAGACAAGCCAAAACACGTGCAAGCAAAGCAGCTGTCAAAAATTAACTAAACATTCAAAATGGCCGAACTTGTCGGCATAAGTGAGAGACATGAGTACCAATATAACGCCACAAAAAATCGAAAATCGAATATACGTAACCCGCGGATTTTCAAAATTCGCGATACTTTTTGAACAGACCTCGTACTTTTCCAATACAATAAATCACTTTTAGGTAAAATGTCCCTAAGACCTTTTAGTAACCACACATATCAAAAAAAATAATTTAAAAACTATTACAGAATAGTTACAGTTTGTTCAAAAGAAAAATTTTTTTTTATTATTTTGGGAAGACACACACACATACAAACACACAATTGTTATTGTCAATAATTAACATCAATTTTTTCTCTCAAAATTTATTAATAACAATTAACTTTTCCAAGATTTTATTTGTAGCACTCATAATTTACTAACAGTAACAAATCAGAAATTAATAAATTTTCTTTATACACTTTTGTATTTTATAGAAATTTATGTAAACTTAACAATTTCCAATCAGAGATGATTTATATAGATTGTAGATAGATGATATAGAATAAAACTAAATTTTCTATTTGGAAATAATTTCTAATGTATTTTGTCTTATTTTTGTAGTATTTCATATATGTTTGTGTATAATTGTGTACGTACACGTAAGTGTATATAATTTAGTTAAAATAATTCTTAAATAATCATCATATACGAATAAGATGTTTATTATAATATATGCTTATTTTTTCGTCCATATTGCTAATAAAGATAATTTATTTATAATTTTGTAAGCCAAACAAATAATCGATTTATTAAAAAAAAATAGCCTTTTCTATTTATTATACAATAACTTTGGATATATTTAATGAAAACTAGGAAAAGTTACGCAGTAAAATTATTGAGAGATTATCAAAAGAAGGATCAAGCGCTGATGAACCTTTAAATATTCCCTTGTCTGATTATTCTAGGTAAGAGAATTTATTTCGCAAACGTAATTTTGTTTTATTAGTTAAAAGAAAAATTAAAATAATTAATAAGAATCAAAAAATTTTATATTTTTTTTTTTCATAGCGATGAAGGGGATACAAGCTCAAGTAGCTCTGAAAATGAAGATAAATTCCATTCGGAAATGGAAGGACCATGTTGTCAGCCATCAAAGATGCCAACGACCACACCCGAATACTTATCCAGCCCAAACAAAGAGGAAAGGAAGGTACTAAAAAAATATTTACCATTTCTAGAAGAAATTATCAGAATCCGAAAAGAGAAAAAACTGTCGAAATTCAAATCGGTGAAGATTCGTTTAAATAAAAGAATAAAAAAAAATTGAATATTTTCAAAAAATTTATTAAAAAATTTAGAAAAAAATTAATTATAAAATTAAATTAATTCACGCTAATTAGATTTGATTAATATAATAATTAATATTTTATTATGTCATTTACTATTAGTTAAACTCTTATTATTTGTCATAATTCATAATGTACAATATTAATTCGTCTTAGAGAGCGCTCAATTGCATTCCACTTAATTTATTGTGAATTTGAATGAATTTTCGGTCTATGTTTTATGCGTCATAACCGCAAAGCAAGTGTCATTATTTCAAGAGTGCAAACGTCATGCATAATAATGCACCTACACATATACCTGCAAATTGTTAAGATGCGTTTTTGATCAGTACATTACAACTATCAATAATATCAACAATCAATCACTCGGGTATGTGTCGATCGTTATTGTTTAGGGTTCGCTTTGATCGCATGTGGCTGATGTTCGTTTATTGGTGTTTCTATTCGGTCAGTTATGCAATTGTAATTTTAATGAGCAAGATATAAATTATTTTTAAAGTCGGGACTTAATTCTAAATAAATTGGCAATTTTATTATATTAAATAGCATTGACAGTGGCTTGCTATATTAAATAAAGTATGTCAAAATCACTGCCAATGTAACATTACACGCAAAATCGGAATAAACAACGATCATTTCTTCACATCGTATCGTATTGTATTCACTAGTACGTGTACATGTTGAAGGAATGAAAAGAACTTTGAAAAATTCTGCAAGTCAGCCATTAGTTTGGTCATTCGGCTTACATATGCCAATAGTACCATGATTTTCAAATGGGCAGAATACTGTGAAAAGATAAGTGAATATTTTCGTGCCATAATGGTGAGCCTGATTCAGAAAAAAAAACATTCAATAATAATTAATGGAATTAAGTTAATTTCAATAAACTATGAAAACAGAGAAAAACAATTTAAAAAAAGTCCTTACCATTTTTTTCGTACTCATTGCAGTTCATTAAAATAGAGTACATTTAAAAAAATTGTCATTTTGAGTGATGAACCAATGATATTGATCCTTATTACCGAAGTCACGTCTTGTGCCGTTTCGAAAGAATAGCCAATAGGGCAGCAATGGAACTCCAGAATTTCTTAAGAGATATTTCTTAGGACTGAGACCCTTATTTTCAATGTGCAATCAATTAGCCATTTAGAGTGACGGACCAGCGATATTAATCCTTATTAATAAAGTCACATCACCTGTCATTTCGACTAATAAGCCAGTACGGCAGCAATGGAGCCCAGAATTTTTTAGAGATATTTCTCAAGAGTAAAACATTTATTTCCAATGTGCAGTGTATTAACCATTTTGAGTGATGAACCAGCGATATTGATCCTAATTACCAAAGTCACGTCACCTGTCATTTCGACTGATGAGCCAATAGGGCAGCAATGGAACTTCAGAATTTTTTTAGAGATATTTCTCAGGAGTAAGACCATTATTTCGAATATGAAATCAATTTGCCATTTTGAGTGATGAACCAGTAACATTGATCCTTATTAGCAAAGTCACGTCACTTATCATTTAGAGTGATGGGCCAGTAGGGCAGCCAGTGAACTCCAGCATTTTTTTAGAGATATTTCTCAAGAGTAAGACACTTATTTTCAATGTGTAATCCATTAGCCATTTTGAGTGATGAACCAACGATGTTGATCCTTATTACCAAAGTCACGTCACCTATCATTTCGAAGGCAGCTCCAGAATTTTTTAAGAGATATTTCTTAGGAGTGAGACCATTATTTCGAATGTGCAATCCATTAGCCAATTTGAGCGATTAACCAGCGATATTGATCCTAATTACCGAAGTCACGTCACTTGTCATTTCGAGTGATGAGCCAGTTGAAAGTCCAGATATTTTGTTCTTAGTTTACAGTTTCCCTTCTCGTCTTAAGGAATGAGATCAAAAACCTAAATAACGGTCCAGTCATGACATGGGCACTTATTCCTGATATCGTCTGACATGATCTCTCATTACTTAGTCACCAAATACAACGCATTCTCATCCAACCGCCTTTATAAGTAATCAATTTCTGTAGGTTGAATTAAAGGGGCACAAAGGAATTTCGTGCGAATTGCAGTATTAAAATAAAACAAAATTAACAGTGCTACATATTTTTATTCAACAATTGGCATAAAGAAAATTGTAAGGAATATGGGAGGCCATTTTCCTGCATATAAAAGTTTTTAATTTTGTAAGATTTTATTATGATGTATGTATGAGTTTTTGTTGTTTCAATATGTGTGTTTTTTTGAAGTCATGAAAGAGCGTAAGCGTATTTGAGTGAAGAGGAGATGAAAGAGCGTAAGCGTAATCAAAAGAATATTGCGATGATGTTAGGATTGTAATGTTATTTATGTTAGGATTGTATGGAACGACAAAAAAAAAGTAGAATATTTGGACATAGGGGGCCATGAAAAAAGAATGAGAACATTGTCACGCTCTTACTTTCGAGAATGAAATTAAATTTTTTTAATTTTACATAAAAATAAAATTATGTAAAATTTAAAAAATAAGAATAATGTTGTTTTCCATATATTAAGTAGAATATCTGACATAGGGGAGGGGGAACGAAGCGAGCAGACCTAGTCTAATATAATTTTCTTTTCCTAAACTGTATACAAAGGTCTTACTTTACATTATGCTAAGAAATTTGTTTTTCTTCTAATAAATATTTTAGTTAAAAAAATGTAAATCAAAATTCAAATCAATTAATATACGCCATAAACGTAAAAAAAAAATACAACGACCTGTACTTGATTTGCCAACAACTGATCCTGGTTCTGATTTACAATTTACAACCGATGACGATGAAATCTATAACGAACGGGACGGTCACGCATCTCTGCCGCGAATACAACGCATGCTACTCCATTCAGACATAAGGCTTCGGAATCAAAACTATTCAGAACCTAAATTATTCGAGAAAAATCCGCCCGAGCTCATTATAACAACAGCAAAACATAGATCAATGGAATATCAGCAACCCAAAACGAATGCTGAACTCGATAAGAAAACCCCATCGCCGCCAATTACCGAATTCCCTCCTATCGGCCGTAACACGCGCAGAACTAATAGTTGGCATAATTTAAACAATAATATCGTATCAAAATTTATGTAAGTCAAATAATTTCATTTAAAGGCAAGAATCATATATTAGAATATTGAAAATTCTACCAGAAAATCGCACGATTCTCACAATTTGAGCAGTGTGGAACTCAAGGAAAGCTTAACAATGAAGCTTTCATTGAAGAAACAAATTTGGAATGGTGTTACCCCAGAAAGCAGTAATGGACATCGAAGCCGGCCCCTTTCTTGGGGAATACCACAAATCTTTAAAAAGAAAAACTCTTCTACAAAAGATGACAATCAAACTTTGATCATGTAAATTAACTGAAATAATTTCACCTTCCAGCTGAAAAAAAGTATACAGAAAAATGTATGTGTTTTTGCAGGAATTGTTCACAAAAATTATCTGAATGGCAGGAAAACGAAACGCTAAACCCGACAACACCGCCATCAAAAAATAAAGTCCATATTGATTTGTTAGTACTTAATATACCAAAGAAAACGGCCACCACCAATAAAGCATCTGCTATCGCTCAAATTACAACATCTAAATCCGAAGAAAATATAAAAGTGAAAAAGAAAAAGTAAAAATGTCCTTTCTTTGATTGACAATAAATATTTCTATTAATAAAGCAATTTTTTTTAGGAAAGCAACGTCGAAAATTCCGGCATCTAAGGAAATATTGTCTCGCCTAATTAAATCAAAGTCGAAAAGTGCACCGAACCAGATCACATCAAAAGATGGGACTACATACACAACAACACCGACCATAACCGAAACTTCTGTTACCCAAGCCAATCCTAAAAAATATCCGAACAAAATGAAAACTAAACTTAAAGCTGGCGGAATTGTAGCAACAGCGATACAACCCAGTAACAAGAAGAAAGCCGGTATCGCCATCAAGTCGATGAAATCGAATGAAGCCAATCAAGCCGAATCCGATTCAGAGAAACACATTTCAAAAAAATCAAAGAGCAAATCAAGAAAAAAGAAACAGAATTTTTAGCATTATTTTTTCAGATAACACATCCAACTTCAATATCGATTTATATAAATACATACCCTCATTAACCTATTATTATTTTGCATACAGCCCTACAAATTATCGTGACATTTTATACTAAACAGACACATATACTTCCAATAATACATAAACATATTCTGAAGAAAGACTAAGGGGACTTTCGTTAGTTGGCGTTAATTTTCTTCCAATTAATTAGAAGTATTAATAAAATATTATTATAAAAATGTAGAGTTTATAATATTAAGTTTGATTTATTGATTACGTTATCTGATTATAAATTTATTAACAATAAATGAATACAAAATAAACACTTGCTGTCTACTATCGCTTAGTTCATTTTTCAGTCGCTAGAGTGCTCTACTTTCTCATATTACGATGTCTGCATAACCGATAACACAGCGCGAATTGAGCTTTCGCTGATGAGAGAACCAGGATCTTCTATCGAGAAAGGAAGGGACACCTTACCTACCTTTAGCTTTTAACTGATGAGAGGACCAGGATCTAACATCGGCGCGCTGTTGAATAGGAACATGACCCACTTGTCAACCCAGAATTGAGGATTCGAATGATATCTTTTTTCACTAGCCATATTTAACAGACGAAAGTAACTGCAAAAAATCATCGTTCTACCGCTGCCCCAGAAAAACACCATCGCAAAAACAGAAAGCATCCCGTGCACTTTGGAGTGCCTTAGCTGAATGCACAACCGGAATAATCAAGAAGCCTGCAGCCTAAATAGGATAATAGTCCTGATGCCAGTCTACTCCCCGTGAAGTAATGCATGTGACGGTGGTCCTATGGAGAGATATATTTGCAGAATAAGAAGGTTTTTAGTGGGTAAAAACTCCACACGCGGTAGGGTCGGCGCATTTAAAGTATCTTTATAAGATACCCCCTATACCCGGTTCGAAAACAAAACACCTCTCCGTAATCCTATACCCATGCAAAGAAAGGGTACTGATTCTTCTCCAAATCATAAATATAAACACACCAAATTATTGAAGCTAATATTTCACTTAAACTTAAAAAGAAAGTTTTGAATCTAGACACAACCCCCTATAGATAAAATTTTATATTATTGCTTATTTACACCCGCCAGGCACAAGTCAATTAAGGTCATCGAACGTATGGATTCCAATTATTTCCCGGCATAGAGTTCTTATTGTTTCAGTAACTGAACTTATTTATTACCAACAATTATTCTAGATACCGGGAATCACTAAATAATCATATGGGATTCGCGATAGAGTGAAACTGGGGTCATTGACGTCCGGAATAGACCTAAGTATATAGACATCAAGACTTTTGATTCGACACAAAACGTTATCTGGCAAGTACGTGAGCCAATGTCATTATTCAACTCTACTTCAATGCAAGCAAATCTCAAGGTAATTGACTTACTGATATAAGCTTTTCTTTATACGTCCATCAAGCGATCATGGAATCCTCAGTATGGAGCATTATTAATGGGTGCTGTAAGAATAGGTTTTGGATGCTGATTTTTCGAACAAAATTTTCTTCAGCGATAAGGTTCATTAGTCGGTCGAAAAGATCAATAAGCGAAATTGCAGCATATGAGGACTTGAAAATCCGCGAAAAAATCTGTCTGAAGTGCATTTTGGAGCCACTAGGGCAGCAATGGTACTCCAGCATTTCTTTACACATATTTCTCAGCAGTGAGACCTTTATTGTCAATGTGCAATCCATCAATCATTTTGAGTGATGAACCAGCGATATTGATCCTTATTACCGAAGTCACGTCACGTGCCATTTCGAAAGAATAGCCAATAGAGCAGCAATGGAACCCCAGAATTTTTTAAGAGATATTTCTTAGGAGTGATACCCTTATTTTCAATGTGCAGTCTATTAGCCATTTTGATAATGAACCAGCGATATGGTCTTATGGATATCTTTCCACTCAAATCAGATACTCCTAACGACCATTTTATTTACCGCTGCTAACTGGATGATTCGTAATTCGTTATCATTCGCTTTGGGTGTCGCCTAAATACGGTCTCGCTGCCACAGGATGATTTTTGTGGCATACTTGGGAAAGGTGTCGAGGGCTCGTTCTACCATTTTGAAAAAGGAGTTTCTTTACCGAATTGATAGTCTCTTCCGCAGGGGCATAAATATTTTTTTGCTGGCGTTATTGTTTTTGCCCCGCACACGTGGAGCATAGCTTCCCATTTACCACTTGAAATCTGATAATAACAGGCTACATCTTCTGTGTGACTAAGAAGCATGTTCCGACGCTAAGAAGCATACCCTGCCCACCGTATTTCCGCCTGGTATTTTTACAGGATATCGGCTAATTGCTGAGCAGCAAAATCTATTGCAGGGTCAGTTTCCATTGTTACCGTGCGTTATTTTCTTTATTCTGCTTTTCAATTGTATATGATTTTACAGAATTGAGAAACCAACCCCGAGCCCTAACTGACTAGAGAACAGTATTCCCAAAATTTCAACTGGTGGAGGCCTTTAGGCTCCACAATTGGAGCAACGCTTCCACAGTTTCGCTCCTCCTTTTACAGCCGGGCTTGGATTGTCAACAGATTTTTTTTTGGCTTGAACTTGAAGATATTAATCTAGAGCATATGTGGTTTTAACAGATAGCGCCACAAGCTGTCTGTTAAAACCACATCGGCTTCATTAAGATAAAAATTCCCAGGGCGATTTATTTCAAGATTTGGTGATGTCAATTGACCTCCAATATTATCCGATATATCGCCGTTGTACTTTTTCTTATAGACTACGAGAGAGAATGTGTTTACGCAGACAATACTCAAACTTTAAAGCAAATAAAAACCAATATCCGTCAAATAATGGCTGAACTACAGCACAAAATGTGTGGAAAAGTTAACGTCACTTTCCGGGGCACAAATTGGATTGAATATGCACTAATGACTGAAAGATAAATTTTAACTCACTTGATGGCTCTATGTCTGTCGTGATTGTCTTGTGATTTGTTTCTAATTATTTGTCAAAAATTAAGTCCTGAACTAATTTTTTAGTAACGCAATAGCGTAAATATTAAGAAATTTAAGAGAGTACAACTTAAGAGATTTTATTAAACAAATTTTAAATTTATATACCATAGGTAAACATACATTTAACAAAATATAATTATCTAAGGGTATTTACAGATTTTTCAAAAATTCTTTTCTATTTTATTTAAGACCATACCATTACAATCATTGAGATAAATTAAAATATATTGTAAGATTCATCCAAAATTCTATTAATAACAAATACGTATTTCTTCCTTCAGACTAAATCTAAAAATATTTTTGAACAAAATAACATTTTTATCGTTCTTGCACCAAAATAACTGCTATAATTATCACGTAATCGCAGAATATTTCATATAAAAACCTACTTACCAACTAATCATAAAAATCATAAAAATTTCACAAAACTTAGTTATCACATAAATAACCTCAAAATATAAACATAAGCAAATGCCAAAAAAATATAAAGACGCTAACACATAGCTCCGGAGACGGAAAACTCATAAGCAAAAGTAGACTTTGTAGAAAATAATCAGAATATCTTAGAGTATAGAATACAAGAATTGGAAACTAAAAATATATACAAGCCGAAAATTGAGTTGCCTATCCATTTGGCGCTTTGTGAATATTTGATGAAACATGGCTTCTTTAAATATGTGGTGTTTGCTTTTAAAATGGTTTACTAGCATACACCAATTACTGTACATTTCGCCACAAAAAATAATCAAGCGGTGACAAAACGCACCATCTTGGAAGCAACTTGACAGATCGTTTAACCGGTAATGCTATCCTGCGTCCGGCTCTGTCTGGCATGTGTTCAAAATTATATTCTTCGGTCATTAACCGGTAAGGCTATCCATTCTCATTTTAGAATAAATAGAAACCGAAGATGCCTCCTCCGTCGCGTAATGCATTTTTGCTTATGGGATAATGTCTCTAATAAGTCTTGTGAACTTGCCTCACTCTAAAAGCGATAATTTTGGTTGTTAACAAAACCATTGAGCCAAAAATGAACTTCATTCTTAAACGCAATTATACCATAAAGCAGATTATGTGCATTTTGCGAATTTTCTAATATATGCCAAAATAAAGTTAGAATTATGTTTGTTAAAAGAAATTCTTATATTACAACTAGAACATTCGAGAAATGTTGGAATTATTTGAGCCAAATACTTGTCTCAAATCCGTCAAGCAATGGGCGAATTATTATTCCCGAAAATTTTTCTTCGAGTCTTCGGAGAAGAAATGAGCTTGTCTCGATCACGGGCACGAACTCTCGAACATGGCGGCAAATTTAAAATATTTGTGACAGCTGCAAAAAATGGCCGCAAATTTAAATTTACAGTTCCTTATTATGGCCGTTTTTAATTAGTTCTCATTTACAAAATTATAACAAAGTATGCTGAAATCTTAAAATATAAATTCTTTCATTTATGAAATGAATTTAATTGTTCTAAAAAAAATATTATAGTATGATTTTGTTAAAAATGCCATTTTTAAATATAATTAAATAATGTTCAATATTTTTTATATCACATCAAAATGAATAAAAGTAATAGTAATGGAAATAGTCGGAATGAACATCTAGGTCTGTGGGCTAATCGCAAAAATATATTGTCTGTTAAAACGCAATTGAAAGATAAAATACCCAAATTATCAGCAACTGAAGTACGTCGCGTGCGTATACCTTATGCAGATGCGGTTATAAAAGAATTATATGAAGAGGGTTACCAACAATCGGCAAAATTTATGCAGCAACTCATCAAACTCGATAAAAATGTTCAACACAGTGTGTTTAGTACAAATAAAGATATTATAACGTATATTTCGAATGAATTAAAATTAGCTGAGACATTTCAAAATACATTACTGAAGGAAAAAGATGCCATTGATATTCTGATTAATTTGGGCAATCATATATCGGAGACCTCCTCCTATTTGTGGGTTGCCGAACAAATTTTCCTTTTAGCTTTAGGAGCAAGTCAGCATTATTTATCCGATGGTGGCCTAATGGAAGCACGAACAAGATATATTTATGCGAAATTTTTAGTTGAGAAATGTATGTATTTGAATTCGATTCCAGGTCTTATAGATCAGTTCAAAAATATTCGATATTTTTAAGGTGGATTGCATAAAATTGCTATAGACATATTAAATATAGCATATAACTCAGCTCTTGGTAAAGATTGGACTATTGTACCAACGGATACAGAATTACTTATAAAATATATAAACTTATTGCTATGCGTTTGTTATATAGAAGTTTTAAAAGATCTCCGAAGTACAGTTCCGGACGATGTCAGAAACCTTTCAAAGAAGACTTTGAAACATGCACTAGCTTGTAAGCTATTAATTTACATTTATAATTATTGTTAAATTATTAAATTTAATTCATACAGCAGAAAATAAACCGATAATATGTAAAGCTTATCTACAGTGCGGTATTCGTGAAGTAGAGATGAAAAAGTATTTAAAAGCATTGGAGTTTTTTACAAATTCAATTTCGATTGCACAGGACTTGGACTTGATTTGCGAGGGATTCTTTCAAAAAAGCAATGCTTTACATAAGTAATTGATTATTCTGATCATTTTCAAATAAATAGAAAAGAAATTTTTTTTTCAGACTTAATGAAGTTGATCGTGCGGAAGTGATCGCGAGAGAAATGAAAAAATTAGCAGAAGAGAATAATCGACCCTTGTACATAGGAAAGGCTCATGCACTTTTAGGTGAAATAGCTGTAACACGTGGTCTAATGAATGTAGCGGCCATTAATTTTATTCAAGTCGTTGAAAAGTTTTCATCATTGAAAAATGAAAATCTTGCCCGGCAATCCCGTTGTTTGGGAGCTTTTGCCATTTCCCACCAAATTATTGGAGCCTATGTTAAACTAATTCACAAAGCCTCCACCAAAGAGCATAGGATGAAAAGCTTACATAAACTGATGATGTGGAAAGAAAAGCACAATCCATTTTGGGAAGAATCACAAGTGGGACGTTTAAAATGGTTTTCAACTGATAGTCAATTAACCGATAATAGTGAAAAAAATCTATTTAATAATTTAGACATTCTTTCTGAAGATACACGATATGATGAAATTTAAATATTTTTTTATGTTTATCAATTCGGGGATGTACATTGAACGTACTAAGGAGACATGAAAAAATTTTGAGCACCTATTATTGAACAAAATTATTATAAATTTATTATTATCCTCTCTTATTGAGTTTAATTTATGTTTTCAATTAGCAAAATTATTTATAAAGTATTTAAAGCATTCAATAAAATGGTGGAAAACGCACTTTATCGACATACACTCATCAACAATAAACCACCAGACTAGTGAACTATGCATGATTTACATTTCGTAACCAATTCCCTCTAACTTAACATTCCCTAGCCAGTTTTTACTTGGAAAGTTTCACCTCATTAGAAATTACATATTTCGAATCGACAAGAAAGACCTCTTCGGCGTACTTAATGAATAGCTACAGCGGTTCGTGCGCATCAGTTATTAACAATTATAGTGTGTTTAATAATAGTACAAATAACAAACACAAATCTATCTTATTAAAAGTACCATTTTAAAGTTTATTTATCTTTCTTACATATGTATATAAATAAAATATTAGGTAATTATCAAATATATTAAAAATCCAATCTATATTTAATTGCGCAATGAACGTATTATCATATACTATAGAATTGATGTTGTTATTCATTTCATTGTCTTATTATATGTTACACCGCGATAACAATTATACCGTTAATATTTTTGAATCTCTTATTATAATCAAAAAAATTACTTTATCAATTATGTAATCAACATATTACATAAAAAAATTTTGCATATTATTTTTAAAGTTAAAATTGCCATTTTAATATTTATAAACAGTTTTTAATATTAAATCATTTTTTTTTCTAATTTTAGATAATTTTTTTTGTTTTTTTTAAATATAATTAATACACTAGGCGGATTACTCATTTATTTAGGGAAAATGGGCTCAATCGATTTATAAACAAAAAGTAATCGCGTTCAACGCCATAATAAAATTGCTTCACTTTTATACGCTAAATAACAAAAAAAAAACGCTTCCAAGCGCATAAACTAAAAATAAATTTCATTTTGATAAAGTTCACATAATTAAATAGATTTTTATGAATTTGAAATTTTCGTTTTTTTTTTATAATTTCATAATGATTTAGCCATCAAACAAATATAATGTAATTTAATAATAAATAATAATAATCTATTTCCACGAGCCCATAAAACCTTTGTCAAATGAAAATTATAAATTAGAGAAAATTTTACAATAAATATAAAATTGAATTCTATTTTTCTAAATAAAATGATAAGACGAAGCAGAAGCACTTTGAAAAGATTGTAGTGTAAAAATCGGCAGTTAAATGTAGTTTCAAAAAATTGCGATGACTAACATTGCAAATAAGAGATATTATTTCTTCTTGAGGCGAAAATTTACAAATTTAACGATTGTACTGATGTCTTGTCGCTGGTATCTAAAACGAAATTTTAATAATGTTTTATGTGATTCCAATTATTAATTAAATGGGGGAGATTTTTGAACGTACCTATTTGGACTACAGCTTTGGTCACTTCGTCCGTAGGTGCATTGCACATAAGAGCACGTTTTATTTGAAGAATTTCAATGTCGACAGTATTCAAATCTTGACTATGATCAATTCGATCAATATGAGTACTATCATTGCTGGTACTATCCAAAAACGAATTTTCAACTGCTTGATATGAACTACCACTTTTTGCATTGAAAGCATCTTGCAAATGAAGGATTTCATCTTCAATTTGATTATATATGTTCATTTGTGTTGGTGATTTCGTTTTGTTCAGGCGATCGAAATTTTCTCCACCATCGGGACTACTTTTGTTTTCATCTAACTGCGGTCGGATGTTACTATCTGGAAACGAATCCAATATACTAGACTGCTCTGTAAAATCGGCACCACTATCCAATCTTTCATTATCGGATAATACCGTGCACGAATCTAATTGACTTATAAGGTTTTCGTTAACTGATCTCGAATATATGTCAACCGGATCACCGTCGATATCAAACTTTTCACTACTGGAATCTTGATTGTATGCTGAAAGTTCAACACCACAACTTAATACGTCTTTAACGTTGTCTTGTTGTTGTTGTTTTTCTATCTCTAGAGTTTCGCAAATGTTTTCGGCACTGTTAAGTATACTATCTTTGGACTCGCTTGATATATCGTCCAAAGATAATTCATTCTCTTTCAGTAAAAAGTCTTCCGGAGGCTCCTCCAAATTTTTATCGACACTCTTATCCGAATTTGCCCATTCGTGATTAGCGTTGTCTTCCACCAATGGTACAAAATTATCCCTCTCCGTGATATTAGTAATTTGAGAGTTTTCGAAATCAGTATTCCTGCTACTATCAATACTAACTATACTGTCATTATATCTAGCCTTCATATCATTGTTTGTTACATTTTCTATCCTTTCCAATTTCCCATCATTTACGGGAATTTGCTTAACAGTTTCGATTCGTTTTTCTTTTGATGTTTGAGATTCCTCATCAAATTTAACATTGCCACTGGAATTCTCATCCGACCCATTATCCACTAAATTTTGTTTATCGTTAAATTCAATTAAGTCAGTTTTTTCGTCTTTATTTACATGTCCAACCCCATCCAAGAAATCGCAATCATCACCACCAGCCTCACTTGTTTTTTCTTCACTAGCTTGCAGATGTTTTTGTTCTGCTTCTTTATTTGTCGAATCCACCAATAATTCAATTTCTGCAGCTTTCGACTCTGTTGTTGTTGTTCTTTTCACATTCTCACTATCACTTTCATTGCCATTATCATTTTTATTATCATTATCATTCTCATTCTCATATTCACTACCATTATCATTATCATTTTTAAAATTGTTTTTACTTTCATTCGTACTTAAATTATACACAACTCCTTCATTCAATTCATTCAACTTAATACAATTTACACCAGTCATATTTTCATCTATCAAAGAAGGTGCAATTAAATTTTCAACTGTAACAAAAAAACAAAATTCGGTATGAAAAATTATGGCTACATATATTCAATAAGTACCATCTTCAGAATGATTAATTTCCGACGATTGGTGTGTGTATTCTATCTTATCATCAATAACAGTGTTTGATGGTAAATTTTTACGGTCGGTGTTATTGCTTTCGGCATTAATAACATTGTCTATTTCTCGTTCATGTGTAGGATTTTTTTCCTTAATTGGTGTACTATGAATATGTGTATCTGTTTTGAAGTCTTTTTGACAAATTTCAATATCATCGTCTGAATCTCCAAAAACCTCAACTGTTTCAACAAAGCTAACACTTTTTCTAACTTTTGTCTTCATATTTGATGTTTCTGTTTGATTTAGGGATCGTGCATTCCATCGATACAATTTGACTCGACAGGAAAACAATTTTGATCCGTACTTTTTCCTTAGAGTATTTAAATCTGGTTTCGTCGAACTAATTTTCTTTAAAGATGATTTTTTTACAGTAGAAGTAAGCGGAGGTAATCGAATGTAAATACGTTGTTTACTAGTAATGGTAGAAAATCGATCCGATCGTACACTTTTATTTGATGGAAATGATTTTTTATTAGTTTTTGATTTCATATTATTATTGATAGATAATTTTTTCTTATTCGTATTGTTACGATTTGCAACTTTTAAATTTAATCGTTGTCGTTTTGTTGGAGTCTCCTGGTATGCATCGTCTATTGATCTTTTTTTAGGTAATTTTGAATCAACACAAGTCGTCAATTTAGCTAATTTAACATATAACGTTTTCGAATATTTAATATTTGTATCTGAATCGCCGCCATTTTTCTCACCTTTATTTGGATCGACTTTTACTAAATCATTGGAATCATCTATATTTATTGGTGAAAAGAGACGATTGAAAATTGCTTCGTCTTCAATAGAATCGTTTACGGTCTCGAACAGAGTTTCATCTTCGAGCAGCCTATTATCATTATCATTATTCACATGCATAAATGCGTCACCGTTTTGTATGAAATCTTTTGCATTTATCTTAATATTATTTGTACACTTAGGTTTTATTACACTGTCTAAAATATTTGACTCTACTTTGCCCGAATCTTCATGCTCACTATTTAATCCAGAATTTTTATTAATATTAACACAAGTCTGATCAATTAAATCTGTTTGTTTTTGAAGTCTTTCAATAATTTCATCATTTTCATTTTGATATTGAATTTCAAATTCTGAATGATTCTTTTTTTCTAAGATGTTCTTATTACAATCGTTGCCATTTAATTTCATTTTAATATATTTATCAATGTTCAAATTACGATTTGATATTTTAACAACGCATTTTCTTATCTTTGGGACAACTCGTTTATTTTCCGCCCCAAAATCCATTGGAACCACTTCATCCATTTTTGTATTTACCACGAACAAACTAGTTGGTGTAAAACAATTCTGCACATGGCTCTCAATACTATTAAATCTGTAAAATATAAACAAAATCCATATTGTTAATATATATTAAATTTGGATATTCTCAATAATTGCATAAAATAATACGAATTTTTCTTTAATTCAACAAAAAAAAAATTGTTTACAATTTCCAATATTTATTTTGGATTTTTGCTCCACGATTAAGCAAGCCAATTTCCAAAATTTAAGCGCACATATGCACACGCAGAACAAAACATAAATAGTTTCTTTCAAAATATAATTGAATGTAAATCAAATTAAAAATACTGTACAAATGACCAATAATTTATTGTAATTGTCAGTCAGCAAATTAACCGAAATGCATCCAGCATGGACCCATCAATTGCGTCATTGTATATTTTCATTTAACAAATATTAACAGGCAAAGTAAAAAAAAAACACACACAAAACGACATTTGGAGAAATTTCTAACCATGAATTCATCTGAAATTCCGCTTTATTGTTAATATTGGAATATTGTAAACACTTAAGCTCTACAAATTTTCAAATACAATAAAAATTTAAAATCAAACACACAGTTTATCCACTTTTTGATATTAAATAACAAATTTTCGGCAAACAAGTTGACATCTAATTTTATTGATAATGTGGTGTGGTTATGGTCGCGTTACCCTTCCAATCAACTAAATATGTATAACAATCTGCACGAAAATGCAGGGCAATTACTTGATTTGTTTATAGCGCGATGGTTTCGAACTACAAGTAAAGTGTTCGATTTATGTCTATGGTATTTTCTTAATTGTTATACGTTTTCATACGATTGCAATTATATTTTTATTTATTTAAATATTTGTTTTATCTATCACAAGACTTTTAAAATACACTACAAATAAAAAGAATTTTGATTAACTTTCAATTTATTCCATAAATAGTTTTTTTTTTTTTTAAAAGTACATTACTTTGATGTTATGAATTTCAGAAGAGATTTTATTCAAACACTTTATTCTAATTATATAATATTACGATTGTAGGTGTAATTCAAATAAATTGTTTCACATCGCTACCGCTATTATAATTGCAATTGTATCTGAGAGCAAATAATAGAAATATTAAAATTTAATTTCGATATTTTTTGGGATTATTTTAAAGTCGATTTTACATTAAAATGTCTGTGTCGATGACTACAACATTTCTAAATTAGATCTAATCTAAAAATTAGAAAAAAATTTAATTATATGAAAATAGATAATAATAAAAATAAGACACTATTTTTTAAATTGATAAATAATTCTCCGGAACAATGAAAATATTGAATTGATATGCATTTTCTCAAATATCAATGTACTCTAGTGTGAACTTGCCCTTACGTTGAATGGAATTTTCTTCAAATTGACGTGTACAATTGTGTTTAGAGTTGAGAGTGTTTAAGATCGCACACTATTGTGCCCTATTTATTTATTTTTTATTTTTGGTTTTTGTTTGTGTAAATTATTATTTTGAATAATCTATTAAATTTTATTGCATACTTTTTTTAAATCTATAAAAATCTATCATATTTAAAATAAAGTATAGAAAAAATTACTCGATTACTATGGGTGGAATAAGGTCGGGGCTGGTTTAATTTACCTGTTGCATGTACGTAGAGTTAACTTTCTTCAATTGCTAACATCGAAACTTTAAAGTGAAGCAATTCGTAGATATGATTAAATTATTTGGTTAGAATTGGTTATTGCTTATAGAAAATAGTTTTATTTATATATGATTTTTGGGATAAATAATAGTATTTGTACTCTTTGAAAGTTTATAGACAATCTTTTTCAATCGTCATAATTATCAAGTACATTGAAAATGTCATCTTTCATTTTGTTTTTTTTTGTTTGTTTGTTTAAACTGTGAAATATGTAAATAAAAATTAATGTGCACGATAATATAGTGAACGATTTCAATTTAATTTGAATATAAATGCACGGCCAATAAAATTATATGAAATTGACAAAGAAATTTTTTAAGAATAATAGATCTTCAGGTAAGTGAAAATTGTAACTTGCACATTTTTGTGAGCTGAGTTTTTTATAGATAGAACAATATATATTTAATATTTATCCAAATTCTTAGTATAGTAATTATTGCACATAATTTTTACCTATTAAACTGGGATATTTCAATAATTATTATTTAACATAGAATAATTATAGCGTGTTCCGTAAATTATCTAAAAATTTCGGAAGCTCATTAACTTTTTAGGTTAATCCGTTTACGTTCAATGCGGCAGTTATGTATTCCTCATATAAAATTGAATAATGTTATTAAAATATTGTAACTATGAAAGAAATTCATGCAAAAGTTACTCAGTTCCCATGGCTACTAATTTTTTTTATATACTCTGTATATTTGCTAGCGCTTACGAAATAATTTTTCTCAAAAATATACCACAAATTGTAGCGTAAATGGTTAAATTCTTAATTGTCTGGTGATTGGACTTTTGTATTGTGTGTGCCACTGCTGGCACTTCCTTATCCCATAATATTACACGGGCCTCTTCAATATCTCGAAACATAAGTTTTCTCCTCAATATCGAATAGTATTTGTTCTTTAACTTTAATACCTTTTCTGGGTTTAACGATGCAGTTCTTTTCTCTCCAATTTTTAACGATCCAGAAATTTATTTCAGGCTTAAAAAATGTCCGCAGTAACGGAAGTAACACAGTACCAATTGTTGGAAAACAGTGAAGTATTGGAATTGATTGGAGAGACATGTGGCGATGAATATATTGAGCAGTCGGAAACGGTTGAGCTTGTCCCAACTGGCGAAGGCTCAATGATGATTAAAATGGATACAACCGAAATAATCGAACACGTTTGCGGAAAATGTGATAAATCCTATAAAAGCTTTTCAGTAAGTATTCCTAATTAATTTGAGAAAATAGTACTTAGCCGTATGCTAATGTATTATTGCAATTGTAAATGTGGTCAGGACGAATCATGGACCTTATAGCCATACGGTCCACGTTTTACAATATTTGCAATCTAAACAAAAAGTAAAGATCTAAACAAAATATAAAATAATTCATTAAAATCGTACGATAGGAATTAAAAAAGCACCTGCTAATGTGCCGCAACACACCACGTAAGACCGATAGTACTATTAAAAATAAAGAGGAATATATAAGACATAATATTGAACATTTCCAAATAATGTTCAACGATGTTAACGAAAAGGAGATGGAAAAAGAAGCTGAGGCAATGGAGTCTAAGAACATGTGCTTCTGTTGTCAGGAATCGTTCGAAACAGCTCATGTAATTTATTTAAAATTTATTTTGTTTATTTGGAAAATTTTAATTGGATTTTTTTTTCTTTTTCATTTTAGTCTGGTCATATTCGATGTCCTGACTGTCCCAAGTCCTTTAAAAATACAAATAGTTTTCAACGGCATACGTTCCTTTTGCATTCACCGAGTACAGATTATCATTGTGAAAAATGCAATGCTCGTTGTCGAACTGAAAAATTTCTAAAGTTACATATGAGTGCACACAGTCGAGGAAAGCCATTCATTTGCCAAAAGTGTGGCAAAGAATTTACGCGCAGATACCATTTGATTAGACATCAGAAATTTACAAATTGCGATGCATCTACGGAAAAAGACAAAATACCATGCAAGGTTTGTGGGAAAATTTTCTACAGAATTGATAATTTGCGACATCATTTGCGCGTTCATTTGGGAGAAGCACCAAAACGTCGCGATTACCAATGCCCTTTTTGTGAAATGGCATTTTACGGAACGGCAACTCTCAAGTAATTGTCAATTTATGTTTTGGTTTGTTTTAAATTCGAATATATTCTTTCTTAATTAGAATGTTTGCTTTGCAGTATTCACATAAGAACTCATACTGGTGAGAGACCCTTTTCGTGTGACCTTTGCGATAAGGCATTCCCATCGAATCCGGCTTTGAGAAAACATCGTCGAACACATACTGGTGAAAAACCGTACAAATGTTCTGTGGTAATTAATATTGACTATTAACGATTCGATATATTAAATAATTTTCTATTTTTTTATTATTAATCATTCCCCATATTTTATGTTAATTTAGTGTTCAAGATCGTTTGCAGCCAAAGAAGTTCTCAATCGTCATACAAAAATTCATACTGGAGAAAGGCCACATACGTGCAATTTTTGTGGAAAAAGTTTTATTCAAGCAACACAACTAAAAGCACATATATTTCATCACACTGGAGAGAATGGAATTAAGTGTCCAGAATGCGACATGATGTTCAATCGGAAAAACAAGTATATCCTAATTAAAATAAATGCGATTTTATAACGTATTTGATGAGTTCATTTCTATAAAACGAATCCCTTTTTAATTTTAGACTAAAGAATCATATGGTCAATGAGCATGGGACCAAAGCAAAAGAACAGTTCAAATGTAAAGAGTGTAAGAAAAATTTACAAAATCAACATTCTTATGATCTGCATGTGCAAGAGGTTCATGGTGTTGAAAAAGGTTCCTCCTAAATTGTTATATTTTTAAACAAGCATTTCATTTTAATTATTGTTCTTTCTTTTTTTATAATTCAGTAATAAAATCGGAAATTGCTTATAATGAATCGGTAAAAACTGAACCTCAACCAGAAGAATGTCCGTTATGTCCGGAAATTTTTTATGATAGCGATACACTCCTTCGACATATAAGGATAGCCCACGGGTAAAAATTGTTTATAATTAGTTTTAGCTTATGTATTTGTTGGTGTCATTTTCCAAATAATTTTGATATTTTGCTCAAATTTTTAAAATTATTTTTATCAAATTAATGCCGCTTACATAATTTTTTATACATCACTAAAAAAAGGGTATGTATAAAAATTACAAAAGGTCAGTATAAAGTGATAATTGGAAAATCTTCGTAGTTGCAAATTTCTGCAATATTACTATTTGGTTTAAATATAGATATTTTAACAAAACTGATTTAAAATACTGCATATTTTATAAACAGGTCCACTTCTGAAAATGAAGAAAGTTTACCTGATATGATTGATGTTGATGACAAGGTAAAAGTACTGCCCAAAACCCCAGTAAAGAGAAAACCCATCAATGGGAAACGGACAAGAGTGACAAGAAATGGAAGCAAAAATAAATCAGCTGTCGACGATAATGAATCAGCGGCTCTTTTTATGCATGACGTGAAATTAAAGGAGAGTATTGGTAAACTGTTGAATCTTCTTTTGGATCAAGGAATGCTATCATCTTTTGGTTGGCCAACAGCGCCGGTCGAACGGGTAAAAAAAATAATAAAAAACAATAGAGTGGAGAGTTATTTATTTCGCGATTACCATTTTTTTAAGGTATTAAATGATATTATTAAAAAATGCGGCCAAACACCTTTTGATTACAAAGAAGGCATCGACTACTCAACGAAAATGCGTGAAAACGTTAAACTACTCTTCACAGTTGTCATCGATAATGATTCAATAAAATCATTATTGACCAATCATACCATCGATGAAGTTATCCATCAAGTTTTAAAAATGGCCAATGTGTAATTGTAATTAAATTTATATTTTATTTTAATTACTCATTATTAATTTGAATTTTTTATATTCACAATATTATGTTTGAATTAATATTAATTAATTAAAATTAAACTTATGTAATTTTAATAGTTTTTTTTTTTTTTGCCTTTTCGATAAGAGGTTTATATTACGATAAAAGGTTTATATAAGGATAAAAGTTAATTTAATTCGATTGAATTTTAATGTATTTAATATATTTATATATACACATTTGTGTAATTTAGTATTCATTCATATAACTTAGAATTAATTTAAATTTTTATAAATTAAACCGAGAGAGAAAAAAACAACTTCTACTTTCAAAATATATTTTATTAATTTTAATGACAAAATATTTTTATAGCATATAAAATCGTAGATAATAATCAAAATTTTTTTTGTTCAATTATACGCAATTAAACTTTTACTATTATAAAAATTTTTTAATAAATGCTAAGTTTGATTAGAAAGTTAAATGAATTTTTTATGTTTCCCCACTGTTTTATTTGTTTTGTAACAGAAATAATCTGTCATTATTATCATCAATATTAATCATAGGAAAATTATCACGAAAACATTGTTTTGTAATAATTTTCGTATGATTAATATTAATAAAAATAGTGGCAGAGAATTTCTTAATCTTATAAAAACTTTTATATGGCTTATTAGGTAGGGAGGTCAATAGAATTTTTTTAAAAGTAAAATGAAGCTTCATAAGATATGAGAAAATTTCTAATAAGCTGAGAAGAAAAATTCTAATAAGCTGATATGAAAAATCTAATAAGCTAAAAAGAAAATTGGCTTATAAGCAGAAAAGGAAATCGAATTATGATGTTTTCCAATATAAGTAATTCTAATGAGAAATCGAGTCCATATTAAATAGTACATTTGAGTGCGTTTATTAAGTTTTGGAACCATGTTTTTACAATTTTTTTTTGTTCTGAGATATTCTCAAGTATTATTTTATGTACAAATATATGAAAAATCGGATTGCAGCTCTCATTGATCTTGTGCATGCCCACCACTATATCCAGGGAATCCCAAGTGGAGAATCTAAATTTAATTTTTTTTGTCACTGCATTTTTCTAGCTATACTATATCTGTGTGCATACGTGCGGATAATCTAATATGTGCATATTTTGAAAACACTTTTCCATGTATCAAGTACACAATAAAAGATATTCTTCACAGCTAATTTGAAAAAATCTTTTTACGCACATACAAAAAAATATCGCCGTATATTCTACGTTACTGTATGTCTGCTTAAATCCCAAAGATAAGAAGACTATGCATGTATGTATATAAATATGACCTATTCGTGAATACTTAAATTTGTGTATATATTTTAATAATTATTATTTAGCAAAACATTCCTTGAATCATTCACAATAAAATTTTGTGTTATTGAAATAAGTTGTGTGTGCACGGCTGTGCTGAAATCTTTGCTCCCTCTTAACAGTAAACAATTAATCTACTCAAATCAAGGTACTCTACTTTATCATACACATTTTTTGCAATCTTATCATAGAAAATTGAAAATCGAAATAGGAGACTATCAGGCAACAAAAAGGTTCTATATAATAGAGTTGTGATTTTTAAAAATTTTTACTTTTTAAAAAGCAGTTTTATTTTTATATTAAATTAATCCAAATATACAAAGAAAAGAAGTAAAGAACATTTTTTTGTTATATAAAATAATTTAATAACACTAATCAGCAAATTATGTGTGATTATAAAAACGTAAAATATATTCCTTAATTTTAGATAAAATAAAATTGATCTTAGATAATAGACGACGAGATAGTTGCAGTTAAAAATAGGGCACATAGGGTTTAAAAATGGGGAGTAAAATTGGATGTAAAATCAATGCGAATTGTGTATAAAGAAACGGGGTACATTAGGTGTGAAATAGCGAAGAGCGTAAAATTGAGTGTAAAAAAACAGGTTTCATTAGGTATTAAAATAAGGGCAACATTTGGTATATTATATATTCTATTATCAGACGTCATTTTGTATTACAGTAATTGAAATTAGTTAAATAATATGTCTTTGATGTCTATTGAGCTGTTCTAAATGATCACTTTCCGGCTAAAACTGCAATTTGCATGCAGTTTCCGTTGTCAAAATTTTAAAACGTTCACAGTCTTAAGGGAATGCCCTAAACTCCGCTTGTTTTATTACCGAAATAGATGTTGTTCAATTTTGCAGTTGTCATTCAAGTACTGCCATACATTCGTGTTTTTTTATATGGCGGCAGCGTTGTTGTTTGGCAGTTAAAATTTAAATAAAAATAAGGTAAGTGAATACAATTACTTGTAGTTTTAGTAAAAAGTTGAATAAAACATCATTTGTAAATAACAAATTTTATTGCAATTATATTTAAATGGTAACGAAATTCTTAAATTCATTGACAGTATTTGCAAAAATTTAAATTCGACCGAAATTCTTAAATTATTGACAGTATTTGCACACAAAAAAGTTGGATTATTCATATAAAATACAAACTTGTGACAGAAATATATGCGCACTTCAGTAAATCCCTACAGATGGCAGAACGCTCATTATCAAAGTATTATTATTATCAAAAAGAAAAAAAAATTGAAAGAAAATCAAATAAAATTGTTTCTTAATTTTTAAATTCAATATATTCTTTTTTTCTATAATTCAAATAATTATTGTATATTTATAAAAAGAAAAATTTGCTGCTTTAGACAAAGGTCAATAGATATGTGTGCATTCCCCCCTTAGAATGACATGCCAGTAAAGTAGCAATTAGTCCTTTTCTCTTCTTCATATTATCAATATTAAAATTCAAAGTATTCAAAGGAAATGTCATAATTATATTTTGCACAATATCCTACTATACTGTACACGCCACCTCTCCCACCATTCAGCTATAATATGAATATCACAAGGCTTAAAAGCGAAGTAATGTTATGTCCTTGCGAATGATTCCGTAATTTTTCAGTCCATAATTTATTTAGTTTTTCTTATGAAAATTCTAAACTTTTTTTTTTGCAATTCATAAGATATTTTTGTCCTTTTTCCTATCAGTTCAGAAATAATATTAAAATAAAAAATAAAAAAAAGGGAAAACTGGATCCATTTACGTTGGCTATAGAAGAAGAAAAATCAAACAAATTCAAATAATTATATATTAATACTAAAGCCATGTTAGCACTTACACATCATAATCAAATTTGTACCATATTATATGCTAATAATATTCTTTAATAAAAAACTGATGATAATTCATTTTTAAATATATATTTTTTTTAAAATAGGATTACATTTTTTACAAAACCAAAAAAAAAATTGACGATAAAAGGCACAATCAAATACAATATTATGAAATTAGATGGGGCAGTTCAGAGGAGGTTGAGGCATACACCTGCCTCATCCATTTTTTTACTGAGGATGATCCAAGAAATCGCTTCCACAAGCATTCGATTATAGCATACATAACACCCTGTATACATGTTTACAAAATTGATTCTACTATATTTGTTTGAACGTAACTTTTTACCTATGCACATTTGTATTTATACATGATAAATACATGCATATAAAAGGAACTATATATGTACATACATTGATGCATAAAGATTTTATGAATGATTCATCTGGAATTTATTGTTCATATAAATATGCATATATCATTTGTATGCATGTGAATACGTTCGATATATAAACACGTATATTGATTGAAAAAAAATTCATATAATAATAATAATAATCATATAGAAAATTATATAAATAAAACTGTAATGGAAGAAATTCGTCAAATGTACTTTTCGGAATAGTTAAATATATTTACGCATTATTATTGTATGCTGGATGAAACATACGACGAGGTACATATACGTACGTATGCATATACATCCGCTTGAACGTACCTACATATTTATAGTATAGCTGTGTGCATAATAATCCGGAGCTTTTTCCTGTTTATTTTTGTTCGTGCAGTCTAGAAACGGAATTACTTAACATACAAACATACCAGCAGAACGCACACAACAATCAGTTTGAACAAGTTGGAAATCGTTTATTCGTTCGAATATTTCAAGTTCATTGCCAAGGTCGCATTGACTTGACTTGCGCATAACCTGCAATGCAGACTTCAATACATACTGCGAACTTGATAGCTAACCAAACATATTTATACACTCACTCTATCTTGCAATCGCCGATGGGTGGTTCTAATACAATTACCAAACGTTAAAAAGCCTAAAAACCTATGTATATATATATATATATATATAATAAAATGTGTGTGTGTGTGTGACCCATATGCGAGTGTATAGTATGGAGATCTTTTGTATTCTGTATTTTTGCATTCGCTTTAAAGAACAACGCAATACTTTCTATGTAATTTTGCTTGCTGTCATAGAAATTCTATAAATTTTACATATATTTATCATCATATAAGTATATATATACAACTATGCATCGTACGTTTTAAAAGAAATTTCTATAATCTTATACACTATGTAACAATGGGCATTTTGTTTTTAAACTTTTATATAGTTAAATATTTCCAATAATAATGAAATGTCCTAAAGTTTCCAATAGGCTCGATTCTTTCTAAATACATACATAGCATGCATAAAAGCGGTTCGTTTTTTTTTTTTTTTTGGAATTATATAGCATGTTTAGTTTGCATACTAAATATAAATATCCGATAGAGCGATGATTGTAAACACAAGGGCACAAGTATGAATATAAAAATTTACCTACATATATAGAAGATAAAATTGGCCATACAAATGTATGAACGTGTGTATGAATACATATCTCATTGTGCCTGCGTTTTAATTAATTTCTTTGGATTGTGTTTAGCTCGAACCGGAGCCAGTGCTGCACGTTTGCATAGAACTTTCGGTAAAATAGTGAAAAGAAAATTTCATAAACAATTTCTAATATTAATTAAATAAATTATATTTGTAATAAATTAATTATATAAGGAAATAATTGTTAATCGTATATGTATAAATATTAGAGAGAAGAAGAGAAAAAAAACAGTAATCTTTTTTGGGTATATGTGCACATACATGTATATTTAAATTATTTATATTATTTATTTGTTGTTTTTCGTTTTTTTTTTTTTTTTTTAAATTCGATTTAAATTTATGCAAACTTTAATGTATGTATGTATGTATGGTTTGTGTTGTCAGGTACATATGTGCATATAAGTACGTCATGTGCATATGCATGTATGTATATATTGATGTCATATAAATATCAATTGTATTCGAACAATTTTCCACATTTGGAATTTTTTAAGTGAGACAATATTATTATGAGTATATACAGTTTGCACCTGTATAATACAAACATATATAAATTCGAATGTTTTATGACATAAACAGTAGAACTTTTTTTTTTTTTTTTAATATAAAATGGAATAAAAATGCATAAATACACTGTGTGAAAATACATATTTATGTGTAAATCGGTTTTTTTTTCAAACAATCTATTTTATTGTTTAAATTAATGTATAGCTAAACTTTTAAATTAGTATTTAAAAAGCAAAAAAAAAAAAAAAATATAAGAAAAAAAATAGTTTGTAAGAGATGGTGAAATATTGCGACGTATTATTTTATAGTTGAAATTGTTGAAGCCGTAAAAATTTTAATTCGGCTTGAACAAAAATCGCTACATAAATATTGTATATAACTATAAATATATATCTATATATCGATATGCATGGGGTATGTGGATGATGGATAAAAGTAAAAACTAGAAACGGACGATTATTGAGATATGTACATATGTCATGTGGAAATATAGATATATAGTGTCAGAATAGTTGCAGGTTTTTATATTTTACTAGCTTTGCACTAAACATATTTATATATACATATATATATACGTAGATAGAACATATACCTCTAAGGACGTGTTTATTTCGAAATAATATATATTGTACACAGGTTTTACACACTTAAAAGCAAAACTAAATTGATGAGTATAGTGAGTGTGTGTGTGTGTGTGTGTGTTGTGTACTTTTGTGTGAGTGTGTGTGTATATATATGAAACCCACGCAAGTAAAAAGATTGTTCTTAATGTGTTAGAAATTGCGCGACACAGTCGATGATATTGAATTCATTTCAGCACTTGCATAACATCTGTGTAGGGCTTTTCCAAAAAAGGGGTACACATTCAGATTGATTTTAAGTTTCTCGGAAATAGTGCTCAATGTCGTCGGTTTTGCATAGTGCATTTAAGTGAACTTTGCTTTTGAATACTATGGTACTCTGAATAGGAAAAGAACATAACTTGAGTGTAAAACGAACATTCTAGATAAATCGTAAAAGAGAAATTTTGTGCAATTTCATTCAATTTACCAAAAAAAAAAGTGATAGTGTTATTTTCCTCTAAAGTAAATAATTGAATTTATTTTTTTTTTAAATTTGAATTTTTAATTGTATAAAAGAGCAGGCAAAAAAAAAACAAAAACAAATAAATTCAAAAATTAATAATTATATTTTAAATGATTTTAATAATAAGTTAAAAATATTGAAGTTTTATTTCGAATGAGGAAAATAACAAGTTATATTATAATAAATAAAAAAAGTTTCGAAAGATTTTCCAATTAAAAATAATCGTACATTTAAATGAAATATTGAATAAAATTCAATTGTTTTTTGCGCATTTACATCAAACCTGCCTGCCTGCATAACCAGCCAACCAACCAACTCACCAACCCACCTTAAATATTTCCGGACAAAATACAGCCTGAAATTAGAACAATTTCATATAAATACGTAAGTTCATGTATATTTATTATCTTTTTAAGATAAATCCTAGAACATATGGTCTTATTTGTTTGTTTGCTTTTGTTTTGTTTTGTTTTGTTTTTGTTTTTACTTTTACAAACCATTTTCGTTTGTGTCATAATTTCCATACTTGTGCTGACATACACCTATAAACGAAATTAAATTTTTTTTTCGTTATTGATTTTTTTTCTGTTATTAAATTTGTAGTTTTTTATTTATATTTTTATTTTTTTTTGTAAAAAATAACATTTTAATTTCTCATTAGTCATTTATTCAATAAATAATAATATGAGCCCCCCATATCCCCGTCTTCACCCCTTCACCCTTATATTATAATAACTCTCACAATATGTAGGGTATATTTAGTTTGTACATAAACATATATAAATGGGTATGTAGATATGTATTTTTAATATTTAGATCAGATGTTGACAAACAAATTACGTACACAGATGCATATGCATATGTGTTAGATGTAAAGTTTGCATGTTGCATGTATAAGTTAATCTGACTTTTATAATAATAATAGTACATACTAACTGATTTAAAATATTCCATATATATTAAATTATGATAAACATAATTAAAATGTATTTTTTTATTGTATTAGTTTTAATTATTTAATTTTTTTTATTTTCTATATTACAATTTTTGGGCCATATTCATGAAATCCTGGCATTAGAATTGCCTATAAACATTTCTATACTAAAAGTTCTATGCGAAGTTATGCCGATATATATGGATGTGTGTGTGTGTGTGTGTGTGTGTGTGTGTGTGTGTGTGTGTGTGTGCGTGCGTGGATGTATGCATGTATAGATTAATACGTATTACCATCTCTAATATCGATAATATACAGGGTGTCCTAATTCTAAATTGATTTCTGGAAAATTTTCAATGTCAAATATCAAACGCAATAGGGATTTTATATTATTTTCTCATACTTATCCGAGCATAATAATAATAATATTTATTAATTAATATATAATAAATAACTTAAATAATTATAATAATTAATAATAAATAATAACAGTAACAGCTGACAACATCCTTTTGGAGGATTAAAAAAAAAATTTTTTTTGTTTTTTTTTCTTATTAAAAAATATTGATTTCCTTTGATTTGTAAACATTTTTACTTAATTTTTAATAGAAAATATTTTTTTTTTTTTTATCAAATTGTGGAAGTTAACCATTTTTTTGTTTGTTGAAAATTTGGACTTGTAGAATATTTTATAAAAAAAAAAATTTTTTTTCTTCTGTAAAATTTTTTTTTTAATTGACTAAGTTTATTATTTTTTTTTTTTAATGATGAGTGAACTTTTTTGGTAATAATATTACGTCTTACGTTCTGTAGTGTGATTTTAATAGGTGTGCAATAGTTTAAATCATATCACGTGTAATAATTGTGCAATTAAGTTCATGTTTTATAAATGATTATAAACCGTTAGTGAGTGGAAGCTTGTATGGAAGTTCCCTGGGGGGCTTCTCTGGTGCGCAATTTAATCGCCTTTGGCAAATTGGCGTTACGGAAAGGATAAGAGTCCCAATATTCCCAATAAATAGATAAACGAATTAATAAAAAGAAAACCCTTATTCGATAGGTGTTATTTGTTTGTTCTAATATAAATTGATGAAAATATTTTGGTTCGTGTGCACTTGGAATCAACACTATTGAAAGGAGAGAGTACTTTCTGTAATATTATATAAAAGGTGTTATATATACTCTCTTTAGGCTATTGGGGTTGGTATTTAATATCGCAAGTTTCGGTGGATACTAAGAAACGCAATTTGTAACAAATTCAATTAAATTTTTCTGATATATATGATATAAATATAATAACAATTAGTGCTTATTCTGTTAATTTATTACCATTTTTATTAGTTTAATTTTTTTAAAATAATTTACAAATAATTAACCATTTTTTATAACTTTTTTTTAAATTATTTCGTGCTTTTTTTTTTACTAAATATTTCTCAAATCTATTTAGTTGGTTTTTTTTTAGAATAACATTTATTCTAATTTTTAAGAAAATTCTTTAAAAAAAATTTCAAATGAATTAATCTATTTTATTTCCTACTATTTGAATGTGATCTAATATGATGAAATAGCAGTTGAATGTAATTTGTTAATTACCTACTAAAAATCAGATCATTTGTCCAATTCTCACACAAACATATTTTAAGTATATGTACATATGTGCATATGGTATGTATTTGTAAATACGTAGTCTACTATCCAAAATATGACGTGCAGATAGGTAATCCGCATTAAAATTATGCTTGTGCAGTTGATGTGCTTTACTTTCGAAAAATGTTTATGCATAGCCATGCATAAAAAACAAAAAAACTTAAAAATAAAAAATAGAAAGAATTTAAGTATTACTTACTCATTACTTAGTTAACTGGCATATATTATACAGAATAGATAATTTTTTTTTAATAGTACAATTTCGTTCCCTTGCGAGAGTAGATATGTATATTTATTTCTAGAAGGATAATTGGGCGTTATTGGTGTTAGGTAAGTGAGCAAATTTGATGCGTCATAAAATAATTTAGCTGAAAAAAGCTTCATTTGCGCAGTCCTTGTAAATTGAAAAGTGCTTAAATAACAATAAACTAGGAATCCTCTTCTATATAATATTGGAAAATAAAAAGTGTAAAAGCACCTCTTTATTTAATATAGAATAGAGTCGATTTTTTTTTCCTTCAATTTAAAGTTAAATAACAAACTTGTTGTTGTTGGGGGTAGAAATGTTTTTGCGCGTCATCAAAAACCTAAGCAATATAAATAAAAATAATATTAATGTGATGAATCTTAGAAAAAGTTTACAAAATAGAATCGTACCCATTTTATTTTAGGAAGAATATGTTAAAAATCTTTGTGCGCACTTAAAAGTTGATTAATAATGGAACTACCCTGTTTTCCCCCACACCCTCGGTTCCATTGTACCATAATATTATTTTGTTCAAGGCAATCGAGGAATAATCCTAACCCTAACCCTATTTAATTAGTATTGGAATCGTAAACTGAACTATCTTGTATAACATATTAATTGAACACACTTTCTAGAGGCTTCTTTAAGCTTCTAGTAAAAAACATATTTTCGTTGAGTTCTTCCGCTTTTCATTGCCTTTACCTATGTGTAGAACTATTAATAGCTGTGCACATAATATTAATTTCTCTTATTACATAATTAATAGAAATTGTATATACGTATATTGCGTCTTTTTTTTAGTAATGAATTGTTTGATTTTGAATTCATTAGTTTAAAAAATAATCAAAGAAATAACTAGATTATATTTATATGATGGGTCAGCGATCGATATATGGATTTTGAATTGGTTTATTTCCTTGTGCAACAAGTACGTGTTAGAAATGTTAATTATTTCATGTGACAAATGAACTTTTGTAGTTAATAATAATTTTTAGGTTAAATATTTTTCGTTTTTATTTGTTTTTTTGAAAAATAAATTTAAATTTAAAATTTTGCCTGTTTTGTGATATTATCATTTATGGTGAGTTTTTGTGGACTATATTTTAATCTCTGTGGTATTTTGTGAAACAAAAGATTATGAAATACGTAGGCTACTATATATATTTCTGGCCTAGGCAACACTAAGTGTTGCCAGGTGCGATCTGACATTTCCATTGGAAAGTTTGACATTTTTTAGCATAAACGTACTCAGAACGTTTTGACGTACGACTATCATTTGTGTTGTTTACAGTGACTTGAAAAAATCAATTTGGCAAAAAAATGGAATTAACTCGTGAACATTTTCGTGCGATCATTTTTCACAACTTTCGACGTGGATTATCACGACAAGAGTGCATCGATGAACTTAAATCTTTGTATGGCTATGAAGCACCATCCTATAGCACTGTGAAAAACTGGTACAACGAATTCAATCGTGGCCGACGCTCGCTCAAAGACGAATTCCGTGAAGGTCGTCCAAAAACAGCCGTTGTTCCAGAAAACATCGATGCCGTACGTGAACTGATAATGCAAGACCGTCATGTGACATACCGTGAGATAGAGGCATGCCTAGGCATTTCTCCCACCAGCATACATTCGATATTGCATGAACACCTGGCCGTAAAAAAGGTTTGTTCTCGTTGGATCCCGCACAATTTGACAATCGCTCAAAAAAAGGCTCGTGTGGATTGGTGTAAAGAAATGCTGAAAAAATACGATCGCGGTGCTTCAAAAGACGTTTATAAGATCGTCACAGGTGACGAATCATGGATCTATGCGTATGAGCCCGAAACAAAACAGCAATCGACCGTGTGGGTCTTCCAAGACGAGTCAAATCCAACGAAAGTTGTTCGTGGAAGAAGCACTTCGAAGCAAATGGTCGCTTGTTTCTTTGGCAAAACTGGTCATGTGGCGACTGTTCCGCTTGTGCAACGTAGGACGGTCAATTCTGAGTGGTACACCACCATTTGTTTGCCTGAAGTCTTCGGAGAAATTCGAAAAACGAACAAGAGAAGTCGAATCATTGTGCACCATGACAATGCGAGCTCTCACACATCGGCTCAAACCAGCGCCTTTTTGACCGGACAAAACGTCGAATTGATGGGTCATCCTCCGTACAGCCCTGACTTGGCACCCAATGACTTCTTTTTAATTTTCGTCGCCAGAAGATGCTGTTGAAGCATTCAAAAACCATGTTTTGGAGGTGTCTCAATCGGAGTGGAAAAAGTGCTTCGAAAATTGGTTTGAGCGCATGCAAAAGTGTATAAATCTTAATGGAGAATATTTTGAAAAACAATAAAACCTTTTTCGTTGATAAATATTCGCATTTTCATTATTAGGCCAGAAATATATATAGTAGCCCACGTATAACATATGAAATTTGAATTGACGGTCAATTCGCAATATCGTATATTTATGTTCTTTATTATTAAAAATAATCCAGATATAGTGGGGGGGGGGTGGTCTATTATGAATACTTTCTCAAATTGACACTTATTTATATCATATTAAGAGTATTGTATATCGAATGGAGTAATGTGCCCGTTTTTCGGCATTTTCCATCACATATCCAAGTGTTTCAGTCGATATGGCGACTATTACGTGGCGGATGTTGGTCTTAAATTCGTCTTGGGTCCTTGGTTAGTTAATCCAAATCTTCGAAACAGTTCAGCAGCGAACTGTTTAATTTAATTTACATTAAATTTCCTGTAAATTTTAATCCAAATTTACAGGAAACAGTTCAGCAGCGTCATATTAGACGAACATGGAGACCAGTCAAAATCACCATTTTTTTTATATCCCACGATCAGGGATAATGGGTTCAAAAAATCGATTGTGTTTCGAGCTGTGTGAGGTAGAGCGCTATCTTGTTGAAACCACTTACGCAGCACGATGTCGAAAAATGTTCTCGGAGACGTCTCAATACTGGCCTGTACGGAATCGATATTTTCAAAAATTCTTTTGCGCAAACGCTTTATTTGTTCTTTGACGGCGTACTTTTCACTTTATTTTTTTTTCTCCACGCACGTTTTGTTTCCACAATTGAAAAGTTATTTTGAATGTACAGCTGAACAATTTTAGCGCATTTGGATGGCGTGTACTGCTTCATTTCAAAAATCTACTTAGACTAAAGTTTCATAAAAGTGCTTTATGACAGTTGCGAGACTGTTTTTAAATTTTTCCATCTAATATGGCCAACCTTGTAAAATGACAATGACCATTGTCTTATTTTGAATTTTTCTTATCGTCTAATATTCGACATGTCCAATAATCAGAAAGCCCCCACCAAGATGTTACTGATACTGTACTACTGCGGTTAATTAATTATTTTTATTGCAGCGTGCATAAACATGACTTCAATATTTTTTGACAGATTTTCCTTTCCTTCAATATTTTGACAGATGTTTTTTTCCGACTACCCTTAATCTATAAAAAAAATATAAATGCGCATTATAAATCATACAAACATAATGACGAAAATAATGATTTTTTCGATTCATTCTGTAAATTTAAATAATTAAAAAATTTTCAAATTTAGAACTGCGTTTCAAACACATATGGAGCATTTTTTTTTGACAACTAAATTATTGTTCCTTAAGTTAATTCTGATAATTTAAAATAATAAAGTACTATTTGAGTCCATTTGGTATAGCAGTGGCATAACTGTATGCAAGAGTAATAGTTCCAAACATGTTTTTGGGTATTATAAATCGCGTTGATGCCCAATTTCGATTAGCAAGAAGAATTTCAGTTGATAATTTTAATTTATGATTAAATTGATATAAACCCATAAAATTGAGCAAAACCCTGCAAGCAAACACCAATTTTTTTTTGCTTGTCAGTTTTGCGTTGCGGCAGCAACAAATTTGAGATGTGGTGCTACGCTGCATTACAATATGAATCTGTATTTTGTAATTTCGCTGCACGCAGAATTCTGCATGTTTAAACCCCGAACACTAAACCCACGACAACTAGTGACTTTGACTAAAATATTGTAGTTCAAGAATCTGGCCCGATTCAACAAACTTACTTGATTTCAATTTCAACTGTCAACATACGTGTGCATCAAGCCTGCCACATAACCAAACACTAAAACGTGTGGCAGTACTACGACTACTACTACGTTCAATTCGATGAAAAAATTGTTGTTCGTTCTCGTCGTTCTTCGCAATTGTGTGCACTTCCCTTAGATTGTAGAGGTTTTAAAAATTTTGGCAGCGATAAATCGTATACCGTCGAAATTGTGTTCGGGCCTTGAATCGGGTCCCTTTACTTAAGTGCTTCGAGTTACAAGCAACACAAAAGCTTTAAAGAAACGAAAAAAGCTTTCGGATGCCAACAAACTGTTTTAATTTCTGTGCTTTATACATTGTCGATTTTACAAAGAGTGCAAGTGAATAATGAATCGGTTTTTTAAAAGTATAGTACGTATAGCTGTAGAAAAAATGTTTTTCAAACTAAAAGCTTAATATTTATTTTCTTCAAAATAATAAAAACGCTTTTTAATCAAATAGTAAATGTAGATACAATAAATAGCAAATGTCTTGATATTTAGCGCTTTTATATATCCTCTCATAATTTATTCCGAGTTATTTTGAAAGTATTTATTTTTATATCTTTTCTAGCAGGTAATATTAACTATGTCACGTTGTTGGGTGTTCCTTTTTGGCAATTAATATAAAGCCCTCGCAATGCACCATGCAAAAATGTTGCAAATTGATTTCATAGAAATGATTCAAAATGTTGGATGGTTGAAAACCTTCCTAGTTTATTGAAAAAAATCATTCATTTCCACATCTGGATTATAACGAAAGGGGAAGAGTTATCCAGACAGGATCACAAAGATGAATTTCAGCATCATTTATTAGCATCAAATGCGAAGCCATTTAGCAAATCTAGATACAAGTGCATAATGTGATATTCGCTTGCAACGCTTGGACCTTATAGACAGGTAATTTTAAACATATTAAATAACAAAAAGAGAAAATGTAAAATTAACAATAAATAGAAAAAATACGAAATCAATAGCATTTAATCTTTAATATTTCAATGCCAAAATTTCTTATTTTTGGTACCCTCTTTAAGAGAACATCTGCAATGAGATTTACTATTTTGAAAAACAATAACTTTACATTAAAAAACCAAAGAGACTAAAGCTTTCGTAATTGAACCGTTTTTGGATATAACTTATTTTAAATTTAGATAAAAATTATTTAGTAGTAAATACTATCTTTAAAAAATTTTTACAACACCATTTATTTGAGATTATGGTGAGTAGCTATTCCACCCTGCATACGGGGTGTCCTGACACGTTGGATTTTTGTTTTATGATATGAACTCTAAGCGAATCAAGTCTCAACGGTTACGAAGCTTGGGAGTGTTCGAAAATTATTGATTGACACGATATCTTACAGCACTTATAGTCCAAAAAAAACTTCTAAACTACTTAGCGTAAAATCATACGACAGCTTATCAAATTTGCTATTGTTTTAAAATGACATAAAAAATAATAGATTGTCTTATTTTATAGATGACAAGTATTGAATTATATTTAAGGGTTGTCCATTTTGTTGCTCGGAAAATGCGTTACTCTGTTTTTTGACAGTTGTCAAACACAAATGTCATCAAAAATACCATTTGTTAATATTAAGATTTGCCAACATTATATTGTAATACAGAGTGCGTTTTATGTTCCATGTCGAAGTTTTTTTAAATAACTTTTAAATAAAATAGTCTTTAGCATTATATATGGAATATGATGGCGGTCAAATATCGCCCTCTGGCCGCGTTGCAAAGGAGAGCCCTTTTAGGCATATTTTTAATAACATTTTCGCAGACTCCTGATGTTATATCAATAATTTCGTTTCGAATAATGTCCTTAATCATCGAGATTATGGGTGGTTTGTTAGTGTACATCTTTTCCTTTAAGATATAAAGAAATCGAGAGGGTTCAAATCAGGGCATCGTGGGGCCAGTCGATATTACCACTTTTTGAAATTCGGCCAGGAAAAATTTCTCTCAAAATCCTCAAAAAAATATGGCTCACTGATGCCGCCAGCCCAAATGCCTCACCATACAGTTACTCTACGATGGTGCAGTGGTTTTTGGTTTATCAGTTGATGGTTTTCAGTACCCCAATAGTGGTTATTCCGTTTACTAAGAAAGCCTGCCAAGTCGAAGTGTGCTTCGTCACTCATAATGATTTGTTGCCAAAAATGGTGGTCTTCTATACCGAGGTGTCAAACTCGAGCACTCCAGTCTCGCCGGCGTTCATTGTCATTTGCCTGCAGCTGTTGTGTCTATTGAATTTTATAGGAAATCTGTTTTGAGAATTTTTAACAAAAATGATGGAGATATTCCCGATTCTTGTGCACATCGTCGATGAGCGGTACCTGGACATTCAGCAACACTCTGCCACGCTGCATTAATCTTTTCAGGTGTTCGTTGGCCTAATTGTACGTTGGTTATTCATCAGGTGTACGTTGGTTATTCATTACACATTGAATGGTTGACTTGTTCGGGATATGATTGACAAAAAAGAACCATATTTTTCTCCGCGTATTCACAATTGAACAATTATTTAAATAAAATGTTTTAATAATTTGAATACGTTGTTGCGACGTTAGATTCTCCACAATAAATTGTTATTGACAACTCTTTACGACTGTCAAATGCCAACAGACAAATATCATCCAAACCAAAATGGTGGCCAAACAAAATCGACCTCGAACATAAAAAGCAACTTGTATAAAATAAATATAACTTATTATTGTATTGTATTTATTGAGAAACGCGTTAAAATTTTAAAAACTTTCTATAAAAGTGGTAAATCTGCCAAAGCCACGCTTTGCGAAAAAATTTCTCCGGCGATGAGGCTTATTTCTGGTTCGGTGGACTCGTCAATAAGCAAAATTGCCATATATGGGCTCAAAAACCCACAAGTTAATGTAGAGAAGCTATTATATTCGTAAAAAGTAACTGTCTGCTGTGCATTTTGATCTAAAGTCATTGCTTAAAAAATGAAGCGGCAAAAATTCATAAACTACCTCTAAACTATCGAGTTCTACCTTAAAAGTATGTCGTGGCGTTTATTTGAATAATTTTATATTTCATATATTGTATAGTAATAAGATGATCAAAACAATATAATAAAAAAAAATTCCATTAAGGAAATTTATCAAACTAAATACGGATACATGAATATTAAATTTCTTTATTTAAAAATATTTATCATCATTGCGGGTATTTTAGTTGGTTTTGTAAGTAATGGAGTAGCAAAATTACGTGGTGGATAGTGTTTTTGACGTGGCGACATCTGGAAGGAGTACGTATTTTATGTAAATAAAATTTGAAACTAACGGATTTTTTTTTGAATTATTTTGTTTGCCTTAAAAATAAATATATAAATTCAGAATATAAAGGTCAGCTATCTCACTTTTTTTTTTGTTACAAAGGTCTGACATATGATGACGTTTGCACTGCAGGTTTTATGAAACTTCCATAGCAGTTATTTTATTTTGGACCTTTTTTGTGATGCATTTAATTCGAAATAAAAGATAAGGAATAATTTGGTATCCTTATGCGCATGTGTAATAATGATTGGCGTTTTTATTTATGAATTCTGCATAAGTGAACCAGTTTAAGTGAATGTTTTTATATTTTTTTTGTTATAGTTTAATTTGTATTAACCAATTTTAAATATAATAAAATTTAATATAAAAGTGAAAAATGTACATCATCTAGAAATAAAATATAAAAATGAAATTGTCGTTTTTGCAACTGGGATACACTCTGTGGTCACTCTGTATTGTAGTAGTGAACACAGCTGGTGGTATCTCAGTGGCATCAATGAATTGAAACGTTTTTAATGTATACAGTGTATAAATAAACATTTTGAATAGTAAAAATAACAAATATAAAGTGATAGATATAAAACTAAATAGTTGAAAAATAAATAAGTGCCCATAATTTCTGAACTTACAAAACACGCTATTTTCGGGTATGGCTCGTAGAAGCAACGAGATCATCTATAATATTTTTTTTGTTATGCTAGAACAACGAGACTATCTATAACATTTTTTTTGTAATGAATTTCCAGAATGTACAATTAAAAAAAATGTGTTATAAGATATCATGGCAAACTGAATTGTTTTAAACATCCTGTAGCTTTGTAAACCTAATAATTGAATTGAAATAAATATTCCGAAGCTTCTTTTGTAACATTATTTATGGAATATCCCAACATTCAAATAATATGCCATTATTTCATTTGGTATCGTCCAGATTTTTACCATTTTTTCAAGTAATAGCTTTACTAACTCAGTCTTCAAATATTTAATAGTTTGTGACTTGCTCCATAGCCCTACAAAAATGAATCGGGGTCGAGGAGCGGGTGTTGTGCAATCACATGAATTTGGGAACCGTATTATATCCCCGAATTTTTAAATATGAAAAACCGATTGAATTTCTCTTTCCATGAATTTTCTATTCGTTCATGGTATCGTTTTGTGGAGTCAGATGACAGTCCGATTCACCCCTTGAATTTCAGCCACCGATAAAAATCTAATTCCTTCGTCGGAAACGATCACCACTTACAGCTATGGTAATACCTTTTTTTCAGAATGTATCGACTACTCCTTAATTTTTTAAACCCAGTACTACTATTTTGCTTGTTTAAGAATTTGTTGAACCAAAAATGCGCTTTTCTTATAACTCATAAACTTACCAAAAAATGGATATTTAATTTTGATAATAAAGTTTAATAATTTCACAAAGTCACAAAAAAAGGTTTTTTTTTTTAAATAAATGTTGCCTATCCTTATAATGTTTTGACACATCGCGCATGTGGAATGTGTTAGAAGGGATAAAGAGAGATTTCAGTGCACTTTGCTCTTAAATAGCTGTTGACAGTTGAAAAAGACTACACTGAAATTAGACGGTTAAAAAAGTTACTTTATATCTTGCAACATGTCTGAAAAAAGGATTTAGAATAAACTCATGTGCATTCTTGGCGGACCGACTGTTGCGATAAAATAAAAGAAGAAAAGGAAAGACGATATTTAACGGCTGTGTTATTATGAGTCTAATTTCATCCTTTGATTTTGTATCCCATCTAGTAAGTCCAATAATATTTTAGAAGTGTCTGCCCATATATGATCTGGCTGGGTCAGACTTAATGAGAAATTGCTTGCATCGCTAAAGGACAACAAACATTTTGTTGTATTTTTGGTGATATTAAATATGTCGTTATTCCAATGGAGATTGTCATTAACACACATACTAAGAATGGGAAGTTTTTCGGATTTGGTTGTGCAAGCGCCATTCATGGATAATGGCGGGGATTTCGATTTCTCTCTGTATTTTAGATGTATAAAATTCCACTCTATTCTTCCAGCCCCATAGTAATATACTATCTATATAATAATTTAGAGAGTTTAACCTACGTTGCCGTTTACTTTTCACGGCCGAAGCTTAAAAAACTTAGAGCACTGTTGTCAACCGTTCAGTTTCCAGCATAAAAAAAACTTAGTTTACTGTCATCATCGAAACAGTGGATTGGATTAGAACTAACATCTTCTTCTACTTCTGCGTGTTATCCTTAGAAATTATACTCTTCATTATACTCTTAATATGGTTGATTAAAATAAGAAAATCGAAGGAGATTGTGTGGAAACGTGGTGCAACCCCAGATAGCCACCATCATTTAATACCACAACCAGCTCGAAGCGTACGCCTATAGTTAGGGTCCATTCCATAAAGTAAAATGGAAATTCGTATTTTAAAACAGATTACTCTGAATTCG
This sequence comes from Atherix ibis, assembly GCA_958298945.1. Lineage (NCBI taxonomy): Eukaryota > Metazoa > Arthropoda > Insecta > Diptera > Athericidae > Atherix > Atherix ibis. Next base: position 80,384,755 of record OY282607.1, read on the forward strand.
TTTTCCCGAAAAAAACATCTACCAGAATTTCAGGGATCGCACCTTCAAAGCACTATTAGGCTTTTATATCTCAAGCACCAATCCCTTTATAGAGGGTAAGTCTGAATTGCATTTGCAATATCATTCGATTCGTGAACCCTGGGGAACACCAGCATTTTTTTGGTGGACTGCAGACTTGAAGCCATCCAAAACAACTTGCATTGAATGGTTCGAAAGGTAGCGTCCAATACATTTGAGGAGGTCATCGTTGCTTCCATATTCACGTATTTTCGACAAGAGTCAAACTCTGTCAAATATCTTTGAAATGTCAAATGTAATAATCCTACACTCCTCAGAAAAATGAATAGTGTGATTCATTTGTCTGAGGAGTGTAGGATTATTGTCAGTGGATCTATTCTTACGGAAATCATGTTGATGGTCACTGAAAAAATATGGCCGCAATCAGTTGTCAAATATTTCTTATCAAGGACTAAATAAATTAATAATTGGTTTCGCAGAAATAAATTTCACAAAGGAACTTGTAGAAAATCTTTGTAAACGTTATTTTAAGAGAAATAAATGATCTTGTATAAAGGATCAAAAACGAAAATATGTACTCCGGCTGATATCTTAATAAGCTTTGTTATAACATTAAAATATTTGAAGATTTTTTTGAAAAAATATAGTCACATATAGGTTGGGTAACAGCTATTATTCTGATCATCCGGTTGACAGATAAAAAACTTTAAGAACTTATTATCAGGTTGATAACTCTAAATGACGCAAGGCAACTTTTTTTATTTGTATAATTGCTCTTTCTTTGTATCTGATGAGTAATTATGGCATCTTGTCGTATAAATTTTTAGGTTAAATCTGTCACAAAAAAGATCCATTTATGTTTATCTGTCACATATTAGGCACAATTATTTTGATGTAAGAACTTGAACTACTCGTATAATCATGAGCCCAAAAATATTATTGAAGTTGGTAGTTTTTTATGGCAACAATTTATTTATGTTTTCTTCTCACGTTATCAATACCATTTGACTTTTATTTATTATAAATATATCGACCTAATTTCAAATGAAAGATTCAATTTAGATCATTCAATCGAGATGAGACAAAACACATTCTAATTATAAATAGTTTTATATATTGTATTATTTAAATATATTTACAGACAAAATTACTTGAAAGTCTATAAATTATAACACTTTTGTGAAGTATGATATGCTCTTAGTTTTGGCAGAATGCCTTATACTATTTACTGCCAAAAATTTAAAATTAAAAAAATATACTTACTTGGTTATAGCAAAATAACAAAATGAACCTTCATATATACCACATACATACACGTATATTATATCTGCAACAGTTGTGTATATGTAGTCTTAAGTAGTATGAACTTATTAAATATATTGTACAATTTATGATGATGGCAACATTTATTAAATGAAATGGTAATTTTTTTTATGCATTACAAAAATTATCTTTGAATAATTATTCTTTTACAGGTAATTGGTATGAACTTTTGTACAAGTATTAATTTATGTCTGTGCCTTTGTTTAATAATAGAACATTTTACATAATATATTGCAGTCGTAGAAGTGTGTTTGTGTCTTTTAACTTATCTAATTTGAGCTGTAAAATTGGATACTCTTTGATTTGACAATGGAACCTTGACTTATGTCCTAAAAAAAAGCTCCTGAGTAGTAGGTAATATACACCTAGGAGTAGTATCTTTATTGAATGGACAAGATTACTCTATACAGGGTGTAATTCAGCTTGAGTCTTTACAGAAAATTACGGTCTACCAATTAGAGCTTTATTTTTTAATAGAGTTGAAATTGGCTATGTTAATAGTTTTGTCATTCATTTTTTTAACATGTTAAAAGTAGAAAGTTTACCATTTGTAAAAATATCTTAAATTTAGCTTGAAAATCGTATTGAAATAATTCAAATCCATTATGAAAATGGTCGATCTGTAAAAGCGGCATTTTTCGTTGTAATGATCGTCTATCTGAGCCTACAATCAAGAATTGCTTGATAAATTTGAATTTACTAGTTCGGTACAAAATATCCCAATAATAGCACGTGCTCGTGAGGACCGTTCAGATGAAAATATAGCTTCGGCGAGTGAACGTTTTGCAGAAAATTCAGAGTTATCGGTGTTATGATGTTTTCAACTATTGGACCTGTCATCAATGGCCACATGGCGAATTTTTGCATTGGACCTGCCATCAATGACCACATCTCAGACGAAGCCCATTTTTACTTAGAAACGGCTATATTAACAAAATTCATCACGTGTATTGTGCGCTTTATGGGTCGAACGCATCATTAATCTGTATTTTTTTGAAAATGTTTCAACTAATTTTTTATAACCTCTTTTTGATGACATGGACATCGACGTTCTGTGGTTTCAACAGAGCGGCACTACGTGCCCAAGAAACAATCGATTTATTGAAAAACAAATTCAATGCACGCCACCAAGTTAAATAATCTCTGCTTAAATGCCATTGAACTTCTTCTTGCGGAGCTATGTAAAAAAAGAGGTTTATGAGAATAGTACACACACAATTCAACATCTCAAAAGCATTATCCAAAAGCAACAATTATGCAAAAATGTAATTGAAAATTTTGTAAAAAGGACCTCAATAAAGGTAGTTGTGGTGTAGACAATTGCCCGATGTTGTTTTTTATTCATAAGGACTAAAGTCTCTACAAACTTTTCCATATTTTTGGAAAAGTATTTTGACTATAACTCTGTATTTTGACTAAAACACATATTTTGTATGTAATTTTCATACAAAATATGTGTTTCAGTCAAAATACAGAGTATAATTCAGCTCCAATTATTGGGACGGTTCTTTTTTGTTGAAATTTCAGAATTTATACTGGCGCATTTCGATGTGAAGTTATTGCCATTTTTCGTAACAAACTTGCAAATAAATAGCATTAAACGTTCGTTTTCGATTTAAGAATAAAGACAAATACCTGCTCGTGTATCAATCTTTATAAATACCCTGTCCAACAAAAGAAGTGCGAATCTATAATTGTCCCGTTACACAATAATTCATCTTAGAATAAGCCATGAAATTACCATGTATCCAGAAATCTATCCTATATACAATATATTTAAATACATTGCAGGCCAAAAGTATGCGACCCTTTAGGGATAAAGTTAAATAAAAATAAATATTTAGAACGCACAAATGAAAAAAGTAATTATTTTTAAAAAATATATATTAATTTTGCTCTACAATGTGAAAAAAATAACCTTTAGACATAAAAAAAATACTCAAATTGCTTTTTCGTCGAAAGAACCTGTTTTGCGTTTGATGACATCTTGAACGATTCTATAAGTCTTCCTTATTATAGAACGATTCTATTAGTCTTCCTGACGGATAGACAGTTCGCTCACACTGGTCTGTCAAGTTCTTTCTATAAAACTTCTATGGGATTGAGATAGAGTGATTGGAGCGGCCTTGTTATATTTTCAACATAATTTATTTTGTAGATAGAAAAATCTCTACATAATTTTGGATTAATTTAATCCTTTACCAATTACCTGAAGTCCTGATGGAAGAGCTTTCATCTCTAATATATTTAAATTCTGATATTATTTTAAAACTCTTTCAATTCGGACCAAGTCTCCTACTCTATCCGTAAAAAATACTTACCAGACGGTCGGCACCACGGCTTCCGATCGCATATTTTCTTCAGTATTGTGACGCATGGAGATTGTCCTTTTGGGCCCAAGGGTCTGGATTTATTTAAATATTTTTTTTTATTTTGAGGGCATAGTAATGGTTTATTTACCGACACGCGCCAAAATAGGCCAGCAACTGTCAAACGCCATTTCACCGTTGTTAGAAATACGGGTTTAGTACGGCTTTTTTCATACTGCAAAGGTTGTATGGTAAGTTATTGGCTAATAGAAAGATGTAGCAGATATCAGCAAAACTCTACATATATTTGAATTATATTTAGAATCGTTATCCTACGGAATAACGAATCCCTTACCAATTACCCGAAGTAATTGGTAAAGGATTCATTATTCAGCAGGATAACGATCCCAAATATAATGGAAGAGCATTTATCTCTAAAATATATAAATTTTGATATTATTTTCAATTCGGACCAAGTCTCCTACTCTATCCATAAAAAAGCAACCCCAAATCATATTCGAGACACCGCCTTGCCAGACGGTCGGCACCACGGCTTCCGATCGCATATTTTCTTCAGTATTGTGACGCATGGAGACTGTCCTTTTGGGCCCAAGGGTCTGGATTTATTTAAATCTTTTTTATTTTATTTTGAGGGCATAGTAATGGTTTTATTACCGACACGCGCCAAAATAGGCCAGCAACTGTCAAACGCCATTTCACCGTTGTTAGAAATACGATTTTAGTACGGCTTTTTTCATACTGCGAAGGTTCTATGATAAGTTGTTGGCTAATGGAGTGATGTAGCAGATATCAGTAAAACTCTGCACAATTTTGAATTATATTTAGAATCGTTATCATACTGAATAACGAATCCCTTACCAATTACCCAAAGTCCTTACCAATTACCCGAAGTAATTGGTAAAGGATTCGTTATTCAGCAGGATAACGATCCTTTGGGCCCAAAGATCTGGAACTTGGACTCATCTATTCAGAAAACATTTTAAAAGTCCTCAGCAATTCAGTTTTGACAGAATTAAATCTTAATTAATTTTTATTTTATTTTGGGGGCATACAAAATGGTTTTTTTGCCGACACGCGCCTAAATAAGCCACCAGCTCTCAAACGCCATTTCACCGTTGTTAGAAACACTATTTTAGCACGGCTTTTTTCAATTTGAACTAATTTGAAGGTGATGTAAGTCTCCGATACCTTTTTCACTAGTTGTGCAAATTAAGAGATACCCATTTAAACTACTACGAAGGCAATATGATAAGTTATTGGCTAATGGAAAGATCTACCAAATATCAGAAAAACTGTATTTTTTTTTATTGGATCTGAATATCTTAAAAAGACGCCATACAAAATTTTATTAACATCTTTTTCATTAATTTAGTTTTGATAGCCATTGAAAGGAGGCAAGTTTTGGGTTTTTAATAAAACCACCAAGTATAGTGGGAACTCCTCACCATCGTATGGAATGATACAGAAGTGGTTTACTGAATTTCATTGTGGTCGTACGAATACAATTGAGGCTGAGCGCTCAGGACGTCCAATTTAGGAAATGATTAATAGAATTTATGATATTGTTTTAAAAGACTATCGAATGAAAGTGTATGAGTTAGGTGATATGATAAACATATCAAAAGAACAATATCTTACATTAAATTTTCGGTATGAGTTAAGCTTCGATAACACCGTGCGTCTAATACACGATTTTCTCCTTCAAATGGTATATTACACTGATCGTTTGATTACAATATGTTTGCGCGTGCTATCATGGAGAAGCGGAAAATGAACGAACGTATACATGATTTAATCGTGTGTGTTCGTAATTATATTATATATGACGTCGTTCATGTTGCTCGTTTTGAACTCATCAATTTGCGCGTCGTTTATTTTAATATTTTACACTTTTCATATTTATTCATTCATTCGTATTTATTATATAAATAATAAATCTTATTGAATTTTTTACTTTAATATCTATTTGGAAAAATGTGAAGAAGCTATTTTGATATGTAGAAAGTGAGATTAGCTGATGAAATTTAAAAAAAAATGGGAAAAACTAGTAAAGTGTAGTGTATAGCAAAAAATCGTTCGTCTATAAATTTATAAATAAAGTGCGAGTTTAATATGAAATATTAATTTGGAAATTATAATTGAATTAAATGTTAAAAGAAATTATAAAATGTTTACTAAAATAAATAACCGAATTGAAATAATCAAAATAAATAAATAAATGTGAAAACGTCATTCATAATACATACACGTAGTACAATAAATAAAATAAGAACAACAGCGACCAACTAAAGAATTCACAAAAAAAATGCACAACCAATCACATGATCAAAAATATATTTCAACATGTTGAAATTAATCGAAGTAATCATACTATGATTAGACTGATCGTGAAATACACAAATTTTGTTTTACGGCAAACCTGTTCAATCCCATGCACGCGCAATATCCATATTATCCTGTCAAATGAAAAACGGGGAAATTTCACCTTTAGATCGTGTATTAAACGCACAATGTAATGTAAGTTTTAGGATACGAATTGCTTCCGCATCCACCATATTTGCTAGATTTAGCCCCTAGCAATTATTTCCTCTTTCCGAATATGAAAAAAGATTTGGCTCAAACGATGAGGTAATTGCTGAAACAAACGCCACTATTACAGATTTATTTAACCAAATTTTTGAGACAGAATGTATACCTCACCAATGGACCACGTCAACTATAATACTACTACATAAAAAGGGAAATAAAGACAACATAAGTAACTACAGACCCATTAGCCTGATGTCGAACGTATATAAAATCTTTTCCAAAATACTGTTGAATCGTTTAACAAAGACTTTGGATGAAAACCAACCCAGAGAACAAGCAGGCTTTCGCAAGGACTTTTCAACAATCGACCACATACACACCATAAAACAAGTTATCCAGAAATGAACAGAATATGGTATCAATTACTATTTGGCGTTTGTAGACTATAATAAAGCTTTTGACTCATTAAAACATACAAAAATATGGGAAGCGCTTACAACACAAGGGGTTGAAAACAAGTACATACAAATTGTTAAAAATATATACAAGAACATGAAAGCGAAAATAAGAACAGAAAGAGTAGGTGTATACTTCCCTATAAAAAGAGGAGGCCGACAGGGAGACCCATTATCACCCAAACTTTTCTCGGCGGTCCTTGAATATATATTTAGACATCTCGAATGGAGTCAATATGGACTAAACATTAACGGAATGCAACTAAACCATTTAAGATTTGCAGACGATCTAATTCTAATCTCTGAAGACCCGAGAAGCCTGCAAGCAATGCTTGAACAGTTGGTGTACAAAAGTGATAAAGTCGGACTCTCCATGAATAATACAAAAACCAAAGTAATGACTAATTCCGACAAAATCACCATTACAGTCAACGGCAACAAAATAGAGTACGTCGATGAATATACATACCTAGGACAGATATCACCAAAAGACCTTAAAACCAAAGAAATAAACAACAGAGTACAATTAGCATGGAAAAGATACTGGTCTCTTAAAGAAATTGTCAAAAACCCGCAGGTACCACTTAAAGCTAAGAAAAAAATATTTGATTCCTGTATTCTACCTATCATGACATACGGATGTCAAACTTGGAGTCTAACAAAACAAAACTTACACAAACTAGAAACCTGTCAACACAGCATGGAGCGAAGTATGCTCAAAGTCAAGTTAAGAGACAAAGTAAAACTAGGAAAATTACGTAACCAAACTAAAATTAACGATGTAACATACTGCATAAGAAAATTAAAATGCAGTTGGGCAGGTCATATGATGAGGAGTAAACAAGAAAAATGGACTAAGGATGCAACCGAATGGTGTCCAAGACAAAATAAAAGAAAGGGAGGCAGCTTCTGAGATGGGAGGACGATATTCGGAAAATAGCCGTTGCTACTTGGAAGAGGACGACTCAGGACCGGAAAGTGTGGCAAGCTCTAGGGGAGGCCTTTGCGGAAACGCAAGACAATCTCAAAACCGGTGTCAATTAACATAAGTGATAGTAACTTTCTTCTAAGATTGTTAAATAAAGGCTATTATTATTATTATTATTATTTATTATTTCCTCTTTCCGAATATGAAAAAAGATTCGGCTCAAACGATGAAGTAATTGCTGAAACAAACGCCTTTTTTTTTTTGAAGGGTTGGAGAGATCGTATTTTTTTAGATGGGATAAAAAAAATACAATAGAAAAAAGTTCGATTATTTTAGTATATGAAGCTAAAAAGAGAATATGTTGAAAAATAAAATAAATTTTACATATAGAAATGTGAAGGCTACACGTATGTATTAATTATATAACTCTCGTGATAAGCTCCCAATGACTTTCGATCTGATTATGGTGCTCTATATTTCTATGAATGCGAAACTCTTCAAAATTTTAAAATTAGCTGCTATAAAAGTTTATATTTATGTACAATATATTTTTTAATATTTCAGCATATAATAAAATCATATATAGGATTTTCCTAAGTGATGTTTCGGCCATTTGTAATATGTCATGATCTATCTTTTTTTCATTGTATTCAGTAATGTTTACAATTTCATCATGGAGAGATATACGCAAGAACAACGTTTACAAATTATTCAATTTTATTATCAAAATAATCGTTCTCCAATTGCAACTTTTCGTACGCTCACTTTCATCTGAGTGGTGCGGTAAATAAACAAAACTGTCAATTCTGGTGCGAAGAAAATCCACAAATTATTCATGAACACCCATTACATTCACCTAAATTGACAGTTTGGTATGGTTTTTGGTCTGGCGGAATTATCGGTCCGTACTTCTTTCGAAATGAAGCTGGTAACACCGTTACTGTCAATGGAGAGCGGTATATATCGATGATAAGCAACTTTTTATGGCCGAAATTGGAAGAAGTTGATATTGACAACATCTGGTTCCAACAAGACGGGGCTACGTGCCACACAGCACGTTCAACAACCGCATTATTGCGAGAAAAGTTTGGAGATTCGATTATTTCAAGAAATTGTTACATTGAATGGCCTACAAGAAGTTGTAATTTAACACCAGTAGACTATTTCTTGTGTGGTTATTTGAAGTCATTGGTCTTTAGCAATAAACCAGACTCTCTTCAAGCTTTAGAAGTCAATATTGAACGTGTTATTCATGACATACGACTTGATTTAGTGGAAAAAGTGCTCGAAAATTGGGTTCATTGAATTCGTTCCTGTAAAAGAAGTCGTGGAGGCCATTTGAATGACGTTTTATTCAGAACTTAATTGTATCGATTGTACTTCACATTAAATAAAAAACATTTCAATTTCCTTAACAATTAGTGTGGTTTTTTTTAAAAGAAATCATATCACTCCTTTTGGAAAACCCTATATATATATTATATTATATTATTGGGTTGTCCGGGAAATAATTTTTTTTTTTTATAAAAATGAAAGACGATTTTCTTATAGTGAATTAATATTTTATTCAATTTAATACTGTCCAGTCTGATCCAATAGCCTTTTCCATCTTTCTGGCGGTAGCGTATTTCCACGTTCATAAAATTTTTGTTCTTTGCTGGCAAAAAACTGATCCAAGTGATTTTTGACATCCTCATTTGAATTAAACGTTTTTCCGTCTAAAATTTTTTGTAGAGACCGGAACAAATGATAATCGGAATGTGCTAGGTCTGGAGAGTATGGTGGGTGTGGCAGTATATCCCATCCAAGCTCTAAAAGCTTTTACCGAGTGGTCAAATTTGTATGTGGTTTCGCATTATCCTGTTGGAACCCTATACCTTTCCTATTGACCAATTCTGGCATTTTTTCTTTAAGTGCATCATTCAATTTATCCAACTGATGACAGTACACTTCCAAATTAGATGTTGTGTTGCTCGGTAGAAGCTTTTTCCTTTGACATCCCACCAAACAGATAGCATAACATTTTTGGATGAATATTGGCTTTCGAAGTGGTTTGAACCGGTTCATCTTTTCTACTGCACAATCTTTTGCGCTTAACATTGTTGTAGACAACCCATTTCTCGTCTCCTGTGATAATCCGCTTTAAAAATGGATCATTTTCTTGGCGTTTGAGAAGCAAATCACAAACGTCAATGCGACGGCACAAATTTTTTTCCGTAAGAAGATGAGGAACCCATATGTTGAGCTATGAGATTAAACCTAGCCGTTTCAAATGATCATGAAAGGTCGTATTCGATAAATTTAATCTGTCAGCAATCTCACGAGTTGTTATTCGCCGGTTTGTGTCAATTAATGCCTTCATTGTGTCTTCATCAACTTCAACTGGCCTTACAGAACGTGGTGCATCTTCGAGATCAAAATTGCTGGGTCAAAATTTTGCAAACCAGTTTTAGCACTGGCACTCACTTAACACATCTTCTCCATACACATCGGATAATTTTTTTCTTGCTTAAACAGTATTTTTATCTTTTCTATAGTAAAAAGAAAAAATGCTGTTTTTCACTTTCCATATTTAAAAGGTTATCAAACAAAAACTACTGTGCATCATCAATCGATTTTTTTGACAAGCAAGCCTTGCTATGTCAGCTGTCAAAATACATGTGATTATACGGCTTAAGTGTGAAGTTGGTTGTGAAAAAATACAATTAAGTCCTCTGTTAGGAAAAAGCAAAATTACTTTCCGGACAACCCAATATCAATCCAAAGAAATAAGAGAAGTTTTCGATTTATTAAGATTTCTAACGAATATATTGTTATCTAAGTGAGGTGATCGCATACTTTTGGCCTGCAGTGTACATATACCTATTAATCTTTGTTAATTGTTGTTTCTTTCAGTTATTTTTTCTGTTTATTCTGAATATCATTCGGTGAGCTAATTTACATAAAATGCAATGAGTATAAATACTCTAGTCAATATTTTATTTTTATGCACTTACAAATGTGTGTACACGTTTATGTACACATACATGTATATATATATATATATATACACAATTGTATAAGAGAATCTATAATTAAAAACTATTTATGAAGAGAATTATTTGCAATTGTACATATGTGTATATATATATTTTCTTACCTAACTACCTATGTATATGTGTGGGGATGTAAGCGATGGTTTGTTGGCGGTTCGTTTTTTTTTGTGTTTATTTTTGTTTTTCAATTTGTGCATCTCTCTACTTGCAATGTAATTTACATACTATATTTCATGTACAAATATAATTACCATATTTTCGAGTATTAGTTTTTTTCCTTAAACTTTCAGAGCCGCTGACTATTTCTAGTCATCTATAATCAGTGTAATTTCGTGAATTGAACAACTAAGAGCAATAAATATAATCTCTTCATACAAATTATAAAATAGATAATAACGAATTGAAAGAAATTTATTTTAATTAAAGAAAAAAAAAAGAAAATAAACAATACAAGAACAACAAAAAAAAGGGATAGATTTAAATGTGCAAAATTAAAAAAAAAAAAGGAATCAGAAGAGAAGAAATCATATAACCAATTTGCCTGTCCTTTATATATGTTTGCATGTGTGGATAAATTCTACCAACCATAATCGTTCTATGTGAAAAATTAATATTTTGATTAATTAAAAAAAATTATTTTTATCCTAAGAATAAAAATGCCTGAATAAACTAATCTACAAAATTATATATATATATAAATAATTAGTTTTGGTGATATGAAAAATGATTTATTAAAAATTTCCGTTTATAAAATATAAAAGTTTATTATTTATAAAAGAAGAGTCAAGAGTGCATTTTCTTATACCATATATATATTATTTTACTTATAATACAAAAATATAAACAATTTCCATTTTCGAAGAGTATTTTCTTAATCTCATAACATATTATACTTTTTATAGCTTTTTGCTGAAGTATTTGTTATTAATCGAAAAAGAAGAAGAAGAAAAACCACCATTTTTTCGCTGTAATAATAAAAATTATATTCAAAGTTATAACAATTATAGTTTTTTTTTTGTTGACTATAATTTTTAACAATCATATTTAAAGTTATAGCAAATTTGAAATTTCGTAATAGTTAAAATGGCAATTTGATCAAAACTAAAATTATATCAACCGAATTTTACAAAGCAACAACTTATCCCCTTTAAATATGCGTTTATTTGCACTATATAAATAAAGGTCATTCAAAGAAGAAAAAAATCTATACGTGCTCAGTAAAATACGTTTAAGATTATGCAATTTGAAATAAAACTCGACCCGAGAAAGTATTAAATTGCAAATAAAGGCAAAAATGGTGTCCCAAAAGTATTAAATTCAATTGTCCCAAAGTTGTCAAATCAAAAACTTCCATAGCCGCCTATACATATATTTTTGTGACAGTATTTTGTCCCAATTAATATATACGCTAATGCTTCCTTTTAAAAATATCTTTGATAAATAAATCGTATTAAGTCCTAATTTTAAAAAAATCATTCTTAAAACAATTGATAAGCTTACGTAAGTATTGGTGATTTGACATAATGACCAAATTTGTGTTTGTTTGTAAAAAAAAAATGAGAGAATAAGACAAATTGAAAAATAATTTTGTTTTTTAAATAATATATAGTATTTTACTTTATATTTGTCCCAATTAATATTTTTATATTGTACATACTATTAAGATCGTTCTCTTTTCAAATTCATTTTTAGCTGTCATTTTGTCTTATTTTTACTCTTGTTTATTCGTAGTATCTCTATGGTTCTCTCTCTCTCTCTCTCTCACACACACACACACACACACACACACTCACTCATACTATTGAAGGTTAATCTATAAGTAGCCCGTTTAAATAATACAATTTTTATCCTTTTAAAATTTGAGGTTTTAGCACAAAAAATTCAAATTTTTGAAATCTGAATTTTTTGTGCTAAAAAAACTCAAATTTTAAAAGGATAAATAAAATTGTATTTAAATTTTTAGCAATAATCGTATTTGCATTTTTAGTACCAATCGTATTCAAATTTTTAGCTCTAATAGCTTATAATAAGCACATTTTCGACACTACTTTAAATTGGAACATAAAAGCTTTAATGATCGCAGAGAGAATTAATAATGATTCAGCTCATAATAAATAAACTTCTCATTTATTATGATCTGAATCATTATTAATTACAAATTTAATATAACGGTACTTGAGTGTTTTTTTCATAAAATTTGGCAATGGATGATACCTCATCAATATAATCGAGAATACGCAGTTGCACCTCATAATGATGCACAATATTCAAACAATATATAAGAACTAATTCTTGAAAATTTATTTAATTGGCAAAATTTCGAGCGGCATTAACTCTAATTTTCCAATTACTATCTCAGTTTTTCATTCGACTTCTTTAAACAATCTAGAGGGTTGATAAATTTCGAACAGTTAGCTTTTTTAAGCAAAAAGTGTTCTAAATCATTTTTATGTAACTTTATAACTTTTTTTTTGTAATCTCTTCAATTTATAGAGAAAATTTATTTCCCGAAAAAAAAAGTTCGCTTAATTTTACTCAAATTTCGGGCAGAATTAATTGATTTTCTAATGAATTTATTTTTGTAAGACTTATCATTATCATAACTAGTCTGAAAGAAAAACCTAATTTTTTTATCATAATTCAATAGTTAACTAAAAAAAATATATAAATTACAAAGTATCAAAAAATCCAATTAATAAAAATACTTTTTACGAATAAAAATCAAAATTTCTTATCACACATGGTTTTGTATAATAATATTATACATAAGAAGAAGAAAAAATCTATTATCCAATTACATAATATAATCCTGGTATGATAAAAGATACATATTTGGCATTTAATATTATATTTATTTTTATATTATTATGTATTCCAGTATTGAGTTCTGGAGTACGTGTCAGATGTGTATTTACATTTTATTTAACGTTGAGCTTTTGTAAATGCACAATCTGGTACGACATTCCAGAATGAACGATCTACTATATACTCTTCTATAATTTTTTTTTTTTTTTGCAATATAATTTATTTACTAAAATATTTTTAATTATAATTTATTTATTAGTATTATTATTTTAGTATCAATTTTAATATAAATATATTTTGAGTTGAATTTTATTTTATAAATATACACAATAGTATGCCATGTTATCTATATCTCATAAGTATTGATACTAATCCAAAAGATCCTTAATTTTGGTAAGAAAATCTTAGGTAAGTACTCTTGCAGATTAAGGAAAAAAGGAAAATATATTTTTTTTTGAAATATTGTGCAGGAGGAATAAAGAAGAACACCATCATGTGCCTCATTACGCTGAAGGATCTATTTTTGGAAATTGCAAAATAATCAAAAAAAAACCTCAAATATCAACAGTTTTTTAAAAGCCACCCAGTGGTTTAATGGGAAATTGAGATTTTACTATAATTCAAGATTTTGATCAACGAGGGCCGAAAAAAATGTGCATCTTAAACCGACAGAGCCTATATGCTAACATTTAGTCAATTATTATAAATGAACTGTCACGTCTTTCTCAATAAAATTACTATTTCCTAAATAAAATATATAAAAAAAATGGCGCAGTGTTTTAAAAAAAAATCAATTTTCAACTGACATTTGAAGATACAGAATGTCAAAGTCTTTTAAAGAAAATTTCATATTCGAAGAACAAAAACTTAAGCGAAGTGATTGATGAATGAAAAGTTCAATTAAAAAATTGTTTGGAGATAAATTAAAACAAGTAAAAATACTGAAATTGGTAAAAAATATTGGAGGTTATAATTTTTGCAAGACCTTCATTTGAAAAGTCCACCATACTAATTAACGGATAATTTTCCATGGTCACTTAAAAATTAGTTATACAACATTTGCGAGAATCTGAATTTTTCTAAAGATTCTCGCAAATGTTGTATAACTAATTTGGCTCTAATTTGATATAAAGTACAATAAATTGTTCATACAATTAATTTTACATGCTCAATAAGTTCTTAAATATTATTATGTGTGATCGAAAATATATTTAGAACATATAAGATGAAGAGACATATTGCCACGATTGAGGCCAAATTATTTGCAAGGACATATGCATTATTTGCAAATAATTTTAAATGCAAATTATTCGTCAGAGTTAAGGGTATATCTCTGTCTATTTAAGATATTTTTAACTAATATTATAGTGAAGGTTAGTCATACTAAAAAAAAAATTAGCACATGTATTTGTCAAGGATTCTGACCATATGACAAGTGGGAAATGTTTTTCGTAGCATTTCCAAAAAAAAAAAAAATGGCTAATTGAAAATGAACCCTGCTGAGCATTAATTATAAGTTTTAGTATAAAAATTCACAAAAACACGATATATTATTTGAAATGTCCTAATTGACGTGATATTACATTTTTGAGTTTAGTTAAGGAGATAATATTCTAAACTAGCCTAATAGGTATAGTAATGAATTTTGCAAAAAAAGAGTTGTAATGATCGTTTGGTAGTGGTTAATTTTATGTAAATAGAAAAATATCCTTAGTTATACTATTATTTTAGTAACAGCATTTAAGATTGTTAAAAATAATTTTATAAAAATCATTTAATGGAAGACATTTTTGCTTTGTTTTTTAATTGAATATATTTGAATTATATTAAAATAATTTTTGCTTTTGAAGAAAGAACTTAGGAGCAGACAAGTAGTATTGAACGAATTCATTTAAAAATGTTTGATATACTTTATCATAGGTTGATAAATTGCGGAACCTGCTTCTCGATCGAACACACGCGAGCAAATTTTTGAACGAGAGCCAATAACATGCTAAATTTAGCCAGCTTAAGAGAAGCAACATGACCAGCAAATATATGTGTATGTGTGTGTGGATGCAATATCAAATGCGCTTGGATGCAAAATTATTAAATCACTACATCATCAACTTAAATACAATATGTTTCAGGTATTTTTTAACATTTACATATATTTTGTTAATTACCGAACATTAGAATCAGAAAATACTTTATTATGTTGTCAGCTGTTATACGTATTCGAGATATAATGGACAACACATTATAAAGAAGGATATGGATTATTTATTCTCAAATGCATATAGCTAAAGGTGGAAAGAGATGATTTTAATAGTAAATGCCGTTGTTGCGTCGCCTTCTTCGAATTATGACATAGCCAGCTTGGGACGACTCCATGTTTTTTTCTTTTTTGTTTGTTATTTTAATTTTGTAAATTTTTCTATTGGTAGCAATTATAAATTATTATATTTTAATTTAGTTTTATACAAAAAAAAAATTCGATTATCGAATAAAATAAAATTCTCTTTAAATTGGTCAAAATTTTAAGAAAGTTTGTTCATTTATATTTAATAGTAATCGCCGCCATATTGGAATATTATAAAATTAATTATTATTGACATTTCGAAACTTATCGATTTATGATGTTTTATGTCGTTTTCAGAGGATTTGTGTTCGAAAATTTTACATATTTTTTTTGTTGGAAAATAAATCGTACCATCATGGCAGGCAGAAGGTCGAGAAAAGGATAATATTTACGACTTGACTAGTCTTCTTTTTTGTTTTTATTTCTGTTATCTTTTTAATTTTGTCCATCAAAAAGATTTGTTACCAGTCTCTCCTGCAATTACAAGAGATCATCGACTACAATTAATATTTAAGGAAATATTGAAATATTGATTAAGTAAACATATATTTGTACAAAATTATTTATGATTGTTTTTATTTATTTGAAATTATTGAACTATTTAGAATTACATATCCTCTAATTGCTTCCTCCAACCAATTATCAAAATGGCAAAGTCCAACCTATGGGGTAAGCTATAAATCATCCTATAATAAGCTAAAGCTCCGGTGTGCTTTCGAAGATTCTGTTCGAAAATAACTGTCGCGATTCTCTGCGAAATTCATAACACAATAAATCGAAAACGGGTATGAGAGTATGACTTTACGAGGGCAGTGGTGTATAAGAAATGATTGTATTCTATCAGGACTACAAATGAATGCGGATGCTTCTTATATGAGTACTTGTTGCAAATGTTTTGGAAGAATTTCAACATAATTGGATTAATTAGGGTGATCTTAAATTTAAGAACGAGAATATAAAGGAATTTGGACTATGTTTTTTTGTTGTCCAAACGAGTGTTAGTAACAAACTATGAAGCTACTATAATTGATCTAAAGCTATGCGCTTTGGCAGTGTGGTTAGCTGGTTGTGTGTTAATATATAACAGCCACTATCCACCCTGCTGCTGCGATTAGCTTGTACAACTATTTATATTATTATTTACAGGAAGATTAAGACTAGGTTGCAGATTATGCTGGTATCCTTAACAATGAGCGTGCTAATCATCTAGTACAGTAGGCTCTCTACCGTCATGATCCGAACTTATCGCATCTACTGACCAAATGGCATTTAACATCTATAGCCATGCGTAGACCAACAAACACACAGAATCAACGGTGGAAGATATACCTCTAGTCCACTGAAGAACCACTCCGAAACTCTCGGAAAGAAAACTTTTAAGGATTCGGGACCAATCCCTTCCTTCATGCCATTTCTTTTTCTAAGCGAATGCCCCCTAATAAGAGACCCAACAACAGCTTTCCCAAGCCCTCTCTTTTATTATATAAAACATTCTAATATGCACCAAAAAATTTAACCACTTTTTATAGCTCATTCCAACTACTATCGACCAGTGACATTAGGTAAGCTAGCAATGCCAATCCCCACGTAACATCAACTCAGCAAATCACCTCATGGTCACTTTCAACTCTTGTTTCAGAAACCATACACACAACAACGACAACAGAAAGAAAAACATATTTTTACGTACAAAATAGGAGGATTTTGGAGTTCCAAATAAATTAATAAAAATGGAAGATAATTTTGCAAACAAAAATATAAATACATCGAAAACCTAAAATAAAGTTTCAAAATCTTATTGACTACTACATGGAAATTTCCCATCAAATAACTTCTACAAATACTTCTGCACAAACAGGACTCTCTCTTTACAGCAGCAGGAAATAATAAGAAAAGTTTTTTATAACTATATAACATATCCTAAGAGGTGATATGTGACTTTGCGTTGCATAACGTTGTGGGTGGAACAACACTTTCTGGGGAGAATTTTTCCTCGGCTTTATTCTATTCTCAAATTATGGAGAACGTTCGAGTACAGCTTAGAAATAATTTTTTTTATTTTTTAATAAATATTTAGGAAAATAATAATTTTTTTGTAGGCTTTGAAGGATTAATTCATATGTGACAGCATTTTGCATCAATATATTTATATATACCATGTGTATAAGCTGTTTAGTTATAGATGGCGTGAGTGAGCGTATTAAGCTAACATGGGTACGCCATACTTTTTTTTATGAGTTTGACATCTGTCAACATTAATCAGTGCACATTGTCAGCAATTTCGTACAACAACATACATTTTTCCTTTGGTAATCATGTCTAGTTTTGTGCCAGAAAAAGAGCATATGCGGGAAGCTCTTCTTTTTGCTTCAATTTGAAGAAATCGACCACCGAATTGCATCGAATGCTTATGGAGGCCTATGGTGACAGCGCTTTATCGGAAAAAAACGTACCGAGATTGGTTTCGTCGGTTCAAAGACAGCAATTTTGACCTGTGGGACAAGAACCGTGAAAATCGGTTGAGGACTAGGAAGGTTGAGGACCATCAATTGCAGGCTCTTTTGGATGAAGACGATACCCCATCGCAAAAATTCTCGCGGAGCAATTGGGTCAACCAGCCATTTCCATGCGTCTACGTGCCATGGTGAAGATTGAATAGATCGGAAAATGGGTGCCGCATGAATTGAACGATAGACAGATGGAGCGACGCCAAAACACATTCGAAATCTTTCTCGCCAGACAAAAAAGAAAGTCGTTCCTGCATCTGATTGTGACAGGCGATGAAAAGTGGATATATTTCGAGAATCCTAAACGCAAGAAATCGTAGGTTGATCACGGCCATCAACATCTTCCCCAAGACCAAATCAACATCTTCCCCAAGACGGAAGACGATGCTGTGCATTTGGTGGGATCTTCTACTATGAGATGTTGAAACCCGGTGAAACTGTCAATGCCCACCGCTACCACCAACAACTGATTGTTGGTAGTAGCACCGTGCTCTGCCTGAAAAAAGGACGGATTATCGACAAAGACATGACAAGCTGATTTTCCTCCACGACAACGCTCCATCGCACACATCAAAAATGGTCCAAAACTACTTGGAGGCACTCAACTGGGAGGTACTACCACACCCCGCTTATTAACCAGACCTGGCCCCTTCCGACTACCACCTGTTTTCGTCGATGGGAACTAAAAAACAGCGAATTTAAGCTTATACACCTCGTATATATATACTACCTCAAGTGGCACCCCCCTGCCTAATCAAGCTATTCCGTAAAATAAAATACAAATGCAACATATTTTTTCAGATTATTTAATTTTTGTTCTTATGTACTCGTATATACTTTATTATTAAAAAATAATTTTTTTTTGTAATCCTTATAATAATAAAATAAAATTGAAGTTTCTTTGTTAAATTATTTGGTAATTATAAATTTGCAACATTCTGAAATAAATATTATATCTGTAAAAATGATGAGAGTTGTTTATTGGAAAGTGGCACTTTCGGATCGATTTGAGTATTTCTGTCCAGTTTTTAAACATTTTGTGGCCTTGTAATTGACAGCTGTCAAACGTATATGGCACCCGGGGTAGAATTTTGTTTAGCGTCCCATTTTATATTATAGATCATAAAGTTATTGAATCTAACATAATAATCCTTTTTTTTTGTGGCATACCGCATCGTTAGACATAATACCGCGAGTCTTCTACGACCGTTGGGATTGAGATACGTCCAATAAAAGTGCAAAATAGACCGGTCCTGTTATGGATGACTAGATCCAGATGGTTGCACCCATCATGCACAAATCCATCTTCTCACCAATTACTCTTTGAATTCCTGCTTAGACTTCTGCATGCAAGGAACACTTAATGAGATTCCCTTTTTAACCGCTTTCGGTTCCCTCAACTTGAATCACGTTCAGTTTCCTTTCTTTCTACGTGTCCCATGCATAAAGCAGTCAAATATTTCATCTTAATCTTCCGTTCAATTCCAATGATGAGCGGTCTCAACCTAAACCGCTCCCCATATTCACCACACACATATGTGCTTCCATCTGACCGCGCAGCTGAACCAGCTACATCCATATCAGATAGGGCCGTCGCTTACAGTCAGTAACCAGTTACAAGCTAGTTACCTGAATTATTGGTAAGAAGGCCTACCTAAACGTCTACTATCATCTGCAGTGATGATAGTCCTTAGACTAAAACTCACGATGTAGATATTAAACCATAGCTACCACCTTTCAGCCAAAAGCACCTCATTTCTCTGGCCAGGCATAGTGCGTTTTAACACCGTGGGCACCCTAATCCCTGTTTTATCAGCTTTGTTTAGAGAGAACTTGGTCAGTACTCCCTCTCAAACAGTTGTAGTAGAAGGAAGCTTGTAAATTTTTTGCCACTAAAGAAGGGCCACAGCCAATAATAACATGGAGAAATAAATCAGCGCATAGCCGCTGGTAGCCCACAGAACCTACTTCAGTCAGTCTTAATTATTTCCTCAGAAAAATCTGACCATAACATCGGATCTTCTGATGTACAAGTCCTCATGTATTTTTTGAAACTTGGGTCCTTAGAAAAAACCATTACAAACTCTTGTCCATGTCCGAGGGGAGGATCCTTCTGTAATCTTAACGATCCTTCTGTAATCTTAAAACATGCTAGGAGTGTTGAACTAGAATACCGCGTTCAGAAACCGGAACGTCTGTAGTTCTTTGATTCAGACCGAACTCGCCATTGGTAATGATGATGAGTCTCATTTCTCACTCAATGAATACATCAATAAGCTAAATTGCCCCATATGGTGTTAACTCAAAGATGTTTATTTGGGCTAAATGTGGTTTTACCAAGATGGCTGCACAAGCAACACAACACGACAAATTTTAATTTATTACGCGAAAAGTTCCCAGGATGCGTAGTTTAGAGATTTTGTGATGAAGCTGCGTACTTAAAAACGAGCATCCATCAAGCAATGGCCGTCATACTACAGTCCAAAATGTGGAAAAATGTCATTAGCAATTATCTCAATATGATCGAGTCAAGCAAGAAGTCTCGCAGCGGCCATTGATTTCGATTAAATGATGTTATATCTCAGGCATAATGGAAAGTGTGCTTTACACAAATGGCATATGCCATATTCGGTTGTGGTTCAAGACCCCGAAGCACAAACTGTATAGCCCTTCGGTATATTATAAAATTATAAAAAAAATTCTTATCTCAACAGGAAATTATCTCAACAAAATTGATTTAAAAGTTGGTTTGATTATGGCAATACGACATCATACAATCTGATAAGTTTTTATTCAATCCATTAATTAAAATTTGTACTTTTTTCAGCTGCCGCAATTATGTTATGGGTCGTCGATGCAGAATTTATATTTTGAATCGAACGAAACCAGCGAATTATGTATGAAGTTTTCGGGCGGTTTTGAGACTGGTGGCAACACTACTGTCGAAGAACTTCTTGTTTCGTCCACGCCTCTTCGGGAGCCTAATTCGATCGTGCGAGTGCTGTGTGCAAGCGCCATCGTACGATGGGATAAAGAAAGTCGATGCGGTTTGTGAAAGCGAAATTCACGCAGATAACTGGCTTCGCCATGAAGTTGGTTTGAAAAAAGACGAAGACGATTGGTGAAAGAAAACAATTTTGAGAGTATTTTTTTTGCAACTATAAATAATAAAAAACTTATAATACTAAAGGCGCAAATAAAGCAATGGTGATCAGAAAATAAATTAATAAAGTTTGAATTTTATAACCAAAAAGAACATAAATAAATAAAAGAATTTTTAATAACAGAACAAATTTTATAAGTGAGAAAATAAAAAATTAAATGGAAAATCATCCTTAAATAGTTTAGAGAAAAACTGAAATTTTTTTATAAATAAAAAGTTTTTACTCTCACAACAGAAAAAAAAATTGTCCTAAATTCAAAGGAAACAAAATTAAGTTTAATTTAGAATACCTTTTAGCTTATCTAAAAATACTTTTTAAAAAAAAAACATAAACGAAAAAAATGACTTGTTGGTATTTCAAAAAAAAAAAAATTTTTTTTAAAGATATTTTTCAAAATTTAACAAAAAAGATGATTTTTTCTTGCGTTTTTATGCAATGTACGAGGTCTGTTCAAAAAGTATCGCGAATTTTGAATTTCCGCGGGTTACCTACATTCGATTTTCGATTTTTTGTGGCGTTACGTTGGTACTCATGTTTCTCACTTATGCCGACAAGTTCGGTCATTTTGAATGTTCAGTTAATTTTTACAGCTGCTTTGCTTGCACGTGTTTTGGCTCGTCTTCGGTTTTTGTCCATTCCAAAAAATGGGGCCAGGCTTGGGGAATACGGTGGCTGCGGCATTATTAGTTTGTTATTTTTGGATAAAATGGCAAAAGCCACTTTTTGTTCTTCCACAAATCCGGGCGTTTCTGGCGGATTTCTTCGCGCAACTTGCGCATAACTTGCAGGTAATATTCCTTATGCAGAACTCATCATGCACCACGCTCCTGCAATCGAAGAAAACTGTAAGCAAAACCTTCACATTCGACCGAACTTTGCGCTTTTTTCGGTCTTGGCTCGTGCGGCAGCTTCCATTGGGATGATTGAGCTTTGGTTTTCACGTCATAACCATAAACCCAAGATTCCTTACCAGTTATGACACTCTGGAGCAAATTTAGGTCGTCGCGGAAAGAGTCCAACAGCTCCTTAGCAATGTTAATGCGATGCTGTTTTTGGTCGAAATTGAGCAAAAATCGAAGGTGAGCCAAACACGTGCAAGCAAAGCAGCTGTCAAAAATTAACTGAACAATCAAAATGGCCGAACTTGTCGGCATAAGTGAGACACATGAGCACCAAAATAAAGCCATCAAAAAATCGAAAATCAAATATACGTAAGCCGCGGAAATTCAAAATTCGCCATCCTTTTTGAACAGACCTCATATTTTAAAATATAAATAAATATGAATTATTCATTAAAGTGATTACTTTGAACGTTTAAAAATAATGTTTTTCTAAATACTTTCATGTATACGGTTGAAAGTCTAAATCAAACCAATGAAAACAAAACAGTTAAAAGATGCACGAATCTCTTCAGACTTTACTGCAAATATTAGTGCATTCTGAATCCCACATACATACGCATTTATCCTGTAGCCAGGACATAGAAATTTTAGAATAAATCATCAAAATGTGATAAATCATCTTCGGATAAATCACTTTGCACAAACTTCGAACCAGTTCGCAATCTCCGCATAAAACTAGCGACAAGCATGCTTAGTGAAGGTGTTTTCTGAGTACTGTCGTAATAAGCTATACTCCTATTGAACTTAACGTTCATTTTAAATTCAAAATTTTTATAGCTTCCTCTTTCTATCCAACACGCAGGAAATAATTCCAATATTCCCCCATTCAAACCATTACAACTTTTAATATATTGTTGCTCAACTAGAAAAATTTTATGTCACTGTGTTGAGTGTGCCCAGTCAGCAAACTTTAAAATTCATTTTAAACCTAATAGGAGATTATAGCTTCGAAATAATTAAATGATTTTCCTATTTGGTTTAAATTATTTCGCTCGAAAATTCTGACTATAACATCTGAGCTACTGCTGTACCAGTCACTATTTTTGGCAGTCCTCATATACGAGGTCTGTTCAAAAAGTATCGCGAATTTTAAATTTCCGCGGGTTACGTATAAGTTCGGCCATTTTGAATGTTGCCAAGTTCGGCCATTTTGAATGTTCAGTTAATTTTTGACAGTTGCTTTGCTGGCACGTGTTTTGGCTCGTCATCGAAAACTTTCGTTCTCAGCAAAAATCATTGCAAACTCTTGTCCGAATTTGTTAATATAATCCGTTGAAAAATTTTTTTACCCTACATGAGAATAGACTATTCCAAAGCCTTTTTCACGACAAGAGCCTGAAGCGTTATCATGACCGTCCAGTTGTGAATAAAACTAAGCTCAATAAGTTGTGGTGGGCTTGACACTTAATCCGTATGGATGGATCCGTTAGCCTGGCGTCAAAAGCATACCAAATGAAGTCACAAGGAATTCGCCGCGCGAATTCGGAACGTCTGCAGTTCTTCGATTCAACAGGCTTAGAAAGGACTTCCGCCGTTGATGATGATGTTGATAATAAACCCAATTTCGTAACTTTCATACACTATATCAATTGACTGTGCGTACAACTTTCTAATTTGTTATCTCATGTTAATTTTTTTAAATATTCTATAACGTAGTACAGTTATGTTTTAAACAATTTTAAAGTATATATCAATACTACTGTCTCCACATTACATGGTATATTTCTTGTCTTATATTTTTCTACCTAAATTGCTGTTGTATAATTGCGCTGACATCATGCCAACTCACATTCTGGAGTTGGCAGCACTAATTCGCATGACTGGTTGTCGTGTCATTTTTACTGAACGTCATTCAATTTCGATATGCTTCTCAAACATGTTTGCCTTGTTTGTTTCTTATTTTAATTACCAGGTGTATAAGCTTAAATCCGCTATTTTTTAGTCAAACACATGTCTTTTCATAGACAGCAAGAATAAATTTATTTAAAGTTCTTTGTGGTCAATTTGTGGATACCACGCTAAAAAAAATTCCTTCTATTTCGAGCCAAACCACTCATCAAGCCATTTTCGGACGTCTTCGTAGTCTGGTGAATAGCAGGAAAAACAGGGGGTTATCTGATGAATAAGCGGGGTGGGTTAGCACCTCCCAGTTTAGTGTCTCCAAGTAGTTTCGGACCATATTTGACGTGTGCGATGGTGCGTTGTCGTGAAGGAAAATCAGCTTGTCATGTCTTTGTTTATAATCCGTCCTTTTTTCACGCAGAGCACGGTGCAATTTGATCAGTTGCAATTTGGTCTTGGGGAAGATGTTGATGGTTGGCCGGGATCAAACCATGATTTCTTGCGTTTAGGATTCTAGAAATGTATCCACTTTTCATCGCCTTTCACAATCCGATGCAGGAACGACTTTCTTTTTTGTCTGGCGAGCAAAATTTCGCATGTGTTTTGGTGTCGCTCCATCTGCCTATCGTTCAATTCATGCGGCACCCATTTTCCGATCTATTCAATCTTCCCCATGGCACGCAGACCATGGAAATGGCTGGTTGAGTGACATCCAATTGTTCTGCGAGCACTTTTTGCGATTGGGTATAGCCTTCATCCAAAAGAGCCTGAAATTGATGGTCCTCAACCTTCCTAGGCCGATTTTCACGTTTGTTGTCCCACAAGTCAAATTGCTGTCTTTGAACCGACGAAACCAATCTCGGTACGTTGTTTCCGATAAAAGCACTATCACCATAGGTCTCCATAAGCATAGATTCGATTCGGCGGTTGATTTCATCAAATTGAAGCAGAGCTTCCCGCATATGCTCTTTTTCTGGCATAAAACTAGACATGATTACCAAAGGAAAAATGTATGTTGTTGTACGAAATTGCTTATAATGTGTACTGATTAATATTGACAGCTGTCAAACTCATTATAAAAAAAGTATGGCGTACCCATGGCTACTTAATACGCTCACTCACGTCATCTATGACCAAACAGCGGATTTAAGCTTATAAACCTGGTAAACTATAAATAAATTATAGATTGCGAGCTTATCTCAGCCACTTTTAAAAATGCACACCAATAACAAACTAGCATTTGTTAATAAGGAATTAAAAGAATAATGTTTCTTAGAGAGAGAAATTTTCCAACTAGTTTTTGAAATTTTCGTCGAATGTGTAAATGAGCCCTTAGAAATCCGTGCTGAACATAGGAAAATTTTGCCTCAGCGAATGTGTAATCGTACAGCACCAATTTTTACGTGGTTAAGTTAGACGGATGTTCCGGTATAAATTGGAGGTTCTTTTGACTTTTAAAGTCGTGTGAAATGGTTGCCAGTGTAGGTTTATATTTTAAAATTTTAAATATTAAAAATGTATAATTTGTAATTTGTGCGCATTTCGATGTAG
The DNA here is from genome assembly GCA_958298945.1 of Atherix ibis. Taxonomy (NCBI): domain Eukaryota; kingdom Metazoa; phylum Arthropoda; class Insecta; order Diptera; family Athericidae; genus Atherix; species Atherix ibis. Next base: position 80,410,485 of record OY282607.1, read on the forward strand.
GTTCTTTATACGTATCCGGAGAATTTCCGTGCATACAAAGCACTTATTGCTGCAAAGTACTCCGGCAGTGAATTAAATGTGTCGGCTGATTTTACATTTGGGGTTACAAATACTAACCCCGAATTTTTGCGGAAATTTCCAACCGGCAAAGTAATCTATTAATTAAATTATTTGCAAAATGTCCTCGCTAATTGACGCGTATATTTATTTATTTAGGTACCGGCTTTAGAGACTTCCGATGGGAAATATCTCAGCGAAAGCAATGCAATTGCTTATTACTGTGCCAATTCTGCATTGAGAGGTGAAGACCTCTTTTCTCAAGCTCAAATTCAACAATGGATAAGTTTTGCAGACAATGAAATTTTGCCAGCCAGTTGTGCCTGGGTATTTCCTTTGCTTGGCATAATGCCGTTCAATAAAGTAGCAGTCGAGAGAGCACGCCAAGATATCGCATTTGGGCTAGAGATTCTTAACAAAAAACTATACGACTGCACTTACCTAGTGGGCGAACGGATTACTTTGGCTGATATCATTGTCTTCTGCAATTTATTACATCTCTATCAATATGTGCTTGAGCCTTCTATGCAATCAACATATAAATCTGTGACAAGATGGTTTAAAACCATGTTGAATCAAGCACAAGTCAAAGACGTCATAAAGAACTTCGAGTTATGTTCAAAAACTCTTCAGTTTGATCCAAAAAAATTTGCTGAATTCCAAGGTAAAACAAGCACCAATGCTGCTGAGAAGAAGAAGAAGGACGAAAAGAAGAAAAAAGAACCCGAATCCGCTGATAAGGATTCTTCGGCTCCATCAGCACCAGAGGAACCGGAGGAAGTTGTCGCCATCTCTGGTTTCGATATGGATTCATTCAAGCGAGTTTATTCCAACGAGTCTGAAGATAAATCTATAGCTTACTTTTGGGAGAAATTCGAACCGAAAGATTACTCCATATGGTTCGCTGAATATAAGTATAATGATGAGCTTACAAAAGTATTTATGAGCTGCAATTTGATAACTGGAATGTTCCAACGTTTGGATAAAATGAGAAAGGTGGCATTTTCGTCGGTATGCCTTTTCGGGGAAGACAACAACTGTACTATATCGGGTGTGTGGGTTTGGCGTGGCCAAGATTTGATATTCACAACATCTCCCGATTTACAAATAGATTATGAAAGCTACGATTGGAAAAAACTTGATCCATCAACTGAAGAAACTAAGAAATTAGTACAACAATATTTCTCGTGGATTGGCACCGATAAACAAGGGCGCAAGTTCAATCAAGGAAAGATTTTTAAATAAACAATAATTTAATGTAAAAGATCTAAAATAAATAATCTAAAAGAAAAAATGTATTCCTATTTGTTTGGTCCAAGATATAAGGCAATTTTTTTTTAAATAAGTTTTCTGATGGAAGGTGCATGTAGATTTTGGTGCTTTATTTTCGAATTGTGAGTGAATACACTGGTAAATTTTTCGAACAATTTTTGTGGTTTTTGGTTGCAGAAATTTCAGTGTCCAAGTGGTTAAAGAAATATGTTGAGTGTCTCATGAAAAATTTACAATCAATTCTAACCTCACAAAAACAATATTTTTGTAGAAACAAAAATCCTGTTTAAGAGTTCAATTGAGTTCACAAACAAAATCCCCTCTTGGGAATTATAACAAGTTCACCTTCACGTTTTTATGTATTTCCAATTGTGTATTTCAGATTAAATTTAAAAAAAACAACAACATTTAAATCTATTGATAATTTATTTATTCATAACTGAAAAATTCCTACAATCTACAAACGTAAACACTGTATGAAATATTAAATTCCTTCAACGCTTTTCAGCTTCCTCCAACAATGTGGCATCTGAAATTTGATCAAATTAGTATGCGGAGCACAAAATCATATTTGGCAACTTACTTTTTCCATCGCAAGCTACTATCTTAACTTTGTCAACTTTGGCAAAATCCTGCACCTCTCGGAACTCGACGTCATTTAGCATTAATGTCCACACATTATCACAGAATCTGTAGGTGTTCAGCTTATTCGCCCTAAACGTGACTCGAGCTTTTACCTTCTGTGACAAAGCCGAATTTATGCATTTATCAAATTGCAGAAGTACTTTTACAGCCAGTCCAGGCGTAATTTGTCCATACTAGAAACAATGTTCGTTTTATTTATGCAGATGTTATTTAATTCGCTAATAATTATTTACTTGGATGAGTTCATCCAGACATTCTTGTAATGTATTTCCTAGAGTTGTATTTCTATATAGTTGATACGACATTATTATACTAATTGTCTACTTAATCGCAATTTAAAAATGCTACTGAAATGTTTTGAAACGCTCGATATTGCGCATTATTTATTTATTCAATGATTTTATGCCATCTTTGTATCACAACTTATTAAACCATAGAATAGTGAACTGAAGTATAACAGGTTAAGTATGTGTATACGTGTAAACTTAGATTATAAGAAAAGCTGTCAAAAATAAGCCATTTTAATCTTAGATTATAGAAAATCTGGATAGGCCCGGACGTCAGTTTTTGTATATGGATACCCAATTTTCTGACAGAATTATTGCAAAAGCGGCGAGAAATCGTACTGCTTGCATACATTTGTGTAGGTTTTTTTACACATGCCACTCACTGACATCTAGTTTTCGTAATAGAAATTTGTCGAATTCCAAAAGCATAATAAATATCCATTTTAACTCACTTATTGCAAATAAACGTACAATTTCAAAAAAACCATAAGCAATTTTTATTTTTTGTACAATCTTTTGACATGAAATTGAATTGTATTTTCAAATATCAAGCGCCCAAATTTTGTTGATTTTCGGAGAGTTTTAAAAAGCGCCATTCTCCATGAAAGTGGTAGCACTTATCGGAAAGTGCAAGTGAAAGTGTAGTTTTTATCCATTTTTAAGTATAAATAGTTATATATTGGATAATATTTTTATGTTTTTATTTAAAAAAAATGAAGTGTTCTACAAAGAGTTGCTTTTAATTCAACGGAATGAGGAAGGCGGGAAATTCTATTTTTCCGTAAGTTGACATCTTCATTTTTACTACATAAATTAATAAAAATTAAGTTTATGATGTAACTATATGACTTTTAGTGATATGTTTTGTTAAAAGAGTGGTTTAAAAGTGAAAAGTTCGGCATTCAATAAATGTAAACAAATATGATGTTGACAGTTCAATGTTTACCAGAAAATAGTTCAGTGCCGGCGTATGTAAAATGTGTGGAAGAAAATTTAAAGGAACGAATTCAGTCTGTTTTCCATTGCTGTTTTCAGTTCTTCAATAATCTAAGACCTTTTCAGTTCTTCTTTAATCTAAGAGAATTCCTGAATAGGTAGATTTTTTTATGTAGAAATGTCACTCACTGACATTTAGTTTTCGTAATACTCGTAGAAATGTATTGTCATTTTAACTAACTTATTCCAAACAAATATAATTTTAACTAACTTATTTCAAACAAAATTATATTTTTTTTCCCATTTTCTGGCATTACATGCAATTGTATTTTAGGTTTATTATTTATTTTGTAAATATTAATCAAACATCAAGCGCCCTCAATTTTGTAGACTTTCGGAACAAATAAATCAAAAAACGCCATTCTCCATGAAGTGGTAGCTTACCGTAATGCTTGCATACTTTTTTTTGACATTTAGATACTCATCGCGAAGTGAAAGTATAAGTGTGATTTTATTAAATTTTAAATAGTTTACGAACAAGTAAGTATAAATTAATACATTTGCATAAATAGTTTTATTCTTCACGATAGTAAATAGGAAGTTTCTATTTTTGTATAAGAATTTTTTCGTGAAAGGTTATTTTACGTAAGATTGTACTCTCAAAAAATTTGGGCAGAATTTTTGTGTAGAGACCTATCTAGTTTTTCTACAATCACTCTGCCTTATTGCATCAATCTTTTCAGCTGTACTTTGGTTTAATTATCGCCCAGTCTTTGCTCTATCTCCCAGTGGATGCATATTTTCAAAATCGTTCATTACAGACTGAATAGTTGAGTTGCTCGGCATATGATTAACATCGAAAAAGTTATGTAATTTTCTCCGTGTGTTCACAATTAAACAATTATTTAAATAAAATATTTTAATCATTTCAATACGTTTGTTACTGCGTTAGATGCTTCATAATAAATTGTTATTGACTGCCACTCTTTACGCTGTTAAATGCCAACAGACAAATAGCATCCAAAACAAAATGGCGAATGAACAAAATCGACATGGAACATAAAACGAACGCTGTACAAATATATTCTTCATTAATTTTCTTGTTTCTTACTCTTCTTTGGTTTTTGTTTCTTTTTTGCATGGATATATTCGTTAATTATTATTTCTCCTGCTGGGTATTGCATTAACCATTTTTTTTTTTTTTTTTAAGAAATGAAAAGTTTTAAAATTGAAATAAACAAAAAAAACTTAAACGGGATTTCTATATAAAATTCTAACATTTTAAATTAAAATAAGTAAACAATGTAAAGGAGCTTTCGAAATATGTTTTATAATGAATTGTAGCTAATTGAATGTTTATTTATCGTTCCTCCTCCCCACAGGTACCCGGCCCAAAATGAGCGATTCTGTTTAAGATGTGGTAGGAGGGATCATCGTCGCAGTTAAGGAAAACTCCAAATTATTTTTTACCGAGCAGTGTCGTCTGTACTCGTATGGTTGTTTTTTATTTTAACTTCATTATTTTCCTACCGTTTTTTCTTTTCAATCTCTCCCTTGCTGTGGAGGAATTGGCGTCTTTGGGTGTCTCCATTTATCTCTAATTATCAAAATATGCTTTTTTTGTTATGGTGGGTGTGAGAGCACCACTTTGCACATACTTCGAACCCTATGATATTCACCATATAAAGCTAGCAACAAGCATCCCTAGCGGAATAAGGTGTCCTCTGAGTACGATCGTAACAAGCTATATTCCTGTTGAGCTTAACATTTATTTTAGAAATTTTTATACCTTCCTCTTCCTATCCAATACCTAGGAAATTTTCCATATTTCTAAATATAAACCATAACATGTTCTAAACCTAAGAAGAGTAATGCTAAAGACGCACATCTGGCATCGATACCATGGTATAGTTTGATAGTGAACGCAGAGATACCATGTAGAATACTAACCCCAGAGACACAGTAGTTCAAGGAATAGTTTCACGTTTCGACGTTGGTGTTTTTTCTGATAAGAAAATGAAAAATATATTATTATTGTATTTCAACTGTTTATAAGATATAAATAGGCTGGAAAGTGAAAATATTATTTTAAAATGACAAGCTATTAATATCCGTAGAAAATATTATATGTATATTTTTCATATTAATCATTTTCACTTCCAAACTAATGTAAATGAATCGTATTATCAACTGCAAACAAAATGTCATTGCTCGTTCCTACTATGAACCTATCAAATAAACGTCATTTATAGGTTCTTCTATTTTCCGCTGCAGTAATAGAATGTGACTATGGAGCTGAAGTCATTAAAAGTTCAAGGTTCAGATACCGCTTTTGTGTATAGGGAAACCACAAAATAATTCACAGTATCAATAGGAGGAACATACATCGAATTTAACTGGTATTAGGGGGCACATGCATATTATTAAACGTGACACAGATAACAGATGTATGTCCCTAGCAAAATGAGGTTGACATCACTTATAGTTGTCTCACAATACTACGGATTACGAGACTGTGTAGGGTGTCATAAGTGAAGTAGTATTTTTGAAGTTAGGCGCGAAAAATGGAACAGCAAAATTTGGAGCAATGATATGCCATCAAATTTTGTGTTAAGCTTGGTGAATCCACGAGTCTGACTTGCGAAAACTTGCAACGAGCAAATTTTGTATTAATCTATCGGACATTGCAGATACTTGAATGCACCACAATGACAACGCCTTCGTTCACACGGACAATGAGTTTTCGCCAAAGAAAAGGACTCTTGTGGCTTCGCAGATCCATATTTATGTGATTTCAGTTTATGTGACTATATTTTTGTTACCTAATGTGAAAAAAATATTTGAAAAAACATTATCTTATTTTTGTCGCTACCATTCAGAGGTGTGTAACCAAAAAGGTAAAGATGAATCCAGTTGAAGCCTTGCAACACTGTTAAGAAGCGTCTAAAGAACGTCTATGCCGCTGAATAGCAGCTCAAGGTACCTACTTTAAAAGGAATGACATTATTGTAAAAAAAAAAAAAAATAATTGCAACAAATAATTATTATCATATTTTTGGTTATATCTCGTACGTTTGCGTACTAGGCGCAAAGCTACTCGACTGTAGCAGGCCAAATTGAGTAAATTATTATCAAAATAACAATTCAATAAAATAAAGTTAATCATACAAAAACATTTCTTATTTAAAAAAAAAATACATAATTTTTTCTATGATTCCAAAAATAAATTAGTTTATTAAACGAATTTTATTGCTTTAAACAAAGCGCAATAGGTGGTGCTACTTGTATCGTGATCGTTCCTCAGTACCAAGGTAAGCTTAAAGTACCAAGGCAAAAGAAGAGTACTAGTAGCCAAAAACGTGAACGAATTTTCATACACTATCACAAGAAAGCAAGCACTTTAAAATAAGGGCACTCCACTATTTGTCTGTAGAAGATACATTTATCTTGCAAATGGAGGCTGCTATTTGTCTTCCTTTTGTGGGTTTCTCGGATAATGCATATCAACGACTACCGGGAGGCAGCAGCAACCGATAGGAAGAATAGAAAGTCTTAGATTAAAGAAGTACTGGATAGGCCTCTACACAAAAATTCTGTCCAAATTTTGTTGGCAATACATTCATAGAACGCACACACATGCAATACAACAGAAACGGCGTAAATCATTGGGGGCCAATTTAAAAGTTCAGTATGCGATTGAAGCGGTTCGTTTAAAACCATTTTAATGTGTGATATCATTTTCACATACACGTATGCGTAAAGAAGTAGATTTTTTAATATTGCGGGTCTTGTTTGATGGAATTAGTATTGTAAATATGAAATAAAACACAGTATTCTATTTTTAAATATTTATTTATTTATTATGTATTTTCATTTTATTTATTTCACTGTATATTATTTATTAAAACAGAATTTGTAAAGTAGGGAATAGTATATAAAAATATGAATTGTAAGTTATTTGGTTATATGAAAGCAATTATATGCACAATAAGATGTTAATCGTATACAACATTAAAGGAAATGCTTTAAAACTAAATTACAATATGAAAAATTTAATGTACTTAAAAATTAATAACTAATATTCTAAAAAAAAGAAAACAATATTATGTAGTAAATGCATTATAATATGTCTACTAGAGCAATAAAAACAAATTTATTTAAATAATAAGCTTACCGAAGAATAAACTTTATTTATTATAACACAATGAAAACAGCAATGGAAAATAGACAGAAAAATTCGGTCCATTAAACTTTCTTACACACATTTTATATAACATACACCGGCACTGTACTATTTTATGGTAAACATTGAACTGTCAACATCGGATTCGCAATTATGACAAAGCTGACCCCCAAGTCTCCACTTTCATGGAGAATTAAAGTTTTCAAACTCTCCGAAAGTCTACAAAATTGAGGCGGTTTATATTTGATTGATATTTACGAAATGTATAATAAACCTAAAATAGAATTTCATTTCGTATCAAAAGATTGTACAAAAAATAAAAATGATCTATCGTTGTAATTAAATTGTATTTTTGTTTCCAGTAAGTAAATTAAAATAAATATAAATTATGCTTTGGAATTAAATAAATTTCCATTACGACACATAGATGGCAGTGGGTGTCATGTCTACATAAAAAATTTTTGACAGTCATATCCCCCTAGTAAAAATTTGTACACAAAATTGCGTATATATATACGGTAAGGGCCTATCCAGGTATTCTTTAATCTAAGTAGAAAGTAATATCCATGTGACAGACAGCTGTCGATAAGTGATGTAAAAACGTGCATCAAAATAGTTCTTATTCATGTTCCTCTATAAATGAAGATGCAAATAGTATATCAACGATGTAAGGTGACAAAAATCACAATCTTGGAAAAAGTAGTTCAACGACTCCTGAACTTCTTCAAACTTAAAGAATACAAACTTAAAGCTACGAAATTCGGGAAGCATTAGTTTCCGTATAACTAAACCACTTTTATGTTCTGTAAATTTATTATCATACTATTTTTTTAAATTTATAATTCATATTAATATTAACTTTTTTTTACCTCACTTTTTATAATAATTCCACTTTTAAAACGACATAAAATACAATATAAAAAATATTCAAACCGCACTTTTGGATTATTTACATTCGATATGTCGAATTGAAGAATGAAATATCGTTCGTCCACCAAAAAATTGATTGGTAATTATATATGGAAAAATAATAGATGTCGGGCACAACAGTTAAAATAGCTTTTTCTAAAAAATTGTATTTGTATTTTCATTTATTTTTATTGAATTTTAATAATTTTTTAAACAACAGAATTTGCAGTTTAATTTGAAGTAAATAGTTGGGTAAAGATCGGCAAATATGGTTCTTGTTGCATTGCAATTCCGTGGGATTTTTTGGCTTCAATTAAATTTCTATACACATAAGGCAATTGTCTATCCTTATAACATACTCTATAATATAAGTGGATACTACTGATTTTCTTCCTGTAAGTATATGCTGCTGCCCAGCGGTTGTTGGCCTGTATTATCCGAGAACTTCAAAGAGATATGGCGATATGATATAGCAAAAAACCTTCAGTGAATACTAGCAAATACTTTTCAAAGATAATAATATTTTTTTGAACATTATTTTTCTTAAATATTTTATTCAAAAATTTGTTTAGAAATTTTCAAATTTATTTGTGTCTAATTAAAATTATAATCAACATTTTTCAATTCATAATCCAATACAGGGTGTATTATTCAAAATTTATTTCGAACACTTTTTAATGATCGAACTAGCATCTGGTGGCATTTTGTAGAACCTCTCTAATCATTTTGCGGATAAATCGATACATACATTCGCAATTTCATAATGCCATTTGCATTTTGGTTATTCATCTTAGATTACGACAGTGTCAGCGATGATACATATTTTTAGTAATTAAATTTTATATATAAAGCTGATATTATAGACGATATCAAATTTAAATTAATATACATCTAAATAATAAAATCACAAGTATAATATTGTAGTATGAATACAATCCCGACTGAACTCAAAACGCCATCCAATCGGCTGTCAAAATTTTAAAACCCTCTCAGTTTTATGGCAATGCATAAAATTCTGACTATTTTATCGCATAAATAGGTCTTGTTTTAGTTTTGCACTTGTAGTCCAAGTACTGCCATACATTTCAGTGTTTTGTTATGTGGGGAAATGTTGTTGTTTGGCAGTTGAAATTGAAATAGAAATAGGGTGTAAAGTGAACACATTATTCGTAGTTTTAATAAAAAATTGAATGTAACATTTTTTATAATAATAAAAAAAAGTGTTGTTCCGTTTTTTTTGTTGTTGTCGGAATTGTATTTGTACCATAATGCGTTGTTGACACTTAATTAACATATTTCTTGTCGTATTATATTGGACATTACCGATAAGCAAAAAGCCCTCAACAAGAAATTACTGGCACTGTATTATTGTACTTGGGGTAAATACTTTTTTTTGCAGTGTATGTAAATAGCTGTCTTCCATTGGACCAATTTTGCTACCTGTCATCACTCTACCTCGTACAAATCAGTACATTGCAATAGTAGTTACGCAATACAATTTACGGTAGGGTATTGAAAATAAGATGGCTTAGCGGGTTCGTTGGTTATGTTGAAGAGTCATATTTTTGTTTTTATTGTTTATGTGTGAATAAAATCAGTTTTTATTATTTATGTGTGAGTAAACTCAGTATTGTTGTTGACTATTTTAAGGTTATATTTTACTTCTGTCAGTAAATTTTGTGTTCCATTGGGCATCTACTACGAATTACTTATGAGTAGCAAAATTGGTTCAATGGAAGACAGCTTATATGTCAAGCAGTTTTGCTAGTCATAAATACTGGTAGCTACTCGCAGCTAATCTTGCTCATATAAATGAGTAGTTCGCATGAGTAGTTACGCCATACAATTAACGGTAGGGGGATTTTAGTTCCCAAAATGAAAATAGACGGCTTAGAGGGTTCGTTGGTTATGTTGAAGTGTCATATTTTTGTTTTTATTGTTTATGTGTGAATAAACTCAGTTTTTGCTGTTTATGTGTGAGTAAACTCAGTATTGTTGTTGACTATTTTGAGGTTATATTTTACTTCTGTCAGTAAATTTTGCGTTCCTTTGGGCATCAACTCACAAGTACTTGTGGGTAGCAAAATTTTCCCAATGGAATAGGGCTTGTATAATCGATGGACTAGGTTGTGTGTTATTATTCTATAGTCTAAGTTCGTCACTCTCCGAAGAGTATGGTAACTACCTTTAAAAACTGAGTTTCCTTTTACTGCCAGAGTTAAAGTTTATTTTGGTTTCTTATTTTTAATTTAACAAATAATGTCGAATTTAGCCGATATTCTACCAAGCAGATTTTGCGATCTGTTGCAAAGAAGTAAAATTTACTATAATTATTTTTATTGTTTTTATTTATGATATGAAATTACAGCAAATGTAATTTCTTTAACGGACGTATTATTTATGCCTAGAATTCCACATTTTAAGGCAATGGCAACAGCTGGAGACATCGATTCGTTAAAACGTAGCGCTGCAGCGTCTCTCCTAAAGGATTTTGGTATGTGCTTGATATTAAGTTTACTTTAGATGTTACAAAGATGATTAACAATAGTTTCAGGCTGTGATATTGATAAAAAGATTTGTAGGGCCTTATCATTTGGTTGTCGATCTCTTGATTTAATTACAAATGGTGGAATATTTACAAGGGGAATAACCGAAATATGCGGTGAATCTGGTTCTGGTAAAACGCAGATATTGTTGCAACTAGCTTTGATGGTTCAACTTTCCAATTCGAATGGAGGTTTAAATAGTGGAGCTATATTTATTTGCACCGAAGATTCATTCTCTTCAAAGAGACTATTTCAAATGCAAGATGCAATTAAGAAACGCTATTCCGAGTCAACGAAAGAATTTTCAGAAAATATATTTATAGAACATATAAGAGATAGTGTGAGTTATAAATATGATTGGCCTTTATAAATATATAATCTATTTTTTTCAGGATAAACTTCTACACTGTGTTCAATATACACTTCCCCTAATGCTCAGTAAAACACCTATAAAGCTGGTAATTATTGACTCGATCGCTGCGATATTTCGCACTCAATCAAATATTGTCCATCGTTCAATTTATATGAGAAAATTGGCAACAAAATTGCTTCATCTTGCGGATAAATACGGATGTGCCATAGTCTGCTCCAATCAGGTGATTATTTTTTAAACTCCTCGAATTTTTACAGAAATTTAAAATTCATTAAAGTCGTTTTTTTTTAAAATAAAATTATCGTAGGTTTCGAACCGTCTTGCAGATGATATTAATAAAGAATCAGATTTAATACCTTGCCTTGGATTATCATGGTCATCACTTGTGCGATGCAGAATTTTTATTTCTAGAACGAAAGCAACGAATTCATCGGCTGTTTCATCTCATCGACCTTATGAAAGACAAGCGAAAGTAATTTTCAGTCCTGAAATAAAAACAAATATTGGCAATTTTGTAATTGTTCAAGATGGAGTGATGGATGTTGGATGTAGTTGACCGTCAATAATCGGTAATTAATGCACAAAAGTACAATTTTTTTTGTGTATTAAAAAATCGTGAATTTATATCACAACAGTTAAGTAGAGCCGAAGCGGTTGTCACGATTTTCTAAAAGAAGAAGTGGTTTTCCTATGGTTTTGTTATTTTTTTTTATACGAATAGCATTTGAACTATTTATTAACAAAAAACATATTTTAAATATAAAACAAATTTTGTTTTATTCTTATATTATGCACTAAAATTCTTAATATAAATTCTATTGCATTCAAGGATTATTTCGGGACAATTAAGTTCTGATCTTATATCGAAATCAGATAAACTATGTGCAGTATTCCTAACATTCTGCGAAGACTTTTACTTAAGCAACCAAAAGTCAACCAAAAATGTTATACAATCTCGTCTACACTTTTATGCTTGAAAGTAAAATGCATGCCAAATATTTAACTTTCCTGTTTATTTACACGAAAAATTGCGCTCCTTGAATAGCTTTGATTTCGTCTTGAGGTGTCATTTTCCAATATCCTGCAGGCTTTAGGCTCATATAAGCAGTGCCAGAACTGAGAGCTCTTAATACCGTAGAATAACCAATTATCTCCGCCAAAGGAACAGTAACATTGATTATCTAAAAAATATTCTTGTAATCTGCCAATTTATATATTTGTTTGTGATTACAAATACCTTGTTCGATGTGCCTTTAGGCTTAACATCTTCAATAGCTGCTCTTCTTTTTCCAAGATCGCCCATAATCAACGGCATCTTTTCAGAAGGCACAATAATTTGCAAAGCCATAATCGGTTCAAGTATTTGTGTACCAACTTCACTCAATATCTTATAATAAAAAAAATATCAATAATTATTTGTACAAATACAATTATTTATGTTGCTTACTTTTTGAACGCATTGTGTTGCGATAGCCATCAAAAACGAGTCAGCGGTTTGTCTGCCGACTCTCACATTATGAAGAACTATTTGAGTATTAATAACTTGTCCCCCTACCTTTGGGCCTCTTTCAAAAGCAGATAAGCAACCTTTTCTAATATTTTGTATTAATTGTGGTTTCAGCAATTTCAGATTTGCCATTGCCTCTGGTGAATTATCTAAACTGTTTATGGAAAAACAATTACTTTGCAATTGTAACAAATTCTACATAAACCATCAAGAATTTATACCTAAAGTCTTTTTTGTTTGAATCAGTAACAGAAATAGTTATTTCGACTTTTTGCATTCGACCGCCAATATTTTTCTCAACACATAAAGAATCTGTGAACGGTTCTCTAATAGCTTCCTTATAACCAATTTGCAACGAGCCAAAATGGACTTTCAGTTTATACTCAGTCAACAATCTCGATTTGATAATTTCTAAGTGCAATTCACCCATTCCTTTAGAAAATTTACATTAATTTCTAAAAGTTCAGATTTTAATTGATTTGACCTTTTACCTCCCAAAATTGTTTCATCCGTTTTTTCATTGTGCACAACTCGTAAACTGGGATCCTCTCTTTGCAGTTGTTTCAAAGCAGCATTCAATGCTTTCTGCTGTGATACAGTCGATGTCTCGATTGAACAAAAATACACAGCATCTGGGATTGATGGTTTGAGTAATACAACTTTGGCAACATCTTCATGTATTTCATCAATTGTTTTTGGAGTTTTTTCAATGTTTTTGAAATATTTATGGAAAATTTCGCTTGAAAGCAGAACATCGCCGGTAATTGTATTCTGTTAAAAAATCTAATAAGTTTCGTTATCCAAATGAAGGACAGTAATTTTACCTGTAATCCCGAACAAAACACGATGTTTCCAATTCCTGCATTGTTTATTTCTTTATGCTCATTCCCTAGCGGTTCGTAAATTTGTTGTACCGTCTCAACCTCTCCCCTAATATTGTTAATACGAGCTCCTTTTTTTATATTTCCATTAAAAATGCGGACTAAATTAAGCGGGCCCTGTCGTTTATCATGCATAATCTTAACAACTTTACCAATGAAGTTATTTCTAAGAAAAAATTTTATTTTCTTTAGAACGAACTTAGTCATCAAACATATCAAAACTTACTTTAAATCAGCGACTGATATTTCAAGCTGTTTTGGAGGAGGAATATACTCAATAACTGCATCCATAAGTGGTTGAATAGCGATATTTTTATATGCGGAACCAATTAGAACTGGTACTAATTTTCTTGATAATGTTGCTTTACGTAGCGCCGTTGTAATAATATCAAGTGGCATATCATTATAATTTTCACTTAAAATTACTTTTTCCGCTAAAACCTCATCAAAATTGCTAAGTGTTTCAATAAGCTGGGTTCTGGCTTGAATAGCGCTTTTTAGAATTTGAGGATCATTTATATTTGTGTCCTTATAACTACTACCTAAAGATTCTGAATTCCATAACAATTGTCGAAGGGTGATTATATTAGCTATTCCTACAAATCATATGGCATTCTTTACAAAAAATACTTTAATTTTTATATTTTCGAATTTAAATAAAATTTCTAACCAGTAAATCGACTCTTATCGTCATAAATTGGTAGTTGCACAGGTTGAGGGATAACATCCAATTTCTGACTTATATTAGATAAGCATCCCTCAAAGTCAATATTGGGACGATCCATTTTGTTGAGAAATACTATTTTTGGTAAATTATAACGGTCGGATTGTGACCATACTGTAACTGTTTGCGCCTCAACACCTCTTACAGAATCTAGTATAACAACGCAACCGTCGAGAGCACTAAGCGATTGCTCGACTTCCATCGTAAAATCAATATGCCCAGGTGTATCTATAATGTTAATTCTAAAATAATTTTATGGTAAGAAGACAAATGCACATGTGTCCAGTAAACCTATGATCCTTCCACATAAATGTTACTGCGGAGCTGCAAATTGTTATGCCACGCTCCCTCTCCTGTGCGAGAAAATCCGTAACAGTATTCCCATGATGGACTTCTCCTAGAGACCGTATGGCTCCAGAATAAAATAGCATTCGCTCTGTCGTTGTGGTTTTCCCTGTAAAATCAAATTTAATTACAATTAAACTACTTAATACGATTATTATTTGTTTAATTAAATACCGGCATCAACATGTGACAAAATTCCAATATTACGAATTGGTAATACAGCAGACGTATCGCAAAAGTTTCGGTTAAAAACCATTTGGATTTTCGACTTTTTCAATTTGTCCAGCTTGATTTTGTTTGTTATAATATTTGTCCATCTCATTTTGATATTTTACAATTTACAATATTAGATTATGTATCCACAACGTAACATCACTTGGAACATTTACTTTTCGCTCACTGCGAACTGTCAAAATCTAAGAAACAGTCACACATTCATTCATACTAGCCAAAGGGAATATTTCGGTCAGCTGATGAATAAAGTCAGAAAAATCGTTAGGTCAGCTAATGAACATTGCGATTTTTTAAAAAACTGCCTTAATATTTCTTACTTTATTAACTGAGCCGTTGTTTAAAAATTTACTTTTGAAAAAAAATAAGATAAAGCTATCTTTATCTTATTTTTTTTCAAAAGTTGAGATACAGATATTCTCTTTTTATATTTATAATCACACATTCAATGGCGCATGATTTCATTAGAAATTAACTGAAATTTTAGCTGTAAAATGTCATCGCAAGAATGCTTTTTTTAAAAGTGGAATAGGCTCATTTATTATAATCATAATTATACAAACACAAAATATGTATGCATTATTGGAAATTTTGGCATCTAAAGATTCAGGGGAAATAGTATCTTGTTACCTGGAACATATTCAAAATATTGCAACTCAAGACTATATTATAGCATATATTGACGTGTGCCGAGTTATGCTAGATGTCGTTTAAAAGGGATAAACCCTTAGATTATAAAAGTATTATTTATACTTTTGGAATCCAAAAAATGCTCTTTTACGAAAACTAGAAGTCAATAGTGGGTATCATTTCTAATTAAAAAAATCTACACAAATGTATGCGAGCAGTACGATTTCTCGCCGCTTTTCCAATAATTCAGACAGAAAATTGCGTATGCATATACGAAAATCTGACGTAGGGGCTTATGACAGTATTCTTTAATCTAAGGATAAAAGGAAGGCCAAAAACTTCTGGCAAAATTACTATGTTATGACTGTATAAAACTTCAAGGCATAACAAGAGAGGAATATAGTGATATGATAAGTAGTTAACGAGAAATAAGTTTAAAATATAAATAAATTTGTTATTTTTATTTATCTTAACGAAGTAATTTATTTTTTATACTAGTTCATTTTATTTTATTTTATATTATAACAGAAATTTATTATTAATAAACTCGATTATTCGTGTACTTATACAGGATGTGTTTTATGTTGCAAGTCGAAGTTTTTTTTTAATAACTTTTAAATGATATATATATTTACAATTTATATTTTATTGATTGATTATATGGTCTTTAGCATTATGTATGAAATATTATGTCGGTCAAATTCCCGTATCTGGCCGCGGCGCCAAAGACGAGCTCTTTTAAGCACATTTTTCATGATATTTTCGTAGACTTCTGGTGTTGTTTCAGCAATTTCGTTTCGAATGTTCTCCCTTAGTATCGATGTTATGGTTATTTCAGCAATTTCGTTTCGAATGTTGTCCCTTAGTATTGGTAGTGTACACCTTTTCCTTCAAGTACCGGGAGCGTTCAAATCAGGGGATCATGGGAGCCAGTCGATATCACCACTTTTTCACATTATTCGGCTGGAAAAAATTTCTCTCAAAATTTTTATCGTAGCACGAGCTGTGTATGATGTAACACCGTCTTGTTGGAACCACATGTCTTGTAGGCCTGATTGATCCAATTCGGGCAGAATAAAGTTTTCTAACATGTCCCGATAGCGGTTACCAGCAACTGTTACAGCATTGGCTTCAGCATCCTCAAAGAAACATGACCCAATGATGCCTCAGGCCTAAATGCCGCACCATACAGTCACTCTACGAAGATTTAGTGATCTTTGGTGTATAAGTTGAGGGTTTCCAGTGCCCCAATAGCAGCTATTCTGTTTATGCTTCGTCGCTCATAATGATTTTTTTAGCAAAAATGGTGGTCGTCTATACCGAGCTATAAAACTTGAGCACTCCAGTCTAGCCGGCTACAGCTGTTGTGTTAATTCAATTTTATATGGGTAAAAAGGCAAATATTTTTTGAGAATGTTTAACAAACATATTGGAGATATTGACAATTCTTGTGCACGGCGTAGATGAGAGGTACTCGGACATTCAGCAACACTCTGCCTCACTGCATCAATCTTTTCAGGTGTACTTTGGCTTAATTATCGCCCACTCTTTGCTTTATCTCCCAGTGGATGTATATTTTCAAAATTATTCATTACACGCTGAATGGTTGACTTGCTCGGCATATGATTAACATAAAAAAGTCACGTAATTGAACAATTATTTAAATAAAATGTTTAAATAATTTCAACACGTTGTTGCGACGTTAGATTCTCCATAACAAATTATTATCGACCACTCTCTACGATTGTCAAATGCCAACAGAAAAATGTCATCGAAAGCAAAATGGCGGTCAAACAAAATGGATATAAAACATAAAAAGTACCCTTTATGTCTTCATTTTAGTTATTATTGTTTACATTAAAAACCCATTACAGAAAAGCCAACTTCTAACAAAATATAGATTTAGAATTGCTTTTGTTTTTGTTTTCTATAATTTGTTATTTTTAAAAGTGGTATAAATCCATTTGTACCTAAAAAAAAATCATGTATTAGCATTAACAATTTTATTATTATTATATAATAAAATTTAACAGGTTTATAGTGTTGAAAACATCATCCAAATCGATTAACGTTTAGCAATATTATTAAATTCATTCGTACACAAACCCTTCAATATCTCAATATATGAAAAAATGGACTTACACAACTTTTAAAAACAATGGTTCAAATATTAGAATTATTCCTAAGCTAAAAGTTTTGAATTTTTCAATTTTTTTTAATTAATAACATTTTAGTACACATAATTTCTTTTCTAATTATATTACTACGATTATCAGGGAATAAAATAATAGAAAATTTTCTATACAATTTAGCTATAAAATATGAATAAAAAGCATGCATATTATTATCCAAATATAATATTCTATAAATTAAAAAAAAAAACAAATTATCTGAATATTAGAAAAAAATTTAAATGTTATGAAATATTGTACAAATTATCACAGGAATATCAGTATTTTATGCAATCAGTTAAATAATAAATTTTACAGATAGAAGTAACTAACTTTAAACTAGTAAATCTTCAAATTAAGTTACCACTTATGTACGAGGTCTGTTCAAAAAGTATCACGAATTTTGAATTTCCGCGGGCTACGTATATTCGATTTTCGATTTTTTGTGGCATTATGTTGGTACTCATATCTCTCACTTATGCTAACAAGTTCGGCCATTTTGAATGTTCAGTTAATTTTTGACAGCTGCTTTGCTTGCAAGTGTTTTGGATCGTCTTCGATTTTTACCCACTTTCGACCAAAAACAGCATCGCATTAACATTGCTAAGGAGCTGTTGGACTCTGTCCGCGACCACCCAAATTTGCTCCAGAGTGTCATAACTGGTGACGAATCATGGGTTTATGGTTATAACGTGGAAACCAAAGCTCAATCATCCCAATGGAAGCTGCCGCACGAGCCAAGACCGAAAAAAGCGCACCAAGTTCGGTCGAATGTGAAGGTTTTGCTTACAGTTTTCTTCGCTTGAAGGAGCGTGGTGCATGATGAGTTCTTGCCACAGGGTAGAACGGTCAATAAGGAATATAACTTGCAAGTTATGCGCAAGTTGCGCCAAGCAATCCGCCAGAAACGCCCGGATTTGTGGAAGAACAAAAATTGGCTTTTGCCATTTTTAGCCAAAAACAACACACTAATAATGCCGCAGCCATCTTATTCCCCAGATCTGCCCCCCTGTGACTTTTTCTTGTTCCCGAAACAGATTCTTTGACCCATTTGTTGGAACGGGCAATAATCGAAGACTAGCCAAAACACGTGCGAGCAAAGCAGCTGTCAAAAATTAACTGAACATTCAAAATGCCCGAACTTGTCGTTATGTAGTTACAGCTTTATTGTTATGTAGCTTACAGAAATTGTAATAGTGAATGCTTTTAAGAAAATCTAAAGTTTGTACAAATTTGTATTATATTTTTTATATTTTTCAATTGAAAGGTAGACTAAATTTTTCGCAAGTGTTTCGATTAACATAAATACAAATTTGACTACGACCAAAAGACGTATCGAAATAAATTTATTGGGCTTTTTTAGACGAAGTTCAAATAACATCAACAACATGCCATGAACGTTATCCACACCAATTGTCAACAAACTGGTTTTCCTGTATTTGAGGTAGTGAGGAAAGGTTCATTTTGATCTGAACCTTCAAGCCGAAAACACATCATAAAAAACATCCTTCAAGAAGCAATCAAAAACGACATGAAGCAAGAACCAAATTGTGATGCACATTGTGTTGACGGTTAACACAAAAGTTTCTGCTCCTAAAATGAGTTTTTAGGCGAGCGGGTGTAGACAAGTTGTTAGACGGCAAATGTTGTGGTTAAGATAAATAATTGTGTCAGAAGGCCCATTAAATATGATTTTCTACATTAGTTCAAATAGCAATTTCAATAAAAATAAGTAAACTAAGAAGTGAAAACAGTAATAAGTACTAAAAAATAATTATTCAAATATTAGAGATAAGAGTGAAAACGAAACATGTCCTGATGAATAAAAAACATTCAAATTAAAGTAAAAGTGATGTGAAGATATCCTAAAATGAGAAAATTTGATATTGTCGCTAAATTTTCATATTAAAACTTGATAAGAAAGCTGATAAATTACAATGGTAAGCAAATCTGGGACATAAATTTAGTTCGGTATTATGGCACTACAAAGAGGGTAGGCTCTACAAAATTCTCCAAAGTCTACAAAAATTGACAGAATGAAATTCTACCAGGTGTATACGCTTAAATCCGCTGTTTTTTAATCAAAAAAACACATGTTTTTTCATATAAAGGAAAAACAAATTTATCAAAGTAGTTGCCCTCGCTAGCTACACATTTTTCCCATCTCTCGGGCAATTTGTGGAAACCACGCCAAAAAAATTATTCTCTTTCGAGGCAAATCACTCATCAAGCCATTTTCGGATGTCTTCGTAAGAATCGAAGTGATGCTCAGCGAGCGCATGGCCCATCGACGAAAACAGGTGGTAGTCGGAAGGGGTCAGGTCTGGTGAATAAGCGGGGTGGGGTAGAACCTCCCAGTTGAGTGTCTCCAAGTAGTTTCGGACCACATTTGACGTGTGCGATGGCCGTTGTCGTGGAGCAAAATCAGCTTGTAATGTCTTTGTTGATAGTCCGTCCTTTTTTCACGCAGAGCACGGTGCAATGTGATCAGTTATTGGTGGTAGCGGTGGGCTTTGGCAGTTTCACCAGATTTCAACATCTCATAATAGACGATAACCTGCTGATCCCACCAAACGCACAGCATCGTCTTCCGTCCAAAGCAATTTTGGTCTTGGGGAAGATGTTGATGGTTGGCCGTGATCAACCCACGATTTCTTACCTTTAGAATTCTCGAAATATATCCACTTTTTATCGCCTGTCACAATCAGATGCAGGGACGACTTTGTTTTTTGTCTGGCGAGCAAGATTTCGCATGTGTTTTGGTGTCGCTCCATCTGCCTATCGTTTAATTCATGCGGCACCCATTTTCCGATCTTTTCAATCTTCCCCATGACACGAGTAACACCCTGGTCGAGTTGCTCCGCGAGCATTTTTTGCGATTAGGTATCGTCTTCGTCCAAAAGAGTCTGCAATTGATGGTCCTCAACCTTCCTAGGCCGATTTTCACGCTTCTTGTCCCACAAGTCAAAATTGCTATCTTTGAACCCACGAAACCAATCTCGGCACATTGTTTCCGATAAAGCGCTGTCACCATAGGCGTCCATAAGCATTTGATGCGATTCGGCAGCCGATTTCTTCAAATTGAGCTTCCCGCATATGCTATTTTTCTGGCACAAAACTAGACATGTTTACCAAAGGAAAAATGTATGTTGTTGTATGAAATTGCTGACCATGTGCACTGATTAATGTTGACAGATGTCAAACTCATAAAAAAAAGTATGGTGTGCCCATGGTAGCTTAATACGCTCACTCACACCATTCATGACCAAAAAGCGGATTTAAGCTTATACATCTGGTATAATAGTAATAATTATGTACTATTCTCTGTATAATAAAGCCGGCAACAGAAATTGGGCAAAATTTTCTTGATGAGGTCAACCCATACAGGATTGTAGTGCCAATAATAATAATAAAGAATTATGGAAGTTTTGCTATGAACAGTAATGTTAAATGGATGCCACGAGATTATTCAAATGGATGTCACGAGACTTCTTGTAGGTCTTAATCCTTGCAATGTAATTTTTTATAACATTTTACATATTTTGGGCTGTAATTTGACATACTGGTATTGGTTTTTAAATGCTCTAAAGTTTGAGGACTGTCTGTTTAAGCACGATCTTTATCGAAGTTCTATAAAAACCACTGCAACGACGTCAATACACTCTATCTTATAGGCCAATTCACATCAGCAAATTTTGAAATTACGCATTTCTTCGTTTTCAGAAAATTACAGATCAGCGACACCTTTGGACCAAAATGCATACTAGACAGTCACTTATGAGTTTTACACAATTTTATTTATTGATGTATCCACCAAGCTTTAAAAGAAGTACGATAATCTCCTCTTAAAGCGCAAAACGTGGCTACGGCAGAATGACCACATTTGTCAAAAACTCTTAAAACTTTATGACGTTATTTGATATTTAAACCATTATAGTATAAAATGGCAAACCATGTCAGCTGTCAAATGATAGGATAGGCTAGTTAATAATAAATTATCTGAACCATTGCTTAACTGTTGTACATAACATAAGTAAGCTATTCCAATTTAGACTCACAGAATGTTGAATGGTAATAAGAATGTGCGGCTGTGAATATGATATGAAAAAAAAATTGCTTTAAATAAAAATTATGGGCAATTATAAAATACACTATAATAAAAGATTGCTATATAAAATAAACTCTAGTACACATTGATAATACACATAATATAGAGATTTTTTTATTTCAATAAATAATTTGGATCAAATACGTTTCCATATTTTCAATATTGACGAAGGACATTATATAAATCATGCATGAAGTAATAACGTTACAAATTGGCCAGTGTGGCAATACGGTTGGTCAAAAAGTAAGTATTATGAAAATATTTCCAAAAAAAAAAAATTGTTTTTACTGTAATTTCCTATAGTTTTGGGAAATTTTATGTGAAGAGCACAATATCGATTATGCTGGAAAATTTTTTGGAAACAATTTCGAGTTGGTCGATAAAGTAAATGTATTTTTCGATGAAGCATGTTTCGAAAGTAAATATACACCGAGAGTAGTATGTTTTGATTACGACCCAATTGGAGTTGAGAAGCTTCAAAATAGTGCATGCGGCAATTTGTTTAATTATAAAAAAATTGTTTTTGGTATTGGTGGTACTGGTAACAATTATGCAAAAGGTCTAATGGATATTGGATTTGGACATTTTGAAAATTTACTCGAGACAATCCGTAGAGAAGTAGAAACATGTGATCGATTCGAAGGTTTCCAACTCCTTACATCTCTAGGTGGTGGAACTGGATCTTCGATATCATCCAATTTACTTGGAACTATTGAAAATGAATACAATCGACCAATCAGTAGTTATAGTATTTTTCCATCTGAAAAAGTGTCTACCGTAGTTTTAGAACCATATAATATGATATTATCGTTTAGAAATTTTCTAACATTTGTTAATCAAGTTTTTTGTATGGACAATGATGCTCTATATAATATCTGTTTAAGAAAATTACAGTGTCCAACCGTAAATTATAATGATTTGAACAAAGTTATTTCGCAAACAATGAGCGGTATAACTGCAGCAATGCGTCTAAACGGACCAAACTTGATGAGTTATCGAAAACTTTTGGTTAATTTGAATATAAAACAGCATTTGAAACTCTATTTACCAGGTTTCATAAGTTTACAAATTCAAAAACCGCTTCATAAACAACCTCAGCCGCAAGCGAATGATTTTTTGACACAAATGATTAATCCAAATAATTTTATAGCAACTGTAAATCCGGAAGGCGGAAAATATTTTGCTTTCGGGACATTCTTTCGTGGAGATATTTCACAGAAGCTAGTTGATAATACTAGTGCTAAGTTTTATGAAAAACAAAAAAAATTCTTCGCTACGGACATAAGTAATCCCACCTTTACATCTTTGTCATATATTCCGCCGAATGGATTTTCAACGTTTGCATCCTTTGCTGCACCAACATCCGCCATTAATCATATGATTCGAAGAGTTTTCAATCAGTTCACAGCTATGTACAAGAATAAATCTTATATTCACTTATATCAAAGTACTGGATTCGATGAACGTGAATTTGAAATTGCCAAAGAGTTTATTGAAGAATATATATCTACGGTGGAATCTTATTCACACCAGTCCATGGATTATGCACTTTAATAGCATATTAAAAAAAAAGATTTTTCATAAAAATATTAATATTAAAAAATTATACGAATTTTAAAATAATACATTATTTATGTAACGATTTACATATTATTTAAATTTAATTTTGATAGCTCATGAACTCAATTCCATCATCATCAATGTCATATATTGGATACATTTTTACAAACATTTATTTATTAGACAATATGACATTTTTGTTTGTTATTTGTTTTCATTTTTTTTCTATTTTTTGTTAAACATTTTATTTAAAAAAAAAAGAAAATTATATCTTTGTTTTTTTTTTTTTTTTTTTTTTTAAAGTAGCCAATTGTATTATTTCAATTTAGTTTTAATTATTCAATTTAATTTATATTGAAGTTAATGAATTAATATTGTATTTGGGATCAATTTAAAAAATTTGAATAACTAAAAGGCTGCGAAATTACTGACCCACATTTTGTATCTATTTCCAAACAGCTTCAATAATACTTCAGACTTTTGAACTGATAATTGATGTATCTTATTAAGAGAAAAATTTTTAATTCCTCAACTTGTATTATTGAAATTATTGAGATATAAAACAATTTTCTATTAGATAAATCAATAAGAAACCGAAAAAAATTGCTACATAGTGTGAAATTCTCAACAAAGAATAATTTCGAAATTATCAACAAAGAATAAAGGGTTATCCATTTCGTGCTATGGAAAGCGCAGCCCTGTCATTTGACAGATGCCAAACACTAACATACGAGGGTCGTTCAATAAGTCCTTAGAAAATCCGAGAAATTGCGTTCGTAGTGTCGGTAAAGATTTGTAAGTAGCATTATCGACAGGAAAGCTGTCAAAATTTCAGCTCGATCCATAGCGTAAGTCAATTTCTATCGTCGATTAAAGTTAACGACATTTATTTGTGCATAACAATGGAAAAAAGCGAGTTTAGGGCTGTCATCAAACATCTCCATTTGAAAGGCTTAAGCCCGAAAGAAATCAAAGCCGAGTTGGATGCAGTTCATGGCACATCTGCACCTGTGTTTGCGATGGTTTACAATTGGGTGAATAAATTTAAACGTGGCCGTTCATCCACAAAAGATGAACATCGTTCAGGACGCCCAGTTGAGGTGTCTACTCCTGAAATCATCGACAAAATCATCGACAGAAACGAAGAGACAGTCATCACAGTGGATTTTCAAGGGTGAACGGGCTCCGAAGAAGGCAAAAACTGTGCCATCGGCCGACAAGGTGATGGCCACGGTCTTTTGGGATTCGTAGGGCATCATTTTTATCGACTACTTGGAAAAAGGAAAAACAATAACAGGAGCGTATTACGCGTCGTTATTGCAACGGTTGAGCGAGGAAATCAAAGAGAAACGCCCCCATCTGAAGAAGAAAAAAATCCTCTTGCATCAGGACAATGCGCGTGTGCACACCTGCGCTGTTTCCATGGCCGAAATTGTGGAAGTGAGAAAGGAATTGTTGCAGCATCCCGCTTATTCACCAGATTTGGCCCCGAAGGACTATTTTCTTTTCCCCAATCTGAAGAAATGGCTTGGCGGACGACGGTTCACTTCCAACGAGGACGTCATTGCTCAAACGGATGATTATTTTGCAGAACTTCCGAAATCCTATTTTTTGGACGGGATAAAAATTTTGGAAAAACGGTTAGGAAAGTGTATAGAGCTAAAAGGAGATTATGTTGACAAATAAAATTTTTTTTTTTTAAAACACAGGACTTATTGAACGACTCTCGTATCTTTAAAAATGTTTATTTTATGACTTGTCATTTTTTATTATGATTAGTTAAATTATCCGTATATGGGGCTCTGAAAAACCACAAGTTAAATAAAATACACTTAAAATTCGTTGATATTGTCATAATCATAAAAATAATAACAAATTTTAAATGTATTTTATCTAATTTTACTTTCCGAATAACAAACTGTATAAACATTCAGCACTTAAATATTTTTATCTAAAATATATATATAAGATCTTTTAATTACAATTTGTGTATGGTATGTTAAAAGTTATATATAAAATGTCAACAAAATCTTATGTGTATAGTTTTCGAAAATAATTGCTGTCAGTTAAAATATGATGATAGTCGAATCTAAACGCCTACTGAGTTACTTGTATAAAAAAAATTACAAAATTTCATTTTCCAAGGTACTTTACACTTTTCTATATTTAAAAGCCAATTAAATTGCGTAAAATTTAATGTGTAAATTTTGATAATCAATTCATTTTTAATAAAGTTATAATAATGTTGAAATATTTCAAAACAATAATTACAAAAAAAAAAATATGTTGTCTTTTTTGAAATTTTCAATTCAAACAAATTATCTTAAAGAAAATCCAATTTAGTTTTTTTTAAGGTGCCCATTCAACTATTTCGTTTTTTCCTACACAAAATAATAAATTTGATTTATAATTGTTACGATTCACTTTCTTTTTAGTTTAAACACTATCAATGCTATGTCATTAACCTATAACATTGAACTCTCATTTCTGTATCTTTTAATGAACTCTCATTTTTGTATATATAGTATCTTTCAATGTAGTTGATTAACCTTAAAAAAAAATATAACTTATCTTAAGAATAAAAATGATATTAAATCTTTAAGATAACTAAAATTTAACCTTTAAGACAACATTCTCTTATAATAATCAAATAAAAGTTAATTGAACTAAAATTGTTTATTAAATTTGTTTTATATTTTTGAAGAAAATATTTAAATTTTTTACCCTTAGCTTAGCAAAAATAACTACCATTTTTCCTAACGACTAAGAAATTCTTAAAAAAAGAATCCCTAAAGATGAAGGACATCCAGAACCCATAAGTATTTCCTACTAACTAACCATTTCCTACTATCTTATTACGGCACGTTTTAATGATCGAATGCTATGGAAAAATGCAAATTAAAAAAAAAAATTGTTGTCTATTATCGAAGTCGAACTATTAACATACGCAAATTCCATTCGTCAGAGTTCTATAATTCAAATCTTTATTTATAACAGTGGCTCTCAAACAATTTTTTTTTTCTTTTACAAGAACTTGATTGTGGTTTTTTTGTTTGTCTATTTTCTTTATGTTTTTTTTTCCACAAATTATTCTTCTATTATTACCGTACAATGTCATTAAATAATATGACAAATATAATTGCTAATATATATTATATAAATATGATGCATGTAATTTGATTTTGGTTTTATTAATCTCGATTTTAACCTTCGTAAAAACGAGGTCTTAATTATATGCACAAATACATCGATACATGCATATGCACATATATAAATATTTATCTTTAAAGCTATTATAACCGAATAAGACCTTCAACACATATACAAGAAATAAAAACAACGAACAGTAAACTTCAAGGGCAATAGTTTTACAAAAAAAAAAAAAAATGTTAAAAAAATTAAAATTAAAACTAAAAAAAAAAAACAAAAAAAAAAAATTAAGAAAAAAAAGAAAATTAATAAGATACCACCATAATACATAGTTGCATATGTTTTTTAGTGTATGTATGCATGGTTATATATAGGTGTTGTGCAATACAATGACAATAAAATGCAGCAGTAGCGCGCCAAGGTCAACTCTTGTGCGAATGAATAGTTTCTAAGTTTTTGATATAGAATTGATTGCTCCTAAGAGAGCTAGAATAAATATAATCCAAAATTTATCTAGAAAAACAACTACTCAAGTACTCGAAATATCTTATGCATATGTAAAAAAAAAAAAAATATTATGATTATCCATAATTTCTTGTTTACGATTAAAAAAATCGTCTATGTAAGATTTTCTCGGGAACCAGTAGCTTATTAGAGATTTGAATAATTGTGACATACTCGCCGTTGATACTTACATATATACGTACGTGAATACGCAAAAATGTAGCTACTGACAGACGGTCACGTAATTTCTTATTTCTCATGGTCAGTAATGAAGCGATATGCTCAGATTTACCTACATTCTTGACACATGCATACGTGCACATGTATGGACGTACATAGGTTCGACAGTGCCCCTGGTGGTAGTTGTGAATACTCAAAGTTAAGGCAAGTTGGCTTTACGCAATATGAATGGATAGAGTGCTCAGTTACAATATGTAAAAATTACTAGTATAATGTTGCTGGGTGTGTGCTTTAAAAGAGTAATCTCTTTCATCAAAAGATTTACTTTTAATACTGCACATAAACTACACAAGCATAGTTTCTATGGTTGGCAAATGTGATTGTGTGCATAACAAATGTAGGAAGTAGCAGAGAATGTGATTTCGTGCTATGTGAAATTAAAGAAACATTTATGTACAGAATAATGCAAAATAATACCTTGTCGATCGGTTTGTGGAGAAAGAGAGAATTTCATATAAAATTAACAATCGAAAACCTTAATAGCCATTATGTGATAGCTGCTATTGGATATAAAACGTTTTATTTGTTAAAGCTGTTCAATTTGATTTGAAGTTTACTATTGTGAAAAAAAAACAAAAAGTAATCCATAAAACCATATATATCCTAAATTAAATAGTGCAATCTAAAAAACAACAACAACAAAAAATATACTAAATTAAATAACAAATAAAAAGTATTTCTAATAATAATCAAATAAAACAATTTTTAAAAATTAAATTATTTTCAAAAGAAGAAAAACATACAAATTTTACACTAAAAAGTCAACTAAAAGCAAACAAACTCTTTTGTTTATAGTAAATAATAAGAATAGAAATTTAATAAAATAATTTCATAAGTAGTTTATTTTGATTAAAATTTAATAAAACAATTTCCAAATTATTGTTAAAAAGAAAAGAAAAACTATTAAAAATTTTGTGCTGTTTTCAGTTGACTTTTTATGTGGTAAAAATTTTCAAATAATTATTGATTGATATATATGTTAACGGTTTTTTTTTTCTTTCTTCCAATTCGTTACTATTAGAAAATTGCTGTAAATATGAAATACGTAAGTGTCTATTTTAATTATAACCTAAAAATTATTATTGCATTTATATCGGTTGTCATTTTTTAAAAACTTTTAACACTAATAAATTAAAAAATCAAAAAAAAAAACAATAGGTCATTTAGAAAAAAAAAATTTCTCATTAAAGAAAACAACAAGGAATTTTGAGGATTTTTATTAAATTTATTTAGTTTTACCCAAAAAATGTGTACTAAAACGAAAAAAGAACCTATCAGTTAACGACACAATAAGGAATTTTATTAAATTTAGTTTAAAATAGGTTTTCCCAATAAAAATAAAAATTGTGCTTTTTTGCGGTTAAAAAATTTATTTTTCTCAAGAAACGAAAAGAAATTTTGAAGGTTATTTAATTTTAAATAAAAACTAATGCAAATTAGAAAAATGTTCTTATGTGAAGATACAAAAAGAAATTTTAAGGAATTTAAAAAAAAAAAATGTTTATATAAAAATTGTGCATTAAAAAATTCAAATTTAACGGATAAAATATTTTTTTTTTTACATCAAATACATAATAATGAATTTATAGGATTTTTATTAAAGTAGACTTTAATCCAAAATAAAGTGATCATTAACAATAACTACAACAAAAAAATTAACGAAAACTATCAGTTAAAGACACATTAAGAAATTTGAAAAGTAACGGTTCAAAAATAGTTTTTATCAAAGAAACAATAAGGAATTTTAAACCTTTTTCGTAAAAGTAGGTCTATTCAAAAATAATATAATTAATCGATAGGAAAAATTTTCTGCATAAACACAAAATAAGGATTCTTGAAGTAAAATTTTTTTTTTTAAAAGAAATTTTATCCAAAACATAAAATTTAGTGGTTAAAAAAAATTTTTTTTTATCAAACACAATAAGGATTTTTAAGAATTTTTCTAATAGGAAGTTTATTTAAAAAAAAAAAAAAACTGCACAAAAAATTAACGATCTCAAAATATTTTCTAATTAAAGAAACAATAAAAAATTAAATAGTTTTTATTCAAGCAAAAAAAAATGAGCATAAACAAAAATAACGAGTAGTAAAAACTTTTTCTCATAAGTCAAAAGAGGGAATTTAAAGGATTTTTATTGAAGTAGTTTTTTCAACAAAAAATTTAACGATTAGAAATTTTTTTAAATTAAAAATCAAAAAAGAAATATTGAGAATATTAACTGAAAAAAAATTGGCATAAAATGTTGCGGTTAAAAAAAATCATATGAAAAGGTACTAGCAAGGAATTTAAAGGATTTCTATTTAAATAGATTTATCAACCAAAAAAAAAAAGACAGAAAATTATGTGCGTTTGTTTTTTTTTTTTTTTGTTAAAAAATATATATTATAAAAAGTTTTCGGTGCTTGAAAATTTCAAAAATTTCGATAAATCAATTGGAATTACCTTCAAATATTTGTTAATAAATTTTCAAACCATAAAAGAAAAGTTTATTCAAAAATGACGAAATATTGTGCATACATTGTTTTTTTTTTCTTTTTTCTTTGCAAAATATTGCAAAAGTCAATTAATTATAAATGCAGGCGGCTGCTTTTAGTGGCCATTCAATTCTGCACTGGGATAAAATTCTACTTGCCCAACATTACGTTCATACATACTATATAACTTGTATTAATTAAATTTTTACAAATACTATTTAGTATGGAAGAAAAACCAACAATAGTTTTCGATGTTACAAATAACAAAAATGTTCAATGAATATTTTTATTATCGTTTGGTTATAAAAGCAACTTAAGATGTACTATGTACGAGCATGTAAGTGGTCAACTTGAAACGATCTCAGGTGTAAATCGTGTATGACATGCTTGTTGCTAATTTGTCTGGTCCGAAATTAATTTGAATGGATTTATTTTATTCTTGCGCGATTCTCTGTCCTCAACCGGTAAAGTAGGACAATATCGACAAAATACAATCAACAATTAAAATATTAATACCTATTTACATAAACGCTTTGCCACATATTTCCCCATGGTCTGTAAAATAGCCGCTGGCATTTAACTATAAGGGACAATATGGACACATTTATACATACCTACACATCTTTATAAATAATAATAATAGTAATAATAATAATAATAATAATAATAGTAGTAACATTTTACGTATCGAACTATACTCTACTCATACATGGTATATGGTATTTTGGGTCTTCTTTCGTAATGCTATTGAATTTACATACAACAAAAAAAAATTATAAAAGCATTGCACCATTATTTAATTTGCTTTTTAAAGATTTCTTTTTTTTTTTTTTGGCTCATTAATGGCGTTTTTATATACGATCACAAGTACTCGATGTCGTTATATTTAAGAGATAGTAAAATCGATTTACCATGACCGCAAAGAGTTTTCATTTAAAATTGCAATAAAAAAAATTATTTTATTTATAGAACACCTTAGTTATTTCTAATTTTATGCTAATTCATAATATATAATCTTTACAATTTATAAATTGTAATAAAAGCTAAAAAAAAAAAACGAATATGAAAAGTTATAATTTTTATGTAATTTTTTTTGTTGGATTTATTTTCTTTGATTTCGTTACAAAACGAATAAATTATCTTTAATAATAGCACTTTGATAAAAAAAAAGAAGAAAGAGTGAAATTCGGAACCAGATAATAAATATGTATTGATTTTTGAAAATCAAATAATATGAGTACTGTTGCCTTTAACACCTGAGCGAACACTTTCTATTAATGGGATATAATATCCAATTGAAGGGAGAAAACCTAATTTTTGTATTGTATATTACCTATTGTCCAGTCGAATCAGGCTAAATCAGATAACAATAATTTTTAAAACGGTGTAACTTAAAATGTGTTTTCTTGGAATAATTATGTTCGCCACTGTAAACTCGTTGAGTTGATTATAAAAACTCTTCGATTTCTTTATTCTTAAACTCCTTTGTGTGTAGATAGAACACATCCAACTTAATGTCAGTAAATAACTTCCTTTTTTCTATAGCACCATGCCAGGTATTTACACTGTGCCAGGGGGTACCATTTATTTGCAAGGTTGTGTGTTGCTGTGAAAAGAAAAACTGTCCCAGGAGGCAATTTTTTTTTTTTTTACAGTGACACAAACTTACAAACTAATTAGCTTCCGAACGCTTTTTAAGTGGTGCTCATTTCCGGTATTATGATTGACCTCAGTCTTAATTGCGAAAAATCAATAAATTTCGTTAAAAAGATCAGAAAAAAATGTTGTTTTTTTTTTTATTGAAAACGCTATAACACTGTAATTTATACGATATTTTATTTTTGTTTAAATTTAAAAATTGATTTTTAATAACCTATTCCAAAATGGATATTTTATTTATTAAATTTTATATTGATGCATTTAACAAATTGTTTGAATGACCTTTTCCTTATCTTAAAATGTGTAAATTTCATCTTTTTAAAAATATTAGTATACATTTGATATTTTAAATTTTAGTAAAGGCGGTTTATTTGAACTTTAATTTTTGAAAAGTCTGCTCATTCTTTCAAAACGGGTACGTTCAGTTTCTCTGAGCTAACAGACTTTTTCTAAAAATTCTTTTATCAGTTCTGTAATTTTTATTTATATTTTTCTCAAGTGCTAATTAAAATTCAATTTTGAGATTGGACTTTTCTTCTGTCTCTTTCAAACGGAAGTATCATAACATTATTTTCATTTCTTGTCTTGTACAAATTTTAACAATAAATCAATTTTTTTTATTATAGAAAAAGGAAATTTTTTGATATATCTTTTTTTTTTAAAACGTGTATAGTAAAAATTCTGTAATCAAGTGTGATATTGTGTCTTCCATCTCTCTCTTCTAACGAAAGTACGAACAATATTTCCATTGCTAATTGGCTAAGAAAATACAATAATTTAACAGTGTAAGCGGTTTATTTGAACTTTGATTTTTGAAAATTCTGCTCATTCTTTCAAAAGGCGCATCTTTAATATCTTTGAGCTGACAGGAGATTTAAAAACTACTTTTTTTTATATTAAACCTTGTCCATTCGGTAAAATTATATAATAAATTATTTTATGCTAATTTTATTTTTCTGTAGATTCTTTTTAATTGATTTATTTAATATTAAATTGGCCTATTTTTTTTTTTAATATTACTTGTTTTTGCTAGTTTATATTGTATAATAAAAATTGTTTATTTTGCTAAGGCAATCACAATAATTTTGGTAATAAAAAGAAAAAGGCAATCACAATAATTTTGGTAATAAAAAGAAAACGGCAATCACAATAATTTTAGCAATAAAAAGAAAACTTGTAAGAACAGTAAAAAAAAAATTGCTTTTTTTTTGTAATTTATAATAGTAATTTTTTGAATAGTTTCAAATATTTTTTTATTGGATTTCCAGTTTGCAATTTGCTGTTTTGTGTTTGTACTATTGAATTTTGTTTATGGCGATATCACAGATGCACAATTCGGCTATTCAGGTAGTTTTGGATTTAAAGCTTTAGCAGACGATGTTGGAGCATCATCAATATATGGAAATGGAGGTAGAGATTCAAGGCAAGACCGAGGTATGTAGTTGCTTTATGATCGAAAAAGATGATTGAAATAATTAGTGATTGTTCTCTAAAAACATCCCCACCCCATTCGATATTGTCGTATATTTTAAGAAAAAAAAACCACCAAAAATTTTTTTGTTTTATATAATCTATATTAAAATATTGGTCTTTATTTTCAGGTCCAGTATTATTTCCATCCGCACCATCGAATATGCCTGTTGAATCTAGTGGAGTACGCATTGGCGCATCCGGTTACGGTTTTATTCCACCGCAAAACAAATATTAACTGATAGTTAATTATTAGATAATATTTTTAAAAAATTAGATTATTATTATTTTTATTTATTATGTTAGAGTAAATGTATGTGAAATAATTATGTGTTAATGAGAAATGTTAATTAAATTTATTAATTATGTGAAAATTTCTTTCATTTCGTGAAATAATATTGCATATAGTCGCAATGCCAAGAGTAATTGTGTACGTGTATGTACTTTTAAATTAATATTGAAAACCTGTTGCCGTCACATTATTTTTAAATTCTGGACTATCATATAAATTGCACTAGTTTTATGGAATGATTCTGTTTTGTTTATTTTTATCCACTGCCCAGTTATGTGTAACTTCTCCTTCGTTTCCATTATTTCCGTTTTATTGACTACTTCCGATGCATTCTCCTTTGCCCTTCGTATGAGGGTCTTGACCTCTCATAAATGCTTATACTAATATGGATACTTGCCTTTTATATATTTAGTGTGGAAAACAAAAGTGAACGAATAAGTAATATCATCCATGTTTGGATATTCAAAGAAAACTGTTTCGTTATTATTATTTTCTTACCAATGTCGTCCTCTATACCATAAACAATTATTTCCTTGTTATTCTTCCTCTTGGAATAAATTTTATTTTATTTCATAATTAAAGAAAAGCCGGTCATTATTTACAAAATTAGATCAATTAGTCGTTAGCGTTTTTATTAATTATTTTTCTGATATTCTACTATCGTCTGAGTGTAGAATTTTTTTGTAATATTTTCCTTTTTTCCAATATTTATTTACGTTCACATAATTTTATTATTATTGTTCCAATGCCACACATAAAATCATAAAATATTTTTATTTTTATAAAACTTAAGAAAAACACTGACGCATTATTTCGATTGAAGCATTCGATACCGTTATGATCAATACATATGCATTCTTCTTTGGAGCGTGTTATCTTCTCTTAGGTTTAATAATTAGTTGAGGATTTATTAGTTTTAAAAGCCTTGCAAAACATGATGTTTTAGTTAATTTGCAGTTACCCCATTAACTCACTATCAAAGAACTTCTCATTGGAAATCAATCAAGGCTCTTATGTTCTAATGTTTGCGTACAAAGCTTTTCGTCACATTCAAAATTTTTATTGGGTTGTCCGGGTAGTAATTTCGTTTTTTTTTATAATACCCTTTGCCATCTTTCTGGTAGTAGCATAATTCCACGATCATAAAATTTTTGTCCTTTGCTGGCAAAAAAACTCATCCAAGTGATTTTTGACCTCCTCATTTGAATTAAACGTTTTACCGTCTAAAAAATTTTGTAGAGACCGGAACAAATGATAATCTGAATGTGCTAGGTTTGGAGAGTATGGTGGGCGTGGCAGTATATCCCATCCAAGCTCTAAAAGGTTTTGCCAAGTGGTCAAACTTGTATGTGGTTTCGCATTATCCTGTTCGAACACTATACCTTTCCTATTAACCAATTCTGGCCTATTTTCTTTAAGTGAATCATTCAATTTATCCAACTGATGACAGTACACTTCAGAATTGATTGTTGTGTTGCTCGGTAGAAGCTCAAAATAAACCATTCCTTTGAAATCCCACCAAACAGATAGCATACCATTTTTTTGATGAATATTGGCTTTCGAAGTGCTTTGAGTCGGTTCATCTTTTCTACTCAAGGATCTTTTGCGCTTAACATTGTTGTAGACAACCCATTTCTCGTCCCCAGTGATGATAAGCTTAAAAAATGGATGCATCTTCGAGATCAAGATAAACTGACTCATCTTCGAGTGGTGCATCTTCGAGATCAAAATTGCCGGATCAAAATTTTGCATACCAGTTTTGGCACTGGCGCTCACTTAACACATCTTCTCCATACACATGGGATAATTTTTTTCTAGCTTGAACAGCATTTTTATCTTTTCTATAATAAAAAAATAAAATATGCCGAAAATGCTGCTTTTCACTTTCCATATTTAAAAGGGTATCAACCAAAAACTACTATGAAGAATCAATTAAGTTCTTTCACAATCAAGCCTTGCTATGTCAACTGTCAAAATACATATGATTATGCGGCTTAAGTGTGAAGTTGGTTGTGGAAAAATACAATTAGGTCCTCTCTTGGGAAACAACGAAATTACTTACCAGACAACCCAATATAATCTCATTATCCGAACGCAAGTCTGATTTATCGGATAATTGAAAATATTTTCCTATCGTCATATTATTGTCTGTAAAAATTATCAGTACAGGTTTTTAGACAAATCGGATAATTTTCCGATAATTATTTAAATTTTCTAATTATATTTAATAACATAGAATAGCTATAATATATGATGTAGTTTTACAACACTTACACTATCAATAATACGCCTAATGAAATAAAACACATTGTCGCACTTTCTCATTACTTTATGGCAACACTAGATACCATCAAAAAAAAATTCATTTAAAAATGCCTGATGTTGTTGGTTTTTTTTTTTAAAAAAAATTTTTTAATCATATTTATTTTACAATTTACATTTACTAAATAAACTTCTAATATTATTTCTTACAAAGTTATACTATAAGGAGTTACATTATCTAAATAAAATATACATTATTCTTATTTTCTTTGTGTTAAATTTTAAAAACTATACGAATAAAATTGATTTAGAATCAAACTGTTTCAACAATAGTAAGTACAGAAATCGTTTAGATAATAGTATAGTACTTCAAAATATTCGTTTATGAAGCCGATGGATGCATTGAATTGTTTGTTTATTTTAATGAAATGTTGAAACAAAAATGGTAATTAGATATAATATGAAATACAATTAAAAATATTCAGTTTATAATCTAAAAATATATATTACAATCAATAACATGAAATTACTCAATAATAATGTGTGCTAAAAATATCAATAATTCAATTTTCTCTTTCTGTACCTAGATACAAATTTTTGAACAATTGCCCTCATCGACTATAATACACTTCGCCGCATTAGGAAAATAATATTAGATCCTATTTAAGAAATTTATTATACGATATGGATTTCAATTCATTTTACAAATAATTCTTTTCTGTTTACAATTCTCATATTTCAACTTTTACATTATCCAATATGTTTTACTTTTTAACTGAAATATTACCAATGATTACATTTTTTTTGTATTTAATTATTTAATTTTTTTTTTAATACAAGCTTGTTTAAATTAGCAATGGGATCTGCCTGCAGCATAGCTAAAATTAAACGTATACATCTTCTATCATGTGATATAATTCCTTTTTCTTCTTCTTTGTATTCATATATATATATTATGTTTAATTTAGTTATAATAAAATAGTTTGCCAACATATATATATATTTTTTTTTTCAAATAAAAAATGAACTATAAAAACTGCAATTGGTCGAGTGCTCATTTAAATGATGAGGGCTTCATTGTGATTATTGATATTTAGCAATATAATTGTACCACAAATTTGTTCTTGGTTTTAGCATTAGCAATTGGTGCCGACTTTAGTTGAACACGATTATTATTATTATTATTATTATTATTATTATTATTATTATTAATATAATTATTCATATTATAATTATTTATTAATTTTACAGTTTTAATTATAAAATTGCATTAGCTATTTAAATTTAAAACAAAAATATTAATATATAATTTTAAATATAATATTTTTCAGCTCATTTTAACACGTTTCCTAGGTGGACCAATTGGTGGGATTTGCTGTGTTGCCAATGCTCGAAATGCCTCAGCTATTAAATGTGAATGTGTTGTTATCATATTTTTCCATCCCACTGTTTCTGTCACATCGGTTGGGTGGCTAATAAAAAGAAATTTAATTAATAAAAACCACACTATTGAACGGATTGTTATCAAGCAATTTGATTATTAATGTTATTATTATTATTATTATTATTAAAAGAGAAATTATTATCATCCTTTCGAATTGAACTTACGTATTTATGAAATCTATTGTTTGTGCTTTTAATTGGTCTGCACTATGTAAATCGGCTAATATTAATGTTTCAGCTGCTGTCTCAACCGATAGATTAACACATAACGCTTCTTCACACATCACTTTTAATTTTTCCAATGCATACTATTTTAATAATAATTAAATTAAAACATTTTTAATAATATATTTTTATAAAAATAATACCTTATCGGCTGCCGCTAATAGATCATCTGCCATTTTTTCCAAATTTGGAGCTTTTCCTGTATAAATGAAACGTAACATTTCTTTTAAAACTTCATGATCCACATCTGTAATAGCAACACGGTTCTGTTTCCTTTCTTCCATTTCATGTTCGAACATTGCAGCAAAAACAGGACTTCGGGCTACTCAAAAAAAAACAACAAAAAAAACTTCGAAGTGTATTTCTGAAATATTATTAATTTTATAAATGGTTTTCAATTACCCGCTAAAATAGCTTTATGAGCTTGAAATTCTCGACCACCAACAGCTAACGTTACATCACTGAATCGTTCATTATCAAAAAGGTTTCCTAAATCTTCCGAAAGTTTACATTCGGGCACTTTGAATTGAATGATGTTACTTTGACCAGATATGTTGACACTGTCAGCTACAACGCTAACTTCACAAAATATAGTAAGTTTATCTTCAGGTAGAAGACCATTAGCCTCGTCCAATAGAAAATCCCGGCGAATAAATTTCTTAAAACCCCAGTCTTTACCTTGCACAAAACGATATGCTCTACAAATTAAAATAGAATTTTTTTTATAGGAAATTCACAGAACTAATGTGTTGGCTCAAATAGAATAAAAAGAAAATATTACAAATAGTTTCTTTTCTCTTTTTGTCATTTCTAAGTTTGGCAATCACTAAATCGATTTTCTCTTAAATTAATGAAATTCTTCTACAATGAAAAAATCCTCTTTGTTTATAATAAACAATTAACTCTGAGGATCTCAACGTAACATGGAACAATCAGATTTGAATAGGATTCAAAATCAACCGAATATTATTTTTTAAAGAAATGATCATCATTTGTATTAGATTTAGTAGATATCATTATCTATTACGAATTTCTTCAATCAAATTTCTTAAAATTGTGATAAATTTGCTTTAATTTACCTCTGTGACTCCATTGCTTTAGTTTCTTCCCTTTTAGCATTTAAAATAGAAAATTTGAACTTAGCTCTAACTTCTGATTTATTACAAGAAACTAATAATAGATATAAGGACAAATAATCTTTGCTCTCTTCATCAAGGCCTTTAGGATTAACACGCAAACACCTGTAAAAGGATTGCGTGATTATTCAGAAATA
Source organism: Atherix ibis (assembly GCA_958298945.1). Classification (NCBI taxonomy): domain Eukaryota; kingdom Metazoa; phylum Arthropoda; class Insecta; order Diptera; family Athericidae; genus Atherix; species Atherix ibis. The sequence continues at coordinate 80,448,843 of OY282607.1, forward strand.
CAATAAAAATAACTTAATCGAGTCTATCGTTATTTTTCCCCTTCACATAACTGCATTTAAAAACAATAGCGGTATCGTACCATTTTAATTTATCATTCGCACCAGCCGAAAAGGTAGATGATTTTAGGACTTCTCCCATTTCTTCTCGACAAAAACTGAAGTTATTAATAGTCCACATGTAACTAAATTTCACTACCTTGACCTAAAAATGAACAAAAACATCAAGTTTTATAAAAATTATTCATTAATAAATTTTTTTTGTGTGGATGCACTTACCTGCGTGTAACACCAATTCTCTGCAACCGGTGTGTTAACTTCGGGCAATGGTGGTGACGGTACACGGCTTACCGCCATTGTACTACTGGATGAATGACTATTGGACACTATTCGAACAGAAGGACTTGTTACACTTTCATTTACTATCGGCAATCTGTAAAACCGTTTGTTAATACTAATAAAAATAATTAATGTGTACTTAAAATGACAATTGTGAGCTTCTAAGGATGTTCTTAAGACTATGTATAGTTAAAAAAAAATTGCAGTTAATCATTAGTAGAACTGCCGATTATTCAAAGATGAAAATAAATTATTAGATAAACAAATAAATCGATAATAAACAAACAAAAAAATTGTGAACTATCGTTATTTATATTTATAAGAATTCTTTAGTTAAAACTTTTGAACAAAATAGTTCATATTAGTTAGTTTAAATAAAAAAAATTAATTAAAAAAAATTTGGACAAGAAACGAATGCTTAAAAATATGTTGATTTAAAGAAAATTAATAAAATATGAATTTCAATAGAATGAAATAAAATTATTTTTACAAACCTTCGATATTCGGGATCTTGAAAATTCAAGCTGTCCATTCACAATTTCAATTAATACCTGAAATAATTGTATTTAAAAAAACAACAACATTACAAATAAGTTAAAACTATTTACTACATGATAAATGAGAAATAACTAAATTAAAATGGCAAGAATAATAATAGTTAATAAAGAATTATTAAATTGTTCTTGCTGCTAAATATTGATTTTTTTTTAAATGCCATCATTTTTAAGGTCATTCAATAAGATTGACATCGAAGGCATGGTTTTAAAATGTAACTTTTTCCAGACTTTCGTTTCTACATTTTATAAGTAAGAACTAAAGAATTGTCTTAAAATTACAATATGCTATGTAAATAATAACAAACTTTTTATTTTTATACAGTTAAATCTTTGATATTAAGCATCATTAGAGTAGTGAATGTATTATTAATATATTCTCTAGTGCCAAGATAATATCTTATTTTATTTGTGCCTTAAATTTGTATTCCCATTTTTCGCATTATGCTATGAAAGCCTCCTGCTGAAAGTAGTAATATGTGGTTTGACAAATATTCACACGTTTTCGATGGCATGGTAAAGATTTTTTTATAGATTGTTTAAAAGAAATATCTCCGGTGTACTGGCATTTGTTTCTTCTAACAAAACATTTTCTTTTTCGAAAATGTAAATAATATTTAATAAAAATTATGTAAAATCTCAATCAAATATTGGTTTTTTTATTTCTAAAATCCACTAATGATTATAAATTTAAAACATGTGCAAATTATAGAAAAATCTTGAAAGTAATTTATTGATCAGGAAACTATTGTCCAAATTGGAAAATGCTTTTAACCTTCTTAAAAATTTCGCACTGTCTTCATATAATTTGCGATTTTTTTAAATTCATTTTAGCAATTATTTGATAGCGTTTATATAAATAAGTGAAGGCAAAAGAAAGTCGCAATCCCAATTTACAATACAAAAATTGCCCAGCTACACTGGAGAAATCATTATTTACAGGAACTGCTTATATAGAAGTTCAAGTGACTATGTAATTAGTTACAATTCATTTACATCAAATAGAAGGGTTAAATTTGTATTATTTGGAATATTAACAAGCATTATTAGATTGCATAAAAGTTGAGGGGGTGTGGAAAGACATGACAATTGTTCCTATAATATAAAATACAATAATTAACTGTACTTTAAACAAATAATTACTGACCTTCCTACTTAATAAATTTGCCTATTTTCACAGATGTCACTTTTGCTAGGACAATAAACGCACATATTACGAAAATATCTTTCACGGAACTTAACTATAAACTGATAACATAGTTAGTTTTAAAATATTTTCATAATAGACGGATTCACATATCTTTAGCCATAATTGTTCATATCTGTCACCACTAAATAACAAAAGTTAAAATTGATACACTAACATGTCGACTTTCCTCTCAACTACGACATCTGCACTCTTACTTAGGCCATATAAAATTAGATTGGATAATGCTTAAGTCTCATTTACACATTCGATATATTAGCACGAGCGTCAAAGCCAATTGTTTATAATTGAAGTAATTGCTGTACATTTTACACATAAATTATGATCTAAAGTATTTTATTTATTTTGAATACTACATATATATATTTTTATTTAACTTAATTTTATTAGAAAACATACAAATCTTTTATATTATTATATATTCAGGCAAATCAGTATTATTAAATATTTTATTAATTAATTACTATTCAAAATTGGCATCATTGAAATATTTGCCGCATATTTTAAAAGAATTGAATCTTGTATAATAAAATTAAGTTACATTAATTTGCCTTTTCCGTAAAACGCGCGAACAGCAGACTTTTCACAACCGTCAGTTGACAAAGTGATTTTAATATCACTATATCTGTCAAAATGTTAGTTGAAAAATATTTCAAAATATATTGGGTAGATAAAAAAAAATTGGTTTACATTAGCTGTCTTCCTTGGACCAATTTTGCTACTCCCGAGTAGTTGCGAGTAGATGTCCAAAGGAAGGCAAAATTTAATGACAGCAGTAGAAATATAACCTCAAAATAGTCAACAACAATACTGAGTTTACTCACACATAAACAATAAAAACTGAGTTTATTCACACATAGAAAATACTGACAAATATAGACGTTTTCCTTTGGACCAATTTTGCTACTAGTCGGTAGCTAACCAAAGGAAAGCCAAATTCGAAACACTATTAGAAACATAACCTTAAATAGTCAGCAACAATACTGAGTTTACTCACACATAAACAATAAAAACTGAATTTATTCACACATAAACAATACTGACAAAAATATGACTCTTCAACATAACCAACGAACCCGCAAAACTATCTATTTTCACTTTAGCAACTAGAATCCACCCAACGTAAATTGTATGCGTAACTCCCAGTTCAATGTGTTCGTTTTTTCGAGGTAGAGTAGTTGATGACAGCTAGAACTACCGACTAGTAGCAAAATTGGTCCAAAGGAAAACGCCTTATATCACTCTTCAACATAACCAACCAACCCGCTCAGCAATCTATTTCCAGTCCGGGAACTAAAATCCCCTACCATAAATAAGTAGGCGCAACTCCTATTGCAATGTACTCATTTGTTCGAGGTAGAGTAGATGATGACAGCTATTTGCTGAGAAAAGAATACGTCAGCTTCTGTTTTAAATAATTTAAGAGTATATCAAAAGAGGTTCAATCAAACATATATGATTGTGATGAAGAAAGATAGACCATCAACTTTTCAGTCAAAAATACATATCTTCTTTTAAATATTTGTATTAATTTTATTATATAAAAAGACAGAAATTTCAAAGCAAGGAATGTTTCTTTTATTATATAAATTATTATTCTAAATTATTTTAAATAAATCATAACATAATCATACTAATATTTTGAATTACTATTCCCATTTAATATTAGTTGTGTTCTATTGGGAAAATTTTGCTACTCACAAGTATTGGGAACTAAAATATCCTACCGTAAAATGTATGCGTAACTACTCCTGTGAACTACATTTGTACCAGCAAGAGTAACTGCGAGTAGCTAGAAGTACTTGTGGGTAGATGCCCAATGGAAAGCAAAATTTACTGACAGAAGTAAATTATAACCTCAAAATAGTCAACATCAAAACCTATAATCTAAGATCAAAACCAACTGCAGTACGTACTCCATGACTTGGTCGGTGTAAAAACATACTGTATTCGGCTAAAAGAGTGTGATATTTACAACACTTATTCGTTAAATTATTGTTTAAAATGAAAACCACATATCGATAATCCTTTCTGCGACAACTCTTGTCAATCTGAAGTGTTTTTTAAATTGCAAATCTGTGTAATTTCCAAATACATGTACATAATTTTCAACTCCAGGTTTCTTAATATATGGAGGTACAACAAAAGTATGACACTTCAACATAACCAACGAACCCTCTAAGCCATCTATTTTTATTTTGGAAACTAAAATACCCTACCGTAAATTGTATGGCGTAACTACTATTGCAATGTACTGATTTGTACGAAGTAAAGTAGATGATAACAGCTAAAACTACTGCTCAATAGCAAAATTGGTCTAATGGAAGACAGCTAATATTTATCATTTTTTGACAGGTGATAAAAGACTATTTATCAAAATGTCAGACATCTTTGAATTTTTTTGAGGGGATTAAATTTGCATTAATTAGTTTCGGTAGATGGCAGAATAATCGCTACTTACAGAAATGGTATAAAGTAGTTTAAAAAGTCGTAAGCTGAAATAGAACTTAAAACATATCTAGTTTCAACTATAATAATAAAATTACGATACATGAAAAATGAATGCTGTTGCTTTAATAACGCTTAACAAATAGTACTCTTTTATAGTCAGTAGATTCAGTCGCTCAGAAAGCATGTCAGTATTTTGGAAACTGTCAATACTGATATTTCTGCTCAATATCCCTTAAAAAAAGTCGCTCAGAAAGCATGTGAGTATTTTGGAAACTGTCAACACTGATATTTTTAATCCCTTAAAAAAATGAGGGATTTTGTGAGATTTCACAACTGCAAAGTAAAAGCCTGTCAAAAACTGAGTACGCCTACTGAGAAGCATCTTATATCCATTTCAACTTACATTAGCTGTATTCGATTGGACTACTCAATAAAATGAACAATTTACTGACAGCAGTAAAATATAACCTCAAAATAATATAACCTCCATTTCTTTTCGATTTTCCTGCACGAATAAAGTAAACATAACAAAAATATGACACTTCGACATAACCAACGAACCCGCAAAACTATCTATTTTCACTTTAGCAACTAGAATCCACCTAACGTAAATTGTATGCAGCAACTACTGCGACAATCTACTGCTCTGTTCGAGATACAGTAGATGATGACAGCTACACAACTAATGCAGTAGCAAATTGGGTCCAATCGAATACAGCTATTAGCTATAAATTGAAGAATATTCGTTCTGAATTTTTGTGTGCATATAATTCTGATAATCGAGGAGAAATTTACAGGATTTTAAAATTATAATTAATTTCAATTTTTTTATACAAAATATAATATTAAATAGATAGTTGTTGGATAATTTGCAAACTACAGGAAAGTTTTAAGACGCCATACTCCATGAAGTGGTTGCATATGAAACTTTAGATTATAGAAGAACTGGATAAAAGTCTACACAAAAATTCTGTCCAAATTTTGTTGGCAATCCATTCGTAGACCGCACACACATGCAATACAACAGAAACGGCGTAAATCATTGGTGCCAATTTTAAACTTCAGTATGCGATTGCAACGGTTCATTTAAAACCATTTTCATATGTAGTGTCATTTATGCGTAAAGAAATTGAGTTTTTAATATTGCTGATTTTGTTGTTTGATGGAATTAGTTTTGGAAATTTGAAATAAAACACAGTATTCTATTTTAAAATATTATTTATTTATTTATTTCACTATATATTATTTATTAAAACATAATTATAAAGTGGGGAAGAGTATATACAAATATAAATTGGAAGTTATATGATTATATGAAAAAAATTATGTGCACAAATTTAAATCAATTTCAAAAATGCAAAATGAATTAAATCAGATAATGTGGTATTATGTTTATGTTGAAATAAAACCACACCGCAACTTAGAAAATATAAATTTTAATGTTAAACAACCATAAGTAGATACAAAAACCTTAATTATAATATAAATGTGTGTTTGTGAAATGGTAATTTAAATAGGCAGTGTGCATTTAAATTAAATTTAAAAATAAAGCATTAATTACATAGAACATTACATCAAAATTCTAATAATATAGAAGTCAATCGTATGCAACATTAAAGGAAATGCCTTAAAACTAAATTGCAAGATGAAAAATTTAATGTACTTAAATAATTAATAACTAATATTCTAAAAAAAATGAAAATGCATTATAATATGGTCTAATAGAGCAAACAAAATGCAAACAAATTTATTTAAATAATAAGCCTACCGAATATACAGTTAAAAAACAGCAATGCAAAACAGACTACAAAATTCGTTCCCTTAAACTTTCTTACACACATTTTACGTACACTGGCACTTGTAAACATTGAACTGTCAAAATCGTATTTATTTACAGCTTAAATTAAAAAATACCTGGATAGGCCCGTACCGTATATGTATACACAATTTTGTGACCGAAAATTATTGCGAAGCGGCGAGAAATGGCATTTATTAGATAACTTTGTATGGATTTTTTTATGTGGACATGACACCCACTGCCATAATTGATCTAACCTAGTGCGTTCTCGGATTCTGACGAACTGCCTTTATCTCAAATGCAAGAGTCAAGGTCTTTTTAAAGGTGGTATGATGTCCCAATCATACAGCCGCCCTGACGTGCAAATTTTTTCTCCCATCGATAAATGTTGGACCATAATTTTATCGATGAAAGAAGTTGATGTAGGCTGAAATGCCTTCCGCAGTAACTTCTCAATTTCCAGTGCCTACGGTTAGAGATCTTTATTATGATGCCGAATCCGATCTTTTAGCCGGGCTCGGAAGACATTCTCTAGATAACTCTCTATATAACATGATTCTAGCACTTCTAATAAACGATCGTATGTAACTTTACCACCAAGAGCCTCTAAAACTGTAAGAGCATGATCACGTAGCCACAGTGTTAGTGCAGTTGGTTGCTGTTCATATGTCCATCTATTTATCTTAGCCACAGATTCAAACTGTAATTTGTCTGCCGTCCATGAAGTACTTTCGTTAAACGGTGGAACCTTGAATTTACTACCTATAGGTGCAGCAACACTGCGACCGGTGCTTGAACCACTATTGGCCTCAACTTCTGTAATTCCTGTTCTCAATTGTTGAACTTCAGCCATCACCTTCTCTTTCATTGTGTTGACTTCAGTCATAATCTTCTCTTCTTCTAGGTTGACATCAGCCATCACCTCCTCGTCTACTTGGTTTGCTTTGGATTCCACCTTTTCCTTCAGCCTTTCTTCGAATTCTTTAAAGCACTTCGGAAGTTTCTGTTGCTGCTCCTTATACGCCGAAAGTTATGTCTGTAGACGATGACTCTGTTCTTCTTGTGGGCTATGTTCTTCTTGCCGCTAACTCTGTTATTCTTTATTAAATTTTAGCTGGTTCTGTAGACGCTGATTATGTTCTTTTCGTCGGAGGCTTTGTTCTTTTCGTCAGAAGCTTTGTTCTTTGATGAAAGCCAATAAATCCGACATTTCGACTGTAGGCTGTCTGGTTGCAGACGAAGTTTCGTACATTTCTACTACTGCACGTTCACCTGCTCCAGCATTTCACCAGCTGGCTACTGTTTTCCTCGTTTTGAATTAGGCTATCTTGGTATTTTCGACATTTGCCGCTCCATTTGACTCAAACACTTTCAAATAAATAATTTACCCTATCCCACTTCTGATATGAAAATGTTACGATCTGACGTAGATTCAATGGATAGTAATGGGTGTAGCAGCGGATACTGTGAAATACAGACATATATTTGTTGCTACTTCTTCACAATATCATTCTCCTCCTGCATAAAATACGCACCTATGTGAAATTATCTGCTGCTCATGGTTCCTCCATTTTAACTAGTACAAATAAGAGCTACCTTCCACATCACTTGGAAAACAAAATCTTGGGAATCGTTGGTTTCTGCATAACTAAAATAATTTTTAACTGAGCATTTCATTTTCTGTAAATTTATTAACACATTTTAAAAGTGATAATTTCAAAAAGTGACACAAAGCAATCGTTTCGTGCTGGTTCATTTTAAAAGTGACAATAACAAAAAATTGAACCAGCACGAAACGATTGCTTTCATTTTATATGTCGAAACCATAAATTAAAGCAAAAAATAAGCTCGACCCACTAAAAAATATGGGTAAGTAAAAAATAGTTTGATAAGTAAAAAATAGATATCAGGCACAGCTGCTAAAAAAGATTTTGATTTTCATTCATTATTCTTTGTTTTTTTTTGGATCCAAAATATTTGTATTGAATTTTAATGATTTTTTAAAGTAAAATGATACTTTTTGCAAATTTAAAAGCGTTTAATATACATTTAAGTTAATTTTAAGTTAATAGATGAATAGAAGTAGGCATAGCAGGTTTTTGATTCATTGCGATACAACGGGATTTTTGGCATCAATAAAATTCGTACGCATATAGGGCGATTGTCTATCTCTTAGATTAAAGAATATCTGAATAGGCCCTTACCGTATATGTACAAACAATTTTGAGGCCGAATTATTGCGAAGCGGCTAGAAATGGCAATTATTACATATTTTTGTGTAGATTTTTTTATGTATACAAAACACCCACTGCCATCTTGTTTTCGCAATAGAAATTTATTGAATTGCAAAACCATAATTTATATTCATTTTAATTAAGTTATTGGAAACAAAAATACAATTTAAACACAACGATAGGCAATTTTTATTTTTTGTACAAACTTTTGATACGAAATGAAATGCTATTTTAGGTTTATTATTTATTTCGTAAATATAAATCAAATATAAAGCGCCTCAATTTTGTAGACTTTCGGAGAGTTTTAAAATGCGCCATTCTCCATGAAAGTGATAACATACCGAACATATTGAACTATTCGTGTCATTTTTCAAGGTGTTATTTTATCACATCGGAAAGTGCAATTAAAAGTGTATTTTTTATATAATTTGAAATATTTACGATAAAGTAAGTATTTTTATAAATAGTTATATTGTTAATAAAACTTAATACGAAGTTTTTATTTCAGAAAATTAAGTGTTTTATTAGAAATTTGACGAAATGAGGAAACCGTGAATTTCTTTCTTTCGCTAAGTTGACATCTTCATTTTTACTAAACAAAATAACAAAAATTTAGTTTGTGATATGCCTAAAAGGCTATTAGTCATTTATTTGTTCCAAAAAGTGGTGAAAAAGTGAAAAATTCGTCATTCAATAAATATAAACAAATGCTATGTTGACAGTTCAATGTTTATCAGAAAATAGTTCAGTGCCGGTGTACGTAAAGTGTCTGAAAAAAGTTTAAGGGAACGAATTTTTCAGTCTGTTTTGCATTGCTGTTTTATTTAAATAAATTTACTTGCATTTGTGCTTCTGCTTTCTCTATTAGACCATATTATAATGCATTTACTAAATAATATTGATTTTTTTTAGAACATTAGTTATTAATTATTTAAGTACATTACATTTTTCATCTTGTAATTTAGTTTCAAAGCATTTCCTTGAATGTTGTATACGATTAACTTCTAAAAAATTCCTTTAATGATGTATACTGTAAAAGTATAGAATTTTTATAATAAAACACACTTATTATCTTTATTTATTAGCTTATATTTATTACATGTGTTCTGTTCAAAGGTTGAAGCTCAACTGATTTCAATAAGTTAGCACAGCATGAGCTGATCTGTCAAATTTACATTTTACAATCTAGTAACCTTATTACACGTTTTTTTTTCATTAAATTAAGATTTTCAAAACATCAATATATAATTTGATTTGGACCAAGCTACACCTAATGGCTGTTACAAATCATTACCAGCCATATCTTTGTGGTTGTCTAACTACTCGACCACTTCGCGTTCGATAACCATTTTGAATCGCAGGCTCTACATTTACGTTATTATCGCTCTCTATACTTGCTTTTGAATCATCACTTCCAGCAGTCTCATATTCCAAGGAAGAGTAATTATTCATTTGTTCTACTGGAAGTTCTGGTTTATCTGCAGTTACCATACCCATGGAGGTTCAATGTTGATTTCCTCATTACGGTCAATAATGCCTTCAACTGGCTTAACTATTTGAATTTCCGGTAACTCATCTAAATACCCTGATTTAATATTTTCTTCGAATAGCAAATCACTAGCATTAAAATCTTCATTTTTTGTCTTTGCAATGAATCTACGATTACGACGGAAATAATTTTCAAAACTATCCCTAATAATGTAAGACCGGTCATTAACAATTCCAACTATATTGCCATAATGCCATTCTTTTCCTGTTTTCTTAAATATAACTAAATCGCCCACTCGCAATAACGGCAACGACTTCGCGCTTCGATCATAATAATATTTTTATTTTTCCTGCTTCTTTATAATTTTATCTTGAATGATCTCTTCGGATACATTCCTCCGAAGGAGCAATTGTTCCGATACTGGCAACTTTGTTTTTACCAACCGACCAAAGAATAGTTCAGAAGATGTCATACCCATACTTGCAATCGGCTTTGTGTTATATTCCAGAATCCTATACTGGTATTGATCTACTTCATTTGTCTCATAACATCGTTTTAACAAATTTTTCGCAATGGCAACTCCTTTCTCTGCCAATCCATTACTTTGTGGATATCGTGGACTTGAGTAAATAAATCTGATATTAAAGTCTTCTCCAAACTTTTCAAACCCCGCCGAATTAAATGGAATGTTATCACTTTTAACTATTGACGGATAACCAATGTTTTCAAAAATGCGACCAATGACATCAATAATATGTCCAGAAGACTTGTTGTTTAATTTTGCGGCAATCAAATAATTTGAATATGCATCAAAGATTGCAATGTAATCCCGACCAGCATACTCAAATATATCCATGAAAACAAATTGAAACGGATATTTCGGCCTTTGTTCCTGAACCAATGGTTCTTTTTGATTATTACGTTTAAACTTCTCACAAATTTTGCATGATGCAACCATTTCCGTTATTTGACTGTTCATACCAGGCCAATAATACAACATTCTTGCGCGTGCAAGTGTTTTTTCTATCCCTAAATGTGGTTCATGAAGCCACTTTGCAATTTTCCATTGTAATTTGGCTGGAACGATCAATCTGTGATTCAGAAACAGTAACGCATTTTCGAAATGCAATTCCGATTTGAATTTATGAAACTGTTTATTCAAATCATTTAGATGATGATATCCCGGCCAACCATTTTCAACATAACCACAGATGCGTTTATAATTCTCATCTGAATCGAGCAATTGTTTGTAAAGTTTGTAATTTTCTTCCGAAAGACAAACAGATTTTGTGACTGCATGAATCACGCTCGGTAATTGTGGTAATTCAGAAATCTCCGACAACTGTGCACGAGAAAGACAGTCGGCAACTAGCATATTTTTTATGGGTTTGTACATGATTTCCATTTTGGATATTTTAACAGCAACATGATCATTCTTTGTAATCTTGGTGTTACGTCATCAATATCCCGTTTTATTAGTGTTTCCAGTAGTTTGTGATCACTTTCCACAATAAATTTACGACCGTAAACATAGTAATGAAAACGTTCACACGCGAAAACAATAGCCAACAGTTCTTTTTCAATTTGTGCCCATTTTTGCTCCGTTTTACTAAGAGTTCTGGATGCAAAGGCAACTGGATGCACATCTTGAATCAAAACCGATCCAAGTCCATCCTTTGATGCATCGGTTTGAATTGTAACCGGTTTTTCAGGGTCATATGCCATTAAAATAGGTTCCGATGTGATAATGTTCAACAAATTGCTAAGTTCTATGTCATGTTTCTCATTCCACTCAAATAGAACATCTTTTCCCGTTAATAGTCGTAATTCAGCTGTTAGCTTTGACAGATTTGGAATAAATTTTGCCAAATATTTGAATAATTCAAAAAATCGCATTACCCCGTGCTTATCTGATGGTTTTTTAATTGCTAAAATGGCCTCTTTGTATTTATTGGCAGGTTGTAATGTGCCATTAGAAATAATGTGACCCATGAATTTGATTTCGGACTTACGATATTGAATTTTCTTTAAATTAAACTTAACATTGTGCAAACGTGCACGTTGAAGAACAATTGACAAAATTCTATCGTGTTGCTCTTCATCCGATGCTACAATGGCAATGTCATCGAAGTAAACGATGACACCCGGTATGTCACCAAAAACCTGTACCATTGCTCTTTGAAATATTTCCGGTGCACAATTTAACCCAAATGGCAGTCGATTGAACTTGTATCGGCCAAAGGGTGTCATGAATGTTGTCAATTCTGAACTTTTTTCATCTAATTCCAATTGCCAAAATCCATTTGAGCAATCAAGTACCGTGAAAACTTTTTTATTGCATAGTTCCGATGTGAAATTTTCCATCATAGGAATTAAGAAATATTCCCGTTTAATACAAGCATTAAGTGGTTTTGGATCCAAGCAAATACGCAAGTCATCCGGTTTTTCCACCACTTGTATGTTATGCACCCAGTCAGTTGGATGCGACACTCGCGATATTACTTTCGAGATTTCCATTGCATCCAATTTAGGCTTAAGTTTCTTTATTATCGTGTTTGGAAATCTCTTTTTGTAGTGAACAACCGGCTTTGCATCTTCTTTTAAATGAATAGTGACTTTTCCCGGTAATTTTCCAAGCCCATTAAATATGTCACATTAATTTAATTGAATTAATGTCCAATCGTTTTATAAGACCAAATCTAATGCAAGTATCAAGGCCAAGTATTGGTTCAAGTGCATTACTCACTACCAAAAAATGAGCTAACTTCTCCGTTTGAGAATTCAAATCCATTAAATTTAATTTGACAGTACCAAAAATTTTTACTTTATTACTGCTATAATCGAATACAGGATAGTCATTTTGTTCATTACTCAATTTTATCTTTAATTTTTTAATAAATTTCAATGGCACACAATTGACGTCAGATCCAGTATCGATTTTGAAGTTAATTACGTCTAATCCTAATTGGTATGCTTTGGTCCATCGTTTGCATTTATTCCCGATTGAATTTATTCTATAAACACACTTATTACTTAGCGTATATTCCAAGTTGTCTTTTATACTGATGGATTTACCTGACATATCACGCCAGTCGAGATGATTGATTTGTTGTTTCGAAACTTGTTTGGCAATTTGCGATTTGTTGCTCTTCTTGCGACACATCCGGAGAAAATGTCCCTTTTTTCCACATTGACAGGTGAAATCCTTCGCTGGACACTTGTTTTTGTGTACCGGTTTCCAATCACCACCACAGTTGAAACAAAAATGTTTGTTGATTGCATTGATTGAATCCGGTTCATTGTTGTTTGATGATGATGAGACAGCAGCAACCAATTGTTTCTTTGAATCCAAAATTCCTTTGTTGATGTTTGCTGATTCATACGTTTTGCACATTTCAACGACACGATCTAATGACAGATTATTTCCATCCAGCAATTTCAACTGGAGTTTTTTTTCGAAAACACCCGTGATTATGCGATCACGCAACATTTTGTTTTCGTATGACTTGCCACATTCACAGCTGAATTCACAACGCTCAATTTGCATGCGTAATTCAGTCAAAAACTCGTTGAATGTCTGCCGTTCCTTTTGAATCATATTATTGAATTTATATGATTCCATTGTGACGTTCTTTTGTGGCAAACAGTGTGCATCAAAAGCATTTAATACTTCCGTCAATGTTCGCTGATGTGTTTCTTCTTCAACGTGTGCTGCTACATTACCCTGTGCCGGTACCGTTCGTTGTATAGTGACTGTACCCAGCAACGAATTTTCAGAACCATCATTCGGAAATAATGTATTGTATATATTGGCGCCTTTCGTTCCAATCAACCAGAGAAAAAGTGCGATTTTTGTTGCTTCTGGTTGAGCATTCTTGTCGTTTGCGATCATGAAAACCACAAAATCACGTTTCCAATTTTTCCAGTCAATCGCCAAATTCGTGCAATCTAATTCTCTGAGGTCTTTCCGTGTATTGCCCATTTTGTATGGCTTTCCAAAGAATTTTTAAAAATATCCGGTTTATTGCACTTTTTCCAATTTCTTGAATTCCTGATTGTGAACTCACTTTCAGTATTCTTATTTTACGTTGAATAACAGATTTTTTCACTTCTGATACCATGTAAAAGTATAAAACTTTTATAATAAAACACACTTATTATCTTTATTTATTAGCTTATATTTATTACATGTGTTCTGTTCAAAGGTTGAAGCTCAACTGATTTCAATAAGTTAGCACAGCATGAGCTGATCTGTCAAATTTACATTTTACAATCTAGTAACCTTATTACATATACGATTAACTTCTTGTTGTGCACACAATTATTTTTATATAATCAAAAAACTTGCAATTTATATTTTTATATATTCTTCCTCATTTTATAATTCTGTTTTAATAAATAATATATAGTGAAATAAATAAATAAATAATATTTTAAAATAGAATATTGTGTTTTATTATAAATTTCCAAAACTAATTCCATCAAACAACACAACCCGCAATATTAAAAAAAATCTATTCGTTTACGCATAAATGACATCGCATATGAAAATGGTTTGAACGAACCGCTTCAATCGCATACTGAAGTTTAAAATTGGCTCCCAATGATTTACGCCGTTTCTGTTGTATTTCATGTGTGTGCGTTCTACGAATGGATTGCCAACAAAATTTTGACAGAATTTTTGTGTAGAGGCCTATCCAGTTCTTCTTTAATGTAAGATATGCACAGTGTTTGATACTTAGATTAAATAATACCTGTATAGGCCCGTACGTCAGATTTCCGTATATGTTTACACAATTTTCTGTCTGAATTATTGCTGAAGCGGCGGGAAATGGCAATTATGATATATTTTTGTGTAGATTTTTTATGTAGACATGACACCCACTGCCATCTAGTATTCGTCATAGAAATTTATTGAATTGCAAAAGCATAATTTATATTCATTTTAATTCACTTATTGGAAACAAATAATATAATTTAAACACAACGATAGGCAATAATTATATTTTGTACAATCTTTTGATACGAAATGGAATTCTATTTTAGGTTTATTATTTATTTCGTAAATATCAATCAAATATAAAGCGCCTCAATTTTGTATACTTTCGGAGAGTTTTCCATGCGCGCCATTCTCCATGAAAGTGATAACATACCGAAACAAATGAACTATTCTGGTCAATTTTCAAGGTGTTATTTTGTCACATAGGAAAGTGCAAGTGAAAGTGTAGTTTCTATCTATTTGGAAGTATTTACGAAAAAGTAAGTAATTTTATAAATAGTTATATAGTTAATAAATCTTAATACGAAGGTTTCATTTCAGAAAATTAAGTGTTTTATTAGAAATTGCTAGAAATTCGAAGAAACGAGGAAACCGGGTCGGTACTAAATGTCGGTAAGTTGACATTTTCATTTCTACTACATAAATTAATAAAAATCACAAACTAAAAAATTGTTATTTTGGTTAGTAAAAATGAAGATGTCAACTTACTGAAATAAAGAATTCCCGGTTTCCTCATTTTTCGAATTTCTAGCATTTTCTAATAAAACACTTAATTTTCTGAAATAAAAACTTCGTATTAAATATTATTAACAATATAACTATTTATAAAAATACTTACTTTTTCGTTAATACTTCAAATTATATAAAAAATACACTTTTAATTGCACTTTCCGATGTGACAAAATAAAACTTCACAAATGACAAGAATAGCTCTTAAGTCTCCACTTTCATGGAGAATTAAAGTTTTCAAACTGTCCGAAAGTCTACAAAATTGAGGCGCTTTATATTTGATTCATATATACGTAATAAAATATAAATCTAAAATAGAATTCCATTTCGTATCAAAAGATTGTACAAAAAATAAAAATTGCCTATCGTTGTATTTAAATTGCATTTTTGTTTCCAATAAGTGAATTATAATGAATATATTATTCAATTCAATAAATTTCTATTACGACAAGTAGATGGCAGTGGGTGTCATGTCTACATAAAAAAATTTTGACAACAATATCCCTTTGTAATAATTTGGACACAAAAATGCATATACATATTCGGTAGGGGCCTCTCCAGGTATTCTTTAATTTAAGGTGCTTATCTACGTTTCAATGGCATTTACCATATGTATTTGACAACTATGGGAAAGCTCACACTTGTGATTTAGTTTCACATATAAAGTATTAAAGAACAAGTAAAAACATGCTGTCTATTTTCAATATAGTTCCATTCGTAAGATAATTAAAAACAATTTGAGATATAAAATCATATATTGTTTTAACAGAAACAAATTTCTGTAATTTTTGCAAATGGATTCAATTTTTCGAACATATATGTGGTATATGTGAACGGAATAATTTATGTAAAGGCCTTTCCTATGTTTCTTTATGTTATTATTGGGGTAGACTTATCCAGTAGTTCTTTAGTATAAGGTTGTAGCGATATCTGGTCAAGGGGAAAAGCAATCTGCCACAGGAAGCAGTAGTTGACTTAGGTAGCATACTTATCGAAGAAGGCATTTTTCGGCCAATACACAAATGATATTTTCACAGTGTAGCTATTCTTTCAAAACTGAAAGCGTGTAGTGCAATTTTGAAAGTTGTATTGTTATTGAGAAGTGCTGTGCTGACATTTATGGCATGTTTGTGCGCGAATGTGTGTGATTCTATAAATTAACATTAAAGAACAAGTTTTAAAAATACTATTATTTTGAACTATTTATGATATGACATTTTATAATTGGATTCAAAGAAGAGAGAATGGCCTGAGACCAAAAATTGGTGATGGAGATTTTATATACAAATATGTTTACAACGCATTTGAGCCGTACACGAATTGGGCTAGTATGTACAATGGCAAAGAAATCGGAGCTGTTTTCAACCTGGAGTTTTCTCCAGAAGGGTAAAATTGTTTTTATTGCGTTTTTAAATTATTATTTAAAATAATTAATAATTGTTTTTACTAATTTTTAAAGATTAGATAGTGTTTTATCGTTAATTTTACTGCAAACAATTCTGCAAAACTAGTCAAATTATATACCTACAAGCCTGACTGTCATTTTGAAATGGTATTTTCAATAATTTATGGAAATATTTTTAAGCTGCTATTTAGTAATTATATAATCAATGTTTGGATGATTAAAATTTTGGTTACTAAGTTATGAAAACCTTGAAAATCCATTAACCGGATTCAACATAAAATTGGAATAAATTTATATGTACGATATCGATTGCGGATTATTACCATATTGTGTGACACAATTTTTTTTATATTTCCCTACAACGAAGTTCAGATATAATGGCAATAAATACGGATTTATTAGTGATCGTAACACTTTTGGCATATTCCATGCAAGATATTGTCATCTATGAATTAGTATCTTGTGCGTTTGGCACTAAATATGATGGTTCTCCTTAGAACTGATCCTTGAAATATTAAGTAATTGGACCATGATTTCACGAACTTAATATTCCAATGTAAGTATGGCACAAAATACCAAGTTGTTATGCAACCTCAAAAACATAAAATTATTAGTCACTGATCTGTAACGTATTCCATTGAGACTCTAACACGCTCCTCCGATTGGGAAATGTTTTATAATACCATTAATCCGCGATTGTTGAATAAAATTGTTTGTCTTTTCAAATCTAACTATTATGCGTGTTCACGGAAAATGTTCATTTTATAAAATGTGGAATATAATATTTCTTTATTCTACTAATAATATGTAACTTTTATATTGTTTTTATGTGGAATATTTTTTCTTCTAGCACTATACTTGTGGCAGCTTGTGAAAAAAAATCAATCATGCTATTTGATCCAATAACTACGAAGCAAACGAAAGTCATATACAATGCTCACAACGATAATGTAAATTGCATAAAGTTTGTAGTTCACCAAAATTCAGTTATAAATTTCGTTAATGAATTGCTTGCCACAGATTTCTCGATAATCGAATGTTCGCCACTTGTTCTGATGATACAACCGTTGCCCTATGGGATACAAGAAATCTTAAACAAAAAATTCGCAGCCTACAGGGTCATTCGAATTGGGTGAAAAATATTGAATATTCCCAAAAAGATAGACTTCTTGTAACTTCAGGTTTTGATGGTACCATTTATACGTGGGATATAAATTCATTCACCGAACAAGGTTTTATCTATCAGAAAGTTTTTCACACATCCGGTTTGATGCGTTGTAGAATATCTCCAGACGCAACAAAATTAATTATTTGCACAACAGGTGGTTACCTCATTTTGATTCATGATCTGGATTTAACGACACTGGCCAAAGACCTTTGCGGATTTCGAGTACTTATTGTTTTTTTTTCCTTTTCCTAAATATTTGGCTAAATTGCAAAAATTAAATAATTATAGCCAAATATATACAGACTGATGCAATTGGGTAGACAATTCATACCTCAAGCAGCCAAATTTGATCATATTTTCTCAAAAACACAAAAACGAAATCGTGTTGAGTTGATAAGTGATTTTCCGGAACAAAATGATGCAGAAGTAGTTAGTGCATTACAGGTGAATTTTTGTAGATTCCGAATTAGTTGAAGTCGAAATGGATTTATAATTAAAATATTGACAAATTACCAAATAGTGACTTTAATAAAGATTTGAATTTTAACAATTTTAAGGTTCATCCTGAAGGATGGTGTGTGCTTAGCAGAAATATTAGCTATGATGAGAGTTCGGAATGGACGTGCATTCATAATATACAAGAAAAAGAAGAAATCAATGATATATCATCCGAAAAGGGAAATAAAAAGAAAACATTAGAAAAACAAAGGAGATCGAATAAAAACAGTAATAGCATGAGTGATATTGAAAGGCCGTCCAATTCGAGAGATTTAACCGAAACTAATACCGCAAATCGAAATGAAGCTTTTGTCCCAGACATATGGGCTGCAGAACTTACTGTACAGGAACGAGCATGTAGATCAAATCGTAGTCCACATAACTCGAACGCGAACACATTTGCCTATGTATATGCAATTAGTAGTGGCGTTATAGCCCAATCCAGAGTTCGAAATGATTTAGACAGTAGGAGTGACAGTTCGTCTGGTGATTCGATTATTCGGAGTAATGAAGATCTTATGCGTGAAGGACCGCGATCTATTTATATGTCATTCTATAACCGACGAAAGTACCAAAATATTAAGCGGCTCTTGTATTATATAAAAGAGCGTAACGAAGGAAAAGGATATATTAAGGAGCCATCATTTTCATCTGATGGACGTATTATTTGTTCACCATATGGTACAGGAGTTCGGCTTTTAGGTTTCTCAGACAATTGCTCCGAAATGTCTTCCATGTTAAATAGCCCTAATAAGAACCCGTTACAGTTGTACGAATTGAAAAAATTGAAAAGCTTACATTCAGATATTGTTGTTAGTACAAAATTTAGCCCGAAACATCCTCTTCTCGTAACTGGCTGTTTAAAAGGAAATATAGTATGGTACCATCCTGATTTTTAATAATAATGAAGATGTATTCGTTAATATTTTCTTTGCTTTCTGTATATACGATTTGTTTAAATCATCATAATATATTGAAGGCGTTTTTTTAATAAGAACTAATAATCAGCTCGCAATTTATGCAACCAAATCTGAATAATAAAGTGAACAGATTAATTACGGCTCATTATTTAAATTATAATTATAATTTATTCATATTTTCTTGATAAAAATTGTAAATACAATGTAAAACCAATTTAATTACAGCATTTCAAAATAGCATTGGCCATTAAGTAATAAAAAAACAAGTTATCGGTCAATATTGAGTTTATGAATAGATTTTAATATATTATGTTTAAACTAAATTTAGTTTTTTTTTCAGTAAAACTAATCACAAAGATTGCAACAGTTTGTTGCTATCTTTGTGATCATTTTGACTAATACACTGTATGTGGTACATTTTGTAAACAATATATCGAGGGCTGCATCGCAAAAAAGTTACAAATAATTGTGAACAATATTTTAGTGCTGTTGGGTATTTCGATTTTTCTTGATAGGCCCTTAAGTAAAAATTATATCCAAATTGCTTGTGAAAACATTAGAATTTCGCATAAAAATATGCTCTTGTTATGCAAATAAATGTAAAATACTATCGATTCACCCATTCAACAAATTTGACCTAACAATAAATGTTCGATACCAACATGTCAACTGTTATAAATGAATAATCATTTAAAAATTCAACGAAAACAAATATTTGCATTTCAAATCGGATTTATTTAGAAGAAATCTTGTTACTTTTTTTTGGCAAGTTAATCGATTTTAAAAAAGGATTATCAATATTTTGATTAGGCTGTGATGTCATTGTCTCAGTATCATTCATTCGATAAATCTTGTCACCTTCAGTTTTAATAGAATTATCAGCCTTTTCTAATTTAAGATCTTCTGTGCCATCTTCGTTTCCACTCTCATTTTCTACAAAAATAAGAAAATAAATCTTTGTAAATTGCTCTCTTATGCAATATTATTTACCTTTGGATGTGATATCCTCAGTCCTATTAGCTACTTGGTAGTGATATTCCAATTCTTCAAAATCGAAAACTTGGTCGATAGGATTCAATGCAGCCATATATGATGGAAATGTGGATTTACAACTTATCACTTACGTAGAAAAAATAAGTATATTTATAATAAACATTTTCCATATTTTATAACTTTAAAATAAATTCTCGAATTATATTATTTACAAAAGAGTTAAAATTCTAAAATTTTGTAAATTAGTTTTTTCCTTTCGTTAATAAAAAAACATTAAAATTATTGTTTGAATTGAAATACTATAATAGGTAATTTATATTACGTGGGTAACCATTGTCCTCATTTTCGAAAACACTATTCGTTTCGCTTGTTCGGCAAAGGAATTTTGTCAGGGCACGTTCCACGTCTCTTTTCTGAATTGCAGCTTTCTCCCGAATGGCCTCATATTCGGTTACTGGCTGTTTGTGTGTCTGCACATACAAATAGTATTCAATAAAAAAAACTAATATGGAAAATTTAAAAAATGCAGATCTATACCGGTGTTCTTATATATGTGTGAGGATCTGGAAGAGATGGCATATAATAAGGGATATGTGGCGGATGAAATTTTTTCGTTCCAACTTTGAGCAGATACAGATTGCGTTGTTGAGAACATTGTTGAGGTGTAATTATGAAACGCTTATTAGATTGTAAGGCAAACTGAGTAAGACTATCCGTATTTAAACCCATATCGATAAGAGCCAGCAGAACATCAGCTGCTAACGGAATAGTCCTTCCGGAATGTTCACAAAAAGTACGACTTGCAGAGCCAATTTCTGTGAGTACTGTAGACATATTTAATAAAATATTTGTTGATTAAGTAATAACTTACTGCATTGAAACATTTCAGTCAGAACATCGAAGCAAGCTATTTCAATCATATCAACACCGTGATTTACTAACAAACTGGCTACAGCCATAGACACTGATTTTCTGTACTGGTCGATATAAACCATATTATCCGTTTTTTCCATGTTTATTATTCAAAACGATTCTCGATACGATGCTCAAAATAAAAATACTAATTTCTTGTTATCTACTTCAACTCATATCAACAAAAGGTTTTAGCAACAAATTAAACCTAAAGAAGGCACCAATCACCAACAAGGGTTTGACAACTGTCAATATACTGACCTGCCATATAAGCGAAACACGTCCATTCCTAGTAACACCATCTGTTGAGCTCTGTAGATACAACAAAATTATTATTCACAATAAATCCTAACACTATTTTAATTAATTTTTTCTCTGATACAAAATTTTTTTCGAGTAATGTTTATTAAAATGATTACTACCGTTTAACAAATATGCATATATTTACAAAAATGTTTTATGCAATCATAAAAAAAAAACCTATTTCATAACAAATCTTTTATTGCTAATACAAAAACAAATATTTAAATAATTTTAACTTATTTGTTCAATAAATTGTCGAAGTAAATCATTTTTGGTTGGAATCAATAAACGTTCAGTACCATCAACAGCTCTTTTGATTTTAACTAATTTATGATCCAAAAATTCAGTTAAATGTGCTCGTAATGCCAAATCTGAACTCACTAAAAAGTTTTCCCGGCAATGATAGTATAAGTCCTTAAAACTCACTCCTAAAAATAACAATTGCCATTTTTAATTAAATACTAAATTTAACTTCAGCTTTTGAGCTGTATTTATACAGATTATCACGGTCGATATTTAATATACAAATAACAATATAATTACCTAAATCGTTGTTCTCCAATTGATGTTTTGCAATTTTTCTAAATATACATTGTGCATTTGAAGTTAGTGAATTATAAACATTACGTATTGACATGAATTCAGCCTCATTTATATCTTGGACAAGTAAAGAGTTTTCAAATAATATTTCTTCCTTGTAAGGTAGCATTGTTGTTACGTCCCACCATGTAAAATTGAAATTTCTCAATTTT
Organism: Atherix ibis; assembly: GCA_958298945.1. Taxonomy (NCBI): domain Eukaryota; kingdom Metazoa; phylum Arthropoda; class Insecta; order Diptera; family Athericidae; genus Atherix; species Atherix ibis. The sequence continues at coordinate 80,471,372 of OY282607.1, forward strand.
GAGCTGTCCCATACTGAAATAAATGATAAAATTTCTTTTAATATTCATAATATTAATTTCTACTAGTCGTGGATTCTTACATAAAGCAATATTAACATGATCAATGGATGCTAGTATGTGAATATTTTGTATACTAGCTAAACGACTTAGCATATCCTGTGCTTTAGAGCTCCTGAACATCACACCATCAATATTGTGTATAATTAGATATAAATGCAATTCAGGAAGCATTTTAAACTCACTTTCAATAGCATTTATAACAGCTTCAAAACTTTCTGTAATCGGTGATAACTCAAGTATGTCGACGATGATTCTGTCAAGTATATCTTTTACACTGACATGTGGAAAAAATCCATTCACTATAATAGCAGGCTGATTAACTAAAACATTATTATAAAAGTGATGTAGTAAATTTCGTTTAGAGCCAACACCGTTCAATAAAATATTAAATCCTTCATTCATAATGTGAATCCATTTAGCGGACAAATTTTTGTACATGTTGAACAATTTAGAGATTTTCTGGCTGTGGCATTGCGGTATTTTAAGGGATGATAATGTTTTAAACAGTTCACTGCGTGGAAGTGAAGTTTTAATCTTATTTGCTGTATATTCTGATGGAAATTTGCTTCCTCCATCATATTTGAAGTAATTATCACTATCTAGAATATAGTCATCTAGCATTGATAATTCCCTATCTTCAGCACCGCTACATGCTGTTTCATGATTATCTATATTCTTGCGATTCATATTTTTATATATATTTTCATTAAATTAAAACTCGAGCACACAATCGAAAATAAGTTTATTTGAAAATATGCACGGTAAACAATGGAAAACCAAGCAATACGAGACGGCAGAATGTGTATGTATACAGTAAATTTCCACACTGGACTAGCTCATAGAATAAGTAGATAAATCCAATTTCTTAACGACGCCGGTGTTTGAATGACACTTCAAAAACTATTTTGTTTAAAAACAAATTCAATGAAATTTTGCTTTTGTACTGTACATTTTTCTTTTTATTGGTTGTATTATCCATATCGCGTATACTATAAATATACTTTAAAGAAATTTGAGCTCCAATTTCTGACATTTTAATATCAATCGAAGACAGACGTCTTTTGACTTCCATTTAATTTTACAAAGGGTTATGGGTGTACTTTCTCGAAGATAAAATAAATAAATATGTAATTTCGGCGCGCGGATTTTTATGCTGAGATCACACTATTCGTGCAACTGCACGAAACAGTTTGTGAGACGTCCGTTAACTTTAAAAAGTAACAGATTGTTTTGTGAAATGCATGAAATTTTGTTATGCACAAACCCGGTGAAAAGGATATTTCACGAACCAGTGCACGAACCGGTTCGTACATATAGTACAGGCCTGCCATTTCTATGCAACTGCGCGAACGAAAAAGTTCGTGCTTCATTTCCTCAACATTGATAAATGTCAATTTTTGTCGCTTGTCATTTGATTTTCGACACTGTGAGTTCTGAGAATTATTCTTCCACAGAGCATAGAGTATAAAGATAGACCTTAAATTATTGAAGAATTGGATAGGCCTCTACACAAAAATTCTGTCCGAATTTTGAGCAATTCTTTAAATTATTGAAGAACTGGATAGGCCTCTACACAAAAATTCTGTCCGAATTTTGTTGGCAATACATTCGTAGAACGCATTACAACAAAAACGGCGTAAATCAATGAGTGCCAATTTTAAACTTCAGTATGCGATTGAAACGGTCCGTTTAAAACCATTTTCATATGTGATGTCATTTATGCGTAAACAAATAGATTTTTTAATATTGCGGGTTTTGTTGTTTGATGGAATTAGTATTGGAAATTTATAATAAAACACAGCATTCTATTTTAAAATATTTTTTATTTATTTATTTCACTTTATATTATTTATTGAAACATAATTATAAAATGGGGAAGAATGTATAAAAATATAAATTGTAAGTTATTTGATTATATGAAAACAATTATGTGCACAAAAAGAAGTTCATCGTATACAACATGAAAGAAATTTTTTTAAAAGTTAATCGTATACAACATTAAAGGAAATGCTTTAAAACAAAATTACAAGATGAAAAATTTAATGTACTTAAATAATTAATACTAATGTTCTTAAAAAAAAGAAAACAATATTATTTAGTAAATGCATTATAATATGGTCTAATAGAGCAAGCAAAAGCACAAATGCAAACAAATTTATTTAAATAATAAGCCTACCGAAAATACTTTATTTATTTTAACACAGTGAAAACAGCAATGCAAAACAGACTAAAAAATTCGTTCCCTTAAACTTTCTTACACACACTTTACGTACACCGGCACTGAACTATTTTCTGATAAACATTGAACTGTCAACATCGCATTTGTTTATATTTATTGAATGACGAATTTTTCACTTTTTCACCACTTTTTGTATAAAGTAAATAACTAATAGCCATTTAGGCATATTACAAACTAAATTTTTGTTATTTTGTTTAGTAAAAATGAACATGTCAACTTACCGAAAGAAAGAAATTTCCGGTTTCCTCATTTTGTCGAATTTCTAGCATTTTCTAATAAAACACTTAATTTTCTGAAATAAAAACTTCGTATTAAGTTTTATTAACAATATAACTATTTATAAAAATACTTACTCTTTCGTAAATACTTCAAAATAGATAAAAACTACACTTTCACTTGCACTTTCCGATGTGACAAAATAAAACTTAAAAAATGACAAAAATAGCCCTTTATTTTCGGTAAGTTACCACTTTCATGGAGAATGGCGCGTTTTAAAACTCTCCGAAAGTCTACAAAATTGAGGCGCTTTATATTTGATTTATATTTACGAAATAAATAATAAACCTAAAATAACATTTCATTTCGTATCAAAAGTTTGTACAAAAAATAAAAATTGCCTATCGTTGTGTTTAAATTGTATTTTTGTTTCCAATAAGTGAATTAAAATGAATATAAAATATGGTTTTGCAATTCAATAAATTTTCATAACGACAACAAGATGACAGTGGGTGTCATGTCTACTTAAAAAAAATCTACACAAAAATATGTAATAATTGCCATTTCTCGTCGTTTCGCAATAATTCGGCCTCAAAATTGTTTGTACATATACGGTAAGGGCCTATTCATTTATTCTTTAATCTAAGAGATAGACAATCGCCCTATATGCATACGAATTTTATTGATGCCAAAAATCCCGTTGTATCGCAATGAATCAAAAACCTGCTCTGCCTACTTCTATTCATCTATTAACTTCAAATTAAGCTACGAACCCCCTTATTTTAAATGTATATTAAACGCTTTTAAATTTGCAAAAAGTATCATTTTACTTTAAAAAATCATTAAAATTCAATACAAATATTTTGGATCCAAAAAAAAACAAAGAATAATGAACGAAAATCAAAATCTTTTTTAGCTGCTATGCCTGATATCTATTTTTTTACTTATCAAACTATTTTTTACTTACCCATATTTTTTGGTGGGTCGAGCTTATTTTTTGCTTTAATTTGTGGTTTCGACATATAAAATGAAAACAATCGTTTCGTGCTGGTTCAATTTTTTGTTATTGTCACTTTTAAAATGAACCAGCACGAAACGATTGCTTTGTGTCACTTTTTGAAATTATCACTTTTAAAATGTGGTAATAAATTTACAGAAAATAAAATGCTCAGTTAAAAAGTATTTTATTTATGCAGAAACCAAAGATTCCCAAGATTTTGTTTTCCAAGTGATGTGGAAGGTAGTTCTTATTTGTACTAGTTAAAATGGAGGAACCATGAGCAGCAGATGCTGTGTTCATATAGGTGCGTATTTTATGCAGGAGGAGAATGATATTGCGAAGAAGTAGCAACAAATATATATCAGTATTTCACAGTATCCGCTCCTACATCCATTACTATCCATTGAATCTACGTCAGATCGTAACATTTTGATATCAGAAGTGGAATAGGGTAACTTATTTATTTGAAAGTGTTTGAGTCAAATTGAGCGGCAAATGTCGAAAATACCAAGATAGCCTAATTCAAAATGAGGAAAACAGTAGCCAGCTGGTGAAATGCTGGAGCAGGTGAACGTGCAGTAGTAGAAATGTACGAAACTTGGTCTGCAACCAGACAGCCTACAGTCGAAATGTCGGATTTATTGGCTTTCATCAAAGAACAAAGCCTCCGACGAAAAAACATAATCAGCGTCTACAGAAGCAGCTAAAATTTAATAAAGAATAACAGAGTTAGCGGCAAGAAGAACATAGCCCACAAGAAAAACAGAGTCATCGTCTAGAGACATAACTTTCGGCGTATAAGGAGCAGCAACAGAAACCAAAGCAAACCAAGTAGACGAGGAGGTGATGGCTGATGTCAACCTAGAAGAATAGAAGATTATGACTAAAGTCAACACAATGAAAGAGAAGGTGGTGGCTGAAGTTCAACAATTGAGAACAGGAATTACAGAAGTTGATGCCAATAGTGGTTTAAGCACCGGTCGCAGTGTTGCTGCACCTTTAGGTGGTAAGTTCAAGGTTCCACCGTTTGACGAAAGTACTTCATGGACGGCAGACAAATTACAGTTTGAATCTGTGGCTAAGATAAATAGATGGACATATGAACTGCAACAAACTGCACTAACACTGGGGCTACGTGATCATGCTCTTACAGTTTTAGACGCTTTTGGTGGTAAAGTTACATACGATCGTTTATTAGAAGTGCTAGAATCATGTTATATAGAGAGTTATCTAGAGAATGTCTTCCGAGCCCGGCTAAAAGATCGGATTCAGCATCATAATAAAGATCTCTAACCGTAGGCACTGGAAATTGAGAAGTTACTGCGGAAGGCATTTCAGTCTACATCAACTTCTTTCATCGATAAAATTATGGTCCAAGCATTTATCGATGGGAGAAAAATTTGCACGTCAGGGCGGCTGTATAATTGTGACATCATATCACCTTTAAAAATACCTTGACTCTTGCATTTGAGATAAAGGCAGTTTGTCAGAATCCGAGGACGCACTAGGTTAGATCAATTATGGTCGAAGATACTGGTACAAGTCTAAATTTCTGCCGGTCGGGTTTAAGATGTTACCGGTGCAGAAAATTAAGTCACATTAGATCGAACTACCTGGATACGAAGGTGCTAGACGCTAAGAATGGAGGACCAGCAGTTTCACGTGGAGCTAGGAACCCCGTACAGCTAGAATCAGGAATACGAATAAACACCATTACAGAGAAGCGTGTGCAGGCTGTGTTATGAAGAGAGCTCCCATTGTAAGAATTTTACAGGTTAATACTGGAAATGGCTTGGTAATAGAAGGATAAATTGATAAAACGCCGTATCAATTAACTCGGCATACATGAGCATCTCGAACAGTTATTGGTTCTCACATAGAAGAACAGCTGGCCAAGAACCATATTCGAGAACAGTCAATAAGAATGCAAACTGCGACTGGTCAATACTTACTCGTTCGAGGACAAAAGAGCGTGGAGGTTAAGTTTGGAGAAAACACTTATCGACATATAACTATTGTGACAGATATTGTCATTGACTCAATAGTCGACTTGGACTTTATGAGAAAATATAATCGTCGACTAGCAATGCAGATGCTTTGTCGAGGAGGCCTAATATAAATAATTGTAAGCCTTATACTCGATAAGAGGCTAAAGAAGCCGAGATTGTAAGAAGTATTGTAGCAGTGGATCTACTTACTAGAGCTCCACAAGAAATACAAAGTAATATGGCAGAGTATGCACTGGATTTGAGAGAAAATATGAGTGCCATTTATTCTCTGGTACAATATGCCAGACTGCAAACTAGTGATAGCATGAAGATTCCTTACGATCGCAGTGGAAAATCTGTGGAATTCGAGGGTTCCTTGGTTTGGCTGTACAACCCTACGCGTCGTAAAGTCACTGAAATTGCAGGCTAGTTAGGACGATCCATTCCCAGTTGTTAAAAAGTTGAACGGAATTAAATACCGTATCCAAAAGAGTCAGTGAGGACCAATGAAGATTGTACACATTGACTGTCTGGACCATTATTATGGGTCGAATGATACTCGAGACGAGCATATTTTGGAAGGGGGCAGTATAACGATGTAACATGGCTCTGGTATCTTCTATAATATTCCAGAAAAGCGGTTCTAAACAGCTTAAGGGTATTCCAGAAAGTTCGATTCTGGAATGTTCTAGAAGCACGCCAGAGTAGTACAAATACGAGCGCTGCTCCCAGCGACTGAGTTTAGTCTGAGCAGCGATTCGTAAACAACCTGGTTGAAGTCAATAATAGAGATAGCCACAAATAAAGTAGGGAAAGTGTAAACGAGAACCGCTTTTTGAGTAAGCGGTGGATTAAATTAGATTGGAGAAATACAGTGTGAAGAACAAAAACAGCGAGAAAATTCAAATAGAATTGTGAAATATAACTTAATCAAATTAATAAAAATACTAAATAAACAAAAACAGTATTTTACTCTACCCATTGAATCTACGTAAGAACGTAACAGTACAAAACTATAGAACAGGAAGGGCCGCGTGCAAAGTGTTGGAGGCCGAATTCAAATTCAATGGTGTATTACGACGAATATACTCGTATTTGCTCAAATGTTTGAAGCATCTAGAGTTGACTGATTGTTCTTCGATGGGGGATTATATAAAAACAAGTGACTTGTATACAGCAAAATTAGACATATTAGGTATGAAAATTCCATCCCGTTATTGTCATTATCCAATCTTATATTTACCGAAAACTGGATCGTCCGATGTCTAAGATTAAATAATGATAATAACGCGATGTTTTTATTCGATTGAGTATAACAAATATTGGCGTAATCAACCGCAACATCAATGGAATTTGTAAAGAGGAATATGTCATTTTTTACTTCTAAATTTAATGCGATGCTTTTGGGCATTCCAGTCCGGTTCATCAGCCCCCACCATACATTTGTCATAATTTCCTTCAATATTTTAACTATCCACTATCTTTTCTTTCTTTGAATATCTTTTCACTTTTTCTAAATGTTGTACTCCTAAATAATTTGACAGAACTGTGATACAGTTATTGTCATTCCGAATTCTTTAAATATGTCAACAGAATCATGTTATATACAGAGTTATCTAGAGAATGTCTTCCGAGCCCGGCTAAGAGATCGGATTCAGCATCATAATAAAGCTCTCTAACCGTAGGCACTGGAAATTGGGAAGTTACTGCGGAAGGCATTTCAATCTACATCAACTTCTTTCATCGATAAAATTATGGTCCAAGCATTTATCGATGGGAGAAAAAATTTGCACGTGATTTATTCAAATGCATAATAAATCACCTGTTGACATATTCATAGAAATGACTATATTTCTAATTGAGCGCGAACGTCAATTATGCGAAAATTGCAGAAGAATTTTAGAGAAAAAATAATCTTTCAATAAGTATGTACAAAATTGTGTACATTTTCATCAAATATTGAGGGATTTTCGTAATTATTTCGGTTGTGTGTAGGGAGCATATCAAACTACTCAAATAAAAGATAATTTTAACTATAACTTTATTTATTTATCTTTTAAAAATAAAAATAAAACAAAGAATATAAAAAAAATTATATGCAAAAATGTTTTCCCATACAAACTCTATGTACTCCCTTCTTACACCGCGCACAAATTAGTGAATATCGTGTTGTTCCTTTATACAGCATCGAAGCTTCGTCCGTGGTAACTTTTCCAAACCAAAGCTTTGCTTTGATGTTGATGGTGTCTCCGAAACGCTTTTTTTATCTATCCACTCTTTCTCAATATTCTCGATGATTTCTGAAGTAAACTGTAGTCTAGTCATTCTTTTTTCATTTACGTTGTTTGAGTATAAAATATATGAATTTAATATCATTGTTCAAAATGATGCTTGGTTTTGTCTTTTCTATTTCAAATGATCCTTTTGTTTTCTTTGTAGTTACATTACTTGTATTTCCATTTGTTGAAATAAGTAAAACTTTCACTACAAATACGCATTCTTCGATTTGTAAACATTGTGATTTCATCCTCACTGTCACTAAAAGAAACATTTTCACGCGAAGTTCTGCAAGTGTTTTCATCATCGCTACTTGACGAATTCGACATCGTATGAGGGAAATAAACAATTTTTACTGATAAAAAAAACAAAAATTAATCTTATTTTCACCTCGAAATACTTTTTAAAAGTTTATTTATGATTATTATTGACGAATTAAAAATGATTTGCGCGCGCGCACTGCCACACGTCTACACAGGTCGATATCTAAAATCAAACTGAGCAATAGTCGATATCCCGGATGGTACGTAGTTTTCATGCAGTAATAAAGCGTCGATATATCGACGGCCCGCAGTAAAACGGTTAAAATACTTCAATGTTAACAATTTTTTGATCATGAATTTACACTTGGTACGCGTATTTTGCAGTTTTGTTATTTTATATTTTATTTAAAAAAAAATACAGAACACAAAATTATTAACTATAAATTTCATTAACTTATGTTATATGAATTAGTGTACTAATTTTTTGTTGCTTATTTTGATAATCATTTACTCAACTTAAAATTAATTTAAAACGTCATGTTACACCTCTGTCGTAGTTGCTTCGATTTCAAAAATTTTTGAGGAAAAATAAAAATTTATTCTAAACGATCGAAACGTTTTTTAACTGGGTTTCCATCTTAAGTTTTAAAAACATTTAGTATTCGTTCCAGTACTTTGTATGGTTCATTGTATAGTGAGTGGCGAATGGAATCATTTCGTATGAAGACTTGGCTCGCCGTTTGTAGTTCGCCATGTATGAATATTTTTGGTTTCCGCAAGTCGGTCACCGTTTTCGCTTCGGTTCGATTTGTTTTATCTTCATCGAAAAATTCTCCGGGCAATTTCAATGACGTTCCGTAAACCAATTCGGCTGACATTGCTCCGATGTCTTCTTTGATCGTTGAACATAATCCAAGTAATATTATGGGCAAATGCTCTGTCCAATTTTCGGTGTTATTGCACATTCTACGAATGTATTGCCACAAAATTCGGACAGAATTTTTGTGTAGAGGCCTATCCAGTTCTTCTTTAATCTAAGACGGGCACAAGTATTATGTATCGATCGCTATTTTGAATTTGTGGAATGTTTACTTTTATTATAGCACATTCTCTGAGTCCCAAATGAAAATCAAATCAATCATAAGTATTATAATTGAGATGTCAACTAAACTTATATCTAAGTCCTAATTTTTTATTTACTTCACATTTTTATTTCTAAACGCTTTATTCGTATTGTTATTGCATTTATTTACATTGTTTTTATATTTAGTCTAATTTTAAATTAAAGAGTCCAGTAAGACACAATTACAACTCATTAATCAAATCACCGTAGTAGTACTTTCACTTGTAAAGGCATGTTAGCTTAAAAACTATTTCCTGCCTACTACAATATTCATTTTTCTTTCTCTTCTCAAAGTAGAATTATTATGTTTTAAACGTATTGAAAATGTATTGTAGTTTTTATTAGTATACTGACAATGTTCGCTACATATGTGTTAGTAGTCTCACTACCTTAGATTAAAGAATACCTGGATAGGCCCGTACGTCAGATTTCCGTATGTGTATAAACAATTTTCTGTCTGAATTTTTGCAGAAGCGGCGAGAAATGGCAATTATGATATATTTTTGTGTAGATTTTTCATGTAGACATGGCACCCACTGCCATCTGGTTTTCGTAATAGAAATTTATTGAATTGCAAAAGCATAATTTATATTCATTTTAATTAACTTATTGGATTGTTTCCAAATATAATTTAAACACAACGATAGACAATAATTATTTTTTGTGCATTCTTTTGATACGAAATGGAATTCTATTTTAGGTTTATTATTTATTTTGTAAATATCAATCAAATACAAAGCGCCTCAATTTTGTAGACTTTCGGAGAGTTTTCCATGTGCGCCATTCATTTTTCAAGGTGTTATTTTGTCACATCGGAAAGTGCAAGCAAAAGTTTTTTTTTATATAATTTGAAGTACTTACGAAAAAGTAAGTATTTTTATAAGTTTTTATTTCAGAAAATGAAGTGTTTTGCAAAGATTCGCTTTTTATTCAACGAAATGAGGAAGCTAGGAATTTCTATCTTTCGGTAAGTTGACCTCTTCATTTCTACTACGTAAATTAATAAAAATTTAGTTTGTGATGTGCCTAAATGGCTATTAGTGATTTATTTTATCCAAAAAGTGGTGAAAAAGTGAAAAATAAATTTTTCAGTCTGTTTTTCATTGCTGTTTTCATTCTGTTAAAATAAATAAAGTATATTCAGTAGGCTTAAATTTATTTGCATTTGTCCTTTATGCTTGTTCTATTAGACCATATTATAATGCATTTACTAAATAATATTGTTTTCTTTTTTTTTTTAGAACATTAGTTATTAATTATTTAAGTATATCAAATTTTTCATATTGTAATTTTGTTTTAAAGCATTTCCTTTAATGTTGCATAGGATTAACTTCTAAAAAAATTCCTTTAATGTTGTATACGATTAACTTCTTATTGTGAATATAATTATTTTCATATAATCAAATAACTTGCAATTTATATTTTTATATATTCTTCCACATTTTATAATTCTGTTTCAATAAATAATATATAGTGAAATAAATAAATAAAAAATATTTTAAAATAGAATACTGTGTTTTATTGCAAATTTCCAATACTAATTAGATCAAACAACAAAATCCGCAATATTAAAAAATCTGCTTCTCTACGCATAAATGTCATCACATATGAAAAATGGTTTTAAACGGACCGTTTCAATCGCATACTGAAATTTAAAATTGGCTCCCAATGATTTCCGCCGATTCTGTTGTATTGCATGTGTGTGCGCTCTACGAATGGATTGCCCTTAGATTAAAGAATACCTGGATAGGCTCTTACCCTATATGTATACGCAATTTTGTGTACGAATTATTGCTGAAGCGGCGAGAGATGGCAATTAAGGGATATTTTTGTGTAGATTTTTGTATGTAGACATGACACCCACTGCCATCTTGTAGTCGTAATAAAAATTTATTGAATTGCAAAACCATATTTTATATTCATTTTAATTCACTTATTGGAAACAAAAATACAATTTAAACACAACGATAGCAGTTTTTATTTTTTGTACAATCTTTTGATATGAAATGGAATTCTATTTTAGGTTTATTTTTTATTTCGTAAATATAAATCAAATATAAAGCGCCTCAATTTTGTAGACTTTCGGAGAGTTTTAAAACGCGCCATTCTCCATGAAAGTGGTAACATATCGAAAATAAAGGGCTATTTTTGTCATTTTTTAAGTTTTATTTTGTCACATCGGAAAGTGCAAGTGCAAGTGTAGTTTTTATTTATTTTGAAGTATTTACGAAAGAGTATTTTTATAAATAGTTATATTGTTAATAAAACTTAATACGAAGTTTTTATTTCAGAAAATTAAGTGTTTTATTAGAAATTTGACGAAATGAGGAAACCGTGAATTTCTTTCTTTCGGTAAGTTGACATCTTCATTTTTCTAAACAAAATAACAAAAATTTAGTTTGTGATATGCCTAAATGGCTATTAGTCATTTAATTATTCCAAAAAGTGGTGAAAAAGTGAAAAATTCGTCATTCAATAAATATAAACAAATGCGATGTTGACAGTTCAATGTTTATCAGAAAATAGTTCAGTGCCGTTGTACGTAAAGTGTGTAAAAAAAGTTTAAGGGAACGAATTTTTTAGTCTGTTTTGCATTGCTGTTTTCATTGTGTTAAAATAAATAAAGTATATTCGGTAGGCTTATTATTTAAATAAATTTGTTTGCCTTTGTACTTTTGCTTGCTCTATTAGACCATATTATAATGCATTTACTAAATAATATTGTTTTATTTTTTTTAGAACATTAGTTATTAATTATTTAAGTACATTAAATTTTTAATCTTGTAATTTTGTTTTAAAGCATTTCCTTTAATGTTGTATACGATTAAATTTAAAAAAAATTTCTTTCATGTTGTATACGATGAACTTCTTTTTGTGCACATAATTGTTTTCATATAATCAAATAACTTGCAATTTATATTTGTACACATTTTTCCCCACTTTATAATTCTGTTTCAATAAATAATATAAAGTGGAATAAATAAATAAAAAATATTTTAAAATAGAATGCTGTGTTTCATTGCAAATTTCCAATACTAATTCGATCAAACAACAAAATCCGCAATATTAAAAAATCTGCTTCTCTACGCATAAATGTCATCACATATGAAAAATGGTTTTAAATGAACCGTTTCAATCGCATACTGAACTTTAAAATTGGCCGCCAATGGTTTACGCCGTTTCTGTTGTATTGCATGTGTGTGCGCTCTACGAATGTATTGCCCTTAGATTAAAGAATACCTGGATAGGCTCTTACCGTATATGTATACGCAATTTTGTGTACAAATATTTACTAGGGGGATATGACTGTCAAAAATTTTTTATGTAGACATGACACCCACTGCCATCTATGTGTTGTAATGGAAATTTATTTAATTGCAAAAGCATAATTTATATTTATTTTAATTCACTTATTGGAAACAAAAATACAACGATAGGTCATTTTTAGTTTTTGTACAATCTTTTGATACGAAATGGAATTCTATTTTAGGTTTATTATACATTTCGTAAATATCAATCAAATATAAACCGCCTCAATTTTGTAGACTTTCGGAGAGTTTGAAAACTTTAATTCTCCATGAAAGTGGAGACTTGGGGGGTTAGCTTTGTCATTTGTGAATCCGATGTTGACAGTTCAATGTTTACCATAAAATAGTACAGTGCCGGTGTATATAAAGTGTGTGTAAGAAAGTTTAAGGGACCGAATTTTTCTGTCTATTTTCCATCGCTGTTTTCATTGTGTTATAATAAATAAAGTTTATTCTTCGGTAAGCTTATTATTTAAATAAATATGTTTTGATTGCTCTATTAGACCATATAATAATGCATTTACTAAATAATATTGTTTTCATTTTTTTTTTAGAATATAAGTTATTAATTATTTTAATAACATTGAATTTTTCATTTTCTATTTTTGTTTTAAAGCATTTTTTTTAATGTTGTATACGATTAACTTATATATTATCAAGAACTTCATGTATTGTAATGTTCTATGTAATTAATGCTTTATTTTTTAATTTAATTTAAATACACAATGCCTATTTAAATTACCATTTCCATTCATAAACACACATTTATATTATAATTAAGGTTTTTCCATCTATGGTACTTATGCTTGTTTAAGATTGAAATTTATATTTAATAAGTTGCGGTGTGGTTTGATTTCAACATATACAAAATATCACATTTTCTCATTTAATTCATTTTGCATTTTTGAAATTAATTTAAATTTGTACACATAATTGTTTTCATATAATCAAATAACTTACAATTCATATTTTTATATACTATTCCCCACTTTAAAAATTCTGTTTTAATATATAATATACAGTGAAATAAATAAAATGAAAATACATAATAAATAAATAAATATTTAAAAATAGAATACTGTGTTTTATTGCATATTTACAAAACTAATTCCATCAAACAAGACCCGCAATATTAAAAAATCTGCTTCTTTACGCATACGTGCATGTGTAGATGATATCACACATGAAAAATGGTTTTAAACGAACCGCTTCAATCGCATACTGAACTTTTGAATTGGCTCCCAATGATTTACGCCGTTTCTGTTGTATTGCATGTGTGTGCGTTCTATGAATGGATTGCCAACAAAATTTGGACAGAATTTTTGTGTAGAGGCCTATCCAGTTCTATAACCTAAGCCATAGGCTATAAATTTATGTCAAATATTTTTACAAGTTAGGCAACCTTTAAACCAAAGTAATTTTTACATTTCCATATTCTTAATCCTACCATGTTTATCGAAGACAAGTTTTTTAATTTACAACATTAGCTGTATTCCATTGGAAAAATTTTGCTACTCACAAATACTTCTAGCTAATCGCAGCTACTCTTGCTCATACAATTGAGTAGTTCGCATGAGTAGTTACGCATACAATTTACGGTAGGCGGATTTTAGTTCCCAAAATGAAAATAGATGGCTTAGCGGGTTCGTTGGTTATGTTGGAGAGTGATATTTTTGTCAGTATTGTTTGTGTGAATAAACTCAGTTTTTATTTTTTATGCGTGAGTAAACTCACTATTGTTGACTATTTTGAGGTTATATTTTACTTCTGTCAGTAAATTTTGCGTTTATTGGGCATCTAATCACAAGTACTTGTGAGTAGCAAAATTGGTCCAATGGAATACAGCTAATAGGCGAATTCAATTGGACTAATTTTGCTACTGCTACTGTTGTGTAGCTGTTATCATCTACAGTTCCTCGAACAAAACAGTAGGCTTGTAGCAGGAGTTGCACTACTCCCCTTAGGGTAAGGGGATTGTAGTTTCCGAACTGACTATAGATGGCTTAGCGGGTATGTTCGTTATGTTGAAGTGTCATATTTTTGTTTTTATTGTTTACGTGTGCGTAACCTCAGTTTTTATTGCTTATGTGTGAATAAACTCAGTATTGTCGGTGACTATTGTGAGTTTGCATTTTACTGCTGTCAGTGATATGTTCATTTTATTGAGAGTTTACTTGTAAGTACTGCGCTGTAGCAAAATTAGTCCAATCGATTCGCCTAATATATGGAGGCACAACAAAAATATGAAACTTCAACATAACCAACGTACCCGCTAAGCCGTCTAATTACTATTTGGGAACTGAAATCACCCTACTGTAAATTGTATGCGTAACTACTCATTTGTACGAGCAAGAGTAGCTGCGAGTAGCTAGAAGTACTTGTGAGTAGTAAAATTGGTCCAATGGAATACAGCTATTAATACATTCACGTTAGAGAAATTTAATGTATGCACTTTCTTCTGTTACCAAAAATTATCCTGGGTAGATTAAAAGTCCTTACAATATAAATTTGTCAACATAATTAAGCAGCTGATCTATCGTAAATCTAGCTATCAGTATATAACATTCTAAATTTAAATGAAATTTACCACAGTAGATCGACTTCTTTAAATTACGAAATTCATTTCTGCAGAAGTTTTTAACAGAGAATATTTTACGAAAAACTAGATCATAAATTCGTCCACAGAAAAGGCAAGACGTAATGTGAGCTTTTGTAAGAACTATACTATTGCTGTAAATTTCTAATTTGGTTATTTATAACAATCAATTTACTGTTAACTGTTAACTTGATTATTTGACTCTCAATCAAATTATAATGAAGTTATAACAAATATCAGATCACCCACCCACTTGCAATTTCACATCAAATCTCTTCCTGGAACCAGCTGAACAACTATTGTCAGAAAAAATACCAACTAAAATACAATTTACGTTTTAGAATTTATTTCATGATTCCAGATATATTTATTGCGGCCTTGATCCTCTACCAAAACCACCACGGAACTCAACATTAGCAGCTCCAGCTCCAACATCGCCCTTTTTATCGGAACTTCCACCACCGGGCATTCTTCTGTACGTTGATCGGTCTTCACCTGTTTTAGTGCTGTCAGATCTGGGTACTGCGGTTGGCCGTGGTCTCGATGTCTCCGACCGAGGAATTCTTTTCAAAGTCGCTGGCACAATTTCTGGCGGCAAATGTAGATATGATCTTAGGTATTCAATACCTTCGTTTGTCAAGTACCAATAATAATGACGCCATGCAAATTGTTCGACAACGAGGCCACGTGAATGCAACGATTGCAAAGTCTTAATAACGTGTAAATTAGGTATAGTTTCCAATTCTGGATGTTTTGGGGCGTTGAAATCCTTCTTTGCTACCATCACCCCTTCTTTGAAGAGGTGCTCATAGATAGACATACGATGCTGCTTTGGCATAAACATGTTTCTGAAACAATTTCTTGATATGAAAACATTTTCTAATACACAAACTTCAAATGGATTTAATTTACACTTAATATAAAACCAAAAGCACAAAATTTTTTCAAAAATTCCACAAAATACCGCAAATTACCTTCAAAATTATGAAAAATATCAATTTAAGAAAATAACCTACCAGCCACAATGAAATTACACGCGGAAAGAAAGAACTAGCTCTTATTATTTACACTAGCTTAGATCTTAGCCTACAAAAAACTTGCAGTACAATCCAAGTATACATATACGAGATTTTTCCCAATACTCAAACCTGAGTGTTTAAAAAATTAATATGAATTCTTTACAAACTATTAAAATAGAATTGTTATTGTGAATTCGAATTCTCATTAAACTAGCAATATTAATAAAATTAAATTTTCAATATTTTTTTCTCATCCGCTTTAAGTAGTAATTATTCTGAATATTTTTATATAAAAAATAAGCATTTATGTTTGGATTGTAACTCCAACTTTATTTCTTGAAGTGATTAATCTGCCTTCTACAGGAAAAAAAATAAATACACTTGTTTGAATGCAATTCGAAAAGACTTTCACAAAAATCAGAAACTTTAGCAGTAAGAAAAGTGAGGTTATTCTAAAGTGAACTGACGTATTTGCGTAAAGTTGCCTTTATAGAGGTGCTCTTTTTGAATGGAAGTAGTCTTATTTCAACATTTGTTGTGTGAAAGTTCTAGAACTAGTAAAAAGTAAATTTTGTTAAAATGATTCAGTGTTATAACCGCGGATGTGGACAAAAATATGATCCAAATAATAACGCCGATGGTAAATTGTTTTTCGTAGAATATTTTTTTTGAATCAATTCATAAATTATTACATTTCTTCGGACAGAAATATTTTTTTTTAAAGTCGCTTCCAATTGCATTCTTATGTTATCGTATCCAAGATACTTTATATTTTATTAAAGGGGACAATTTAATAATATAATTTGAAACAATACATAATAAAAGAGTGTACGAAATAAATTCTTCCGCTGAAGAGTTTTTTCCAGAAATTTCCAGAACTCATGGTTTTTTCTTCAAAATCAAACAAACCAAATTTGAATAAAAATCCTTGTATTGCGTTTATGTTTATATAATAAATTAGTATATTTTAAAAAAAATTATTTTATTCAAAATCAGAAAAGTATGTTTGGTTCTACAAATTCTAGAACATAACGCAGGACTTTCACTGGAACTGAAGGCACCAAAAATAATTGCCGATAAGCAAATATTAATCATAAGTATTAATATTATTATACAACCAAAAGTAAATATTAATCAATAATACATTGGCTAGTATGAGTGAATTTTATTTAATTTGAAATGGAAGGATTTTCTTCATTGAGAATTTAGCTATTAGTTTAACATTACCAAATAATAATAAAAAAATTCATATTAAAAATGTTTTTATGTTCACACTTCGTATTTGTTGCAGATGCGTGTAGACATCATCCTGGTGAGCCTTTCTTTCACGATGCTTATAAGGGATGGACTTGTTGTAAAAAAAAATCAGTTGATTTCACCGAATTTCTTAATATAAAAGGTTGTACATATGCAAAACATTCAAATGAAAAGCCACCGGAAAGCTGTAATCAAAAACCTTCTGTAATCTGTAATGAAATACCTACGGAAGCAG
Organism: Atherix ibis; assembly: GCA_958298945.1. Taxonomy (NCBI): domain Eukaryota; kingdom Metazoa; phylum Arthropoda; class Insecta; order Diptera; family Athericidae; genus Atherix; species Atherix ibis. The sequence goes on from OY282607.1 coordinate 80,488,953, forward strand.
TGAAATCCAACCATAATAGTCGAGTAGAAAATAAATCTACGAAAAGACCATCATCGGATATGCCTTTGATTAATATAAGCCCATTTGTTCATGATGATTTGCGAAGTAAAATAAACGCGCTTGTCCCGAAAACCGAAGAAATAAATTTAAACAATGACAAGTAGTATATCTGGTACAAAGAAATTACACGTTTAGCATCTAATATTATTCTAATTCTAGTAATATTTCAATGGGGACACCGTGCAAGAATCTTGGTTGTAAATCAGTTTATACTGGCACAGAATCAGACCTAAATACGTGTCAATATCATGCAGGCACACCAATTTTTCATGAAGGACTTAAATATTGGTCTTGCTGTACAAAGAAAACTAGTGATTTTACAAATTTTTTAAATCAAGTCGGATGTACATTTGGTGAACACAAATGGAATAATTCGGTATAAGTTGAAAAGATGATTTAAAAAAATTAAAAGTATTTTAAAAAATTCTTCCTGTAGGATATTGGCCGAAAAACAGATAAATGCCGCTACGATTGGCATCAAACTAACAAGGAAGTTGTTATTTCTGTTTATGCTAAATTGTATGATTATACAAAAAGTTTTGTTAAAGTCAATTCTACTTGCTTAAATATGTGCATCTTCTTCGTCGACAAAACTGATGCATTTACACTGGATATTGAATTAGACAACGTAATTATTATATTAAAAATGTTCAGTATCTAAAACGGAATTTTATGAAGAAAAAAAAACCGGAAGTCGCATTTCAAAAATGAATTTTGTGCTGCACATTCTGCTTTACATTAGTTGAAATTAATTTAATTCGTATTTCCAGGTCATAGTCCCAGAGAAGGCCGCTGTGAAAATGCTTCCAACAAAAGTCGAGGTGACCTTGATTAAAGATGGGCCTAGTAAATGGAGTCGATTGTCAATCCCTCGTACCCCAGTAACAGCGAATAAAAACGACACTGTAGAACAGGCACCACAAGTCACTGAAAATGATTCCGATTCAAGTTCGGATGTAGATATTGATGACATTAAAGTTGCATATTAAACAAATTGTTAACTAAAATTAACGTATTTTAATTCCAAATATTATAATAAATACAAAATGGATGTTAACGTTGTTGGATTCAGGTTACAATCGATTCTATATTATCTTCAAAATCTGAGTCTAATTCCAAATCATCGAGATTTTGGAATAATGATTCATCAATTTTAACATTCTCTACAGAATCACCAGCTTCCAATAAAAATTTCAAATCTGAGTCGTTCAGTGTTGTATCTCTCAAAAATAATTCTTTGCCAGTCAATTTTCTTGCTTCGCCTAATAACTGTTCACGCCTTTCAGCTATACCCATTTCTAATTCAAAACTCATTCGCCATTTTAGGAAATTTTCTAAGTTCACTTTTGTTCCTTCGAATATTTTTCTTTCGGCTTCTTCGGATTCAATTAGCAGTTTTACTCTTTCTTCCTCCTCTTCTTTTTTATGCTCTTCCCATTTATCATTCATCCATTCTTGCGCACAACTAACTAGTGAAAATATCATCTCCATGCCTACATTTTCATCTATGGTGTTTTTTAATCGTTCCGCTAAATCCTTTTCATAACCATCTTGAAAATTTGTAGGATTTTCAATCTCAAATTGTGGTCTTTCGTCTGGGTATTTACTGGGTAATATAAATGTGAAATGGCAACATATCCCATTGGCAGTTTCATGATCAAAATCCGTTGACGACACAATAATAGAGAATTTATATGGATTTTCCTCTATAACTAAAATTTGAACAAATCAATTATGTTGAAATTTTACCAAATTAAATCATTTTAGTACAAACTTTCAATTTCTTCCGAATAAATAGACTCTAACGCTTCAACCTCACTTTTCTGATCCTCTTCGTAATTTCTTTCCATACTGAATCGACAACATAGCCTTCATATTCAAAAAACAAAAGTGAATTCAAACATATTTAACGTGAATATAGTATTTTTAACCTTTTTAAGTCTTCCACAAATTCGATTTATTTGTCTGTCATCCAACAATTTCAGCAATCATATTGTACAGACTTCAAAAATAGTTCCAATCAAAGAGCAGCAACATCAGAAAATTGACAATGGATAGTATAATTAGCTTTTAGAGTAAAGAATTATAGACCTTAAAAAATATTATATGCATCATAAAATATTTAATCGATTAAAATAGTTCAAAACTTATATATATTAACTATCGTTATAATTAAATTGTATATCTGCCAGAAATATGTAATTAAAAATAGTTAATAAATTACACTCGTGAAATTCATAAAATTTCCATCGACATCTAGATTCTACAAATAAATTGGAACATTGTTTGACTGTTAGGAGTTAATAAAACGAAATAAAATTACGTTTGAATTATATATTATTGGTGAAGAAGCCGTAAAAAAATATTATAAATTTTTCATTAACACAATATTTTTGTTAAAGAAAGAGTACCAAACATATGGTCAAAAAAAATATAGTATTATTGAAAAAGTAAATTTCCGGAAACAATACAGTTTATCTACGAAAATTTCTAATAGATTAAGAATTCAATTTCCGTCGTATATGTGTACGTATGCAAACAATCTTGATTGCATCTCTTCTTATTTCATTAGCTAAATACGTTCTGTATATGCATACAAACTAGTATTTACTTTTTTGTCAAAATGTCATATTTTTGACACAAAGAGCAAATTAAAAAACGCGTATTTGTTTTTGTCTCACCCTTTTGATTTTTAACTTACAGTTTCGATTTACTGATATGGGGGATTGTTCTTTTGAGAAGGGTTTTCAGACAGTTTTGAAATTAATAGAAGAACGGGACCGAATCGAGGCAGAAATTAATAATTGGGGCGAGATTTTGAAACGAGTAATATTTGCAATGTAATGATTTGTTTTGTTTTTGTAATATATATATTTTTAGAACAATGTGGGAATGCACGATTCACTACTAGATAATGAAGGCTTTCCAAGGAATGATATTGATCTTTTAGAAGTACGATACGCTAGGCGTGATATTTTATGTTTGCAGAATGATTTAAAACGTCTAATGGCAGTGATCGAGCAAAGGTTGGCTGATCTCCATGCAAGCAAGTTAAAAGAAAGTAGTCTTAACCCTGAAGAACTTGATGATGATATGAATGGGAGGAGTATTGTTGAAATTAATTTTATAAGTCCCGATTCGCCAGCTTACAAAGCAGTATGAATCGATTGATTTAATTATGTGTATTCGACACTAAAGACTATTTTTGTAGGGTTTAAAAGTCGGAGATGAAATTATTGAATTCGGACATATAAATAAAAGCAATTTCCAGACGTTACTACAAATAGGAGAGTTCGTTGCAAGCCAAAGAAATTTGACAATCCCTCTTAAAATCAAACGTGGTGAAAAGACATATGATCTTTCTATTATACCTTCAATATGGCCTGGGCGAGGTTTATTAGGATGTAATATTATAAAAACAGAAATAAAATAAAAATTATATTGTTAGATATTTCACCTTTTTTTAAAAGTATTACGAATAATACAAACTTTTATTTTCGGTATCTTCAAAGCATATTTCCATATAAAACTAAGTTTGTATGTAATATAATATTTATATTATTATATTATCATAATAGTCGGTAATGCGTGGTATTTTAATATTTAAAAACAACTGGTAAACACCCTGTAAATGCGTGATGGCTGAAATTAGAATTTCAAAGTTATGCTGTATTAATTAATTTATTAAATAATATTTTGTGTTTAAATTTTTTTTCTTTTTAATGTAGTAGAAATTGTAATCTTTCTTTTTTTATAATGCTGCAAAAGTTTTAAACAGAAAGTTGTCGGTTTCTTCTAGGTAAAGGTGTAGTAAATGTTGTAAAGGTTGATATTCGTCTTCTCGTCCGAAGTTCCTGGGCTCGTCGTTTGCTAAGGCCGATGACTGAGTGAATATACATTATATACATGACTTTAAATAGTATTACTAGATATGTGCTTTATATTATAATACAGAATTTATTATGTAACAGCCATATAGTAAAATTGAAGTATGGGGGTTGATTATTAGTTTTGTCGAGTTTTAAGGCAATTAGTCTTTGTCAGTGGATGTTATATTAAATTAATTACGATTCCTTGTGGGAACCAATATTTTGTAGAGCACTATTAAGTTGCCGTTTTTCATATGTGCTAGATTCAAATTGAACAAATGAGAGAAAAATACCGATAAATAAACAAAAATATATTTCCAAGTACATAACGTTGAATAGATTATACATAACATAAATTTTCATCGATGCACTTATGCATCGATGTGCAAAAAAATCAATAAATTATAACAAAGAATTCGAAACATGAGTCATCGCTAATTATTATTTTTGGTTGTGAAATATTCTTGAAATTGAAATCCTTTGGTTTGAGTACAATTAGACCAAAGTCATTCATTCGTCATTCATATCATATAGCATGTGTGCACCAACACCATGTGAAAATAAACAATAAATGAATACCCGTTTAGGGTGTTCTAAATGTGTACCTTGGACGTAGTAATAATTCATTCGTGCTTATGACATTGACCACATGTTTTGACAGGTCAGTTATCACTGCAGCAGTCTTTGATATGCAAGCACACTATCAGGAAAATTTCCATGACGAAAAAAAGATGTTATTTATCTACACAAAAAAATTCAGTATGCGAATTGTTAGATTTATTACCGATAGAAATTGAAGTAGATATAAAATTACTTATGCTTACATATAGAGAAAGGACCTCATCAGCAGTTCTTTAAAATAAAGTATCTATACGATGCCATGAACGCAGATATACTATGTTGAATACTACCCCCTGATACACAACCGTTCATGCTATAGATTGACGTTTCGACATTTGTGTTTTGGCGAGTAAGATAATGAATGATTTTTTATCAGTGAATTTGTACTACTTATCAGATATAAGGCGTTTTCCATTGGACCAATTTTGCTACTGGTCGGTAGCTGCTAGTAGATGACCAAAGGAAAGCGAAATTCTAAACACTAGTAGATACATAACCTCAAAATAGTCAGCAACAATACTGAGTTTACTCACACATAAACAATAAAAACTGAGTTTATTCATACATAAACAATACTGACCAAAATACGACTCTTCAACATAACCAACGCACCCGCAAAACTATCTATTTTCACTTTAGCAACTAGAATCCACCTAACGTAAATTGTATGCGTAACTCCCAGTTCAATGTGCCCGTTTGTTCGAGGTAGGGTAGATGATGACAGCTACAACTACCGACTAGTAGCAAAATTGGTCCAATGGAAAACGCCTATAAATAGATCAATTAAAAGCCATAGAAAATAATAATATGTAAATATTTCATATTAATAGTTTTCACTTTCAAACAAATGTAAATAATTCCCATTATGAACTGAAACCCAAAAGTCATTTTTTCTTCCTATAAGCAACAAAATCGATGTCATCTTTTAGCTCCTCTAACTTCCGCTGCACTAATGTTATCTGTCTTCCATTGGGAAAATTTTGCTACTCACAAGTACTTGTGAGTAGATGCCCAATGGAACGCAAAATTTACTGACAGAAGTAAAATATAATCTCAAAATAGTCAACAACAATATTGAGTTTACTCCCACATAAACAATAAAAACTGAGTTTATTCACACAAACAATACTGACAAAAATATCACTCTTCCACATAACCAACGAACCCGCTAAGCCATCTATTTTCAGTTTGGGAACTAAAATTCCCTACCATAAATTGTATGCGTAACTACTCATGCGAACTGCTCATTTGTACGAGTATGCTTCAATGGAAGGAAGCGGTGAGGTAAATTAGCGTAGGACCATGCTGCTACAGCGGGATTCGAACCCATGTGCTACTAAGCCGGCGTGGTTAAACTTTTATTGCATTAATTCACATTGTATATTTAAACCCATTTTATATATTTTTTATAATTTCAGAATATTGAACAACTATAAGCTCATACCACTTAGTGAACTTTCAATTTGAAAACGAGCATAATCTACTAATAATGGTACTGTTAAAGAAAAAGTTTTTCTAAAATAATAAATTAATTCAAAAAACTCTTTAACAAGTTATTTTATTTATAAAAATCGGGAAATTGACTTTTAGTGCCATTATCTTTAAAAAAAACCTACAAATATTCAAAAGAGATTTTTAATAATATATTAAAAAAAATTGAAATTGTTATTTTAGCTATAAAAAAAGAAGTTATCTTAACAACATAAAAACAGTAGAAAATGAAGTAAAATATTTTAATAATTATTCAATAATAATTTCAAAAATAAAACATTTTATAGCTTGTTATTTAAATAGGTTTTTGAAAATAATTGTTTAATGAATATTCGAAACATTCATTCCAGAATTTTTAGATCATTGTCAATTATGACCACATGTAAGTCTATTATGTATTATAAGACCCTATGCAAGTCTGGCAAATGTGTTATTTTAGTACACGATCAAGGGAAACAAATGCATGTTAACGAGTTTTCCATATTTAGTCAGAGATATTTCCTGGAATTATTTGATCAACAAGGAATTGGGAATTGTCATGCAAAAGGATGATTTTTCTAATTCCAGCATTAACTTTATACCATTTGTTTCATAAGCCATTTGAGTAACAGAGGTGGATTTAATTAAGGCTTTATCAAAATGGCCAAATGTAATTAAGTTATTCGCCAGGATTTCTAATTTTCTATTGACATGCAATCAATAATGAAGTATTTATCAAAAAGTCCAAATAATAAAGTACATAATTGGAGTAGTAGGCTGTCGTCATGAAATTTCTATTTGAAATCGAAGCAACCACGACAGAGGTGTAAAGAAACGTTTTTAAATTAATTTGATTATAGATTTAATGATTGTTGAAATAAAACGTGTTCGGTTATAAAAAATGGTAATAAATGAATGTAAGTGTGTTATGTTATAAGCTAAATTTTCTTTAATAATAAATTGCAAAATATGCGCAACGAGTCTAAACTCGTGACTCCGACGTGATCGTAGTGACAATATTCCATTTAAAAGTGTTATACGAACATTTTGCATCCAATAAACAATGAAGCGTATACGGAAACTTGCAACTGTCCATCAAGCTGTAAAACCGGAAATAGTGAGTGATTTTCGAAAAATGCAACAAAAATTGGATAACGGAAATTCCCTCGATTGGTTTGCAATCGAAATTCTTCTAATTTTTCTACGATAATGACTGAACACAACAACGGCAGCGACTGCATCGGCAATTCCACGATTACAGACCCCAAAATTAAGTGAATCTATGTACAATTTGGATTTGTACTTCACAAGTTTGGAATTTTGGTTTGATACATGCAGCGTGACAATCGACCAAAAGAAGTACATGATTTATTGGAAATCCTTACGGAAATCTGAAATATGGCTACCGAAGAAAATATAAGTACGTCAAACAAATAATCATAACACATTTTTCCGATACACGACAGAAAAGTTTCCTAGAAGCGATCAGCGATGTGCAACTTGGCTCGAAACCAAGCTCCATTTGTTGCGAAATGCAACGACTTGCCGGCGACTCTATGCTCGACGATGCATTAATTAATTCATAGGCAGTTCTTTTACCAGAAATGGCTCACGCCGCAGTTATCCAGATGATGACGTCGCCCATAAAAGACCGTTTAATAGCAGTCGATGCCTCCTAATCAAGACACTTCGCCTACGCTCAATTAGCACGGTTCATGTCACCAAGCATCAGGGAGGACATTGAGTCGACTAATTCTATCGATCCAATAATCAAATGCGACGACCACCGATGATATGTTAGTCAAATTGAGCCAAAAAATGGCTGATTTACACAAAATTCAGCACTCTCCGAGGTGATCGCGTACGAAGCCGATCGCGTGATCATGGCCAATATGGCCGGGAACCTTCTAAATTGCGCACTGAGCATCCGAACTGCTAGTACCATTTTATATTTGGTGCCAGTGCGAAACAGTGCCGACAACCGTGCATGTTCGAAGAAAAGAATGGCGCTACGAATGGAGCGTCATCACCAACTAAGTGAAATATGGAGTCTCCACCGGAATTTGCGCCCAGCAAACTGCCCAAGTTCTTCTCTATCAACTGATTGAAAATTAATGAAAAAAGTACGAACATCAACTACTTAATCGATACCGGTGCCGGCGTATCGGTCATTCCTTTCAATAGGAACACTGGTAATTGCAAACCAACGACAATGAAATTATTTGCAGCAAATAACACTACAATAAAAATGTATGGCTAGAAGACATAAGTGTAAGTCTATGTCTTCTCGGTCTACGAAGACAGTTCCTTTTTGGATGGTAGATACACTCACTGGAAGCGCGTCAAACTGCTGTCGAATTAAAAACCTTTTAATTAAATTCAAATTACGCGGATGTCCTCGGCGAATTTAAGGAAATTACGAGATTAACCCAGTCTGGAAGCTTAACGACTTCTACGGTGGTACATCCTATAATTACGACTGGACAACTAGTATTTACTCGGCCACGGCGATTGGGGCTCGACAAATTGGATGCAGCTCGAAAAGAATTCGAAATATTAATTAAAGCGAAAACTTGTCATCTATCAAGCAGTTGCTTGATAGATGACAAGTTTTCGGTCTGAAATAGGCAAGCCCTATTTCAGACCGCTATTCTTGGCCGTCTTCCTTAATAATTTACAATTTGAGGCAATTTTTTCAAAAATCGACTTGCAAAAATCCTTCCATCAAATTCCAGTGGCCGAAGATGACATTGAGAAAACGGAAACCACGACACCGTTCGGTCTCTTCGAGAGAAAGGTCTCTCATTCCAATGCTAAATTCATGAAGTTTGCCGCATACTCAATTTCGGGTTCGCATACATCGATGACTTTTGCATAGCATCGTCGACACCAGAAGAACAACGTGAACTTTTATGAATAATTTTCGTCGACTGAAAAACACAAATTAGTAATAAACGTGGCGAAATACAAGTTTGGCAAACGATAGATCCAATTTATTGGACGTCGAGTGCCAACTGATGGCCTATTGCCATTGTCAGAGAAAGTTCAATTACAAAATTTTTTGACACCTTTGAACTTCTACCGAAAATTTCTATCACATACCTTGAGAATGCAAGGCAAATTGCTCGAAATGATTCGTTGAAGCAAGAATAATGATCGTACGTGTACACCTATAAATGCATTCGAGAAATGCAAATTTGATTTGTCCAACGCAGTGCTATTGGCTCACCTCTCAAGAAATGCGGAACTTTCCCTCTACGTCGACGTATCAGACATCGTTGCAGGCGCAACTCTTCACCAAATGTTCGACAAAGCACAACTGCGGTACGGTACATAAAATAAAATAAATCGAACAGAAACGGAAATGGAGACCAACCTGTTAAAAGCTATGGCACAATTAAGCCCAACATCGAGTGCATCGCAAGGAAACCAAAAATTATTCTTACATGGCGAACTGAAAACGACAAGCCACGTTTTCATACGAAATTATTCCGGTCGGCACTCACACATCCATCTAATGAACCATACGAAGTATGGAAAGCTCCCCAAAATTTTTTAAACTTAAGATGGAAACTCAGATAAAAAAAGTTATGATCGATCGACTAAAACCAGCTTTTACAGCGACAATAGAGGAGTCAAAATCGACGAAGCTTACTATCATAGATACCACTACGATTAGCGCCTCCAATACAGCTGTTTTTGAAAACGCCCCAGAGCGAATCTTCTCCCCCATATATGCCAGTTTTATGTCCTGTACGGACTTATACAGAGCCCATCTCCAGCTATAAGAATCACCAGAATAATGATTACCCTCAGAACCAGCAATACCCTCACAACCAGCAATATCAACAGAATCAATAATACCAACAAAAACAACAAGGGCATCAAAGTCAATTTAGATCTCACCGAACCACCCAAGAAGAACTATTTGAGGATATTTTCCTAGAAATAGTTCGAGAGGGATTGTTGTACTCTATTCAAGCCCAACTAGGTTGGCATCCTACTTTAACCTTAGACCAACTAAAAGAATACGTAAAAGATATTGAACAGAATCATCTGCGAAATCGATCCATGCTCGAATGTTACTATATACCAAGACTGGAGGAAGCTACATGGACCCATTTGACCGACCGTGACGAACTACCAGATATTCCAAGTGTGAAAGCTTCGCAATACACTTTGATATGCTGGAACCAAATCGGACCAAACCGGAACAATCAATACCACACATTTTATGTTATGGTTCTGATCGCAAGGATGCTCTTATGCCAAATTGCCCTAATTGTCTTTCGAGAAACCGACAGAAGGTCGGGGGCACTAATATCTCCCACGACCAGGGTCAATGCATCCACAAACATTCAACAGACAGTACTTGACCGCCCAGTCGAGCTGCAACTAAAGTCAGAACGGACGTATGTATGTGTATTATACAACTTATATATTAAGTTGACAATACATACAAACAATACTAGTCATACATACAACTTTTTAGCTTCCCTCGCATTGCCTATTGGTCCACTTCTTTAAGTATTTTTTTCTGATTTTTTCTGTCAATATTTTTTATAATCTATTTTTTCTTTTACTTCCTGTACCTTTTTATTATTTTATTTCTCATTTTCCCACCCAAAGAGAAACATAACCCCCATTATGTTTTTAGCATGATCTTTTCTGCTTATGCTCGATGTGAGAGCCCGTATCGAAACGGGGCTTCGAAACCCACTCCCCACAATTTACTCCTAAAACTGGCATCAAGCATGCCCAGCTGAAACAAGGGTCATTAAAAATTCCTATCCAAATTTTAATACCTTTCTCATCTCTGTCCAACACCCAAAAAATTACTTTCTTTTGTATTTTTTTTCAATAAATATTTTTTCAATCTATTTTTAGACCATCTATTCCGTAGTAAAAAAAAAATATTTACATCTATTCCGTAGAATAAAATGTATGTACCAAGAATCATTAGTAGTTAATAGTGAAAGAACGCACAAATCGCTGATTTTTTTTAAAGCCAAATTAGTTGCATAAATTTTGCTTACTCAATTAACTTAAAAAAAAGTCCAAGAAATTTCTTTAATATAACACCATAAAATTTCAGCATAATAGTATTTATTCAACAACCGTACTAGAATTTTAAAAGTTTAAAATCAATAACATGAAGTACTTTTTATTTGTTTTAGCAAATAAGTTTCTCAGTAAAATTTTCAGAATATTTTCGAAAAACAATTTATTATAAAGTAAGCGAATTAAATGAAAATATCAGCAATTAATATTTGGATAGAAATAGTACAACAAAGTAAAATATCATTTAAAAAAATTTGGTCAATATCAGTTATTATGGTAGAATTAATTATTAACCTTCTTTAAACATAATTGGTGAAAATATTTGAAAATTATTCATTTACAGTGAATATCAATAAAATTTAAATAAGATATTCTATTTTTCGAAAGCTTAAAATTTCATATTCAAGACATATTCTCAAATAATAATAAATAAAGTATCTTTACAATAAAAAAATATTTTAAATTATTTATAAAAAAAATGATGGCTAATAATTAATTAAAATTTATTTTTTGGTTCAAAAACAATAATTAAGGTTTAATTTAATCCTATAATTAAGTTGTAATTGGAAAGATCATAAAGAAAATAGTCACATGGTGATAGATCAGGCGAATACGGAGGGTGGGTAATGAGAGAAATCCGTTTTTTCATCATAAATTCATTCACTTTTTTGGTCTTCATTTAATTCATGTGGAACAAAACGTGCACAGACCTTTCTTTTACCCAAATCTTCAGTTAAAATTTTCCAAATAGTGTTTTTACTCGTATTTAATTCCTTAGCCAACATTCTCGTAGTAAAATTTGCATCGATACCAATGATTTCACGGACTTGTTCCACCAATTTAGCACGATTACTAGCTTCTGGACGACCTGGCCTTAGGTCGTCCTTTAAAATCCTCACGACCATTTTTTAATTGTGTAAAAAACGTATAAACTTGAGTACGACTCATACAATCATCACCATAAACTTTATCCATCAATTCGTCTGTCTCAGCGAATTTTTTTTCAAGTTTACTCGTAACACAAAATTTTATATTTGCTCCTTAGATTAAAGAAGTACTGGATAGGCCTCTACACAAAAATTCTGTCAAAATTTTGTTGGCAAAACATTCATAGAACGCACACACATGCAATACAACAGAAACGGCTTAAATCATTGGGGGCCAATTTAAAAGTTCAGTATGCGATTGAAGCGGTTCGTTTAAAACCATTTTAATGTGTGATATCATTTACACATACACGTATGCGTAAAGAAGCAGATTTTTTAATATTGCGCGTCTTGTTTGATGGAATTCGTTTTGTAAATATGCAATAAAACACAGTATTCTATTTTTAAATATTTATTTATTTATTATGTATTTTCATTTTATTTATTTCACTGTATATTATTTATTAAAACAGAATTTTTAAAGTGGGGAATAGTATATAAAAATATGAATTGTAAGTTATTTGATTATATGAAAGCAATTATGTGCACAATAAGATGTTAATCGTATACAACATTAAAGGAAATGCTTTAAAACTAAATTACAATATGAAAAATTTAATTTACTTAAAAAATTAATAACTAATATTCTAAGAAAAAAGAAAACAATATAATATGGTCTAATAGAGCAATCAAAACAAATTTATTTAAATAATAAGCTTACCGAAGAATAAACTTTATTTATTATAACACAATGAAAACAGCAATGGAAAATAGACAGAAAAATTCGGTCCCTTAAACTTTCTTACACACACTTTATATACACCGGCACTGTACTATTTTATGGTAAACATTGAACTGTCAACATCGGATTCACAAATGACAAAGCTAACCCCCAAGTCTCCACTTTCATGAAGAATTAAAGTTTTCAAACTCTCCGAAAGTCTACAAAATTGAGGCGCTTCATATTTGATTGATATTTACGAAATGTATAATGAACCTAAAATAGAATTCCATTTCGTTTCAAAAGATTGAACAAAAAATAAAAATGACCTATCGTTGTATGTAAATTGTATTTTTGTTTCCAGTAAGTGAATTAAAATAAATATAAATTATGCTTTTGCAATTAAATAAATTTTCATTACAAGACATAGATGGCAGTGGGTGTCATGTCTACATAAAAAATTTTGACAGTCATATCCCCCTAGTAAAAATTTGTACACAAAATTGCGTATACATATACGGTAAGGGCCTATACAGGTATTCCGTCGATTAATTTATGAAAACGGGGTATCTATGAACATATGTGTATGCAGTTATGTATATTTGTATATGTTAGTCATAATAAATTTTTAATAAAAGTAATTTATAGAATGAATTTAATATAAAATTTATATACCAATATTTGACCGATTGTAGTGATGATATACCCTTCCCCACGTTGTCTATGCATTAAATTTCACTTAATTTTCACTCAAAACTTTGATCTTTTTATAAAAAATAGAACTAGTTTTTCAAAACTCCACTTTTTTTATTTAAATAATTAAATTTATTAAAATATTAGCTATAAGATATTTTTTATTTAATTATTAATATTTCAACTATTAATTATTTAACAAAAGATTTATTCAATTATGAATTATTAAAATATTATAAATAATACACTATTATTTAAATATTATTTATGAAAATATTAAAAGAATTCATAATTTAATTAATAATAGTTTTTAATCAATTTCTCCAAAATAACAACTTTACGAATTTTAAAATCTCAAATGCTTTTTTTTTTTTTTTTTTTTTTATTTTAAATGATATCTACAACTACTTATGCTAGTAACAAGCAGATTTTTTATGGGAATATACAAGGACATGAAGACATGTGGAGGAAAACACCCATCGATGTTACCTCAGAACAGGGTAATTTTATTTTATAATTTTAAATAATCTCTCGGCCATCGCCGTTTTAAACGTCGATGGGTGTATACTGGAAGGGTGGGAGTGAAAAGTTCCCTTCCTAAAGGATTAGGGTGGAAGGATAGGTGCGAATGGAATTTTTTATATCGGGAGATGCATAGTTCACGAACAAATGGAACATTTAGGTCACGGTGGATAACAGTGTTTCGCACATAAAAGGGGGCATTGACAATTTTACGAAGGATTCGGGATTGTAGGGATTGGATTGGAAGGGAGTTGGAATGCTTAGTCGAACCCCAAAGTTCTAGACCATATGTCCATATTGGTTTCAGAACCGTATTGTATAGTAATAGTTTACTTGTTGTTGTAAGTTTCGATTTGCTGTCTAGGAGACGTAAGAATTGTTTGTATCGTCCGTTAAGTTCACGTCTTTTAGTTTTCGTATGAAGGTTCCAGGTTAACCGTTTGTCGAATATAAGTCCAAGGTAACGTACGCTATTTTTTTGTGAAATAATACTGCCGTTTAGGGTTATGTCGGGAATTTGTTCTCGGCAGAGTGTGAAAGTTACATGAGCAGATTTTTGCTCATTTACCTTCACTCTCCACCTTTTGAACCAAGTTTCTAAGGAGTGGATATGGTTCTGAAGGATACTAATGGCTGTGGAAGGATCTTTGTGATGTGTCAGGATGGCTGTATCGTCAGCATATGTTGCGGTTAGGATGTTGTTGTGGCAAGGAATGTCATGGATACTTCCTTGGGGGACACCGGCGGAAATTGGATAAATGTCAGAGTACTCCATATTTTCAGCTACCTGAAAATATCGGTCTGAGAGATAAGATTTAAGGATGTGGAAATAACTCGAGGGTAGGACTCGCTGCAACTTCCAAAGCAATCCAGGGTGCCATACACGGTCGAAAGCATGCGAAATGTCAAGAAACACGCCTGGGCAGTATTCCTTTCGCTCTAGCGAACACGCTATGTAGTCGACTACGCGATGACACTGCTGGATAGTGGAATGCTCAGGTCGAAATCCAAACTGATGCTGAGGAATGACACCCTCGGTTTCAAAAATGGGATAAAGGCGTTTTAGGATTAATTTTTCTAGGATTTTTGATAACATGGGAAGGAGGCTTATAGGTCTATATGAGGTGGGAAGGTTTTTGGGCTTATTGGGTTTTGGGATCATCTTAATTATGGAAAACTTCCACAGGGAAGGAAAAAATGATGTGCGGAGGATACTATTATAAATATAGGTTATAAGGACGAGGGTTTTTTTGGAAATTTGTTTCAGGATTTCTGAAGTTATTAAGTCATATCCTGGGGCTTTTCTATTGGAAAGGTGTTCTATTGTGAATTTAACTTCGGAAGGAGTGAAAAACTTAGGAGGTGGACTTATGGGCAACTGAGTTGATATTTGTCGGAATATTTGTTCGTCATGCAGAATGTCTTGGACATCTTCGTGAGGCTTAAAGATGTTTTCTAAGTGTTTGCCGAAGATGTCGGCTTTCTGTTTATCTGTTTTTGCCCAGGTTCCGTCGGTATTCCGGAGCGGGTGTGTAGCTGTTTTGTATTTGAGAATTCGTCGGGTAGCTGTCCAGAGTGATTTATTAGTTGTCAGTGATTCTGTGTATTCAGTAAATCGTTCGTTGTTATAATTAATTATTTCTTGTTTCAGTTCTCGTTGTAGTTGGTTCAGTTTTTTCTTCTCATTTGGCATTCTTGAACGTTGCCACTGGGCCCTGGCTCGACGTTTCTCGCTTATCAAGCTGCGAATTTTTTGCGGAAGATTATAGTCATGTTCTCGTATGGTTGGTTTGTTATGAGTTATGTGGGCGTTAGTGATTGAGTTCTGTATGCAAACAGTCAAGTCGTTTACGGCATCGTCTATTTCTTGTACGTTCTTAAGGCTTTGTTGTAAATGAATCTGTTGGTCTAAGTTTTGTCTAAAAATGTCCCAATCAACTTTCCCATTTACAAGTTTGGCAGGATAGGATTTTAAAGAAGGAGAAGTGTCTAGTGTTAGGAGAACAGGGGAATGGTCGGAATTCAGGTCAAGGAGTGTATCTATGGAAGTATTAATGGAATGTATGGGTGTGGTTATGAAATAGTCTAGAATATCGGGAAGGTTTCTGACACTGGTCGGCCAATATGTGGGCGTGGGAGGAGATAGGACCTCAAGAGTGGTATGGGAGAGGAGTTTTTGGAGAATCTTTCCTCGGGGATTCGAAACACGGCAACCCCATTTAGGGTGCTTGGCATTATAATCTCCTCCCGCGATGAAGGATTTTCCAATTGATTTGAAGAAGGAATCAAATTGTATGGGAGTTAATTTTTTATTTGGAGGACAATAAACAGATGCAACGTTAAAGGTAAAGGATTTACATTGAAGGGTAATAACTATTGACTGAAGGGATTCGGTGGCAGTTTGTGAGTGGAAGGAGTGATTTAAGGAATTTCTAATAAGGATGGCAGTTCCACCGTGTGCTGTGTTGTCTGGATGGTCAGTTCTGTATGTTTTGTAGTCACGTATAGCAAAAAACGACCTGGACGTAAAGTGAGTTTCTGTAATCAGTGCAACGTCTATGCGTTTGTTGTGTAAGAGAATGTCTAGTTCTTGTCGGTGTAAAGTCAGTCCGTTAGCATTCCAGAGAAGGATGGATAGGGATTTATCGGTTGACGAGAACATTTATTTATTCATATTGCTTGTTAGTGAGGAAATGGCGGTTGTTAAAGCAGTTAACAGAGGAGTGAGAAGAAGAGTAATTTCTTGAATTAATTTGTTGGTTATTGTAGAAAGAAGTGTTGTTAGGTCTGAGGAGTAGGATAATGGGGGAGGAATAGGAACATGACTACCATTTTTCTGCTGTTGTTGTTGTTGCTGCTGTTCCTGGTGTTGGTGATGTTGCTGGCGCTGTTGTTGGTGCTGCTGCTTATGTTGTGGTTGCTGTTGTTGTTGATGAGGAGGTTGATGTGGATGGTTTTGTTGTTGAGGTTGTTGTTGCTGCTGTTGATGTTGTTTCTGCCCAGATGCAATCTCAGCAAATGTCAGGTTTCGTCGCACTGGCAATGATGTTAGTCCCGTCTTATTTGTGGATGTATTATTATTTGGGCGTATTTTTGTCTGCAGCATTTTATATGTGGAGCAGCCTTTGTAGTTTGCCGGGTGGCTTCCAGCACAAAGTACACACCTTGCTGGATTGTCTCGCGTTTTACTACATTCTGCGGTCAGGTGTTCCCCTGCACATTTCACGCATTTTGGCTTGTGCCGACAGTATGATTTGGTGTGGCCGTACTGTTGACATCTGTGGCATTGAACTATGTCCTTAGTGGGATAAGGCTCCTCCACTTTGATTCTTGTATAGACAAGCGTTTCCAGATCAAAAATGGTCTTGTTGTTAGCCGCTTGTCTTAACGATATGAAAAACAGAGGAAGCGCTGCATTCCTCTGCTTAACATTTGAGATGCTAGTTACCTCGTGACCCAGCATCTCCAGTTCTTTTCTTATTTCCTCTACGGGAGTGGTGTGGTGCAGATTCCGGACTACCACTTTAAAAGGTTTTTCATCCTTCGCCTGGTACGTGTGGAAGTCCGCCTTCATTTCGTCCAAGTATTGGACGATACTTCGGTAGGCCATCCCACTATTCGCTTGAATTGCAAGGCCTTTAATATGAGCCTTGCAAATGAATGCATCAGGGCCAATTCTTTTTTCAATAGCACGGCCAATCTCAACAAAATTAACAACGTTTTTAATAAAGATTGGCGGTGGCTTCACGGTTTCATTTGGTGTACTGATTCGCTCTGGCTCGACATCCATACTTGCCAGTATTTGAAACCGATTGGCGGTGCTAGTTGTTGGTGTTTGTGTTTCTGTTTTTTTTATTTTCATTGTCTTTTTAATCACTTTTGGCGATGTGTTCGGCGTATTGGTCGAACCAGATGGACTCTTTGTCTGTTTTCTTTTTGGCCTGCCGAGTGGCCGCTGGAAATCTGACACTGACTCAGTGTCTGCTTCGGTGTCCGTAGCAGATAGCATGATTTGCCTAGCGGTGCTAGCCATTACAGTTACAAGGAACACAAAAACGAAATAAACTCGGAACTCGATAAAATGAACTCTTCCGTTTGTGTTCTAAGCAATAAAAAAATTTTTTTTTTCCAATACTGAATCACTTTAATTTCCAGTGTTTTTTTTTTTTTAAATATTTATTATTTATTATTAATAAACGTGTTTGCTTTATTTTTTTTTTTCAACACTTTTCACACCATTGTCTGTACGTATTAAAAGTATAATATTATATAATATATTTTGTATTATATTAAATAATACAAAAGTGAATTATTTCACTTTTGTACTTATTTTATTTCACTTTGATTTTAAATTATTTTTGCATCCGAACTGTTTAGGTATTTATCGATCGATATACGTAGAGAGATACGTACGTCCGCACTGGTACGCAGTGTGGACCAGACTCTCAAATGCTTAAAAACATTTTCTTTCGAGATTTTTAAAATTTTCAACTTTTTATTTACGAATTTTCTTTTAGAAAACTATTATTAATTAAATTATAAACTATACGAATATTAGTTATTAAAACATTTTCTTCAGTATTAGTTTTAGTAAATATGAATTTTTTATAATTGAATTTCTGACAATTTAATTTTTTTGTTAATCTAATTTTTTTGGTTTTTTTTTCAAATTTTTATGGTATAGTCTCCCTAAATATTCCGTCGATTAATTTATGAAAACGGGGTATCTATGAACATATGTGTATGCATTTATGTATATTTGTATATGTTAGTCATGATAAATTTTTAATAAAAGTAATTTATAGAATGAATTTAATATAAAATTTATATACCAATATTTGACCGATTGAAGTGATGATATACCCTTCCCCACGTTGTCTATGCATTAAATTTCACTTAATTTTCACTCAAAACTTTGATCTTTTTATAAAAAATAGAACTAGTTTTTCAAAACTCCACTTTTTTTATTTAAATAATTAAATTTATTAAAATATTAGCTATAAGATATTTTTTATTTAATTATTAATATTTCAACTATTAATTATTTAACAAACGATTTATTCAATTATGAATTATTAAAATATTATAAATAACACACTATTATTTAAATATTATTTATGAAAATATTAAAAGAATTCATAATTTAATTAATAATAGTTTTTAATCAATTTCTCCAAAATAACAACATTACGAATTTTAAAATCTCAAAGGCTTAAAAACATTTTCTTTCGAGATTTTTAAAATTTTCAACTTTTGATTTACGCATTTTCTTTTAGAAAACTATTATTAATTAAATTATAAATTATACGAATATTAGTTGTAAAAACATGTTAGTTCTTGTTAATATGAATTTTTCACAATAAAATTTTTTTGTTTTTTTTTTTCAAATAATATTTAACAAAAATATTTATTTACAATATTTTATTTATTACAATTTCTAAATTATTAAAAATAATTTAGACAAATTTTTTAACCTTTGCACGAAAATGCATCCACTTTCCATCATGCGGTTTTTAGTAAAGAAAAAATGTCCCTCCAAAATTCTGTTCGATTATTGAGAAGACAATTGATAACAAGAATCACAAAAAAAAATTTCAATGCACGCGAAATACCTGAGAGCAGTGATCAGATGTTCTCTTATTATCTCTGATGTGCAGTATATGTGCATGTGTATATGGGCGAATGCATAATCAGATTTAGTTAGTTTCGTTTTCATTAACAGTAACTGTTCTGTGGGCGAGAATTGATAACCAAATGTGATCTCTTCAATGAAATTAGTCGATGCATGATATAAGAGCGCCACTGAAGCAGGTTTTGGTGGGATCAGATGTGCTGATCGAATTCTCTTTTAGTTACGTGCTTGGACCAATATTTTGTGTGCTCTTATTTGGGGTTAATTCTTTAACAAATTGCAGAGTACCGATTATACGCTTATTAGCGCCGATCGACCTATTAAAGTGCTCTTTTTAATTTTTGTAATTTTACTTGTTTTGAGAATAATTTTTTTGCTTCGATTTTAAAATACAAAAAATTAATAATAATTTTTATAATGTAAAAAAATATGTTATTTATAATTATTAAATTCCATTTTGTGTAATAACTTAACCTTTGAGTAAAAATTAAAATTTAATATAAAAAATATGAAAAGTGATTTTTAATGTTATGCTCAAATAACATTAAAAATCACTTTTCATATTTTGAAAAGTGGCTGTATTCTAATAAACGAGTAAGTACTGCATTATATTTTATGCTATTTTGAAAATTAACTTTATTAATATTATTATATTGTAATTTATGCAAACAAATTTAAATTATGTATTATTTCAAATATTTTTAATCAAAAATATTGGTTTTTGTTGAAAAACTGTTCGTTTTAAATGCAAATTGGTAATTCATTAAAACTATTTTATTCCATATTATTTTTCTATTAAGAAAAGTATTTTAAATTCTAATTTGAGTATTTTTGTGTAAAAAACTGTCATATTAGAAAATGGGTCTTTTTTATAATCATAGTTTTTTAAAAACTTTTGTTAAATATTGTGTGGCTTTTTTATCTATCATAAAATAATAGTTTTCATTTTGATTATATGCTTTTGATAGCATATTCGGAAATGATCTTTCTAATTATACCAATATTAATTTTTAAATACTCATATTTTAGTATAATTATAGAAACAATATAGTAATAGTAACAAAAATTTCATAAAAACCTTAAAAAAAGTTTGCCGGAAAAAATACGATTTTTGCCAAAGGTTTTTGATTTCAAAAATTTTCATATATTGTAAATTTTCGAAATTTTAAAAATGCGGCAATTTTAATAAATTAATTTGTTTGAATTGAGTACTTCTCTACCATTTTCGAATTTTCTCGATAAATTCCAAAACAAAACAAAAAAAATTTGAAAATTTCAGGCTATATGTATGTGGACAAAGTTGAATATTGGAAGTGACTAAATATTTTCAAAGGTGTGATATTTTTTATTAATTTGTATTGCTATTATCCAAAGGCCACTCAACTTTAATTCCAAATTTGGGGTCATATAATTACTGCAATGTTAACGGATCTTATTAGAAGAAATCGCATTTGATATATTGTGAGGGAACAAACAAGCTACTCGTACCAATATGCCCATATATCCTATAGAAAATTTTTTATGTTTTTTTTTTGAATAAGAAATAGTATAATACATTTTAAATAGGACAATATTAGTAAGGCATAACTATATTAACAATTAACAGTAAGGCCTATATTGACTTGAATAATTAAAAATTTATTTTTAATTATTCAAGTCAATATAGGCCTTACTGCCGTAATTAT
Source organism: Atherix ibis (assembly GCA_958298945.1). Classification (NCBI taxonomy): domain Eukaryota; kingdom Metazoa; phylum Arthropoda; class Insecta; order Diptera; family Athericidae; genus Atherix; species Atherix ibis. Next base: position 80,510,213 of record OY282607.1, read on the forward strand.
TTCAATATTATCGTAGGTAAAGATTTTAGTAGAACTGATTTGCACATGATTTAGTATAAATTTCTTAACTAGACAAGCTAAAGAAATATTATTATTTTAGCTTAGAATTATTTTTTCGCAATTAAAAAATTACTTTTTTTTGTATTTTAATAATAGTAAAAAAATGTTAAATATAAATCAAAATTTTGATGTAAAATTTAAGAAAAGGTTAATTTTTACTGAAAGTTTATGAATAAATTAAGTGGGATGAGACATTGTTTTTAATTTAACAATATTCTTGTAATTTTTATAGAAGTTAAAATGTAAATAATATGCTAAACTAAAGATTTTGTTCTTTTATTCTATGGAGCAATTATTAGAAGTATATTCTTGGGCCTAACAGTTGGAGATCATTTGAATTATAGGTTGGTCAATAGTCTGTTTGTCCATTATTGTCTACATATTGTTGATTAGTTTTCCATAAAACACGGGCAATTATTTTTTTTTTTTAAATTTTAATATCATCTACAAGAAGACTTTTTAACGAAAATACAAGGATCTGAAGACGTGTAGAGGAAAACACCCACTGATATTTTCTTACAATCAGCATGATTTTTTTTTATATCTTGAGTCAATGATAGGGTAGAAGTGGACAGTTTTATTGCTTAAGGATTAGGAGGCTGACATAGATGCGTATGGAATTTTTTGTAATGAGAATGGAATATTTAGTTCACGTTTAATAACACTGTTCTATACATAAAAAGGAGTATTGACAATTTTTCGAAGAATTCGAAATTGTAAGTTTTAGATTCGATGGAAATTGAAATGCTTAGTCGAACCTTACAGTTCGAGTCCTTATACCCATATCGATTTAGTTCCGAGTTATTTATTGTGATGCAAAAGTTATGACCGTTTTTTACAAGATTTGTATTATTTATTTAATCAATTATATAATTTCCATCCGCTCTTATAACCTTCTCCCATCTTCCTATCAACTTATTAATACCGTTAGTGTAAAATTCTGTGGATTTTGATGCGAAAATTGTAGTAAGGGATGTTTTTACCTGCTCTATTGTATCAAATTTTTTATCATTAAAAAAAATTTGCAGTAATTAGAATAAATTAAAATCGGAAGGAGGAAGATCTGGAGAATATGGTGGATTCTTGATAACATCCCAATTCAACTCATTTAGCTTGTATTGGGTCATCATAGCCACATGTGGTCGCGCGTTGTCGTGATGAAATACTACCCTTTTCTGTTTACCAATTCTGGTCTATCCTTTTGAAGGGCGATGTTCAATACGTTCTGCTGTAATTGTCTGATTGCGTTCCAAGAGTTCAAAATACACAATACCCTTACAATCCCACCAAACACAAAGCATAACTTTTTTTTGATGGATTTCGGCTTTGGAAGTTATTAATGGGGCTTGTCCAGGTATAGCCCAATGTCTTTTTCTTGTCACGTTGTTGTACACGACCCATTTCCCATGTTTTTGTCTCGCACTCAAAGCAACACACGTTGAAACACGATCCAATAAATTGGCAGCCGACAATTGATTAGGTATCCAAACGTCGTACCGCGAAACCATCCCCATACGCTTTAAATGTCTTAATACGGTTGTTTGGTTGACATCCCCACACGATGATGGCATCGACGCGATCTCCCTGTGGTTAGACGTGGTTTGGTGTCAATTATGACTTTTAACTTGTCGTCATCAGACTTCAATGGCCGCCCGGTACGTGGTTTATCAATTAGTGAAAAATCCCCAGATCGGAATTTTGTAAACCATCTTCGTACCTGTCGAACTTTGAAGACATCTGCTCCATACACTTCGCAAACGTTTTTGGTTGCCACACTCGCGGTATTGTCTTTACGGAATTCATAAAGTATACAATGACGTAAATGCACTTTATCGACCGACATTTTGAAAAAATACAAGGGCTCTTCACTGTACTCTAGCCAGACCAAAACTGAATAGAAAGTAGAGGGAAAGCATCCTTTATACAATGGAATCATTTAAAAGAAGATACTATTCATAATTTCTGAAGAAACAATTTTTTTACCTAGGATTATTAAAAACGGTCATAACTCAATATAATCTTTCAATCTGCATAAATATATTAGTACCTAATTACCGATAGCGAATAATTCATTTTGCCCTGTGGCTCCTTAAAATTGATATTACAGTCATCAGCTGTTTGACCTTCGGTGTGAAAATTTATTATAATATTATATTACGCCGGAAAGGATAGTATGAACTAGTCTTTTAATTCACTTGGTTAGATTTCAATAAAAAGAAATTAACATTATTTATGAAGAACCTTACTCATTTAAATTTTATATATTTATTTAACATATATAAAGGACACAATACAAAATGGAAATCGCTTAAAATGCCAAAATATAATCACCTAAATTTGATTAAATTGGCTAGCCATGCATTATTCCTTGCAACAACTCACAGTTTATTCAATATTTAAGTATTATTCGACTTTTAATCACTGAACATCCTTATTTTAGCTTTAATTCATAAAAAGAAAACAATTTTTTAATGGAATATCCTTTTTATATTTACAATATATGTGTATATGTTAAAATATAAAAATAATAAATTATAAATTAAAAGCTATACATTTTTAAACTCAATTAATTAATTTTAAATGTTCACTATAAAATACTATACAAATTGATATTCTATAATACCATCATTTTATATTGTAACCTTTCAACCTCTACAACCTTTCTAACCTTTGATAATCAATTAACTTAATTATTTCAATTGAATAATAATGGACCATTTATTAATATAATGAATACGAAATTAACTTTTGACTAATTTAGCTGAGAATTTATTTTATAGTATGCCATTTTAACATTTATCTATACCATTTAAGAAAGTTTGATTTTAAAGAGTATTTATTTATTACTTTTAATAAACCTAAAATAATCTATATTTCCTTGTTTGGTAATTATTATATAACCCCTAGCACATAAATATTATAAAATCGATATATATGATAATTTGTTGACATAGTAAAGTAGGCCACTATTAAAAGATCCTAGATAGATATCTGCTTGATAACAAACATTATATTTTTAATAGGAGCAACATATCAAAATAAAGCAAAATAATAAAATTGTATTATTTCTGTTTAGATAACATATATTAAACGAGCAAATATTTCCTTATACACATTACATTTTTTAAAGAAATTGTTCTTTAATATCTGGAATAATATTGAAGGTAGTTTATAAGGTACGAGGGTCGTTCAATAAGTCCTTAGAAAATCCAAGAAATTGCGCTCGTAGTGTCGGTAAAGAGCATTATCGACAGGAAAGCTGTCAAAATTTCAGCTCAATCCATAGCGTAGGTCAATTTCTATCGTCGATTAAAGTTAACGACATTTATTTGTGCATACGAGGGTCGTTCAATAAGTCCTTAGAAAAAGATAGAAATTGACCTACGCTATGGATTGAGCTGAAATTTTGACAGCTTTCCTGTCGATAATCTTCTTTTCTATAAATTATATTAAAAAATATAATTTTTTTATATTTCAACATAATAATAAGCTCTATAAACTTTTCCAACCGTTTTTCCAAAATTTTTATCCCGTCCAAAAAATAGGATTTTGGAAGTTCTGCAAAATACTCATCCGTTTGAGCAATGACGTCCTCGTTGAAAGTGAACCGTCATCCGCCAAGCCATTTCTTCAGATTGGGGAAAAGAAAATAGTCGCTCGGGGCCAAATCTGGTGAATAAGCGGGATGCTGCAACAATTCCATTCTCAATTCCACAATTTTGGCCATGGAAACAGCGCAGGTGTGCACACGCGCATTGTCCTGATGCAAGAGGATTTTTTTCTTCTTCAGATGGGGGCGTTTCTCTTTGATTTCCTCGCTCAACCGTTGCAATAACGACGCGTAATACGCTCCTGTTATTGTTTTTCCTTTTTCCAAGTAGTCGATAAAAATGATGCCCTGCGAATCCCAAAAGACCGTGGCCATCACCTTGCCGGCCGATGGCACAGTTTTTGCATTCTTCGGAGCCCGTTCACCCTTGAAAATCCACTGTGATGACTGTCTCTTCGTTTCTGGAGTGTAGTAGTGTATCCAGGTTTCGTCCACAGTGACATATCGACGAAGGAATTCGGCAGGATTGCGATGAAAGAGTGCCAACATAGCCTCAGAGTCCACTACACGATTGCGCTTATTCTCCTCTGAGAAATTTTTTTCACAGACAATTTTTTATGCAAAATTGAAGCGACTGTACCTTGTGATATGCCCGTGGCCTCAACTAATTCACGCACTTTAATTCGCCGATCGTTCAAAATCAGATCGTAGACACCTCAACTGGGCGTCCTGAACGATGTTCATCTTTTGTGGATGAACGGCCACGTTTAAATTCATTCACCCAATTGTAAACCGTCGCAAACACAGGTGCAGATGTGCCATGAACTGCATCCAACTCGGCTTTGCTTTCTTTCGGGTTGAAGCCTTTCAAATGGAGATGTTTGATGACAGCCCTAAACTCGCTTTTTTCCATTGTTATGCACAAATAAATGTCGTTAACTTTAATCGACGATAGAAATTGACCTACGCTATGGATTGAGCTGAAATTTTGACAGCTTTCCTGTCGATAATGCTCTTTACCGACACTACGAGCGCAATTTCTTGGATTTTCTAAGGACTTATTGAACGACCCTCGTACCTTATAAACTACCTTCAATATTATTCCAGATATTAAAGAACAATTTCTTTAAAAAATGTAATGTGTATAAGGAAATATTTGCTCGTTTAATATATGTTATCTAAACAGAAATAATACAATTTTATTATTTTGCTTTATTTTGATATGTTGCTCCTATTAAAAATATAATGTTTGTTATCAAGCAGATATCTATCTAGGATCTTTTAATAGTGGCCTACTTTACTATGTCAACAAATTATCATATATATCGATTTTATAATATTTATGTGCTAGGGGTTATATAATAATTACCAAACAAGGAAATATAGATTATTTTAGGTTTATTAAAAGTAATAAATAAATACTCTTTAAAATCAAACTTTCTTAAATGGTATAGATAAATGTTAAAATGGCATACTATAAAATAAATTCTCAGCTAAATTAGTCAAAAGTTAATTTCGTATTCATTATATTAATAAATGGTCCATTATTATTCAATTGAAATAATTAAGTTAATTGATTATCAAAGGTTAGAAAGGTTGTAGAGGTTGAAAGGTTACAATATAAAATGATGGTATTATAGAATATCAATTTGTATAGTATTTTATAGTGAACATTTAAAATTAATTAATTGAGTTTAAAAATGTATAGCTTTTAATTTATAATTTATTATTTTTATATTTTAACATATACACATATATTGTAAATATAAAAAGGATATTCCATTAAAAAATTGTTTTCTTTTTATGAATTAAAGCTAAAATAAGGATGTTCAGTGATTAAAAGTCGAATAATACTTAAATATTGAATAAACTGTGAGTTGTTGCAAGGAATAATGCATGGCTAGCCAATTTAATCAAATTTAGGTGATTATATTTTGGCATTTTAAGCGATTTCCATTTTGTATTGTGTCCTTTATATATGTTAAATAAATATATAAAATTTAAATGAGTAAGGTTCTTCATAAATAATGTTAATTTCTTTTTATTGAAATCTAACCAAGTGAATTAAAATACTAGTTCATACTATCCTTTCCGGCGTAATATAATATTATAATAAATTTTCACACCGAAGGTCAAACAGCTGATGACTGTAATATCAATTTTAAGGAGCCACAGGGCAAAATGAATTATTCGCTATCGGTAATTAGGTACTAATATATTTATGCAGATTGAAAGATTATATTGAGTTATGACCGTTTTTAATAATCCTAGGTAAAAAAATTGTTTCTTCAGAAATTATGAATAGTATCTTCTTTTAAATGATTCCATTGTATAAAGGATGCTTTCCCTCTACTTTCTATTCAGTTTTGGTCTGGCTAGAGTACAGTGAAGAGCCCTTGTATTTTTTCAAAATGTCGGTCGATAAAGTGCATTTACGTCATTGTATACTTTATGAATTCCGTAAAGACAATACCGCGAGTGTGGCAACCAAAAACGTTTGCGAAGTGTATGGAGCAGATGTCTTCAAAGTTCGACAGGTACGAAGATGGTTTACAAAATTCCGATCTGGGGATTTTTCACTAATTGATAAACCACGTACCGGGCGGCCATTGAAGTCTGATGACGACAAGTTAAAAGTCATAATTGACACCAAACCACGTCTAACCACAGGGAGATCGCGTCGATGCCATCATCGTGTGGGGATGTCAACCAAACAACCGTATTAAGACATTTAAAGCGTATGGGGATGGTTTCGCGGTACGACGTTTGGATACCTAATCAATTGTCGGCTGCCAATTTATTGGATCGTGTTTCAACGTGTGTTGCTTTGAGTGCGAGACAAAAACATGGGAAATGGGTCGTGTACAACAACGTGACAAGAAAAAGACATTGGGCTATACCTGGACAAGCCCCATTAATAACTTCCAAAGCCGAAATCCATCAAAAAAAAGTTATGCTTTGTGTTTGGTGGGATTGTAAGGGTATTGTGTATTTTGAACTCTTGGAACGCAATCAGACAATTACAGCAGAACGTATTGAACATCGCCCTTCAAAAGGATAGACCAGAATTGGTAAACAGAAAAGGGTAGTATTTCATCACGACAACGCGCGACCACATGTGGCTATGATGACCCAATACAAGCTAAATGAGTTGAATTGGGATGTTATCAAGAATCCACCATATTCTCCAGATCTTCCTCCTTCCGATTTTAATTTATTCTAATTACTGCAAATTTTTTTTAATGATAAAAAATTTGATACAATAGAGCAGGTAAAAACATCCCTTACTACAATTTTCGCATCAAAATCCACAGAATTTTACACTAACGGTATTAATAAGTTGATAGGAAGATGGGAGAAGGTTATAAGAGCGGATGGAAATTATATAATTGATTAAATAAATAATACAAATCTTGTAAAAAACGGTCATAACTTTTGCATCACAATAAATAACTCGGAACTAAATCGATATGGGTATAAGGACTCGAACTGTAAGGTTCGACTAAGCATTTCAATTTCCATCGAATCTAAAACTTACAATTTCGAATTCTTCGAAAAATTGTCAATACTCCTTTTTATGTATAGAACAGTGTTATTAAACGTGAACTAAATATTCCATTCTCATTACAAAAAATTCCATACGCATCTATGTCAGCCTCCTAATCCTTAAGCAATAAAACTGTCCACTTCTACCCTATCATTGACTCAAGATATAAAAAAAAATCATGCTGATTGTAAGAAAATATCAGTGGGTGTTTTCCTCTACACGTCTTCAGATCCTTGTATTTTCGTTAAAAAGTCTTCTTGTAGATGATATTAAAATTTAAAAAAAAAAAATAATTGCCCGTGTTTTATGGAAAACTAATCAACAATATGTAGACAATAATGGACAAACAGACTATTGACCAACCTATAATTCAAATGATCTCCAACTGTTAGGCCCAAGAATATACTTCTAATAATTGCTCCATAGAATAAAAGAACAAAATCTTTAGTTTAGCATATTATTTACATTTTAACTTCTATAAAAATTACAAGAATATTGTTAAATTAAAAACAATGTCTCATCCCACTTAATTTATTCATAAACTTTCAGTAAAAATTAACCTTTTCTTAAATTTTACATCAAAATTTTGATTTATATTTAACATTTTTTTACTATTATTAAAATACAAAAAAAAGTAATTTTTTAATTGCGAAAAAATAATTCTAAGCTAAAATAATAATATTTCTTTAGCTTGTCTAGTTAAGAAATTTATACTAAATCATGTGCAAATCAGTTCTACTAAAATCTTTACCTACGATAATATTGAAATAATTACGGCAGTAAGGCCTATATTGACTTGAATAATTAAAAATAAATTTTTAATTATTCAAGTCAATATAGGCCTTACTGTTAATTGTTAATATAGTTATGCCTTACTAATATTGTCCTATTTAAAATGTATTATACTATTTCTTATTCAAAAAAAAAACATAAAAAATTTTCTATAGGATATATGGGCATATTGGTACGAGTAGCTTGTTTGTTCCCTCACAATATATCAAATGCGATTTCTTCTAATAAGATCCGTTAACATTGCAGTAATTATATGACCCCAAATTTGGAATTAAAGTTGAGTGGCCTTTGGATAATAGCAATACAAATTAATAAAAAATATCACACCTTTGAAAATATTTAGTCACTTCCAATATTCAACTTTGTCCACATACATATAGCCTGAAATTTTCAAATTTTTTTTGTTTTGTTTTGGAATTTATCGAGAAAATTCGAAAATGGTAGAGAAGTACTCAATTCAAACAAATTAATTTATTAAAATTGCCGCATTTTTAAAATTTCGAAAATTTACAATATATGAAAATTTTTGAAATCAAAAACCTTTGGCAAAAATCGTATTTTTTCCGGCAAACTTTTTTTAAGGTTTTTATGAAATTTTTGTTACTATTACTATATTGTTTCTATAATTATACTAAAATATGAGTATTTAAAAATTAATATTGGTATAATTAGAAAGATCATTTCCGAATATGCTATCAAAAGCATATAATCAAAATGAAAACTATTATTTTATGATAGATAAAAAAGCCACACAATATTTAACAAAAGTTTTTAAAAAACTATGATTATAAAAAAGACCCATTTTCTAATATGACATTTTTTTACACAAAAATATTCAAATTAGAATTTAAAATTCTTTTCTTAATAGAAAAATAATATGGAATAAAATAGTTTTAATGAATTACCAATTTGCATTTAAAACGAACAGTTTTTCAACAAAAAACCAATATTTTTGATTAAAAATATTTGAAATAACACATAATTTAAATTTGTTTGCATAAATTACAATATAATAATATTAATAAAGTTAATTTTCAAAATAGCATAAAATATAATGCAGTACTTACTCGTTTATTAGAATACAGCCACTTTTCAAAATATGAAAAGTGATTTTTAATGTTATTTGAGCATAACATTAAAAATCACTTTTCATATTTTTTATATTAAATTTTAATTTTTACTCAAAGGTTAAGTTATTACACAAAATGGAATTTATTAATTATAAATAACATATTTTTTTACATTATAAAAATTATTATTAATTTTTTGTATTTTAAAATCGAAGAAAAAATGTTATTCTCAAAATAATTAAAATTACAAAAATTAAAAAGAGCACTTTAATAGGTCGATCGGCGCTAATAAGCGTATAATCGGTACTCTGCAATTTGTTAAAGAATTAACCCCAAATAAGAGCACACAAAATATTGGTCCAAGCACGTAACTAAAAGAGAATTCGATCAGCACATCTGATCCCACCAAAACCTGCTTCAGTGGCGCTCTTATATCATGCATCGACTAATTTCATTGAAGAGATCACATTTGGTTATCAATTCTCGCCCACAGAACAGTTACTGTTAATGAAAACGAAACTAACTAAATCTGATTATGCATTCGCCCATATACACATGCACATATACTGCACATCAGAGATAATAAGAGAACATCTGATCACTGCTCTCAGGTATTTCGCGTGCATTGAAATTTTTTTTTGTGATTTTTGTTATCAATTGTCTTCTCAATAATCGAACAGAATTTTGGAGGGACATTTTTTCTTTACTAAAAACCGCATGATGGAAAGTGGATGCATTTTCGTGCAAAGGTTAAAAAATTTGTCTAAATTATTTTTAATAATTTAGAAATTGTAATAAATAAAATATTGTAAATAAATATTTTTGTTAAATATTATTTGAAAAAAAAAAACAAAAAAATTTTATTGTGAAAAATTCATATTAACAAGAACTAACATGTTTTTACAACTAATATTCGTATAATTTATAATTTAATTAATAATAGTTTTCTAAATGAAAATGCGTAAATCAAAAGTTGAAAATTTTAAAAATCTCGAAAGAAAATGTTTTTAAGCCTTTGAGATTTTAAAATTCGTAATGTTGTTATTTTGGAGAAATTGATTAAAAACTATTATTAATTAAATTATGAATTCTTTTAATATTTTCATAAATAATATTTAAATAATAGTGTGTTATTTATAATATTTTAATAATTCATAATTGAATAATTCTTTTGTTAAATAATTAATAGTTGAAATATTAATAATTAAATAAAAAATATCTTATAGCTAATATTTTAATAAATTTAATTTTTTAAATAAAAAAAGTGGAGTTTTGAAAAACTAGTTCTATTTTTTATAAAAAGATCAAAGTTTTGAGTGAAAATTAAGTGAAATTTAATGCATAGACAACGTGGGGAAGGGTATATCATCACTACAATCGGTCAAATATTGGTATATAAATTTTACATTAAATTCATTCTATAAATTACTTTTATTAAAAATTTATTATGACTAACATATACAAATATACATAACTGCATATACATATGTTCATAGATACCCCGTTTTCATAAATTAATCGACGGAATATTTAGGGAGACTATACCATAAAAATTTGAAAAAAAAACAAAAAAATTAGATTAACAAAAAAATTAAATTGTCAGAAATTCAATTAAAAAAAAAGTTCATATTTACTAAAACTAATACTGAAGAAAATGTTTTAATAACTAATATTCGTATAGTTTATAATTTAATTAATAATAGTTTTCTAAAAGAAAATTCGTAAATCAAAAGTTGAAAATTTTAAAAATCTCGAAAGAAAATGTTTTTAAGCCTTTGAGATTTTAAAATTCGTAAAGTTGTTATTTTGGAGAAATTGATTAAAAACTATTATTAATTAAATTATGAATTCTTTTAATATTTTCATAAATAATATTTAAATAATAGTGTGTTATTTATAATTTTTTAATAATTCATAATTGAATAATTCTTTTGTTAAATAATTAATAGTTGAAATATTAATAATTAAATAAAAAATATCTTATAGCTAGAATTTTAATAAATTTAATTTTTTAAATAAAAAAAGTGGAGTTTTGAAAAACTAGTTCTATTTTTTATAAAAAGATCAAAGTTTTGAGTGAAAATTAAGTGAAATTTAATGCATAGACAACGTGGGGAAGGGGGATATCATCACTACAATCGGTCAAATATTGGTATATAAATTTTATATTAAATTCAGTCTATAAATTACTATTATTAAAAATTAATAATGACTAACATATACAAATATACATAACTGCATACACATATGTTCATAGATACCCCGTTTTCATAAATTAATCGACGGAATATTTAGGGAGACTATACCATAAAAATTTGAAAAAAAACCAAAAAAATTAGATTAACAAAAAAATTAAATTGTCAGAAATTCAATTATAAAAAATTCATATTTACTAAAACTAATACTGAAGAAAATGTTTTAATAACTAATATTCGTATAATTTATAATTTAATTAATAATAGTTTTCTAAAAGAAAATTCGTAAATCAAAAGTTGAAAATTTTAAAAATCTCGAAAGAAAATGTTTTTAAGCCTTTGAGATTTTAAAATTCGTAAAGTTGTTATTTTGGAGAAATTGATTAAAAACTATTATTAATTAAATTATGAATTCTTTTAATATTTTCATAAATAATATTTAAATAATAGTATGTTATTTATAATATTTTAATAATTCATAATTGAATAATTCTTTTGTTAAATAATTAATAGTTGAAATATTAATAATTAAATAAAAAATATCTTATAGCTAATATTTTAATAAATTTAATTTTTTAAATAAAAAAAGTGGAGTTTTGAAAAACTAGTTCTATTTTTTATAAAAAGATCAAAGTTTTGAGTGAAAATTAAGTGAAATTTCATGCATAGACAACGTGGGGAAGGGTATATCATCACTACAATCGGTCAAATATTGGTATATAAATTTTATATTAAATTCATTCTATAAATTACTTTTATTAAAAATTTATTATGACTAACATATACAAATATACATAACTGCATACACATATGTTCATAGATACCCCGTTTTCATAAATTAATCGACGGAATATTTAGGGAGATTATACCATAAAAATTTGAAAAAAAAAAACCAAAAAAATTAGATTAACAAAAAAATTAAATTGTCAGAAATTCAATTATAAAAAATTCATATTTACTAAAACTAATACTGAAGAAAATGTTTTAATAACTAATATTCCTATAATTTATAATTTAATTAATAATAGTTTTCTAAAAGAAAATTCGTAAATCAAAAGTTGAAAATTTTAAAAATCTCGAAAGAAAATGTTTTTAAGCCTTTGAGATTTTAAAATTCGTAAAGTTGTTATTTTGGAGAAATTGATTAAAAACTATTATTAATTAAATTATGAATTCTTTTAATATTTTCATAAATAATATTTAAATAATAGTGTGTTATTTATAATATTTTAATAATTCATAATTGAATAATTCTTTTGTTAAATAATTAATAGTTGAAATATTAATAATTAAATAAAAAATATCTTATAGCTAATATTTTAATAAATTTAATTTTTTAAATAAAAAAAGTGGAGTTTTGAAAAACTAGTTCTATTTTTTATAAAAAGATCAAAGTTTTGAGTGAAAATTAAGTGAAATTTAATGCATAGACAACGTGGGGAAGGGTATATCATCACTACAATCGGTCAAATATTGGTATATAAATTTTATATTAAATTCATTCTATAAATTACTTTTATTAAAAATTTATTATGACTAACATATACAAATATACATAACTGCATACACATATGTTCATAGATACCCCGTTTTCATAAATTAATCGACGGAATATTTAGGGAGATTATACCATAAAAATTTGAAAAAAAAAACCAAAAAAATTAGATTAACAAAAAAATTAAATTGTCAGAAATTCAATTATAAAAAATTCATATTTACTAAAACTAATACTGAAGAAAATGTTTTAATAACTAATATTCCTATAATTTATAATTTAATTAATAATAGTTTTCTAAAAGAAAATTCGTAAATCAAAAGTTGAAAATTTTAAAAATCTCGAAAGAAAATGTTTTTAAGCCTTTGAGATTTTAAAATTCGTAAAGTTGTTATTTTGGAGAAATTGATTAAAAACTATTATTAATTAAATTATGAATTCTTTTAATATTTTCATAAATAATATTTAAATAATAGTGTGTTATTTATAATATTTTAATAATTCATAATTGAATAAATCTTTTGTTAAATAATTAATAGTTGAAATATTAATAATTAAATAAAAAATATCTTATAGCTAATATTTTAATAAATTTAATTTTTTAAATAAAAAAAGTGGAGTTTTGAAAAACTAGTTCTATTTTTTATAAAAAGATCAAAGTTTTGAGTGAAAATTAAGTGAAATTTAATGCATAGACAACGTGGGGAAGGGGGATATCATCACTACAATCGGTCAAATATTGGTATATAAATTTTATATTAAATTCAGTCTATAAATTACTATTATTAAAAATTAATAATGACTAACATATACAAATATACATAACTGCATACACATATGTTCATAGATACCCCGTTTTCATAAATTAATCGACGGAATATTTAGGGAGACTATACCATAAAAATTTGAAAAAAAACCAAAAAAATTAGATTAACAAAAAAATTAAATTGTCAGAAATTCAATTATAAAAAATTCATATTTACTAAAACTAATACTGAAGAAAATGTTTTAATAACTAATATTCGTATAATTTATAATTTAATTAATAATAGTTTTCTAAAAGAAAATTCGTAAATCAAAAGTTGAAAATTTTAAAAATCTCGAAAGAAAATGTTTTTAAGCCTTTGAGATTTTAAAATTCGTAAAGTTGTTATTTTGGAGAAATTGATTAAAAACTATTATTAATTAAATTATTAATTCTTTTAATATTTTCATAAATAATATTTAAATAATAGTGTGTTATTTATAATATTTTAATAATTCATAATTGAATAATTCTTTTGTTAAATAATTAATAGTTGAAATATTAATAATTAAATAAAAAATATCTTATAGCTAATATTTTAATAAATTTAATTTTTTAAATAAAAAAAGTGGAGTTTTGAAAAACTAGTTCTATTTTTTATAAAAAGATCAAAGTTTTGAGTGAAAATTAAGTGAAATTTAATGCATAGACAACGTGGGGAAGGGGGATATCATCACTACAATCGGTCAAATATTGGTATATAAATTTTATATTAAATTCAGTCTATAAATTACTATTATTAAAAATTAATAATGACTAACATATACAAATATACATAACTGCATACACATATGTTCATAGATACCCCGTTTTCATAAATTAATCGACGGAATATTTAGGGAGACTATACCATAAAAATTTGAAAAAAAACCAAAAAAATTAGATTAACAAAAAAATTAAATTGTCAGAAATTCAATTATAAAAAATTCATATTTACTAAAACTAATACTGAAGAAAATGTTTTAATAACTAATATTCGTATAATTTATAATTTAATTAATAATAGTTTTCTAAAAGAAAATTCGTAAATCAAAAGTTGAAAATTTTAAAAATCTCGAAAGAAAATGTTTTTAAGCCTTTGAGATTTTAAAATTCGTAAAGTTGTTATTTTGGAGAAATTGATTAAAAACTATTATTAATTAAATTATGAATTCTTTTAATATTTTCATAAATAATATTTAAATAATAGTGTGTTATTTATAATTTTTTAATAATTCATAATTGAATAATTCTTTTGTTAAATAATTAATAGTTGAAATATTAATAATTAAATAAAAAATATCTTATAGCTAGAATTTTAATAAATTTAATTTTTTAAATAAAAAAAGTGGAGTTTTGAAAAACTAGTTCTATTTTTTATAAAAAGATCAAAGTTTTGAGTGAAAATTAAGTGAAATTTAATGCATAGACAACGTGGGGAAGGGGGATATCATCACTACAATCGGTCAAATATTGGTATATAAATTTTATATTAAATTCAGTCTATAAATTACTATTATTAAAAATTAATAATGACTAACATATACAAATATACATAACTGCATACACATATGTTCATAGATACCCCGTTTTCATAAATTAATCGACGGAATATTTAGGGAGACTATACCATAAAAATTTGAAAAAAAACCAAAAAAATTAGATTAACAAAAAAATTAAATTGTCAGAAATTCAATTATAAAAAATTCATATTTACTAAAACTAATACTGAAGAAAATGTTTTAATAACTAATATTCGTATAATTTATAATTTAATTAATAATAGTTTTCTAAAAGAAAATTCGTAAATCAAAAGTTGAAAATTTTAAAAATCTCGAAAGAAAATGTTTTTAAGCCTTTGAGATTTTAAAATTCGTAAAGTTGTTATTTTGGAGAAATTGATTAAAAACTATTATTAATTAAATTATGAATTCTTTTAATATTTTCATAAATAATATTTAAATAATAGTATGTTATTTATAATATTTTAATAATTCATAATTGAATAATTCTTTTGTTAAATAATTAATAGTTGAAATATTAATAATTAAATAAAAAATATCTTATAGCTAATATTTTAATAAATTTAATTTTTTAAATAAAAAAAGTGGAGTTTTGAAAAACTAGTTCTATTTTTTATAAAAAGATCAAAGTTTTGAGTGAAAATTAAGTGAAATTTCATGCATAGACAACGTGGGGAAGGGTATATCATCACTACAATCGGTCAAATATTGGTATATAAATTTTATATTAAATTCATTCTATAAATTACTTTTATTAAAAATTTATTATGACTAACATATACAAATATACATAACTGCATACACATATGTTCATAGATACCCCGTTTTCATAAATTAATCGACGGAATATTTAGGGAGATTATACCATAAAAATTTGAAAAAAAAAACCAAAAAAATTAGATTAACAAAAAAATTAAATTGTCAGAAATTCAATTATAAAAAATTCATATTTACTAAAACTAATACTGAAGAAAATGTTTTAATAACTAATATTCCTATAATTTATAATTTAATTAATAATAGTTTTCTAAAAGAAAATTCGTAAATCAAAAGTTGAAAATTTTAAAAATCTCGAAAGAAAATGTTTTTAAGCCTTTGAGATTTTAAAATTCGTAAAGTTGTTATTTTGGAGAAATTGATTAAAAACTATTATTAATTAAATTATGAATTCTTTTAATATTTTCATAAATAATATTTAAATAATAGTGTGTTATTTATAATATTTTAATAATTCATAATTGAATAATTCTTTTGTTAAATAATTAATAGTTGAAATATTAATAATTAAATAAAAAATATCTTATAGCTAATATTTTAATAAATTTAATTTTTTAAATAAAAAAAGTGGAGTTTTGAAAAACTAGTTCTATTTTTTATAAAAAGATCAAAGTTTTGAGTGAAAATTAAGTGAAATTTAATGCATAGACAACGTGGGGAAGGGTATATCATCACTACAATCGGTCAAATATTGGTATATAAATTTTATATTAAATTCATTCTATAAATTACTTTTATTAAAAATTTATTATGACTAACATATACAAATATACATAACTGCATACACATATGTTCATAGATACCCCGTTTTCATAAATTAATCGACGGAATATTTAGGGAGATTATACCATAAAAATTTGAAAAAAAAAACCAAAAAAATTAGATTAACAAAAAAATTAAATTGTCAGAAATTCAATTATAAAAAATTCATATTTACTAAAACTAATACTGAAGAAAATGTTTTAATAACTAATATTCCTATAATTTATAATTTAATTAATAATAGTTTTCTAAAAGAAAATTCGTAAATCAAAAGTTGAAAATTTTAAAAATCTCGAAAGAAAATGTTTTTAAGCCTTTGAGATTTTAAAATTCGTAAAGTTGTTATTTTGGAGAAATTGATTAAAAACTATTATTAATTAAATTATGAATTCTTTTAATATTTTCATAAATAATATTTAAATAATAGTGTGTTATTTATAATATTTTAATAATTCATAATTGAATAAATCTTTTGTTAAATAATTAATAGTTGAAATATTAATAATTAAATAAAAAATATCTTATAGCTAATATTTTAATAAATTTAATTTTTTAAATAAAAAAAGTGGAGTTTTGAAAAACTAGTTCTATTTTTTATAAAAAGATCAAAGTTTTGAGTGAAAATTAAGTGAAATTTAATGCATAGACAACGTGGGGAAGGGGGATATCATCACTACAATCGGTCAAATATTGGTATATAAATTTTATATTAAATTCAGTCTATAAATTACTATTATTAAAAATTAATAATGACTAACATATACAAATATACATAACTGCATACACATATGTTCATAGATACCCCGTTTTCATAAATTAATCGACGGAATATTTAGGGAGACTATACCATAAAAATTTGAAAAAAAACCAAAAAAATTAGATTAACAAAAAAATTAAATTGTCAGAAATTCAATTATAAAAAATTCATATTTACTAAAACTAATACTGAAGAAAATGTTTTAATAACTAATATTCGTATAATTTATAATTTAATTAATAATAGTTTTCTAAAAGAAAATTCGTAAATCAAAAGTTGAAAATTTTAAAAATCTCGAAAGAAAATGTTTTTAAGCCTTTGAGATTTTAAAATTCGTAAAGTTGTTATTTTGGAGAAATTGATTAAAAACTATTATTAATTAAATTATGAATTCTTTTAATATTTTCATAAATAATATTTAAATAATAGTATGTTATTTATAATATTTTAATAATTCATAATTGAATAATTCTTTTGTTAAATAATTAATAGTTGAAATATTAATAATTAAATAAAAAATATCTTATAGCTAATATTTTAATAAATTTAATTTTTTAAATAAAAAAAGTGGAGTTTTGAAAAACTAGTTCTATTTTTTATAAAAAGATCAAAGTTTTGAGTGAAAATTAAGTGAAATTTCATGCATAGACAACGTGGGGAAGGGTATATCATCACTACAATCGGTCAAATATTGGTATATAAATTTTATATTAAATTCATTCTATAAATTACTTTTATTAAAAATTTATTATGACTAACATATACAAATATACATAACTGCATACACATATGTTCATAGATACCCCGTTTTCATAAATTAATCGACGGAATATTTAGGGAGATTATACCATAAAAATTTGAAAAAAAAAACCAAAAAAATTAGATTAACAAAAAAATTAAATTGTCAGAAATTCAATTATAAAAAATTCATATTTACTAAAACTAATACTGAAGAAAATGTTTTAATAACTAATATTCCTATAATTTATAATTTAATTAATAATAGTTTTCTAAAAGAAAATTCGTAAATCAAAAGTTGAAAATTTTAAAAATCTCGAAAGAAAATGTTTTTAAGCCTTTGAGATTTTAAAATTCGTAAAGTTGTTATTTTGGAGAAATTGATTAAAAACTATTATTAATTAAATTATGAATTCTTTTAATATTTTCATAAATAATATTTAAATAATAGTGTGTTATTTATAATATTTTAATAATTCATAATTGAATAAATCTTTTGTTAAATAATTAATAGTTGAAATATTAATAATTAAATAAAAAATATCTTATAGCTAATATTTTAATAAATTTAATTTTTTAAATAAAAAAAGTGGAGTTTTGAAAAACTAGTTCTATTTTTTATAAAAAGATCAAAGTTTTGAGTGAAAATTAAGTGAAATTTAATGCATAGACAACGTGGGGAAGGGGGATATCATCACTACAATCGGTCAAATATTGGTATATAAATTTTATATTAAATTCAGTCTATAAATTACTATTATTAAAAATTAATAATGACTAACATATACAAATATACATAACTGCATACACATATGTTCATAGATACCCCGTTTTCATAAATTAATCGACGGAATATTTAGGGAGACTATACCATAAAAATTTGAAAAAAAACCAAAAAAATTAGATTAACAAAAAAATTAAATTGTCAGAAATTCAATTATAAAAAATTCATATTTACTAAAACTAATACTGAAGAAAATGTTTTAATAACTAATATTCGTATAATTTATAATTTAATTAATAATAGTTTTCTAAAAGAAAATTCGTAAATCAAAAGTTGAAAATTTTAAAAATCTCGAAAGAAAATGTTTTTAAGCCTTTGAGATTTTAAAATTCGTAAAGTTGTTATTTTGGAGAAATTGATTAAAAACTATTATTAATTAAATTATTAATTCTTTTAATATTTTCATAAATAATATTTAAATAATAGTGTGTTATTTATAATATTTTAATAATTCATAATTGAATAATTCTTTTGTTAAATAATTAATAGTTGAAATATTAATAATTAAATAAAAAATATCTTATAGCTAATATTTTAATAAATTTAATTTTTTAAATAAAAAAAGTGGAGTTTTGAAAAACTAGTTCTATTTTTTATAAAAAGATCAAAGTTTTGAGTGAAAATTAAGTGAAATTTAATGCATAGACAACGTGGGGAAGGGGGATATCATCACTACAATCGGTCAAATATTGGTATATAAATTTTATATTAAATTCAGTCTATAAATTACTATTATTAAAAATTAATAATGACTAACATATACAAATATACATAACTGCATACACATATGTTCATAGATACCCCGTTTTCATAAATTAATCGACGGAATATTTAGGGAGACTATACCATAAAAATTTGAAAAAAAACCAAAAAAATTAGATTAACAAAAAAATTAAATTGTCAGAAATTCAATTATAAAAAATTCATATTTACTAAAACTAATACTGAAGAAAATGTTTTAATAACTAATATTCGTATAATTTATAATTTAATTAATAATAGTTTTCTAAAAGAAAATTCGTAAATCAAAAGTTGAAAATTTTAAAAATCTCGAAAGAAAATGTTTTTAAGCCTTTGAGATTTTAAAATTCGTAAAGTTGTTATTTTGGAGAAATTGATTAAAAACTATTATTAATTAAATTATGAATTCTTTTAATATTTTCATAAATAATATTTAAATAATAGTGTGTTATTTATAATTTTTTAATAATTCATAATTGAATAATTCTTTTGTTAAATAATTAATAGTTGAAATATTAATAATTAAATAAAAAATATCTTATAGCTAGAATTTTAATAAATTTAATTTTTTAAATAAAAAAAGTGGAGTTTTGAAAAACTAGTTCTATTTTTTATAAAAAGATCAAAGTTTTGAGTGAAAATTAAGTGAAATTTAATGCATAGACAACGTGGGGAAGGGGGATATCATCACTACAATCGGTCAAATATTGGTATATAAATTTTATATTAAATTCAGTCTATAAATTACTATTATTAAAAATTAATAATGACTAACATATACAAATATACATAACTGCATACACATATGTTCATAGATACCCCGTTTTCATAAATTAATCGACGGAATATTTAGGGAGACTATACCATAAAAATTTGAAAAAAAACCAAAAAAATTAGATTAACAAAAAAATTAAATTGTCAGAAATTCAATTATAAAAAATTCATATTTACTAAAACTAATACTGAAGAAAATGTTTTAATAACTAATATTCGTATAATTTATAATTTAATTAATAATAGTTTTCTAAAAGAAAATTCGTAAATCAAAAGTTGAAAATTTTAAAAATCTCGAAAGAAAATGTTTTTAAGCCTTTGAGATTTTAAAATTCGTAAAGTTGTTATTTTGGAGAAATTGATTAAAAACTATTATTAATTAAATTATGAATTCTTTTAATATTTTCATAAATAATATTTAAATAATAGTATGTTATTTATAATATTTTAATAATTCATAATTGAATAATTCTTTTGTTAAATAATTAATAGTTGAAATATTAATAATTAAATAAAAAATATCTTATAGCTAATATTTTAATAAATTTAATTTTTTAAATAAAAAAAGTGGAGTTTTGAAAAACTAGTTCTATTTTTTATAAAAAGATCAAAGTTTTGAGTGAAAATTAAGTGAAATTTCATGCATAGACAACGTGGGGAAGGGTATATCATCACTACAATCGGTCAAATATTGGTATATAAATTTTATATTAAATTCATTCTATAAATTACTTTTATTAAAAATTTATTATGACTAACATATACAAATATACATAACTGCATACACATATGTTCATAGATACCCCGTTTTCATAAATTAATCGACGGAATATTTAGGGAGATTATACCATAAAAATTTGAAAAAAAAAACCAAAAAAATTAGATTAACAAAAAAATTAAATTGTCAGAAATTCAATTATAAAAAATTCATATTTACTAAAACTAATACTGAAGAAAATGTTTTAATAACTAATATTCCTATAATTTATAATTTAATTAATAATAGTTTTCTAAAAGAAAATTCGTAAATCAAAAGTTGAAAATTTTAAAAATCTCGAAAGAAAATGTTTTTAAGCCTTTGAGATTTTAAAATTCGTAAAGTTGTTATTTTGGAGAAATTGATTAAAAACTATTATTAATTAAATTATGAATTCTTTTAATATTTTCATAAATAATATTTAAATAATAGTGTGTTATTTATAATATTTTAATAATTCATAATTGAATAATTCTTTTGTTAAATAATTAATAGTTGAAATATTAATAATTAAATAAAAAATATCTTATAGCTAATATTTTAATAAATTTAATTTTTTAAATAAAAAAAGTGGAGTTTTGAAAAACTAGTTCTATTTTTTATAAAAAGATCAAAGTTTTGAGTGAAAATTAAGTGAAATTTAATGCATAGACAACGTGGGGAAGGGTATATCATCACTACAATCGGTCAAATATTGGTATATAAATTTTATATTAAATTCATTCTATAAATTACTTTTATTAAAAATTTATTATGACTAACATATACAAATATACATAACTGCATACACATATGTTCATAGATACCCCGTTTTCATAAATTAATCGACGGAATATTTAGGGAGATTATACCATAAAAATTTGAAAAAAAAAACCAAAAAAATTAGATTAACAAAAAAATTAAATTGTCAGAAATTCAATTATAAAAAATTCATATTTACTAAAACTAATACTGAAGAAAATGTTTTAATAACTAATATTCCTATAATTTATAATTTAATTAATAATAGTTTTCTAAAAGAAAATTCGTAAATCAAAAGTTGAAAATTTTAAAAATCTCGAAAGAAAATGTTTTTAAGCCTTTGAGATTTTAAAATTCGTAAAGTTGTTATTTTGGAGAAATTGATTAAAAACTATTATTAATTAAATTATGAATTCTTTTAATATTTTCATAAATAATATTTAAATAATAGTGTGTTATTTATAATATTTTAATAATTCATAATTGAATAAATCTTTTGTTAAATAATTAATAGTTGAAATATTAATAATTAAATAAAAAATATCTTATAGCTAATATTTTAATAAATTTAATTTTTTAAATAAAAAAAGTGGAGTTTTGAAAAACTAGTTCTATTTTTTATAAAAAGATCAAAGTTTTGAGTGAAAATTAAGTGAAATTTAATGCATAGACAACGTGGGGAAGGGGGATATCATCACTACAATCGGTCAAATATTGGTATATAAATTTTATATTAAATTCAGTCTATAAATTACTATTATTAAAAATTAATAATGACTAACATATACAAATATACATAACTGCATACACATATGTTCATAGATACCCCGTTTTCATAAATTAATCGACGGAATATTTAGGGAGACTATACCATAAAAATTTGAAAAAAAACCAAAAAAATTAGATTAACAAAAAAATTAAATTGTCAGAAATTCAATTATAAAAAATTCATATTTACTAAAACTAATACTGAAGAAAATGTTTTAATAACTAATATTCGTATAATTTATAATTTAATTAATAATAGTTTTCTAAAAGAAAATTCGTAAATCAAAAGTTGAAAATTTTAAAAATCTCGAAAGAAAATGTTTTTAAGCCTTTGAGATTTTAAAATTCGTAAAGTTGTTATTTTGGAGAAATTGATTAAAAACTATTATTAATTAAATTATGAATTCTTTTAATATTTTCATAAATAATATTTAAATAATAGTATGTTATTTATAATATTTTAATAATTCATAATTGAATAATTCTTTTGTTAAATAATTAATAGTTGAAATATTAATAATTAAATAAAAAATATCTTATAGCTAATATTTTAATAAATTTAATTTTTTAAATAAAAAAAGTGGAGTTTTGAAAAACTAGTTCTATTTTTTATAAAAAGATCAAAGTTTTGAGTGAAAATTAAGTGAAATTTCATGCATAGACAACGTGGGGAAGGGTATATCATCACTACAATCGGTCAAATATTGGTATATAAATTTTATATTAAATTCATTCTATAAATTACTTTTATTAAAAATTTATTATGACTAACATATACAAATATACATAACTGCATACACATATGTTCATAGATACCCCGTTTTCATAAATTAATCGACGGAATATTTAGGGAGATTATACCATAAAAATTTGAAAAAAAAAACCAAAAAAATTAGATTAACAAAAAAATTAAATTGTCAGAAATTCAATTATAAAAAATTCATATTTACTAAAACTAATACTGAAGAAAATGTTTTAATAACTAATATTCGTATAATTTATAATTTAATTAATAATAGTTTTCTAAAAGAAAATTCGTAAATCAAAAGTTGAAAATTTTAAAAATCTCGAAAGAAAATGTTTTTAAGCCTTTGAGATTTTAAAATTCGTAAAGTTGTTATTTTGGAGAAATTGATTAAAAACTATTATTAATTAAATTATGAATTCTTTTAATATTTTCATAAATAATATTTAAATAATAGTGTGTTATTTATAATATTTTAATAATTCATAATTGAATAATTCTTTTGTTAAATAATTAATAGTTGAAATATTAATAATTAAATAAAAAATATCTTATAGCTAATATTTTAATAAATTTAATTTTTTAAATAAAAAAAGTGGAGTTTTGAAAAACTAGTTCTATTTTTTATAAAAAGATCAAAGTTTTGAGTGAAAATTAAGTGAAATTTAATGCATAGACAACGTGGGGAAGGGTATATCATCACTACAATCGGTCAAATATTGGTATATAAATTTTATATTAAATTCATTCTATAAATTACTTTTATTAAAAATTTATTATGACTAACATATACAAATATACATAACTGCATACACATATGTTCATAGATACCCCGTTTTCATAAATTAATCGACGGAATATTTAGGGAGATTATACCATAAAAATTTGAAAAAAAAAACCAAAAAAATTAGATTAACAAAAAAATTAAATTGTCAGAAATTCAATTATAAAAAATTCATATTTACTAAAACTAATACTGAAGAAAATGTTTTAATAACTAATATTCCTATAATTTATAATTTAATTAATAATAGTTTTCTAAAAGAAAATTCGTAAATCAAAAGTTGAAAATTTTAAAAATCTCGAAAGAAAATGTTTTTAAGCCTTTGAGATTTTAAAATTCGTAAAGTTGTTATTTTGGAGAAATTGATTAAAAACTATTATTAATTAAATTATGAATTCTTTTAATATTTTCATAAATAATATTTAAATAATAGTGTGTTATTTATAATATTTTAATAATTCATAATTGAATAAATCTTTTGTTAAATAATTAATAGTTGAAATATTAATAATTAAATAAAAAATATCTTATAGCTAATATTTTAATAAATTTAATTTTTTAAATAAAAAAAGTGGAGTTTTGAAAAACTAGTTCTATTTTTTATAAAAAGATCAAAGTTTTGAGTGAAAATTAAGTGAAATTTAATGCATAGACAACGTGGGGAAGGGGGATATCATCACTACAATCGGTCAAATATTGGTATATAAATTTTATATTAAATTCAGTCTATAAATTACTATTATTAAAAATTAATAATGACTAACATATACAAATATACATAACTGCATACACATATGTTCATAGATACCCCGTTTTCATAAATTAATCGACGGAATATTTAGGGAGACTATACCATAAAAATTTGAAAAAAAACCAAAAAAATTAGATTAACAAAAAAATTAAATTGTCAGAAATTCAATTATAAAAAATTCATATTTACTAAAACTAATACTGAAGAAAATGTTTTAATAACTAATATTCGTATAATTTATAATTTAATTAATAATAGTTTTCTAAAAGAAAATTCGTAAATCAAAAGTTGAAAATTTTAAAAATCTCGAAAGAAAATGTTTTTAAGCCTTTGAGATTTTAAAATTCGTAAAGTTGTTATTTTGGAGAAATTGATTAAAAACTATTATTAATTAAATTATTAATTCTTTTAATATTTTCATAAATAATATTTAAATAATAGTGTGTTATTTATAATATTTTAATAATTCATAATTGAATAATTCTTTTGTTAAATAATTAATAGTTGAAATATTAATAATTAAATAAAAAATATCTTATAGCTAATATTTTAATAAATTTAATTTTTTAAATAAAAAAAGTGGAGTTTTGAAAAACTAGTTCTATTTTTTATAAAAAGATCAAAGTTTTGAGTGAAAATTAAGTGAAATTTAATGCATAGACAACGTGGGGAAGGGGGATATCATCACTACAATCGGTCAAATATTGGTATATAAATTTTATATTAAATTCAGTCTATAAATTACTATTATTAAAAATTAATAATGACTAACATATACAAATATACATAACTGCATACACATATGTTCATAGATACCCCGTTTTCATAAATTAATCGACGGAATATTTAGGGAGACTATACCATAAAAATTTGAAAAAAAACCAAAAAAATTAGATTAACAAAAAAATTAAATTGTCAGAAATTCAATTATAAAAAATTCATATTTACTAAAACTAATACTGAAGAAAATGTTTTAATAACTAATATTCCTATAATTTATAATTTAATTAATAATAGTTTTCTAAAAGAAAATTCGTAAATCAAAAGTTGAAAATTTTAAAAATCTCGAAAGAAAATGTTTTTAAGCCTTTGAGATTTTAAAATTCGTAAAGTTGTTATTTTGGAGAAATTGATTAAAAACTATTATTAATTAAATTATGAATTCTTTTAATATTTTCATAAATAATATTTAAATAATAGTGTGTTATTTATAATATTTTAATAATTCATAATTGAATAAATCTTTTGTTAAATAATTAATAGTTGAAATATTAATAATTAAATAAAAAATATCTTATAGCTAATATTTTAATAAATTTAATTTTTTAAATAAAAAAGTGGAGTTTTGAAAAACTAGTTCTATTTTTTATAAAAAGATCAACGTTTTGAGTGAAAATTAAGTGAAATTTAATGCATAGACAACGTGGGGAAGGGGGATATCATCACTACAATCGGTCAAATATTGGTATATAAATTTTATATTAAATTCAGTCTATAAATTACTATTATTAAAAATTAATAATGACTAACATATACAAATATACATAAATGCATACACATATTTTCATAGATACCCCGTTTTCATAAATTAATCGACAGAATATTTAGGGAGACTATACCATAAAAATTTGAAAAAAAAAACCAAAAAAATTAGATTAACAAAAAAATTAAATTGTCAGAAATTCAATTATAAAAAATTCATGATACTAAAACTAATACTGAAGAAAATGTTTTAATAACTAATATTCGTATAATTTATAATTTAATTAATAATAGTTTTCTAAAAGAAAATTCATAAATCAAAAGTTGAAAATTTTAAAAATCTCGAAAGAAAATGTTTTTAAGCCTTTGAGATTTTAAAATTCGTAAAGTTGTTATTTTGGAGAAATTGATTAAAAACTATTATTAATTAAATTATGAATTCTTTTAATATTTTCATAAATAATATTTAAATAATAGTGTGTTATTTATAATATTTTAATAATTCATAATTGAATAAATCTTTTGTTAAATAATTAATAGTTGAAATATTAATAATTAAATAAAAAATATCTTATAGCTAATATTTTAATAAATTTAATTTTTTAAATAAAAAAAGTGGAGTTTTGAAAAACTAGTTCTATTTTTTATAAAAAGATCAAAGTTTTGAGTGAAAATTAAGTGAAATTTAATGCATAGACAACGTGGGGAAGGGTATATCATCACTACAATCGGTCAAATATTGGTATATAAATTTTATATTAAATTCAGTCTATAAATTACTATTATTAAAAATTAATAATGACTAACATATACAAATATACATAAATGCATACACATATTTTCATAGATACCCCGTTTTCATAAATTAATCGACAGAATATTTAGGGAGACTATACCATAAAAATTTGAAAAAAAAAACCAAAAAAATTAGATTAACAAAAAAATTAAATTGTCAGAAATTCAATTATAAAAAATTCATGATACTAAAACTAATACTGAAGAAAATGTTTTAATAACTAATATTCGTATAATTTATAATTTAATTAATAATAGTTTTCTAAAAGAAAATTCATAAATCAAAAGTTGAAAATTTTAAAAATCTCGAAAGAAAATGTTTTTAAGCCTTTGAGATTTTAAAATTCGTAAAGTTGTTATTTTGGAGAAATTGATTAAAAACTATTATTAATTAAATTATGAATTCTTTTAATATTTTCATAAATAATATTTAAATAATAGTGTGTTATTTATAATATTTTAATAATTCATAATTGAATAAATCTTTTGTTAAATAATTAATAGTTGAAATATTAATAATTAAATAAAAAATATCTTATAGCTAATATTTTAATAAATTTAATTTTTTAAATAAAAAAGTGGAGTTTTGAAAAACTAGTTCTATTTTTTATAAAAAGATCAACGTTTTGAGTGAAAATTAAGTGAAATTTAATGCATAGACAACGTGGGGAAGGGGGATATCATCACTACAATCGGTCAAATATTGGTATATAAATTTTATATTAAATTCAGTCTATAAATTACTATTATTAAAAATTAATAATGACTAACATATACAAATATACATAAATGCATACACATATTTTCATAGATACCCCGTTTTCATAAATTAATCGACAGAATATTTAGGGAGACTATACCATAAAAATTTGAAAAAAAAACCAAAAAAATTAGATTAACAAAAAAATTAAATTGTCAGAAATTCAATTATAAAAAATTCATGATACTAAAACTAATACTGAAGAAAATGTTTTAATAACTAATATTCGTATAATTTATAATTTAATTAATAATAGTTTTCTAAAAGAAAATTCGTAAATCAAAAGTTGAAAATTTTAAAAATCTCGAAAGAAAATGTTTTTAAGCCTTTGAGATTTTAAAATTCGTAAAGTTGTTATTTTGGAGAAATTGATTAAAAACTATTATTAATTAAATTATGAATTCTTTTAATATTTTCATAAATAATATTTAAATAATAGTGTGTTATTTATAATATTTTAATAATTCATAATTGAATAAATCTTTTGTTAAATAATTAATAGTTGAAATATTAATAATTAAATAAAAAATATCTTATGGCTAACATTTTAATAAATTTAATTATTTAAATAAAAAAAGTGGAGTTTTGAAAAACTAGTTCTATTTTTTATAAAAAGATCAAAGTTTTGAGTGAAAATTAAGTGAAATTTAATGCATAGACAACGTGGGGAAGGGGGATATCATCACTACAATCGGTCAAATATTGGTATATAAATTTTATATTAAATTCAGTCTATAAATTACTATTATTAAAAATTAATAATGACTAACATATACAAATATACATAACTGCATACACATATGTTCATAGATACCCCGTTTTCATAAATTAATCGACGGAATATTTAGGGAGACTATACCATAAAAATTTGAAAAAAAACCAAAAAAATTAGATTAACAAAAAAATTAAATTGTCAGAAATTCAATTATAAAAAATTCATATTTACTAAAACTAATACTGAAGAAAATGTTTTAATAACTAATATTCGTATAATTTATAATTTAATTAATAATAGTTTTCTAAAAGAAAATTCGTAAATCAAAAGTTGAAAATTTTAAAAATCTCGAAAGAAAATGTTTTTAAGCCTTTGAGATTTTAAAATTCGTAAAGTTGTTATTTTGGAGAAATTGATTAAAAACTATTATTAATTAAATTATGAATTCTTTTAATATTTTCATAAATAATATTTAAATAATAGTGTGTTATTTATAATATTTTAATAATTCATAATTGAATAATTCTTTTGTTAAATAATTAATAGTTGAAATATTAATAATTAAATAAAAAATATCTTATAGCTAATATTTTAATAAATTTAATTTTTTAAATAAAAAAAGTGGAGTTTTGAAAAACTAGTTCTATTTTTTATAAAAAGATCAAAGTTTTGAGTGAAAATTAAGTGAAATTTAATGCATAGACAACGTGGGGAAGGGGGATATCATCACTACAATCGGTCAAATATTGGTATATAAATTTTATATTAAATTCAGTCTATAAATTACTATTATTAAAAATTAATAATGACTAACATATACAAATATACATAAATGCATACACATATGTTCATAGATACCCCGTTTTCATAAATTAATCGACGGAATACCTGGATAGGCCCTTACCGTATATGTATACGCAATTTTGTGTACAAATTTTTACTAGGGGGATATGACTGTCAAAATTTTTTATGTAGACATGACACCCACTGCCATCTATGTCTTGTAATGGAAATTTATTTAATTGCAAAACCATAATTTTTATTTATTTTAATTCACTTACTGGAAACAAAAATACAATTTAAATACAACGATAGGTCATTTTTATTTTTTGTACAATCTTTTGAAACGAAATGGAATTCTATTTTAGGTTCATTATACATTTCGTAAATATCAATCAATTATGAAGCGCCTTAATTTTGTAGACTTTCGGAGAGTTTGAAAACTTTAATTCTTCATGAAAGTGGAGACTTGGGGGTTAGCTTTGTCATTTGTGAATCCGATGTTGACAGTTCAATGTTTACCATAAAATAGTACAGTGCCGGTGTATATAAAGTGTGTGTAAGAAAGTTTAAGGGACCGAATTTTTCTGTCTATTTTCCATTGCTGTTTTCATTGTGTTATAATAAATAAAGTTTATTCTTCGGTAAGCTTATTATTTAAATAAATTTGTTTTGATTGCCCTATTAGACCATATTATATTGTTTTCTTTTTTCTTAGAATATTAGTTATTAATTTTTTAAGTACATTAAATTTTTCATATTGTAATTTAGTTTTAAAGCATTTCCTTTAATGTTGTATACGATTAACATCTTATTGTGCACATAATTGCTTTCATATAATCAAATAACTTGCAATTCATATTTTTATATACTATTCCTCACTTTAAAAATTCTGTTTTAATAAATAATATACAGTGAAATAAATAAAATGAAAATACATAATAAATAAATAAATATTTAAAAATGGAATACTGTGTTTTATTGCATATTTACAAAACTAATTCCATCAAACAAGACCCGCAATATTAAAAAATCTGCTTCTTTACGCATACGTGTATGTGTAAATGATATCACACATGAAAAATGGTTTTAAACGAACCGCTTTAATCGCATACTGAACTTTTAAATTGGCCCCCAATGATTTACGCCGTTTCTGTTGTATTGCATGTGTGTGCGTTCTATGAATGTATTGCCAACAAAATTTGGACAGAATTTTTGTGTAGAGGCCTATCCAGTACTTCTTTCATCTAAGGATGACGCAATGTACAGTAACACGCTGTGTTACGGACACTCGTTTTACGTACACTTGTACTTCGTACATCTCATTTTTGTCCCCATTTGCCCATTATACGTACAATGATTCACACTTACGTACAAGTAAATTTTTTCTGGTTTTGAGGAATGGTTTAACAAATATTTTACGGCTAAAGTTAAGGAATATTGTAGAAGCAGAAAAATACCGTATAAAATTTTATTAGTTATCGACAATGCTCCCGGTCATCCGCAAAATTTAGGCAACGATAATATTCGAGTTGAATTTTTATCTCTAAACACCACATCTATCCTTCAACCCATGGACCAGTATGTTATCGCGCCATTTAAACTGAACTATTTAAAAAAAACATTCAGTAATATAATTGCTGCAATTGACAGTAAAGAAGGTTCAGGCAGGGAAGTTTTAAAAAAAGTTTGGGCGGAATACAATATTTTAAATTGCATAAAAACAATTCGAGACACCTGTAATGATATTTCAGTTTCTAAAATGAAAGAGGCCTGGAATAAATTATTTCCGCAGCAGACAAAAGATAGGGAAGATTGAGAAGATAATAACGCTGAAATCATTTGCAATACTATAGATATAGCGCAACATCTACAGTTAGAAGTAGATTCAAATGATGTAGTTGAACTTATATGTTAGCATCCTACGATGAACCTCTCAACAATGAAGATCTTTTAGAATTAAATGAACAGATACAACCTGAAAATTTAGTATGCAATGTCGTAGAAAAATCCACTTAATCTGAAGGACTAACATCCAAAATTTTATCAGATGCCTTCCAATGTTTTTAAATTGGAATGGCTCTTCTTGAAAAATACGATCCAGATTTTGAGAGGAGTTTAAAGGTTAACAAAGACATTATGGACGCATATTCCTGTCATTCAGTATTATACAGGGAAATGAAAATACATAGTAAACATAGTTCTTTAAAAGATTTTTTTGCTACAAAAAACAATATCACCTAGCTCAAAATCAAAAGAAAATCGTAATTTGGCATCCACTTCAGGAAGTCCCAAGACTTTTCAATAAGTTTTATCTACATCTCCTGACCCACCAGCAAAAAAGCGTTTAGCGTTTGATTACACCACTTATTGCCTGGTATGCAGCTCGAGCGAAGATAAATTTTAACGCGATCTCCACTACTCTCTCATTTAGCGCAGCTAAACGAGAGTGAAACACAAACGTCAAAATTTAGCTAGCATTTATCTTTTATTATTGTTCCGTGCATTTAATTGTAGCGAAAACCAAAGTGAAATCGCGTGGAGACTTGTCAATGGAGACTTTGTTTTCACTCTCGAGCTGCGTACTGCCCGGCGAAATCGTGAGCTAAATTTTTCGTTTTCGATTTAGCTAGCTAAAAATCGTATGAAAATTTATCTTAGCTCGAGCTGCATACCAGGCTTATGAAGATGATACATCATTCTCTACGTCATCGAGCAATTAAATTTGAATTACAGCATTATACCAATTGAATTCTATATTTAAATATGTAGTACATATTGTTGAATTTTGAAGTTTATGTTTATTTTTTAGGTTTTGTTTAATATGTATATGAATTTGTTTTTTGTTTTTTTTTAATACATGTTAAATATAGCATAAAAAAATATAGACGTATAAAATAAAAGTGTAAAACTACATACGTATATCCCTCTTTTTCTTTTTATTTATATACTTATTGTTTTAGTTTGTTTCAAACGCAGTAGATTCGCTTTACGTACATTTTTGTTTTACGTACACGCTCCGGTCCCAAAGTGTACGAAAGTGCGGGGTATTACTAACACCCCTGGAACATTTTGTTTTAAATAGCTTATAAATCCACGATAACGTCCAACCATGGCAGGTGCTCCAAACAAACAAATGAGAGTGTGTGTTGGAAATTCTTCAAAAAACACGCAGCTGTACAGTTGTGGATTTCTTATTATATTTTCTTAATTGATCTTTCAAAGTGGTAACATATTGTATGTTAATAATAAAATACATACGTAATATGTATGTACAGTTGTCTTTTTTTAGTTTTTTTCCGAAAACATTCCATAATCCGAACTTTTCGCTAATCCGAACTTCTCCTTGCAGCAATTAGTTCGGATTACGGATATTGCACTGTAATTATAATACCGATTGCTAAAACTTTGAAAAAGAAACTATTGAGGAGTATTCGTGTAATTTTGCATAATTTGAATATTAAATTACTAATAACTGAAGTCATGATCGGCGTAATTTATCTATCTTTGCTAAGTACGAGTACAAAACTAAAATTTAATAAAAAATAATGTACTAACATTTCTCCGGCACTATAATTTGTGTGATAAACTACCAGTTTATATTTTTTTTAAATATTTTCTTAGCACTTTCCTTTTCAAGATTCAGGAAACAAATAAACGTATTTGTCTCAGATTCGTATTTATAGAGTGACGAATTGAACAAGTCAGTGCAAGTCCGCGAAGCTGTGAGACAAAAATTGACAAGAATTTTTACTGCGCGTATGCTTGTAACAAGAGGCGTTTTCCATTGGACCAATTTTGCTACTACTCGATAGTTGTAGCTGTCATTATCTACTCTACCTCGAACAAACGAGCACATTGAACTGGGATATTCGCATACAATTTACGTTAGGTGGATTCTAGTTGCTAAAGTGAAAACAAATAGTTTTGCGGGTTCGTTGGTTTATTGTTTATGTGTGAATAAACTCAGTTTTTCTTGTTTATGTGTGAGTAAACTTAATATTGTTGTTGACTATTTAGAGATTATATTTTACTTCTGTCAGTAAATTTTGCGGTCCATTGTGTATCTACTCACAAGTACTTCTAGCTACTCGCAGATACTCTTGCT
The DNA here is from genome assembly GCA_958298945.1 of Atherix ibis. NCBI lineage: Eukaryota > Metazoa > Arthropoda > Insecta > Diptera > Athericidae > Atherix > Atherix ibis. The sequence goes on from OY282607.1 coordinate 80,543,748, forward strand.
CGTACAAATGAGTAGTTCGCATGAGTAGTTACGCATACAATTTATGGTAGGGGATTTTAATTCCCAAACTGAAAATAGATGGCTTAGCGGGTTCGTTGGTTATGTTGAAGAGTCATATTTTTTTCAGTATTGTTTGTTTGAATAAACTCAGTTTTTATTGTTTATGCGTGAGCAAACTCAGTATTGTTGCTGACTATTTTGAGGTTATGTATCTACTAGTGCTATAAATTTGGCTTTCCTTTGGTTATCTACCGAGTAGTAGCAAAATTGGTCCAAAGGAAAACGCCTAAGATGATACTGGTACATCATTATGTGCAGGTTTTTACAAGTTCAAAATGTATTACGACCACAAAGCGAATGCCTACATCCTACAACTTACATAATTTTATAAACATATATAATAAATTTTTTACTTGATAGGTACTTTTATAAATAATGTATATGTCTTTATATTATAAGATAGTATAATGTAAGTAAATAGATACTATCAGTGTATGTTGAGATCCACTATCGTGGACCCCCATCTTCATTTCATGGACCCCAAGTTTTTTTCGCTGACGTACACCCCTTGCAGGTTGTCATAGACCCCTGGGGGTCGATATATACCACTTTGGGAATCACTGATTTAAAACGTCTAATGGCAGTGATCGAGCAAAGGTTGGCCGATCTCCATGCAAGCAAGTTAAAAGAAAGTAGTCTAAACCTTGAAGAACTTGATGATGATATGAATGGGAGGAGTATTGCGGAAATTAATTTTATAAGTCCCGATTCGCCAGCTTACAAAGCAGTATGAATCGATTGTTTTAATTATGTGTATTCGACACTAAAGACTATTTTTGTAGGGTTTAAAAGTCGGAGATGAAATTATTGAATTCGGACATATAAATAAAAGCAATTTTCAGACGTTACTACAAATAGGAGAGTTCGTTGCAAGCCGAAGAAATTTGACAATCCCTCTTAAAAACAAACGTGGTGAAAAGACATATGATCTTCCTATTATACCTTCAATATGGCCTGGGCGAGGTTTATAAGGATGTAATATTATAAAAACAGAAATAAAATAAACATTATATTGTTAGATATTTCCCCCTTTTTTTAAAGTACTACGAATAATACAAACTTTTATTTTGAATAATTTAAAATGTCGGTATCTTCAAAGCATATTTCCATATAAAACTAAGTTTGTATGTAATATAATATTTATATTATTATATTATCATAATAGTCGGTAATGCGTGGTATTTTAATATTTAAAAAAAAACTTTGGTAAACACCCTGTAAATGCGTGATGGCTGAAATTAGAATTTCAAAGTTATGCTGTATTAATTAATTTATTTATTAAAAAATATTTTGTGTTTAAATTTCACACAAACGATACTGAGTTTATTCACACAAACGATACTGAAAAAATATGACTCTTCAACATAACCAACGAACCCGCTAAGCCATCTATTTTCAGTTTGGGCATTAAAATCCCCTACCATAAATTGTATGCGTAACTACTTATGCGAACTACTCATTTGTACGAGCAAGAGTATCTGCGAGTAGCTAGAAGTACTTGTGAGTAGAAACACAATGGAACGCAAAATTTACTGAGAGAAGTAAAATATAACCTCAAAATAGTCAAAAACAATACTGAGGTTACTCACACATAAACAAGAAAAACTGAGTTTATTCACACAAACAATACTGACAAATATATGACTCTTCAACATAACCAACGAACCGCTAAGCCATCTATTTTCAGTTTGGGAATTAAAATACCCTACCATAAATTATATGCGTAACTTCTCATGCGAACTACTCATTTGTACGAGCAAGAGTATCTGCGAGTAGCTAGAAGTACTTGTGAGTGGATGCACAATGGAACGCAAAATTAACTGACAGAAGTAAAATATAACCTCAAAATACTCAACAACAATACTGAGTTTACTCACACATAAAAAATAAAAACTGAGTTTATTCACACAAACAAAACTGACAAAAATATGGCTCGTTAACATAACTAACGAACACACTAAGCCATCTATTTTCATTTTGGGAACTAAAATCGCCCTACCGTAAGTTGTATGCGTAACTACTCATGCGAACTACTCATTTGTATGAGCAAGAGTATCTGCGAGTAGCTAGAAGTACTTGTGAGTAGCAAAATTTTCCCAATGGAATACAGCCATTATTGGAGTATGGCGCTGAGTATGGCAGGTTTGTATATAGAGAAGTGCAGATACAAGGTTAAAAAGCTTTTACTATGCTGTTTATATGTAATTTAACTTTTGATGCGCTCAAGAAAATAGTCATGTTAGTTTATGGTATTATTTATAAACGAATCGGTATTGTTTTAAAATAATACAATAGTAAAATAATTAATTATTTATAGAAAAAATATCTTAGATTATCAATTTTAAGATTTTTTCACTCGTATATAATTGCGATTTATTATGGAGCCAAAAACAACTACCTACCCACCTTAGGAACTATCAATTTCAAACGAAGAAAATTTCAAAATATTGAATAGTGTCCTTAATTTATCAAATTTTCGGAGGCATTCAAAATGAATATTTATTTTCTCTATATAAATGTGTTTGTATATTTACTTAATTTATTGTTGATACTGTTTTAAATGATAAATTATCTCAGCACATTTTTATATTTAATATTGTTTATTCAATTATGTAAAAAAGGGGAAAAAAAAACCAAATCGATATGTTATCATTTTATTATTATAACTTCTTCTTTGATATACTTATTTATTTGATATAAAACTTATTTACAATTCATATGCAATATTCTTTTCTAAAAATAATATCGTGTCCTGTAACAATGGGTAAGTTATCCTTCGGACATAATTTGATCTCTAATGGCTTCTCTACTGATGAAATATGAACATAGTCAATATACAGTCGTGGTGAGGACAATATTCTCCAAGTTAAAGGATTAAGTAAATTTGTTCTATACTCCCACATTATATTGGCACTATCAATATTCGTTCCAATGTCTGATCCATAAATAATACTCGTATAGTGATGATCTGGTTCGAATAATCTTTTTTTTATATATATGAAAAAAAAAAAATTATTATATATTATTTATTAATATAAATGTGTATGTAATACTGTACATAGGATTATTAGAAAATATCATTGTATCGGTTTTATGACTGTTATTTGATTGTAATTCTATTGAAACTACTCCTACTTCTCCGCCATGTATTATACTATCTTCTGATGATGAAATTTTGATCGTTATCTTATTATGTATTCCTAAAATATTGAAAATTTGAATGATAATAGATATTTATATTTTAATATATACAATATACCACAAAATGGTGATGAACTTAAAGTCATTAAATACATTACTATCGTCTCACTGCTAGTAATTATTCCTTTTTTTAATAAATCATTATAATTAATTATACTACGAATTCCCAATTGTATACAATAGTGTCCTTCTGAGTCGCATTCAGAACAAGTTCCTAATTTAAAACTCTGCAGAATTTATGTTCACATTTATATATATTATACAATACAAACATACTATTAAACATTGTCTTACTTCATAAGAATCACACATTATAGCTGTAAACATGCAATTAGAATAAACGCTTTCTGTAAAGATCTGGTAGCTTCGTATATGATTACAACTTAAAAAATGTGTCACACCTTCTAAAAATGAATTGTTTTGGCTAACATATTCATCAAAATCGCTATTGCAACCAGGTTGATTATAGCCACCATTTGGATAAAAGTCTACATGTCCTATTGGCTTTATCATTCCAAGTCCTTGAAATAATTATAGTTAATTTTCAAAAGTCTTATATATCAAATATGAATAATCAATTAACACCTCCTTTAATAAAAGGTGTAGCATCCGTATGAATAACATCGACAAATTTCGCATCAGACATATCAAGCCTTACTATAGGTTCTGTCCCTCCGAAAAGTGGCTCTGCAGGATCAAGGCCAGTTATTCGCCCTAGTTTCAAGCCAAAATCTCTTTGCAATACATAACCTGTATATCCAGAAATATGTGATCCTAATGAATGTCCGATAACATGCACTTTATCCAAGTTCATCAACTTCAATTCCGACTGATTTATCAAAAGAGAATACTTTATAAATATTTTCCGAACCAATATATATATATATATATATTTATATATAGTTATAATTACGTATAAATAAAATAAAATATGTGCAGTAACCGCTCCGACTATTCTAGTATTGGCAGCAGCTTGAGCATATGGTGGATTAGATCCATTACGCCAATCAACAACAATTACACTGGCGGTCTTTTCTAAATCTTGACTGATTAAAGCTTCCATCATATTTTTTATCTAATTAATATTATAAAAATATTATAAATATAATTGATTAGACCAAATATTTAATTATATACTTACCCATATTTTATCACTGCTATCGATAAATCCATGAATTATAAAGTAAATATTCCCATATGGATTAATACCAAGCGTATCAATCTTTTCTCTTTCGTTGATATTTATAAATTTTGGTAAATCATAAATATTCTGTATAGTAAAAACAGCAAATTTTATTTGCAATTTTGAAGGATCTTCAGGATATAATGTTATTTGACGAGTATTGGTAGACCATGGTGGATTTATTGTAAAGCAACCGTATATCCCATAACATTTTCCAATATTTGAATCTATAGGGAATTGTACAAATTTGAAAGATTATATTTACTAAGATCGTCGGCATCAATTTATAAAAAATAAAAAATAAAAAAATACTATTTCTTAATAATTTATTAAGTAATGTGTTAGGCTACAACATTCGAGGTGTAGCAGAAAAGCAATGAGACTCATCCTATAGGTTATATGTTATAGTGCTTCCTTGACGTGTAGTAAAAGTTTCACCCTCGTCAGTTAAAAATTAAATTACATTTGCGGTTAAGCTTGGTAAATTTTCGAGTTTAACTTACGAAACGTATGGGGACCATTGCTTATCGAGGACAAGAGTTGTTCGATGCCAAAATGCATTTTTCGTCAACCGAGAAGCAATAGAAGACGAATCTCGGTCAGGGAGGCCTTCAAAATCGAAAACTGATAAAATTGTGGAATGTCGGAAAACTCTTGTAAGATCATACCGTCAATCAACATTTTAGCTCTTTTAAATGCTCAGAAAAGACACTCTTGATGTCAGATTATGCTATACTATGACAACTCTGTCATTTTTTAAATGACGCCATTTTGATTCTGTCAATAACATTCAAAAGAGAGCAACCGAAAACTGAAGGTGATTTTACAAATCTTGGACACATTTTTATTTTGAAAGTGGCGCTAGTCCACCTTAAGTTAAAATTATTTTTTGCTGAGTATATTACGACACAATTTAACTCCGATAAAAATAGTACTGGTATCATTGCCGATTTAAATTGTTAGGTTGCAAGTAAGTTTTACGTGAGTTTTTAGTAAATACTCAGCAAAGTCGGTGTGTTTTTATTTTAGCCTCTGCAATGCATCTGAAAGTGAAACTGGTAGGTAATAATAAAATATTTTAAAAAAATTTTGGGTAATAATGATAAATAACATCTCCATTTTCAAGTTTATATCAGTAATAAAAGCAGAATTTTCAAATCAGCATCTGAATATAAAGGCAATTTGAACAAAAATGATTGACAGAAAAATAGTTGAAGTATCGAGTTTGACAAAAGATGAAGATGGTGCTTTAGAGGAACACGGCGAAGAAAACAAGGTTACTCATACCCATTTCTCCGCTAGGTTTTTTTTGCGAACCTAACAAGGTTTGTTTGCTAGACTATACAAGATCGTTGTAATCTAGTCTGTTTGCTAGTCCATACAAGGTCGGTGCAAATCTCACTGTATGAAGATGGGAAATTTTGTAGCTTCTGTTTGAATTTTTGGTTTTTTTTCGCGTAAGTATCTTTAGTGAAGAAAAATAATTCAAGCCTTTTGGCTAAGATAAATCCTTTTTGTAACTTTTTTAAGGTAAAAGTGTTAAATTCGCATTTTTCATCAAAGCTGTTCAGTCCTCCTTTCTATTTCAATCAAATCTTAGTGCAAGATAATTTCCTATAATTTTACTTTATTTTCTGTCTATATATTGGTATAAATACAATTACACTTTGTGTACCACATTCACATTATCAGGAATCCCCAAACTTTGACTGAATTTTATTTATGATTCCGGGAGATGGCACTACAGCAATTTCATTAAGGTAGAACATAATACCGACGATAATGACAAATGATTTTACCGTCGAATTGAAATAAGAATAAAATATAAATAATAAACTAATCAGATGACATTTCTATACTCATTGCAATTGTGTTCAATTAATGCATTAATTTTTGACAGCAATTAAAGTTGTCGTATGTTGTTGTAATTGGAATTGTATTTTGAGACATTATGATAGGAACAAAATTGCGACTAAAACTGAAAACTCCATCCAGTCGAACCTATTAAAATTTTAAAACTTTCACAATATTAAGGAATGCACCACTCTCATCCGACTGTTTTATCGTCGAAATAGATCTTGCTTTAATTTTGCAGTTGTAGTTCAAGTACTGCCATACATTGTATTGTTTTTTAATGTAGCAGGCTTGTTGTTTGACAATTTAAATTTAATTAGAAATAAGTTAAGTGAATACATTTCTATTTAATTGGTTAATTTAGACTAAATTCGGCAGTTTTTGACAAAATTTGCAGTTGAGTTTTCCTATAGGTTGCCACGTTATAGGAGGATTTTCGTAATTTTCCTATCGTGTAAGAGTGAAACTGTATTGTAGCATACCATGTTATAGAAGAGATACCTGTACTTTTTATCAGGAGAAAGCCGGCCTAACCTTTAAGCAGAATTGTTCCAGCTCATTCCACAAATTCCTACTAAGGAGAATATAACACTTATTAACAAAGTAGATAACAAGGGCATTTCACCGGTAATCCTTAAATAAATTAAACATATAATTAGTTAAAATATAACTACAAAAAAAACTTCGGGATATGATCGCATCACTGCCCAGGTCAAATAAGAGCTATCGGCAGTAAATCTACTTCTAGTACTAGAAGATCGGTGGTTATCCTTGTATATAAACGAGAGAAAAAATACGTAAATCAATCATCCGATATCTTTACTACCCATAATGTTAAAGATATTCGAAAGGCTAATATTAAATAAATTGTGACTTGTTATCAAAAAAAGAAAACTCATCCTAACCCATCAATTTCGCTTCAGACCTTAACACTCTATCTAGATCAGATCAATCGAATTACTTACGAGGTTGAAAATGGATTTGAGAAGAAAAAAGTATCCCCAGCAATTTTGCTGGATTTTGGGAATGTATTGGATAAGATCTGGAATAAAAGACTTAAAGAAAAGCTACATAGAGATCTACCGAAACAATTTTTCGAACTGCTAACATCATATATACAGAGAGGAAATTTAGAGTCAGATAAGGAAAGGAAATCAAAGCTGGGGTATTGGAAGAGACATTCCACGTCAAGTTGATGTATTATTGGCTACGTTTGCAGATGATACCGCAATAATAGCCACAGACACGTGCCTTATAAGAGCTACTATAAAGCTCTAGGTTGCACTAAATAACGTCAACGACTGGACTAAACGCTGGCAAAAAAAAAGTGTATTTAGCAATGATCAAACTATACCTAGGCATGACCCTACATGCTAAATTTAGGTGGAAAGAGCTTATTAAAATAAATGAAGAAAGAGCGCAACATCAAATATAGAAAATATTATTGACTGTTAGGACGAAACTCGGAACTAGTAGTACAGATAAAACTTCTTATCTACAAGCAAATAGTGAAGCCAGTATGGACCTATGGTATCCAGCTATAGGATTGTATAAGCAAATTGAATATTTTAATTATTGAAACTTTCCAAAATAAATTTCTTTGTGGCATAGTCAATGCGCCATAATCAGTGGTACGTACTTAACAGTGACTATTCCTATGTAAGAACCCTGAGATGGGAACGGTCCTTGATGTAAAGCAGCAACATACGTCGACTAAAAAGGACTAAGCTTCACAAATTAGTAGGGTTACCACTGCTAGGGTAATTATTTCCTCTAAATAATTGACCTAAACCAAGTTCCAAGCGCGATAATATTTAAAAAAAAAATAAAAGCAAAATTATTCATTTGTCGATCTAATTAAGATTGGTCATGGTAATGTCAAGTGAGGTATTTTTAATGTTTAAGAGTCCCACACTTCTAGAATTACGAGGAATATCTGCTAGTGTCTTTTGAGGTTTTCACCTACCCGTTTATGAGAAAAAAAATGTATAATTTCTACTGTAGTATTTAAGAACAGTTTTCTTTGTTATATGATACTTTGTATCAAAATTGCAAGAAATCCATTCTTCTATTATTCAAAAAAATGGACGCCCCACTTTCAAAATAAATCGCTCATTTATTATTTATATTAATTATAAAATCCCTAAGAAAAAAATCTTCGCAAGTTAATTTATACTTTTGGATTTAAATAAGCGTCAATCACTTTAAGGATTACGTATTCCTAAAAAGTGCATTCATTTATAAAAACCTACCTTAAGTTGTCCTAGGATTTTAGAAAAAATATTTTATTCATCTTATAGTATGAAATATTTTCTAAAAATCAATTCGAATTATATTCAAATAAAACTAATATTACAATTAATTAAAACGTTCTATTGATTATAAAAAGACAGTATTTATAAATAAATAAAGTTCAATAATTGACATAAATTTCACTAATTTTTTTATCGTCACACATTTTTTTTGTCCTAAATGTATCCTTAACTTGTTAAATATTAAATTTTCGCATTATTGCAGGGTGGTCCATCTAGCAATTGAATTTTGAACCACTATTTATTTGAAGTACTTGAGTGTTAAATGTCATCACGAATTGACAGATTGTTAGTTGAAATTCTGAATTTTACAAAATGGTAATCCATACGCTTAAAGAAAACAGGAAAATATTGAGAACTTACTTCCAAAGTGATGAGGTCAACTTGTGGATAAATTCGTGAAGCGATTTCGCGAAACTGGTTTGTTGGTTGCCAAAGCAACTCCTTCCCGCTCTAATACAGTGCGTACGATCGATAATATAGCCGTAGTTGCTGAAAATGTCCGTGATCATCCATCAACATCAACTCGTCACTGTTCTCAGGAATTGAACATTTCTCACACTGCTCTGTTGATAATTTTGCACAAAGACCTCGGTATGAAAGCTTACAAAGTTCAATTAGTCCAACAACAAAAGCCGCATGACCATCCGATGCGTTTTCGGTTTGCCCAATGTACCCGAGATCAATTTGCCGAAGATGAGAATTTTTACCGAAAAATCATCTTTTCGGATGAGGCCCATTTCCACCTCGGTGGGTATGTCAACAAACAAAATTGTTGTATCTGGGGCTCAGAAAATCCATACGTCACCATGGAAAAGCCGATGCATCCACAACGAGTCACAGTTTGGTGCGGATTTTGGACTGGAGGCATCATTGGCTCGTTTTTCTTCGAAAACTATGAAGGAGCCGCCGTTACGGTCAATGGTGAGCGCTATCGTGGCATGCTCAACGAATTTTTGTTTCCAAATTTTAAAGAGAATGGTATAGACGACAATCCAACTTTTTGGCACTGCTTTCGAAAACCGAATAATCAGCCGAAATGCTGATGTCAATTGGCCGCCTCGGAGCTGTGATTTGAGCCCGTTGGATTATTTTCTATGCGGAACCGTTAAGGATAAATTTTACGCAAGCCATCCAGAGACAATTGAGGCCTTGAAACACGAAATCAAAGTTGCCATTGAAGAGATACAGGCCTACACAATCGAAAATGTACTGAAAAATTGGGTCGAGTGAATGGGGTACTGTAAGGCCAGCCGTGGCAGTCATTTGTGTTTCATTGTTAAATTTCAAGTTACAATCTTTCTAATAAAATGGGAAATTTAAAAAAAATACACTAGTTTTTTATTTATTTACTTTTTAAAATGCAACTTTTAAATGTTCCACCGTGTATAATTTCATAGTATTTTTTTTATATATTACAATCTTAATAAGCAAAAAAAATCAAACATTATATAAGAACTAGAGTCTGTTTGTATAATACAAATCTTAGGATCTAAAGTTCAATAAATCAAAGTTTCTAAAAAAACCTACATTAAATAAATATATTTATAAATTATTGTTCATACATTTTATAAGCAATTACATTTATATAATATATATGTTTTTGTTTTAATATATATTTTTTTTTTTTTGGTTTAAAATTCATTTGATTGGTACAAAGTCTAATGTTAAAGTGCACATTAAATTTTTTTCTTACTTAATTTTTTTTTATTTCATGAAATTTTAAAAGGAAACACCAGCACTGAGATAAGTTCTAAGGTCATCATCATCGGTTAATAATGATTTTAGATGAATTTTTACATAAACCACATTAAATATATTTTTCCAGTCAAAAGCTTGATTTTCATAAAATTTGTTTGTTTGTTACGGTTTTGTCTGTTTTGTTGTTATTGTTTTTTGTTTTTTTTCTTCTGTTCATATCACTTATTTATTTTAACACTCACCATTAGTTTCTTTACCCATTTCTAAAGAAAAATTATTATTTAGAATGGTTTGATTTGTAAGAATAATCATTGCCTGGAATATTGCACCCGTACTTGTATTTGAAAATAACATTTTCACTTAATATAATTAATATACGATACTTTAGTGTTAATAAAAATGTTTCCTTAAATTCGTTTCACTCATAAATTAGGAATTTTCAAAACAATTAGAGTAAAAATAACATGAACTACGAAACAATCACCACAAATATGATGAACTACTGCGACATAGTGAATAAATACTGATTGCGTTTATCTCTGAATCACATCAATATTGAATAAAATGATGAGTTTCATTATTTGAAAATCTTTTAAATATACGTCAAAAAATACTTTTGGAGTTATTTGAAAGAAACTTTTTTATTTCTTAAAATATTTTTAAAATACTTTAATTGCTATAGTGTTTATGTTAAATGGTAAGAACTAGTTAATCCGAGTTTCTTTGCAAACATCAGCAAATAATTTAATCAGATTATAAATTTTTATTAAAAAACTATTTAAAAATAATTATATATAAAAAATATAGTCGTACTCTACTCGTACTTTACTATGATTGATTTTTCATTTTATAAACAATCATTAAATTATTATTAACAATTATAAGAATAATAAAATAATAATAAATTAAATGTTATATTTTAATAATAATAATATATAAAGTAATAAAATTTATAATAATTGTACGAGTAATTTATTGTTTTTGATTTATCACCCACATACACATACTATCGAATACAGTGGCTTATCCACGCCGGATCTTCTGTGTCCAATTTGTGCTTCGATGAACATTTTATTTTATTGTATCTCAATATATTGCTATTATGCTTGAAATATAACATCATTTAAATGGCAGATATGAGATTTCTTGAAGGACTCAATCCTTTTGAGGTAATTTTTGATGACTTTTTCATACATTTAGTGCTTCAATTCATCCATTGCTGGATGTTGGCTTTTAAATGCTCTGAAATTTGAGAATTGACTGCATTAAAACGATCTTTTGCATAGTTTCATAAGAAAAAGTCCAACGTCGTCAAATCGCACGATCTTGGGGGCCAATTGACATCACGAAATCTCGAAATGACGCGTCCTGAGAACATTTCTTGTAAAAGTGAAAATTTTTTCGTATTATATGACTTGTTGAAACTGCGCATGGTCTAAATTTTTTGCGTTGTCCGGAAAGTAATTTGGTTTTTTTTTTATAAAAATGAAACAATTTTCTTATAGTGAATTAATATTTTATTCAATTAAATATTATCCAGCCTGATCCAATACACTTTCCCATCTTTTTGGCAGTAGCATGATTCCACGCTCATAAAATTTTTGTTCTTTGCTGGCAAAAAACTGATCCAACTGATTTTTGACATCCTCATTTGAATTAAACGTTTTACCGTCTAAAAATTTTTGTAGAGACTGGAGCAAATGATAATCGGAAGGTGTTATGTCTGGAGAGCGTGGTCGGTGTGGCAGTATATCCCATCCAAGCTCTAAAGGCTTTTGCCGAGTGGTCAAACTTGTATGTGGTTTCGCATTATCCTGTTCAAACACTATACCTTTCCTATTGACCTTTTTTCTTTAAGTGAATCATTCAATTTATCCAACTGATGACAGTACACTTCATAATTGATCGTTGTGTTGCTCGGTAGAAGCTCAAAATAAACGATTCCTTTGAAATCCCACTAAAGAGTGGGATACCTTTTTTGTATGAATATTGGCTTTCGAAGTGCTTTGAGCCGGTTCATATTTTCTACTCTAGATTATTTTGAGCCTTACATTGTTGTAGACAACCTATTTCTCGTCCCCAGTGATGATACGCTTCAAAAATGGATCATTTTCTTGGCGTTTAAGAAGCAAATCACAAACGTCAATTCGACGGCACAATTTCTTTCCGTAAGAAGATGAGGAACCCATATGTCGAGTTTTGAGGTTAAACCTAGTTGCTTCAAATGATCATGAACGATCGAATTCGATAAATTTAATCTCTCAGCAATCTCACGAGCTATTATTCGCCAGTTTGCATCAATTAATGCCTATATTGTGTCTTCATCAGCTTCAACTGACCTTCCAGAACGTGGTGCAGCTTCGAGATCAAAATTGCCGGATCGAAATTTTGCAAACCAGTAATTTTTTTTACTTGAAAGAAGACACATCTTCTCCATACACTTTGGGTTAATTTTTTTTTATTTTTTCTATAGTAAAGTTTTTCACTTTCCATATTTAAAAGGGTATCAACCAAAAACTACTATGCATAATCAATCGAATTTTTTCACAAGCAAGCCTTACTATGTCAGCTGTCAAAATACATATGATTATGTGGCTTAAGTATGAAGTTGGTTGTGAAAAAATACAATTAAGTACTCTCTTGTGAAAAAACGAAATTTTCCGGACAAACCAATTCATTTTCAAATTCAGGCAAAAAATTTCGGTTATCATGGCGCCGATAATTGATGGTAACGGTCTCTCAGTTTACATTTTCTTGTTCAGGTCAAAATGAGACAGTCACTTTTTAAGGATGCAATGTCTTGTCTATAGCCACTTTGGATTTTTCGAACTGTAATTTGACGTGTCCGCCATCCGAGAAATGAACCTCATCGCTGGAGAAAATTTTGTTCGAAAAATGGCCGAACGTTGTTAGGGCAGAATAACCGCTTTTATAGAAATGTTTTAAAATTTTAACGCGGTGTTCGGTGGTTAATAATAAAAGCAGTTCAGAATTCTTTTGTATTACTATTGTGAATGGCATATGTAATTAACAGCTATCAAACGACCGGTTTATACTCTCAGATTCAAATTAATGGATAGATCCCATAGTATTATATAATTTTTGTTTAATAGCGCGTATCATTTTAATAAATTTCTAAATTAAAACCGGTAAATTTTCTGCCAAATTAACTATGATCAATGCGGGATAACTAATAACAGTATTTGAATTACTTTCGGAATTAATTATAGTTTTCTATTGTATTTTGGCTATAAAAAAAATTAAAACAAAAATTTATGAAAAACAAAATTAATTTTTTTATTTTACAGAAAGTAAGCCAAATTCATAAACTTGAATTGATCAATTTATGTGTACACAACAAATGCACAGCTCTGTATAGTCTAGTTGAGGACTTTTGATTCTTTGATGTTTGTCGAGGCGATAATTGTGATAGGCGAAATTTTCTTATAAGAATTGTGGTGGTTGGAACTATACCGCAAAAGGGCTTTGTTTCGATCCAGCCTATCAGATCCTAAATTGCAAAAGGGTTGTGTTTTTATCCAGCCTTATCCAGGAAATTTATCATTGAACTAGTATCGTGGAACTAGTATCGTGGCTAGCTAGGTTTTTGGCTCTTCATAGCCAGATCATTATAGATGGTCAGGTTCCATTAATACTTGTTTCTAGTATCAGTAATAACCACGACGATTGCTAGACTCTAGCCATGGGCAAAAAACCAAACAGAATAATTGTCCAATAAAACTAAATCTCCAGAAGAAAATTGTCTGGTACTAAGGTAAGTACAATATATTTATAAAAAGAAAATAATTCGAAACTAGTTGAAGCTATCAGTTATCCAAATAAATCATGTATGTAAGTAAGAATGAAATAAATTCAATTTTTACCGGAATTTTTCCAAATATAATAATTTTACTATTGAGAGGGGGTGGCAAGAGAATGTTCATCATTATTCGACCATTATTATAAAAATGTGCGTAAAAACAATATGTATACTTCCACAAGTATTTTTTAGTTTTAAGCACTTGAGGACGTGAAATCTCATAAAAATTTAGTTGAATGAATAAATATAAATTATATATTTATTCAAATAGATAATTAGTTTTTACCGGCAACTCATCTGAAAAACGAAATTCGGGAATCTTTAGTTTCCACATAACTAAAAACTTTTTAACTAGACAATTATTATCTGTAAATATTTTGACAAATTAAATTATTTAAATTTATTATTTATATTAATAATAACTTTCATCATCTCATTTTTGATAATAATTTCACTTTTAAAACGACTTTAGACACAATATCAAAAAATTTATGTCTTACGAAATGTTTGTTTACATTCGATATGTCAAAACTACAAATTGAAGGATCCGCTCACCTTAGATTAAAGAATACCTGGTTAGGCCCTTACGTCAGATTTTTGTATTTGCTTACGCAATTTTCGGTCTAAATTATTGCAAAAGCGGCAAGAAATTGTAATGCTTGCATGCTTTTGGGAAGATTTTTTTATGTCGACATGACATCCACTGACATCGAGTTTTCGTAATAGAAATTTATTGAATTCGAAAAGCATAATTAATAGCTGTCTTCCATTGGGACAATTTTGCTACTCACAAGTACTTCTAGCTACTCGCAGCTACTCTTGTTAATACAAATGAGTAGATCCCATAAGTAGTTACGCATACAAATTACGGTAGGGAGATTTTAACCCTTTTTCATATGTGGTGTCATTTATGCGTAAATAAATAGATTTTTTTAATATTGCGGATTTTGTTGTTTGATGGAATTAGTTTTGGAAATTTGCAATAAAACACAATATTCTATTTTAAAATATTATTTATTTATTTATTTCACTATATATTAATTATTAAAACATAATTATAAAGTGGGGAAGAGTATATAAAAATATAAATTGCAAGTTATTTGATTATATGAAAACAATTATGTGCACAAATTTAAATCAATTTCAAAAATGCAAAATTAATTAAATCAGAGAATGTGATATTATGTTTATGTTGAAATAAAACCACACCGCAACTTAGTAAATATAAATTTTAATGTTAAAGAAGCATAAGTAGATACAAAAAGCTTAATAATAATATAAATGTATGTTTATGAATGGAAATGGTAATTTAAATAGGCATTGTGCATTTAAATTAAATTAAAAAATGAAGCATTAATGAAATAGAACATTACAACAAATTCGTTATAATATAGTAGTTAATCGTATACAACAATAAAGGAAATGCTTTAAAACTAAATTACAAGATGAAAAATTTAATGTACATAAATAATTAATAACTAATATTCTAAAAAAATTAAAACAATTTTATTTAGTAAATGCATTACAAAATGGTGTAATAGAGCAAGCAAAAGCACAAATGCAAAAAAATTATTTAAATAATAAAAAATTTATTGATTTTTATGCGTTATCCTACAAAAATGATTTCAATGCGTTATAATTTTGCAATTATTAATTTTGTGGTATTAAAACTTACCGCATGGATCTTTCATATACCAAATACGGAAGGAATAGCATTTCTTTCTAATCTGCTCCTGCTCGCTCCTACTTTAATGTCTGGTCTATGAAAGTGGAGCAAGCACACAACGTCCCGATTCCTGGGAATACCCGATGCTGTTGCCACAATCCACTTTTCCCGCAACCATTTATTTTGTGAGAACCTGTAAAGTTAACATATAAATATACGATTGTTTCATTTACTTTTTCAATTAAGAATTAAAAGAAATTAAAGTATTTTTTGAACTATTAAAAAAATTCGTTCCCTTTTAATAGCTTACCGAATATAATTTATTTAATGTAACACAATGGAAACAGTAATGGAAAACGAACTGAAAAATTTGCTCTCTTAAACTTTCTTACATACACTTTACGTACACCGGCAATAAACTATTTTCTGGTAAATATTGAACTGTCAACATCGCATTTGTTTACATTTATTGAATGACGAATTTTTCACTTTTTGACCACTTTTTGGATAAAATAAATCGCTAAAAGGCATTTATGCATATCACAAACTAAATTTTTGTTATTTTGTTTAGTAAAAATTAAAGTGTCAACTTACCGCAAGAAAGAAATTCCCGACTTATTCATTTCATCGTATGAGAAGCAATTATTGACAAAAAACTTCATTTTCTGAAATAAAAACTTCGTATTAAGTTTTATTAACAATATAATTATTTATAAAAATTCTTACTTTTTCTTAAATACTTCTATTTATATGAAAAAAAGCACTTTAATTTGCACTTTCCTATGTTCAAAAATGACAAGACAAGTTCAATAGGTTCGGTATGTTACCATTTTCATAGCGAATGGCGCATTTTAAAACTCTCCGAAAGTCTACAAAATTGAGGCGCCTTATATTTGATTTATATTTACGAAATAAATAATAAACCTAAAATAGAATTCCATTTCATATCAAAAGATTGTACAAAAAATAAAAATTGCTTATCGTTGTGTTTAAATTGTATTTTTGTTTCCAATAAGTGAATTAAAATGAATATAAATTATGATTTTGCAATTCAATAAATTTTTATTACGACAACAAGATGGCAATGGGTGTCATGTCGGCATAAAAAAATCTACACAAAAATACTTCTTAATTGCCATTTCTCGCCGCTTCGCAATAATTCGTACACAAAATTGAGTATACATATACGGTAAGGGCCTATCCAGGTATTATTTAATCTAAGTTTTGTTGGTTATGTAGAAGTGTCATATTTTTGATTTTATTGTTTATGTGTGAGTAAACTCAGTATTGTTGTTGATTCTATTGAGGTTATATTTTACTTCCGTCAGTAAATTTTGCGTTCCATGGGCAACTATTCACACGTACTTGTGAGTAGCAAAATTTTCCTAATGGAACTCAGCTATTTTATTTAATGTAATGTCTAAGCACATTAAGTGACTTCAATTTTTGCTGTATATATGTCTGGAATCTTAAATCCAATAATTCTTTTTGTGAGGTTAAATTAATTTGACGTTTCATTTGACAAGAATTCGTAAAAGTGGTTAAACAAATTTTTTATAAATTTATTTTAAACATTTTTATTTAAAATAAACTCTGCCAGTTGGTGTTGTAAATCAATAAAGTAGTACTATTGGGGAACGATGGATCCTAGTTCAAAAGAGTTACCAATAAATTCACCTTTAGCTAAATATCCTTTTAAATAATTTGTAGCTTTGCATAAATTTTTCGCAAATTAATTTTTTATAGGATGTTTTAATTATAGTAATATACCTTAATAATAGTACACATATGACAGGAGTGGTAAATTGACATGTATTTTATGTAAATCCATCGTGAAGTCGAATAATGTGTGGAAGGTTCATGTCAACACAAAACAGCACAGAGAAAACATTGCTGCTATAAGAAAATTAAAGCAAGAACAGAATTTGAGTGATGAAAAACCGCAAGAGAACTTAAATAGTACAAAGTTGAGTAAGGAGAAGATTCAGAATGGCGAGCATAGGAAAATTCCTTTAGTGCAAAAGGATAACAAATTACTAGTCAAAAATAGTACATTACCAAAGCCAATAACTCGAGAAGAATCTGGAACGAAACCCAGTATTCCCGATGAGTTAATTAGTAATGTCCCAACGAATAAACCAATTTGCAGTCAGGAACAGGCTGATAAGGTACCAGCGGGGTTCTTTGATGACCCAGTAAAAGAAGCAAAAGTTAGGAAGTTTGAAAACAAAGACATTGAAGTAGAATGGGAAAGATTTCAACGCGAGATCAAACAAGTTGCAACGGTGTCTAACGATATGCTTGCTGTAGAGCAAAATGAGGCAGTTACTGAAAATGAAATTAAAGAGCTCGATGAACAAATTGATAAATGGTCGCACGTTTTAAATTTAGAGAAAAAAAGAGAATTAGTTGTCCGGGATAGGAAGTATTCGACATTATCGAACGATGAATATGCTACAAGTAGTTCTAGTGAAGATGAGTTTAGTGAATTTCTTGATTGGAGAGTCAAAACCTCGCGTAAGCTAACCATACCATTGAGAAAAAATTGAATAATTCTCTTCATGCCTTTGTATGCCTGCAAATTAGCTACTCTGCAAGATCACAAATTCAACTCAGTATTGAACTGCCTACATGCATTTCATACCAACCACCGCTATAGTACGGAGATTTTTATTGACAGTTTGACTAACTGTAGAAAATTTTATTTACTTTCACAAATCGAAAAACATCATAGAAAGTATAAAAATGAATATAAATGTATATAAGAAGCGTAACTTATAAGTTTGTATAAGGAATAATTTTTGTATTTTCCAATATCCTCGGAAAAATTAGTAAAATAAGTAAGCTTACATTCGAAATATGTCCTTTTATTTAAATTAAACACAAATTGGTCTGATAATCTCAAGCATTTCAATGGTACGAAGTACTGTTATCGGAATGTTTATTTTATCAAATTTCCGGAATTTAAATAGCTTTTGTTCACTTAGTTTAATTTAAAAAAAAACCTCAAATTTAATTTGTTTAATGTTGTGAACTTTTTTGGCAGAAATTATATTTTTTGGTATTGTACTTCTTAATTAAAACTGTATTTTGCAACCTATATATTTGGACCAACCCTGTTGGTTCCACAATGTTGGCCGAGACTGTAAATTTATGTCTCGGCCAACATTGTGGAACGAATTTTTTAAAATTGATTCCTTATATTTCTCTGCTGTATTTTTTTTTGTCTGTATTTTATATTTGGTTCCACATTTTCCCGTTAATTTTCTATATTTTGGTATTCAAAATTTAGTGATTATATGATTTTGAGATTTAAACGTTTATTGATTGTTTATGTTTTCTAACACATATTTTTGTATTTTTATTTCAATTATTCATTAATTAATTGTGCAAATGCTACCGGTTTACCTATTTTGGTGAAGGCCACATATTAAAGTTACTACTCTTTTGACCAACATCAGATAATTTATTGTACAGCCTTATATCGAATATTTACCAATTAATTTTTAGCCACGGCTGTACATAGTGCTGTCAGCTTCGGCTATATATTGTAGAAGATCCAGGTTTGGAGATCAATACTGATAAAAATGATCAATAAATTTTTTACCTATAAATATATGTAGATATTCATGGTGTCTGCCCATTAAAAGGTATAAATTTTTTTATATAAATATAAGCAGCTATGGTTGGTTGATAGGACAGTTCAAACATTTAGTTCTGTGTTCACTCATTGATCTAGTAATGGTTTTATCAAATAATTTTATCCTCTATCGAATTAAAAAAAAATCCCGTTATGAACATATAGTTTTTTTTTTTTAAAACAATATTTTCAATTGGCATCAAACTATAACAGCGCGAATGCATGTTATTAGGTCTTATCATATTGGCTTTGTCCGATAAACGAGTAACGCTAATGTTTAAGATCTTATACAGCTTTCGATGTGTATATATATTGTATTTCTTCTTTTGTAGTTCTTTTCTTTTAGCAGAAAATTATGAATAGGATGTGTGGACAGGGAAATAATTTTGTAATATTATGAGGTGCAGTGGGCATAAATGGTGAAAACTAGAAATTCCATTTTAATATGATATACTTGGAGAATTGAAAGCAAAAATAAAAGTGACAGCACAATCGATTATCGACAGATTTCTGTGAAATGCTAAACACTGATATAAATTGAGAAGTTCGAAGTATAACATCATGTCAGTTCATGATTATTGTTTTGAGTCGTCAGATAAGTCTGTTAACAATTCTTGTCTGACTGCGGATACTCTGGATAAAAGTTTAAACTCATTGCCGAGCAATTACAATTACGGTATGCGCCCGGCTATGGCGACACTCTGCAATATCGGTAATACGTGTTATTTGAATTCAGTGGTATACACATTGAGGTTTGCACCGCAGTTTTTGCATAATTTGCATCATTTGGTAGAGGATTTAAGTAACGTTCATAAGCGAATTGTGAAAACGCGTTCAAAAAGTTCTTCGTTAGATAGGAGCGCGAATACATTTCCATTGGAAAATCTTAGAAGTGTCAGCAGTAAGGATTTGGCGACATTAGAAAACATGACAACCGACATACCAAAAACAAATCAGCTGGTAAGATATCCTCATTTTCTGCGATTCACCATTATTTGAACTCATATTGCACATTTGCAATATAATGTGAATTGGTTTCATAGAAAACATTGATGTATTGCCGTAGATAGAAGATACCCAAAGTGGCCAGCCCAAAAAAGTCCGGCAGACTTTTTTCAAGGTCGGGTGATGTAGTCGTTTAATAGGTAATTAATAAACGTTTATTTTAATATTACATTCATGTGTGGAGGTGTTTTTTTTTATAGTTCTTGGTATTCAAGTAGAAATTTTTTTATTTTTTTCAAATAACATCTAAATGGCAACGTACTCAGAAATAACTTGTTATAACATAAAAATGTTATTATTGTATTATAATTATTTAACTGTTCAGTGTGCTGTTAAATTTCTATGCAGCAAAAAGAATACATCTCAATAGAAAAGTGTATTTCCTATTCTCAAATAATATGAAAGTAATTCTCTAAAATGTCTACGAATCTCAGAATCTATTCATTCAAATGCATTGGCATAGTAATTTTCAATTTTTTCCATATTCGATGTGGTTTTAATTTTCTAACAAATGTATTTATTCTTTAAATATATCCACTAGCAAACATTATATATTTTCATGTTAATTTTCATTTAGAAAAGAATATTCAAAGAACAGTTGATGTGTACAACTATGCGAGTATCATCAATTGAGAATGCTATAGACGGTCGACCAATTCCATCTTATGTGACTTCAAAAATACAATCATTAATACATTGCGCAAATTAGCAGATGTCGTGACTTTGCATATAAAACAAACGTAAATTATGTTTAGTTATGGTATAACAATGAATACATTCAATAAGTAATACAAAAGTATATGCAAATTGATTTAACGATTAACAAGTCCGAAAAAAGACTTTTCTCTTTCAGTAAGCTAGAAAATTGATTTTATTTTAAATGTTAAGAGATTAAAATTTCCATTTTTGAATTGTTATTTTATCGTATTCCGATAGACATTAAATTTAACAATTTAATGTATAAATAAACATTCTATTGATGAGTCAATCTTTCTTGACTAGTAAATGAAAATATTACTATTATTAATAGTAATATTTTATAATAAAAATATTGTCAGAATTATTTTTGAGTAATTTGCCTTATTTAAGAAAAAATTCAATTGGATTATTTTTTCACAATTATGAAAAACAAGAACTACAAATTAAAAATACCAATACTAAGATGCGAAATATTAAATTAAATATTTATTAATTATTTATATAAATTTTATATTTTAGAAATTGTCTCATTTATTATTGGTTCGAACTTATTTCCTAATTCTTAAAAACCTATAATTTAGAAGAAATGAAAGTAGTCAATTTTTCTTGTTTGTATTTCGAATTTATAGTTTAGATCAAGATAAGATGGGATTATTTTCGCTGAGCCGAGAATAGCAGTTGGCCTAGGATTTGCAGCTGACTAGATTTTAATTTAATATTCATAGAGGTCTGCGGATAGGCCGAATGAGTGATGACCCTTTGGATACTTTTGATTATGGTGTTTGATGAGAACAGTCGATGGTTTTTAATATAAACTGCATGTTAAGCTATTTATAGTGTCTATTTTTATGAGCCATTGTAGGATAAGACATCTTTGATGAAAATTTGAAATTGATTTGGCAGATTCTTAGTTTTTTTTTTATAGAAATGTCTGTGGAAATCTATCAATATATTTGGTTGGCAGAGAAAAATATTGCGTTTATTACTATGCATTTTGTTATCTACTAAAGAAATACTTCTGTGTGTATTTCAGCTTGCAACTGAGAAACTCCACGAGCTCTATCAAAATTTGAATAGAAATGAGAAAGCGGATAATTTGGAACCATTCCATGCTGATTTATTTTTGCGTGCAATTCAAGATGTTAATACTATATTCGAAGGTAACCAACAACAAGATGCACATGAATTTTTAATGTGTGTTTTAGATAGTATACGTGAAACATGTTCAGCATTAACAGAAGCAATCAGGGAATGTCCCGATATAATTACAAATGGGTATATTTTTAATTTTAATGTTCAACTGAATAGAAAAAAATGATATTTATTTATAATTAAATTATATTTTGCAGTCATTTAAATATAGAGGAACGAAATGATACTCAATTGCCAATAAAAAATGAGCAAAATAATGAATTAGATATTACATCATTGGGAATAGGTAAACCATCATTTTTCTCTCGTATATCATCAAAAAAGAAATGTAACGGAAAAGCTGTAAAAAATGTTCACATCACTACTGGTAAAAAGTATAATGTTATATCTGTTATTAATGATCCAATCTCTAA
Source organism: Atherix ibis (assembly GCA_958298945.1). Classification (NCBI taxonomy): domain Eukaryota; kingdom Metazoa; phylum Arthropoda; class Insecta; order Diptera; family Athericidae; genus Atherix; species Atherix ibis. Next base: position 80,566,454 of record OY282607.1, read on the forward strand.
TGATGGAGTTAGTGAAAATAAAAATGTCCATAATTTAAATGATAAAAACGACTTTGTAATGGATGATAAAACAAAATTGAACGAGAAAATTCGGAAGTTAGGATTGGATTTCTTCTCGGAAGATTTTGAAGGCATCACAGTTTCAACAACGAAATGCTTAAGCTGTGAAACAGTGACCGAGCAAAAAGAAGCAATGATTGATATAGCAGTTCCCATTACAAACTGTGAAGATATAGATTTAACGGATAAATATCATTTATTCATACAGGTAAGAATATTCGTGAGATGGATTTGATAATTATTAAGTTTGTAGAGAACGTTTAGCATAAAAATAACATCTAGTTATAAGGAATGGGAAATTCCAACGGACCAAAAGAGTGTAAATTTAGCTCTTATAGAACTCTGGACCTTGTTCATGCACTAAGTTTAAGTGTGAACACTTGAAAGTCAACTTAGTTTAATATGCTTAATTCTATCAAGAGTTTGATGATGGCCGAAGTTCTGCAAGGTATCCTTGCTTGCAATGGGAAGTGTTTGCCATTTTATGCTGTGACCTCTAACATCCGAGAAGAGAAGTAATTAATTATGGAAGTAGTACTTGCTTAGCTAAAGCTGACCAACGCATTTTTAGATCCCCGATCTTTGATCAAAATGCTTGACACGTTGATGTGAAACAATTAACGAAAGCACAACTTCCTATGTATTGTGTTCCTCGTAGATTTATTAGAAGAAATTCAAGACTTGTTAATACTATTTGCAAGTTTCCAAATCCCCTCGTCGAAACTCCCAATATTTATGCATTGCATTCGTAGCTAATGGCCAATGTCGGTCATTTCTAGTTGTTGCGTATTTCTAAAAATATGTAATTAAGATTTATTCACATATAAAAATAGAAAACTTTGGCTGAAAAATATTAAAATAAAAACAATTTGCTTTTGTAATCGATTCTAACGCGGCAATAAATAAAATTTCTAGTTTTACATTTTATTGTTGGAAATTGAACAAAAATGAAAAGTTTTGTATTGATGTTATTATTATTTTTGATTATTTATTTTAGAACAGTTGCATGACTCGGGAGAATTTTCGTGGCGAAAATAAATATCGTTGTGAAAAATGTATTGGATATACCGAAGCCATCCGTTCAATATCTTATGAAGTTCTTCCAAGATTATTGGTGATTCAACTTAGTCGTTTTTCAGGTGGCATGGAAAAAATTAGCAGCTATTTTCCTACACCATTTGTTCTTCAATGTTTTTGTGCAAAATGCTGTAGTCTGCCCGAAAATAAAAAACTGCACGTGTATAAATTGTATAGTGTCATCACACATGTCGGCGCATCAATGTCGGTTGGCCATTATATAGCATACACATGTTCGCTTGATGCTTCTAAAGATTATATTAACTGTTCAAAAGTTCGAAAATGTGCAGAGATGAATTTTAGTAACACTTCAGCAAATAGTATTAATTGTAATAATAGTGCAATTACTGAACAAATTATAAATACAGATACAAAAAATAGACTGCTCAAAAAGAAAATCTTTGGACGCAATAAATCAAATAATAGTGGTGATATTAGTAAGCATGTAAAGAAAATTAGTCACTTTTCAAACTTAACGAAAAGTCTTGATAAGCTAACTCTTTTGAAGAGTATATCGTGTCAGAGTATTAATTGCTGTGGTATTCAACTTAAACATAATGTGTCATCATCAAATGAAATGAATTTTAATAATATATCATCATCCGTAACAAACAATTCAGCATTTCCCGATATGAGTAATGACGATATTATTAGTCGGCCTTATCTATTCAATAAGAATGATTTAAAAAATACATCAAATTTTAATAACAGCCCAAAATCTCATTGCAAAGAGGATCATAATTTCATTGAGCCAGTATGGTATATGTGCGATGATGATAAAATCAAAACAATGACCCAAAGTGAATTTGAAGAGTTATTATCACCAAAACGAAAAATTATGATAACACCTTATTTATTATTTTATGCTAGAAGTAATATTCAATAACGTATGAAGATGATTCTGTATAATTTTCGTTAAACATTCAGTAGATTAACAAATTGACGTATTTAACAAATACAGTGCAAATATATAAATCTCATAATATCATTGGAAAAGATTTTAGGACAGGATTTAATAAAATTTATTGATGGGAAAACATAACAATTTGGATATATGCAAATATATTATAGTATGTGAGATGATGAGATAGATTATTCTTATTTAAAAATGTTGATTAAAATTAAAAAGACAAAATATTGTTTTTTTATATATTGGAGAAACTTAATATTGTATTATTTTACAAAATAAAAGCTATGAAAAAAGCACATTCACTGATTTTGAATAAATTATTCCCCGTTATTAGAGCAATCATTTTGAATTGACCCTTTTATCTTATTATAATATTAGGCGGATGTCTAAATACAAGAACTAAAAGTAGCATATACTTTTAACCTTTGTGAAGACATTGACATCAAAACAATGACCTAAAATACAGACGAAGATTTCATCGAAAGTGCCCATTTAAGATACTTTTCGATGAATTGTTTTTTATGAAAGATGGAATTTAACGCTTAGAAATTATGCTTTTAAATGGCAAGACATCAAGTATATTCTATAAAAGCTAAGTTAATTAAAACCTCACTTAATTTTAGACATTGTCAAATCAAGTAAATAAATAAATTCTTAGCAATTTTAGGTACATTTGTAATCCACGGATCGCCTAAAGAGATACCCGCAATCAACGCGCAAAACAAACGTCCTTCTATGAATTTTTGACAATCCAGCTAAATAGATACAGGTGGTTGCACGAATCTCAATCATACACCAGCGACGCAGCTAACTTCAAACCAAAGCACAATTTCAATTTCTTGCTTGGACTTCCTCATGCAAGAAATACTATAGGGTCCCTTTGTTGCAAACCCTCATACCCGAACCTCTTTTGGTACCCTCTATGGCAAGTTGCCTAATATACCATCTCTACTTTAAACCATACTTCGTGTTCCATGCATGAAGCAGTTATATATTGTTATTTAACGTCACCTTACTGTCTGCAACATAAAACTACGAGTCGCCTACGACTACAGGGATTGAGTTACGCTCAATCAGCGCATACCATAACTGAATATTAGCAATCAGTAATCAGTTACAAGCTGATTGCCTCAACTGCTGGCGACGAGGCCTACCTTAAACCTCTGCTGTCGTCAGCAGTGACAGCACCCGAGATAATTGCAAAGTATTACTACATTTGACAGTTATGTCCCTTCAGCGATCCGGATGACACCCACCACGCAAATGCCTAAGCACCTCACCAATAATCGAGCACAGAACTAGTTCATAGTTTTTATAGTACACAAACAGGTACGACTCTACTCACATAAGCATATACAAGCAAATACTATAAAAGTACTATGCCTGAAAGCTATGCAAAGCTTCAACACCATAATCCTAAAAGCATTAATCACCAACAGGTACGACTCCACTCAAATTAGCAATACAAGCAAACTGTATATAGCATTATGCCTGAAGGCTATGCAAAGCTTCAACGCCATAGTCTTGGAGGATCCATTTTATATTGAACTTCCTTCTGTGGGGCTTCTCGGTTTCCGTGGTACCTAATTTATTTATTAGAGTACTTTAGGTCTGTACTCCGCTCTGTAAGAAGTGGTCAGCAACCTTGTAAATTCCTGACCTTTTTCCTCTTCCTTTCCCTCACAAATTCCTTCTATTCTTCCTCATTCACCTCTGGCTCTTTCTATTTCCATCAATTTTGTTCATGCACCACCTCCAGTAGGGTTTACTATGTGATTATTAATTTTAATATCACATTTGGAGTACACGACATATCCACTGTCGGATATCTACTTTTACGCCTTGTTAGCTATTTTACCTTTTTATGCCATCATTGGAATGAGAAGCTGGAATATACTTAACATCCCGCCGCCGGGCGCCATGCATGATGCAGTCAAGTATTCATTATTTCTATCTGTAGACCTGTAGATCGCTCTCCACGTTACACGCGACACATTTGTGCAATCATCTAGTTCCGCCACTGAACCAGTTCCATCCATCATAGGTAGCACCATTGCTAACAGTTAGTAACCGGTTACAAGCTAGTTACCCTAACAGTTGGTAGCAAGGCTTACCTAAACCTCTACTCTCATCTGCAGTGTTAGTAGTCCTAAAACTGTACCGGCGACCTAGGTGTCAACCCCAGCCACCACGTTAAAGCCAAAGACTCCTTACCTTGGTCGGGCACGTTGGGCGAATTACCGTGCGGCTCCCAACCCCAATGGCACCATTTTTTTTATTAAAGAGTACTTGCTTGGTACTCCTTACTCAAAGAGCTACAGTAGAATAAACCTTGTAAATTCCTTGGCACTGCTAGACCAGTGGATGCAATTTTCGGTACAATCAAATTAAAGTAATTGAAGTCAAAAAATCCTAAGTATATAAAAATAACCTGAGGACACGAAATCCTCTCGTCATTCGAAGACCAGTGACATCTCACGGGATAATACACACATAAAAAAGATCTTTTCGACCCTAAGCTCATACTCATACAAATTATACTGTTTATTTATCATTTGCTTAGATGAAGGGTTAACAATCTGTGGTTTATTACGTAAAGGTACTGCACCTTAATTTGTCTGGATCAATCACTTCGATCACTTTGGATTAACTTAGTGTTATATTGTATCTGATGGTTGTTATCAAATCAATAACTATTACTTTTTCCTCGAATTGCGTGATGGCTCGATAATGTTGGCTTGCATGCACCTTACTTGGCACGAATTGTTAATGGCCTTAGATTGTGTATACCTACAGTGACATAGAAATTCAACGACTGTGAATTCTACCAACAGTTGTTCCGTGAGGGACCATAACCATAGTTTTTTTGTACCTTGGACCGCAAGAATTTAATTAATTAGGTGTAAAACTATTGAGTGAAATAATACCAATTATAAATAACATAATACCAAAAATTTACACCGATTACTATTGTCCCATTTATTTATAAAAAAAAACATCGTTCATGCACGATCTATACAATTATATTTTAAATTTTTTTTTGGTATGACCTTTACTAGATTTAAAACTAATACTAATTAACAATTATAATATTGAATTTGATAAGATTCAGTTCACAATATATTTTTATTTAAGTAACTATTTTCTAAAGTTGAAAAGAGGTGAAAGAATGGACAGGAAGTATTCTTTTCACAGCAGGTGCAATATTTTTTACTGCTCTCATTTGCATCCCCTCCAAAAGCTGGTCTTAACTTTTTTGCAGCTTTATAGATTTCGTAATGTATATAGGCCAATTCTTTTAGTGTGAGAAATTCAATTCCTTTACGGAGAATTTCTTTGCAAATTTTATGTAATTTCGTCCATTTGTTTAAATTTGGTATGCTTTGAGATTCTCCATATATATTTTTGCCATATTTTCTATTGTCGGTAATTTGTTTCCCATCACTATTTGCCAATAGAACATTAAAATCTTCATATTTTTGAATTTTCATTATTGAATTCTGGAGAAGCTTGTTTGTACCTCGAAGAAGTTCTATTTCTTTATCATGATTTGCTTCTAAATCGTGTAGTTCTGCCTCATGCGCTAATTGCATATTTTGCAAATCCGATTGATATGACATTGAAATAGAAAGAACCTTCGAGTTAAACGACTTGCGAAGCTTTTCAATATTGACTAAACTTATGTGTGAAGATTTGGTATTTACAAACTCTTTTATACCTTGACCATTTGGAGCAATACTTTTATAAGTTTGCGATATTTGGTGATTTGGACGATCTGGACGATGTTGATCTGGGCGATCTTGAATTGGACGATCTGGAGTTGAACGATCTAGAATTGGAGGATCTGGAGTTGGACGATCTGGAGTTGGGCGATCTGGAATTGGAGGATCTGGAATTGGACGATCTGGAATTGGACGATCTGGAGTTGGATGATCTGTAGTTAGATGATCATGACTTAAGCGATCTCGACTTAGGCGATCTCGAATTAGGCGATCTCGATTAAGGCGATCTCGGTCTAGACGAATTTGATCTGGACGATCTCGAATTGGGCGATTATGATCTGGACGATCTTGAATTGTAGGATCATGATTTGGGTGATCTTGAATTGGACGATCTTGAATGGCGCGATCTTGATTTGGACCATCTTGATCTGGGCGATCTCGAATTGAGCGATTTTCATCCATGAGATCGTGATCTGGGCGATTTAAATGAGGGCGATCTTCAATGAGACGATCTTGAACCGGACGATCTTGAACAGAATAATCCTGATTTGGAATATCTGCTTCTATAGAATGATATTTATGTGTAGGTTGTTCGCCCATGTTTTGATCTTCTAGTTTTTTTAATTTTAACAGACAATTAAACAATTTTTGTTCGACTTCGATGAAATTTTCCTCCTGCTTTCTGAGCTGATTTTTTAGTTCTTCTACTAACCGGTCCTTGTCAGTGAATTCTGGTCTGTTGTTTATTTGTTGTGAATTAATTGAAAGTGGTTCAATTTGTTGTTCTGTTTCCTGTTGAGTTTCTTTTAAATTTTTATTATATTCGAGAACTTCTAAATTTTTATTATCCCCGAGAACTTCTAAATTTTTATTATCCTTGACAACTTCTAAATTTTTATTATCCTCGATAACTTCTAAATTTTTATTATCTTCGATAACTTCTAAATTTTTATTATCCTCGATAACTTCTAAATATTTATTAATTTCAGGAACTTCTAAATTTTTATTATCTTCACGAACTTGTTCTTCGATCTCTTCGGGTAATATTTGTGGTTTGTCCAAAGTTTCCTGCGCTAACTGATCCTGTTTTTGAATTATTTTTTCATCCTCTGCTAAATTGATTTGTTTTGGTAATTCCATCTTATTGATATCATTACCAGCTAAAACATCATCTAATTCTAATATAAGAGTGTGTTCGTCTTCTTCCCCATTATTAATCAATTCGATTAGCTTGTTTTTTCCATCTCTTATACTACGAAGACATTCTTTTAATTTCAATTCGCTACCTTTAATATTATATAAATTTCTATTTAATTCATTAATTTGATATTTTTGCAAAACTAATTGTTCAGCAAATTTAGTGAGTATATGTTTGATATATTCAATATTGTGTGAATTATTATCTAAATTGGCTTCATGCACTAAAGCACTTTTGGAAGATTTTTTTGAAATATTATCATTTGGTATTGTCAGATCATGTTCAGTTATTGTTGTAGATTCATTTGCTTCCAAAATAGGCACCACTTCTTCAGAAAAATTACTCTTTTCGTTACTAATTACTTTTTCAATAACAAGATCCTCATTGATAGTGTTTTTACCTAAAAGCTCATTATTATAATTTTTAAATTTATTTTCACATTCTTCTAGTTGATTATTCAAATCTCTTATTTGCATTTTTAAAGATTCAATTTCTTTTTCTTTTTTAATATTTAAATTCTTTTCCATTTCAAAATTGCTCTTTGTTAATCCCAAATCGAATTCGAACTTTTCTACAGAACTCTTCAGGTTCTTTTCTTCAAAAGAAATGTCTTCTTCATGTTTTCGCAAATCATTAAATTTTTTTTCCAAATCGAAATTTTTTATTATCAAATCACTTTGCTGCTTTTTAAGAGATTTTTGTAAAATATTCATTTTATTCAGACAGTTTTTAAAATAGTTTGGATATAATGTGATGATAAATTTATAAAAATTGGACAATTCTTCTTTCGTATATGGTATTTGTTGATCGGAAATGCTTTTAAGATCATCTAAACTATTTCGAAAAGCTATATTGTTTGCACCACCTAGTGTTTTCGAAACAATAATTACCTTTTCGATTATAAAATATCTGTACTTTAATTGATTAACAATATTTTGACTATTTTTGTGAATTGATAGTATATAAAATAGAAGTTTTTTAATTATATTCAACATGTTCGTTCTTTGATGTTGCCCTTGTAAAAATGTTGAACTTGATTTATTACTTCCACTATTTTCGTACAAAGGTTTTTGATGTTCATCTTTTTCAGCAGCTGCACTATTACGGAGGTCCTTAATTTGCTGTAATAGCCCTTGTATCTCTTCATTTAATTTAATTAGTTCTATTTTTTGTTCGGCCTTCTCTTTTTCACTGATATTTAACAATACATGCAATGGTTCTGTCTGTGGTTCGATTGCATGCCTTGTTACACTATCTTTTAATAGATTTGATTTTTCGAAATTACCAATTAATTTCTTCGAACTGATAATTTCATCAGCTAAAGATGTTCTATTCTCATATTCTTTAAATATCTGACTTAAAGTCAATTTCATTACCAAGAACATATCATGAATATGATCATCGTAGCGTTTTTTCTCTTTTAATTTTTTGTTAAAAGAATCATTTTCGTTATGCTTCAGTTGTTTTAACTGGTTCTGCATTATCATACAGTCATATTGGTACTGTTGGTCCATATCCGTAATCATATTCTAATTAAGAAAGTTCATTAATTATAGTTTTACAATGGTCAAAAATTATAAAACCTAAATTATTAAATTATTTACATAAATAGTAAAATAAATATTCTAGTGTGTGTGTAGATTGTAGATCTCCTAGATAGGCCTCTATACAAAAATGCTGTGTACTTATTTACTAAAGCATATTCGTAAGGACGCAAAAATTTGCAAAATAACAGATTTTTGTTTCTGCCAAAAAAACTTCATTATCTATGGTAATATAATGAACTATTTTTAAATTATTTTATGAATTCAATTATTTTTGCAAATACATTAGATATAAAATTGAAATTCAACTTCTTGATATCTTAAAAAATTAAAAATTTAAATACAGTGAAAGCCCGTTTTTATGTTTTTATAGGGACTGATAAAAAAAACATGTAATTAGAGAGGAAAACTTAGAATGGGGGTTAGAAAAAAAAATTTAAATTATTTTTTATTTAGAAAATTATGCAAATTGGTTTGGTACATTTTTTTGTGTTGGTGTAAAGTTCTGTCGTTCTTTTCTAAAGAAAAAACTAAATTTTTTTTTCCTGTTTTTATTCAAAAATTAATCCAAAATATAATTTCCTTTATTAGTTACAACTGTCTGCCAGCGTTCTGCTAGTTTATCCAACCCCCCTGGAAAGAAGTTCTCGTTTTTACACGCAAAGTATTCTTCCACTACCATTTGGACAACATCATAATTCATATATTTATTTCCATTAAGAAAGTTTTGCATCGACCTGACTGAGGTAGAGTTTCCCAACCCAACTCTGCAATTTTTTGTACGGGTTTTCTCGCCACGTGCGGTGTAGCGTTATCATGGTGAAAAATTACACCCTTTCCGTTGGCCAAATATGGACGTTTACGTTGAATTTCTTTATTCAAAACATTAAGTTTTGCAAACAGTAACGATCAGAATCGACCGTATAATTTTCTTTCAGCAACTCATAGTGGACAATACCCCTCCGATCCCACAAACAACACATCATAACTTTCTTTTGATGCACGCCAGCTTTGGCTGTGGTCGGTGGTGTCTCCCCTTTGTAAACATATGCTTTTTTTCTTATCACATGTTTATAAACTATCCACTTTTCATCACCAGTCACCAAGCGGTCCAAAAACGGTTCCCTTTTGTGACGAGCAAGATTTGAAGAACATATTGAAATTCGATCCATTAAATTTGTTTCGCTTAATTCGTGTGTCACCCAAAAAGAGAGTCTGTCTGGACACAAAACCAAGCCTTTTAATGTGCTCTAAAGTAGTAGTCTGATGAATTCCAAACTTGAAGCCCACTTCTATGGAATTTAATATGTGATTTGTCCTGATCATACTGCGTAGCACTTCGTCATTGACATCTGATCTGCGTTCATCTTTCAAAGCTTCCCTGATCTGCGCTCATCTTTCAAAGAAACATCACCCGAACAAAATTTCACAAACCATCTCTGGCATGTATGAGCTGTTACTGCGTCTTCTCCAAACACGCCACACAAGTTTTTTTGCTTCCATCGAATTGTTCCCTTTTTGGAACTCATACAACATACAATGTCTTAAATGCACTTTTTCTTCACACATGTTGTCTGTTTTACAAGTTTAAAAAAACTGACAAAAATACGAAAAAATATGTACGAGTATAAACCATCAATCATACACTAATCTAACGGTTTAAATCGATTTCAGTCGAATCAGAATTCTCCCTAAAAATCGACAACGCATACAAGTGCAAGTGTATTCAAAAACGACAGAACTTTCCCTTACATCCAATAGTTTTTTCGATCTTATAAATCGATGAGAATGTTTCGTCTTGTGCGTCTTCAATGCTGGTAAAGTAGCTTTTAAGGCCCTCATTTATATGCCTCATAGCATCTTCTTTTATTGAAATTGGATGGATTAAGTTTACCTCTTCTTCACCAGATTAAGTTTTCCTGCTTGTGACTGTCGAGGTTCATGTAATTTTGTAAATGTTCGGTCGAAATTTATTTTCAGCGATCGACAGTATTGTGTTCTGTAATATCTTCTAGCTAATATCTTCTATTTAATTTTTTATTCCTTAACGATTTCTGCTTTTCGAAAACAATTTTTGACCGTTATTTCTTCAATTTCACCCCATTAATGTATTGCATCTAAAATAGATACCTTAAAACTTTTGGGATCTCCTCGTTCTAATTTTGATAATAATATTTTTACAAGATTTTTACGGTAATAATCTTTGAAAGCACAGATTATTCCCAAATCCAATGGATGTAATTTACTAGTACAGTTTGAAGGGAAAAGGGCTAATTTTATATACTTCGGTATTAAGTTTGTTGGATGAGCAAGGCATCTATCTAGGAATAAGATAATTTTTCTTTTCTTAGCTCCCATCTTTGAAGTCATCCGCTTTTTTATTTGGAGTATTTCTTGTCGGTAATGTAATTTCTTATCTGAATTCTACCTGTTTTTATTTAATTTTCCTGCACAACAAGTTGCACCCTTAAAGGCGAATGTCTTTGAGAAAAGGATATTGAAAAACAGTCATGTTTCATCAGCATTAAAAATATCTCTTGGAGCATAGTCTGCAACTAGACTAGGAACATCCACTTCCAATCTTCAGCGATCTCCAAATCAACACTTCGAGATTCCCCGCAAACTAATCTATTCACCACAGAGTTCCTCTTCTTGAAACGATCTATCCAGCCATTTGATGCAGTAAATCCTTGGATATTTAATCGGGACGCAATGTAAAGGGCCTTACATCGAATTAATGGACCGGTAACTGGCATATTGTTGAAAAGCGAGCTGATAAACCATTCGTTAAGAATTGCTTCCATTTTATCGTATTTTGAAGCTCGTATATACATGAGTTTTTTCGCCATGAGACCGCGTTGCATCGCACTTTTTTCAACCGATTCGCGATTTTTTATTATCGCAGCCAAATTTATAATGGTAATCCCCAAATCACATTCCAGCGAATCTGGTAAACCAACGTGTTTATTCACTTTTTTGAGAATTTTCCTTTTCTCTTGAATCGATAATGTTTTTCTTTACTGAGACATTATTTAAACAGATTTAACAAAAAATTATTTAAAATCAACATATTTAAAATCCAAGCACAGATTGACAAAATAACCGTCGCTAAAATAAAGCATGTTTCACTATGGATCGGTGAGCGCTGTAGGTGCACGCGTCTATAAATAGCAACAAGATATTTCTGCTTCCTAGTATTAATTGCAAATATTGTAAATTGTCGTGCATTTGATTAAATATGTTTATAAATTGATTTGAATTTTAAATACGTCGAACGTAAATTGCGGGAAATAAAAACGTGAAAGCGGGTATTAAATGTACTAAAATAAAACGGGAAAACGTGAATTCCGGAATAGCTTAAATATGAAGAGTGTTCGGTATGCTACCACTTCATGGAGAATAAAAACTTTAAAAAGTTATTTCAATTATATAACGAACCAGATTCGATTTCATTTAATAAATGAACTATGGACTGTTGTTAAATTACACTTAACTTTCATCTACAAAACTGGCACACATAAAATGCCAACATTGGCCGGTAAGGGCGGTAGAGTCGTTCTTGATTCTAAGTAAACCCACTTGTCAGAGAAAATAAATAGTAACATAATTTTAATTGCGACTACTCGGTTGCAGAGCGTAATTGGAAATTCATCTGTGAATGATCTATTTTGAGGCGAGGTATGCCATAGTGAATGGAAAGAATAACAGTCGTCCACCAGATGTCAGGGGTTGCCCGCAGGGTTCTGTGGTTAGTCTGGCCATATGGAACATGATGATCAATGATTTGTTGAATTTATTTGAAAAAATAGAGTGTAAGGTGTAGATGATTTTGTTTGAAAAAATAGAGTGTGCTTATGTAGGCGATCTTCTCATTTTGATTGAGCGTGGTAGCAGGAAAAGTCTGGTGCTGAGACGCTCAGAATACATGAGACATTTTCTCTGAGAGAAAGAGTGAATGCATGCTGCTGAAGGACACACTGGCCGTAACCAGGCGACCGATTATTAGATTAGGGAGTGGGGTACTGAAGTATTCGCCAAAAATGTGATACCTAGGTATAGTCAGCGCCTAAAGTTCGGAACCATTTAAACCACTTCAGTGCCATCGAATGTCTGAAGACGGCATTGAGGTAGGAATGGGGTATTCGAGGTAAGGCAATTGTGGTTAACATGGCGATTTGTGGCTTGCATGGCTGTTTCGGTATTCGAGAGAAAGATTCAATAACACTCGGTGGTTGGGTCTGCGTGTGTATTGCATGTCTATAGGACGGTGTCCACTGTTGTAATGCAGGTTTTAATTGGAAAAATCCTGTGGGATCTGGAGGTGTTCCGTAGAAGTATTCTCGCGGCAATGATGACAGTTTGGGGACTATCCCCAAACTGTCATCATTGCCGCGATGTGATCGAAGATGCAGTACACGTGTTCTTCCAATGCCCTTTCTACGAGGGGACATGGGCAGAACTGGAGAGAAATCTGGACCGTTCCATCAGTCCAGAAAACATAGTGGAGTGCATGCTGAAGAGCCAATCGGCTTGGAACAGAGTTGCAGAGTACGCGGAATCTATCATCAAGGATGTTCGCACCACGTACAAAGAATAGGCCGCGAGGCGTCATAACATCGAGACAGCAGTAAAATCAAATAAGAACGCCCCGGCGAAGTAGTATTTACAAAGAGTGCCGCCGAGGAACCATCGTTCCGGGAGCAAGGTTAGAGGTACGAGTTAGGTTTTAGCGAGGTAAAAATCCCGTATAACTCGTCTGGCAGGTAGAAGGTCTTCCAGACGAGTACCTATTGAAGGTTTCCCCCTGTACCTCATTAATCTAAACCTTAAAAAACAAAACCATCGGATGAACAACCATAGAAGATTCCGGCGGTACCTTCGGGTGTTGGTGTACCTACGTATTTGAGCTGGCTTGGCGGAGCCTAGGAATTTACAAGATTACTTACCATAATTCAATGAGTGCCGCCTCAAGCTGCAACGTCGTGGCTATGGGTAATACCTATTTCGCGGGTATGGTATCCAGACCGCCTATGGGAGATACAGGTTCTTATGTCGGGTACTGTCACTGCTTATGGCAGCAGAGATATAGATAGGCCTGACAACAAACTCTTGAAGTAATCAGCTTTTAATTGGTTGCTTACTGTTATTCGATAATCAGGTTTGGCGTTGGTTGGATTGAGTATATCTCAATCCTTATGGTCCATCGCGGCCTGTGGGATATTATGTCGAACGGTGGATAAGCTACGTAAAACTATGGGACTTTTTTTCTCTGTTGCAGAAGGTTATTTTGTAAAAGATCAAAAGTTGAATTGTTACAACTTCACTGTGTCTGAGCTGAAAATTGGAAAAAACATATTTTATGGCTCCAATGATGGGCTGGACCTGCATTTCTATTCAGATAATTGCTGCGGGTAGCAGAAAAACAAATTTATGTTTGCGGCTTATATTTAAGCAGTATCGAAGTTTTCGAGGATTAATTTCAGTGAACATAAATACCTTATCATCGGCCACAAGTTCATTCAACGATCGAAAGAGAAGTAAAGAGGTCTTTGCGATCTGATCCAATTTACACACCTTCTCAGTATGCACAATGAATTCGTACAGAAAAGAGCGTAGTGAATAGTAACATGAACACGGATAGAACTAACATTTGCTAAGTTTAAAATCACTTATGTCAGAGTGCGGAAATACGATAAAACATGCCCAAGTAGGTTCTTCTTTAAAACTTCGTGTGAACAAATTCTATACCCACTTTTATAACGAATTTTTATAATATTAAATTAATTATGCATTAAATTCAGTTTAAGAATCCGTAACTAATTTTTCCAAATTAATTCTGTTTTTATTAGTTTTGTATTTTTTTTTTAAATTTGAATTTAACTAAATATTTAAGAATACATGTATCCACCGAAATTTAGATTTCGTTTATTATTATTTTAATAAAAGTATAAAATGTCCTAATTCAAAAGTTTGGTAAACTATCGTTTATTAAAAAAATGGCGCAGTTCAAACTGGGAGTAGTTTTAGGCAAGTAATTCAAAAGGTTGTTATGCTGATGAGTAACAGAAAGTATAATGCATAATTTTAGATGTAAATAAAAGTTTTATACTAATTTGTAATTCACCCCATTCTGGAAATGAACACTTTTTGAGTTTTAACACTTTTGAAGAAGTGCTGCTGTGATATATGGAAATATCACGAAAGGTTTATTTTTTCAAATTAGTAAACAATTCAAAAAATATTAGCACAAACATTTATTGAAACTTTATATCATTAATTCAAAATATGAAGACTCAAAATAACAGAAAATATATATAAGTAGTAATTATTAATTATAATATGTGCGGGCTTGAGGTAAGTGAAATGATTATATTCCTAAATATTGGATCCGTTTCCAATTTCGATTTCTGTTTAAGTAAAATATATTTTAAAAATGTTAAATTTACTACTAATGATTAAATTTATCTTACTAATAAAATAATGGTTAATTTTTTAACAACTTCGTAATGAGTATGAATCAAGAAGGAAGTCCTCGACAATTCTTGCATGTTATTCTAGGTAGATCATACTTTATTGAATTATTTACGTGTGTAAAATATATCCATATATAATGTAAAATAATAAATGTTCTATTTTAAATTCTCTTACCAATAACTGATCCATTTGTGACTCATATTCCTTAATTCTATATTTGGCTTTACATAATTCATCTTGTGTAGAGTTCAATATCTGTTCATTTGTAATACTTTTTAATAGTTGAGCACGCATATCACGATATAATTTGTTATATTTATTCTATAAGAAAAAATAAAATTTCTATAAATTAATATGAATATTTTTAAATATTTTCGTTTTTTTTTTCAACCTTATAATCATCAGCATAAATTTTCAAATAATTTATTTCATCTTTGGATAAAATATAATTTTCAGTTCCATTTATCATCGATTGCATAAACTTTTCGGTATTATTTTTTTTACTTTCGGTTAGATTTAGATTTGTATTTAATTTCTCATCAGAAAGTTGATGGGAAAGAGATTTTTCACTTAAATGACTCCTCAACTGAATCGATTGTTGTTCTTGAACTTTAGCTAATTTATCAGCTTCACGTGCGCGATCCTTAATTTTTTGGATTTTAGGTTCAATTCCATTCATTCTTTCTAATTGATTCCGTAACATATTCCGCTCTCTTGTGATATCTTCCAAAAATTTTAATTTATCTTTTTGCTCAGCATTTGTATTTAAACTATTTTTAAGATTGTTTTTATAGTTTTCAAATTCTGTCAGTAAATTAGCATAGCTACGTTCGAAATGTTTCAAACGATTTATTTCCATTTTCAGCGGAGATACTATATTTTCGTATTTTTCAGTATTGTCTTCGCTTATGAAATTGGATTTTGTGTCGTTATTATATTTTTCTAAAAGAAATATAAATGATTATATTAACAATACTCTGCTAATTATAATTATTAACGAAAAATATCGTACCTAATTGGGAGGGATTTTCTTCATTATCCAAATCAACTCGGTTGAGGTCAGATTTATCGATAACTTCTTCCACTATCGTTTCTGAATCATTCGTTACGATTTCGATATTTTTCAATTTTGATTGAACTTTTTTAATAAGTTCCAGATTTTTTGCATCATTTTCCTAAATTTTGAACTATTAATTTATCTACTAAAATTTCAAATGGTTTTGTTTTCTTACATTACAATTGTCGATATTCGGTGAATTTCCAACATCAACGATCTCATCGTCAATTTTTCGTATATTTGGTATTGTCTAATTAAATGGAAAAAATTAATTCCATTCAAATAATTCATAGAAATCTTAAATATATTTTTATATTTATTCATTTACCGCGGCTATAATATCAGCCAAATATTTAGCACGTTTTTTATTATTCATAGACCAAGCTCTCGAATCCGTACACGATGTATAGGACTTCAAATACACCGGACATTGTTCTCGAATATATTTTGTATCCTTAACATTTGTAAAGGATATATTTAATAAATCTTTTTGAGTGGAAAATGCCATATTGAAATAATATATACTACTAAGATATAAAAATATAAATAAACTCAAAATTTAAATTAATTTTTTTCATATGCTATTTTTTTTTTAAATATTTATTTATGATATATATTTTTTAGCCTACTGTGGAGATACAAATGATACGTGAGTAAGTATCAGTTCGAGTAGTGCCGTCATGTTTACGGAACGTTAGAAATATGTCTTGGGTAACACTTCCGTTTAGCCAGTTTGTCTATTCAGGGACAATACTCGTATATGTACACGTATGCAGGTAAAAAGAAGAAAATATAGATCGAAAAGAAAATAATTAAAATGTGGATAGTGTGTGTTTTAGCTATTTTATCCGCCTAAGTATTTGGTTACTTCTTTATTGTTAATAAATTCTGAAAATTAGAAACATGCAATTGCAATCGCGTGCATAATTTTCTGATAACTTGGCCTTGAAAGTATGTGTCGTTATGATGGTGTCGCGGTTCGATTGATTCTAAGCTATTGTATTTTGAACAATAATTCAAATAAGTAGAGGAATTAGTGAATTGAGATGGTTCCTAATGGAAGGAAAATATATTTTTTTTTGCTTTTGAAAATACGCCGTCTACAATAAATCTTCTGAATTAATCAGAAGCTCATTTATGCAAAATCACCTTATCCGTGATGGCTGTTCAACTTTAACACCAGTTTCCTATTCGCGAATAGTTACATTGTTGTTTATATCAACAATGTAACTATTCACGAATAAGAAACTGGTGATAAGGTTTAAAGGCTTATACTTGCAAAATTCTTACAGGTCACGGTGCAACGAAGAATTTTACCTGACAGCATGCTTTCGGAACTTAGTTACTCTCAATAGAATTCGTATTACACAAATTATTTCATTATTATTAGCTTGTTTATTTATGTTAATTAATGCAAAATAAATCAGATTTACCAGATGTATGATATTTTCAATTTCATTTTATTTTATCTTTAATTCGTTAGTTAAAATTAATGGCAATATAAGTTACCATATATATTTTTTTTTAATAATAGAGAGTAAATACAAGTTTCAGTTAAAAAAAAAAAAGTTTATTTAAACAAAATTGCATACACGATTATTTTCTAGCATTGGTAATGTTGACATAAAGTAAATACACATGATCAAACGTTATAAATTAGCGATTTTATATAACCGCCGTTGATGTCGCTGTTGTCGCGTCGCGTTGTGGTAATGGGAAATAAACTGGCGTGTGTGGAGTGGCGGTTTCTTGCAAATGTATGCCGATATTCGTTTCCTTTGATTATAACGTTACTACAGTAATTGTACGAAACACCTATAAACTGAATGTCAAAAACAGCTAAGATCATGTGTGATACGACAAAGAAGTAATGAGACTGTTTGTTTTTAAAACAATTTTTTAAAACTATTTCCTTTTGGTAGAGGTGTTGTTTTTACTCTTCACAGCAGTGCTGGAAGGCTTCAACTAGAATCGCCTACAGCTCCTTGGTTACACTTCTTTGGATGTTATCAACAGTCCGAAGATAATTTCCTTTCAAGTTTTTTATCTTGAAGACCAAACGAGTCACATGTGATAGGATCAGATAAATAGGGGAGCTGGGGAACCACGGTGATATCTTTTTCTGCGACGAATAATCGTGTTTCGGGGGGTGTTGTCATTGTGGAGTATTCGAGAGTCTGCAATGTCCGATTGCGCGATGAACCCCTTTTTCTCAGCCGTTCAAGAATTTTTATACGAAAAACTTGGTCGCGAGCTTGTTTTGGAAGTTCTTCTTTCATTTTTCATCAGTTTGAAAGTCACACAAAACTTAAACTTAATAAATGTTCTCACGGTCGTGGTGGTGTAAACTGTACTCTGGCTCATGTCCAAGAAATCTCACATATGAAATAAAAACATCATTATTCGTTTATAATTAAATACAGTTTTTAAAACATCTGGTATTTCAGCATCCACTGGCGGAATGCAGAATCCTTTAGATTATTTTGCAGGAAACGTAAAATTCGCAATTGTATAATTGCATATATGTTGGGTTGTTCGGAAAAAATTACTTTCCGAACAACCCAATAGTTTATTTATTGGCCTTTTTTCTATAAGTGAATGATTCAATTTGTCCAACTGATGATAGTATACTTCAGAATTGATCGTTGTGTTGCTCGGTAGAAGCTCAAAATAAACGATTCCTTTGAAATCCTACCAAACAGACAACATAACCTATTTTAGATGAATATTGGCGTTCGAAGTGCTTTGAGCCGGTCCATCTTTTCTACTCGAGGATCTTTTGTGCTTAACATTGTTGTAAACAACCCATTTCTCGTCCCCACTGATGATACGCTTCAAAAATGCATCATTTTCTTGGCATTTGAGAATCAAATCACAAAGTCAATGCAACGGCACAAATTTTTTTCCGTAAGAAAATAATCATGAACAGTCGAATTCGAAAATTTTAATCTCTCAGCGATCTCACGAGTTGTTATTTGCCTTGCATCAATTAATGCCTTTATTGTGTCTTCATCAGCTTCAACTGGCCTTCCAGAACGTGGTGCATCTTCGAGATTAAAATTGCCGGATCGAAATATTGCAAACCGGTTTTGGCAATAGCGCTCACTTAACACATCTTCTCCATACACATCGGATAATTTGTTTCTTGCTTGAACAGCATTTTTATCTTTTCTATATTAAAAAAGTAAAATATGCCGAAAATGCTGTTTTTCACTTTCCATATTTAAAAGGGTATCAACCAAAAACTACTATGCAGAATCAATCGAATTTTTTCACAAACAAACCTTGCTATGCCAGCTGTCAAAATACATATGATTATGCGGCTTAAGTATGAAGTTGATTGTGAAAAAATACAATTAGGTCCTCTGTTGGGAAACAACGAAATTACTTTCCGAACAACCCATTATTTAATTTTTTCATCTTGTATTATGCCAGTGTTAGTAATAATATAACGGTTCTACCACTAAGAACTTTTTTTTGCACTAGGGTTGAAATTGGCTAAATTGACAATTCTGTTATTCAGTTTTCAACATGTTCATAGTATAAAATTTACCATTTATTATAATATCTTCAATTTTGCTCGAAAATTCTATTGAAATAATTCAAATCCATTATGAAAATGGCTGATATGTAAAAGACATATTTCGTAAAATTTTTTGGTTCGGTATGATCGTCCATCTAAGCCTAGTATCAAGAATTTGGTGGATCAATTTGAGCCAGGTTAGTTAAAGTGTTGTATAGCATACAGTTTTATTGGTTTCGTGACATTCTCAATAATTCGACCTGTCCACAATTACCACATGGGGAATTTTGTACAAGAATATGACTCTTAAGCCTTATTAAGCCTAACCAGAATATTTTTCAAAGTCGAAATTTCATTTATTGGATCATTGAACATGATGCTGGATTTTCAGAAAAAATCATTCTACCGGGCAAGGCTCTTTGTGAAAATATTAACTATTAAACCATTATAACATTCATCACGTGCCACTGTATGGTGCAGTTTATGGGCCGAATACATAATTGGTCCGTTTTCGAAAATGAGGTTGGTGCTACAGTTACTGTCAATGGAGTGCGTCACAGAGATATGATAACCAATTTTTTATAGCCTATTTTTGATCACATGCATATCGGCAACTCGTGGTTTCAACAAAACGGCGCTACGTGTCACACTACCCAAAAAAATCGATTTATTGAAAACCAAATTCAATGGACGTCTAATTTTGCGAAGAGGTTATGTTAATTGATCAGTTGACAGTTGGATTTCTTCTAATAGTCCATTTACGTTTATGCAAAAATGACAAGTATTTTCATTCATAAATGACAAAGTCTCTACAACATATTTCAACAAAGAATGACGGAATAAAAAAATGTGTGTTTTATTGAAAATTTACAAAAAAAAGTTCTAATTGGTACACGGTGCATGTGTTTAAGGGACTTTAAATGAAAAAGGTCAAGGGTAGTATATAAAGGGCTTTCGAATAAGAGTGATATGATTTCTTTAAAAAAAATATATACTTATTGTTAAGGAAATTCAAATGTTTTTTATTTAATGTGAAGTACAATCGATACAATTAAGTTCTGAATAAAAAGTCATTCCAATGGCCTCCACGACTTATTTTGCAGGAACGAATTCGATGAACCCAATTTTCGAGCACTTTTTCCACTAAATTAAGTCGTATGTCATGAATAGCACGTTCAATATTGATTTTTAAAGCTTGAAGAGAGTCTGGTTTATTGCTAAAGACCAATGACTTCAAATAACCCCACAAGAAATAGTCTAATGGTGTTAAATCACAACTTCTTGGAGGCCATTGAATGTTACAATTTCTTGAAATAATCGAACCTCCAAACTTTTCTCGCAATAATTCGGTTGTTGTACGTGCCGTGTGGCACGTAGCCCCGTCTTGTTGTAACCAGATGATGTCAAGATCAACTTCTTCCAATTTCGGCCATAAAAAGTTGGTTATCATTGATCTATACCGCTCTCCATTGACAGTAACGGTGTTACCAGCTTCATTTCGAAAGAAGTATGGACCGATGATTCCACCAGACCAAAAACCACACCAAACTGTCAATTTAGGTGAATGTAATGGGTGTTCATGAATAATTTGTGGATTTTCTTCGCACCAGAATCGACAGTTTTGTTTATTTACCGCTCCACTCAGATGAAAGTGAGCCTCATCGGAGAAGATGATTTTCTCAAAAAAATCGTTATTGTTTTCAAGTTGTTCCAAGACAAAGTCAGCAAATTCACGCCGTTTACGGTGGTCCAATGGCTTCAATTCTTGAGTGATAACAATTTTATACGGATTCGAGCCCAAATCCTTTCTCAAAATCCACCAGGTTGTGGTTTGAGACAGTACCAATTCTTGAGAACATCTTAGAATCGAAAATTGCGGTCTTCTGAAACACTTGCCGAACGGCAGCAATATTTTCATTACTTCGAGCGGTTCTTCGTCTTATTGGCACTTGAACATTATGTAAACAAAATGTACGCTCGAAATTTTTAACAATTCGACGAATACGTGGGCTACTATATATATTTCTGGCCTAATAATGAAAATGCGAATATTTATCAACGAAAAAGGTTTTATTGTTTTTCAAAATATTCTCCATCAAGATTTATACACTTTTGCATGCGCTCAAACCAATTTTCGAAGCACTTTTTCCACTCCGATTGAGACACCTCCAAAACATGGTTTTTGAATGCTTCAACAGCATCTTCTGGCGACGAAAATCGTTGAAAGTCATTGGGTGCCAAGTCAGGGCTGTACGGAGGATGACCCATCAATTCGACGTTTTGTCCGGTCAAAAAGGCGCTGGTTTGAGCCGATGTGTGAGAGCTCGCATTGTCATGGTGCACAATGATTCGACTTCTCTTGTTCGTTTTTCGAATTTCTCCGAAGACTTCAGGCAAACAAATGGTGGTGTACCACTCAGAATTGACCGTCCTACGTTGCACAAGCGGAACAGTCGCCACATGACCAGTTTTGCCAAAGAAACAAGCGACCATTTGCTTCGAAGTGCTTCTTCCACGAACAACTTTCGTTGGATTTGACTCGTCTTGGAAGACCCACACGGTCGATTGCTGTTTTGTTTCGGGCTCATACGCATAGATCCATGATTCGTCACCTGTGACGATCTTATAAACGTCTTTTGAAGCACCGCGATCGTATTTTTTCAGCATTTCTTTACACCAATCCACACGAGCCTTTTTTTGAGCGATTGTCAAATTGTGCGGGATCCAACGAGAACAAACCTTTTTTACGGCCAGGTGTTCATGCAATATCGAATGTATGCTGGTGGGAGAAATGCCTAGGCATGCCTCTATCTCACGGTATGTCACATGACGGTCTTGCATTATCAGTTCACGTACGGCATCGATGTTTTCTGGAACAACGGCTGTTTTTGGACGACCTTCACGGAATTCGTCTTTGAGCGAGCGTCGGCCACGATTGAATTCGTTGTACCAGTTTTTCACAGTGCTATAGGATGGTGCTTCATAGCCATACAAAGATTTAAGTTCATCGATGCACTCTTGTCGTGATAATCCACGTCGAAAGTTGTGAAAAATGATCGCACGAAAATGTTCACGAGTTAATTCCATTTTTTTGCCAAATTGATTTTTTCAAGTCACTGTAAACAACACAAATGATAGTCGTACGTCAAAACGTTCTGAGTACGTTTATGCTAAAAAATGTCAAACTTTCCAATGGAAATGTCAGATCGCACCTGGCAACACTTAGTGTTGCCTAGGCCAGAAATATATATAGTAGCCTACGTAGCGAGCACAGTTGGACGATTATTACGGCCATAAAATGGCAAAAGCGCACGAAAAGTTGCAATTGGAGAACGATTATTTTGATAATACAATTGAATAATTTGTAAACGTTGTTTTTGCGTATATCTCTCCATGATGAAATTGTAAACATTACTGAATACAATGAAAAAAAAGCCAGATCATGACATATTACAAATGGCCGAAACGTCACTTAGAAATCATATCACTCTCATTGCAAAACCCTATAGAAACATTGCCTTCAACGTTTTGACAGCTTTACCTGCCAAAGTAATAAAATTTTATTATTACTCACACCTTTTTATTAATCACTCAAAACAAACAATAATAATTATAATAAAATTAATAAAAATAAATAATAATAATAAATGTATTAATACAATTTTAATAAATACATGTTTATGCATTATTGAAATAAAAATTATTTTGACTAAATTAGAGATTTCGTAATACGTTCAAAATGTATTGTTAATTATTTTTAAGACCTTCTTGCATATATATTAGTATTGGTTATTTTTTAATCTTTTAATTCTAATGGTATAACAACTTGTGGCCTATGCGTTTTTGGATTATCTGAATAAATGGCCAATGTTCTTTCTTTACAATCAAATATTCCAGTTGCTATAGTTTTGACTAATTCATCTTTTGTACCATCTTCACGGAAAATAGGATGCGGTTTTTTACTATTATCACCAAGCAAATTTAAAACATCCGCTTTTGTTTTCAATTGTGCATGTCCATGAAATGCATCCATTCTGCTTATACTAGAATCCACCATTATTTTATTGTCATCTTTTATAAGTAGGCGTAAATATCTGTTAAAAAAATTAGATTGATTATAATTAAGTAGATAAAAAGGGATAGAGGTTATCTTAAAGAGTATTTTTAGTGTACAATATTTAGTAAAAATATTAAGTCGTAATGCTTTTAAAAATATCAAATATAATCCAGATAGAAAAATATTAATTTAAAAAATTATACGATATGTGGTAGAAAAGTAATGAGACTGATTTTTAGTTTATTTTTTGTAAATCAATGTTTTTCTATTTAATGTAGTTTTTTTGGGGGTCATTTTCTGTGGAATCACCTTCAGCTCCTTAGTTACACACATTTGAATAATATACTATCGATAGTATCAGAATGACGGAATTTCAATTGAATTCAAGCTTCAAAAATTAAAAAAAGTCACATCTACTTTAATCAGATGAAAAGGGGAGAAGGTTGGGCAACAATAGGAATCCCTTTTTTCGACAAAATTTCTATGATGAAGATGATTGTGTGACAGGTAGTCTTTGCTATGATCCGTGTGTCTGCAATGTTCGATTTGACGAGAATTACTCGTTTTTTGAGCCTTTCAAATACTTTTATATAAGAAGCTCGGTTGACAGCATGTCCCATAGATTCGTTCTGTATCAGCATTCAATTTTGACTCAGGTATCAGCATGAGGAATGTCATTCTCAGTAAGTCTATCAAGCTTTTGCATACTGTACGAGAAACCTTCATCAATATTGAGCTGGCGGGGCTACTCATAAATGAAGCCAAAACAAAAATGCTAGGCTACTCATAAATGAAGCCAAAACAAAGCAGCGTTGGCGTCAAAAAAAAAGACCTATTACCACTAATCGAATACAGATAGGAGACTATAGCTTCGCAAGAGTTTTAATTATTTTCCTATTTGGGGTCAAGTGTCGCAGCCGATAACAAAATGGATGAAGAAATCCGCACACGGTTGCTGGTAGAAGAGGCTACTTCAGTCGGTCTAAATTATTTTGTTTTTTAAAATTCTGGACATAAGATCGAAGCGTACTGTTGTACAAGATACTAGCCTTAGCCGTCCTCATGTATTCTTTGGACACGGGTTGTGAGTAAAAATAGTTGCATACTCTTGTCCGAAATTCGAGAGGAGAATTCTTCGAAGAATTTTTGACCCCATACATGAGAATGGACGATTCTGG